>OY728153.1:486390217-487640217 GCA_963277665.1 Viscum album | reverse complement strand
ATAAGGTGAGACGGAAATCTATTACCGCTTTAGAAATATATTGAATCAAAATCCCCAAGAAATAATAAAATCAATTAAATAACTGAATATAATTAATATATTTATGTTAATGATATAAAATTTAAAGGTTATGTAGGTACACCACATAAAATAAATGAGTGGTGAATTTGTAAATGACTCCTAAAAATTAAAGAGATATTAGAAATTCCTTACGGTAAGTATCGAATTCTTTAGTACTCATTCAAAAAAGTTGTGTACTAATTATAATTTCAATATAAATATATTAAAAAAAATACTTATATATCATACCATTTATTATTTACTTATGTCATTTTGTTACCCTCTTATGAAAAATTCCTTGTTAAAGTCATGTTTCAGGTAATAAATTTTTTTTATATAAGTTTTGATTTATTATTTTTGGTTTTATTACTTTCATCACAGATCCAACATAAACAATTTAATAATCATGATATTAAAATCAAAATTACTTATCAATAATTATTTTCTGACAAATTCTGAATTCTAATTTTTATAAATGAAGTATGTTACCATCATGTATATGGTAGGTCATATGTACGGATGAGTAACGTTTTACATTTTCAATGATTATTATTAAAATGTGGTAAGTAATATCATACCTTAAAAATTTATAATCACATAATTAATACCATATTATTTTTTAAAAAGAAATTATACATATCATCCATGTGTTCTAGTGATGAAAAGAGAGTCACATCGTTCTATGAAGGTGGTAGTCCATACGTACACGAATGATGTTATCATCATTGGGTGAGTGAAAAGGTAAGGAAAAAAATGATATATTATATTTTAATAATTATAATATTTAATTAATATCATAGTAATTTCATGTACATTGCATATGTTTATAATTAATATCTTCTATGTAAAGCGTTAGTTAAAAATGAATCACATCGGTTCAAGAGGAAGTAGTCTACCATACAAATGACCGACGTTGTCATATCTTCAATTGAGTGGAATGTAAATATATATATATATATGATATAATAACTATAAAGGTAAACTTATTTTTTAAATATCATATAAAAACTTTAAATCCATCATAATACCCAACCATGGTAGGTGGTAATGCAATAACAAATGACATTAGTTTTTGAGGAAGTAGTCCACCATACACACAAAAAAATAATTCCAAATGACTTAAGTCTATGAATAATGGTGGAATGTTTGTGGTCAATTATAAATGAGTTGAGTTTCACACTTGTAATTTTTTCTAAATAAATAATTCAACCCACAATCTTTTTATGTAACAAAGATCACATAATGGGTCCTTATTGAGTATAGAATATAAAATGACACAATTGTTTTCATAAAATAGATTTTGGACTTGATCTGGGTTATTTTATTTACCATTATTAGTTTAGTTTAACCCTCTATAAACCCCTTTTTACCTCAACTGCTACAATTAATTTCTATTATATTTACTATTCATTTAGGTAAAAAAATATTATTAACTTATTTGATAATATACATTATTTTGATTCAAAATATGGAATCTATTTAAAAAAATTCCATTCACAAAATATGAAAATTTTATTCTAAAACTAATCCCTCTAAAATAATAAAAAAGATATTTTTTATATTGAAAATTATTAAATCTTTACAATATTTTTATATGACAATGGAATTTAATATTTATGAGAATGAACTAAATTGTTTTATTAGATTCATAATTTTACTAATTTTACGGTAAAATATATTAAAAATATAATTTAAAATTTAAAATATATTAACCAAAAAGTTTTTTGCTAATTAAAATTCAGTGTTTTTAACTATTAAGAAAAAAATGAAACCTTTAAAAAAATTCTCAAATATTATCCACGAGATAATATTGATACTTTAATTTAAAATTTATTTTTATTTTTTGAAATAAAATTTATAAAATTAATTGAAATAAATTTTAAATAATTTTACCAAATGTGACAAAACTTCTTTTTTAAAAATATGGTTTTATACATAAAATTAGTTGTATTATTATCTATCGTCTAAAAACACATAAGATGAATTTTAAGTTTTTTCTTGATTATATAATATATAAATTTCATTTAAATAACATAAAAAATTTGATTCATATAATTTATTTATCGATAACACAGTTATGTGAATGAAAATAGTTTTTCAGAAAATGTTTTCCATTATTTTCACAAGGTTATTATTTTTATTTATAATTAATTAGTCACCAAATAATTTTTCATATATAAAATCATAAACCATATATTTTGATAATTTAGTCATTGTAATTAATACCCACCATTCTAAAGTAAAGGTGATTATTATCCAATTAAACAATAATGTTTTAATATTTTTTCATGTTTTATTTATACTCAGTGGTTTGCATAAAGAAATGTAAAATCTACACTGAGAATAAAAAAAATTCAAACATAGTGCAGTGTGTAACATAAGTTAAAGAAAGTGTTAAGTGTAATGAAATCCTAACATAGTTCTTTGTGTAACACATGATTAATGTAGTTTTGTGTGAAATGAAAAATACACAAATGATTAAATTAATTAAAAAAAATATTTCACATAATCCCAGGGTGTTACATTATACCCCTTTAAAATAAATTCCTCCCAAGAAATTCTGCTCAGTCATCAGAGGTTCATCAATTGAAAATTACATAATAGAAACCCATATTATAAAAAGTGTTATAAAACACCCTTTGAAAAAGTGAAAGGTATGTGTGAAGTTCATCATTAATAACATATGCTATATTTACAAATAGGATAACGTAGGTGGGAAGTTAAAATATATACTTATAAGAAAAAATAAACACCCAAATATTAATGGAGGGTGGTAAAGAATAAGGTTAGGAGAAATTTGATGACCACAAATCCATAAATCAATATTGAGTGAAAAAGGTAATTGGTGTTATTAAAATATATGACAATAATATTTCATTTTAATTGAATAATTTTTCTCTAATATTGTGGAATTTATTTTCATTCTAGTCTGAGAACATGTTAAAATATCATTACTTGATATATTTATATTTTATATGCACAATTACATCAAATGGTTGTGCCATGATCAATTATGTCTTCATGTATTACTCTAGGAGCTGAATTTTTCATATTTGAAGAACTAAATATGGTTTATAATATAATGAAATTCATTCAATCTATGTTTTGTTAAAAAATAGTTATAACGTGTTATCCAATATGGAAAAAATTATTCCATGGATTATCTATACATTAATCTTGAAAACTTCATCTAATATTTAACTTATAACATTCCATAAATGTATAACATTATAACCCATAAAAAATTAAATCTTTATAAAAAAGGGAGTTGTCTTTCTCAAAATAAATATAAAATTAATCCCCAATATATCATAAATTATCTCTTAACTGGATCATACCAATCATTTAACTACATTTATCATGTATTCTCATCAAATAGTACAATTACTTAAATTAACATAAATACTTATTTAAAACATAAATCCATCCTCATTAATAATATAAATAATTGATTATTTAATATATTCTCTAGATCCAAAAAATCTATATAAACTCCATCAATGACAATAGAAACCACTTCTTTAAAAAATAAATTATGATTTTAAGGTCATCAATACAATCCAATTTAATTTATCTATATTAATCATCTCTTTAACCAAAATAAACGCCATTTTCTTAACCTAAGGAACATATTTTGTTTTTGATTCACATAATCATGTATTTTCTATAAAATAATTTTTTTCCATTAAATCAATTTTTTTGTTCATTAGTACCAGTTGGCATATTTGATAAAATCATTAATAAAAACATATACTAAAAAACAATTATATGTTTCATGATATATATATCTGAATCCCTAAATTAAAATATATTTAATATTCAATAATTTTGACTCATTATTATTCCATTAACTATGGTTTATCATCTTATTACATAATACATATTTCTATTCATATTTCATTTCTAATTTATTCAACATCAATAGAAAACACATTACTCATATAAAATTCTTGATTAACTTTTTTAGGATTACACTAAGGACATATATTTATAATTTTCCCATAACATTCACATATAATACATTCTTTAGTCAATGATAAATTAGTAATACCATTGATGTCATCCATTGAATTGATGACAATTTTAATTTATTCCCTCAATTACTTGATTTGTGTCATTCTTTACTACACTCAAATCATCATTTCATCCCTTTGAGAAATTCAAATAAGTGAATCTTTAAAAATTATCATCATATACGAAATTAAATTTTATCCTTTACCCAAACTTTCAATGAACTCTTCTATCAACACTTTAGAAAATCTAAGAGTTTGTTAAGGTTAATATTTTAGATCATGTTAACTAATAACTGATTAGGTATAATCATAATATCCTTAACTACTTTCATCATCCTATTCGGATACTCATCCACTAATTTTCTGTTACATTCAATGATAACATAGATCCATCTGGTACACTCCAATGAAAATTACATCCAAATAAATATTTTTAGAAATCCTAACCATAATTGGATACTAAATAATCATGAAAATATCTAATAATCTATCACAATCATGACACCTTTATTTTTAATGTAAAATATATTATAGTTAACCAGGTTCCTTCAGAGTCATTATCTATTTAAATCCATCATGATGGTTCCTAAAATGTCAATGAATTTCAAAATGAAATACCCATGGAGTGTAAAACTAGGTGTGTATAAAGGCCTATTTTCTGGTATTAGGTGACGATTGAGTCCATCTCAATGCATCCTTTTTAGAGATACAACATCTAGGTAACTCATTACAAGAGCCATATCTAGTGGTATTATATATAAAGAGATGTTACTTTTTTCAAACTACTTTTTATATCCTTTACCAAAATTACAACATATTTCCATAAATATTGAAATATCCTTAGACATATCCTTAGTGATATATCTAATAAAATATATGAAATATCACTAGGTTTCTCACAAATGTTTTCTCAACATATTTTCTAAAGTTCGAATAAAAATCTATTTTGATTACCATGAGAGAGTCTTAGAATTATTATACATGTAACTTATATCATTCTAGAAGAATATTCATTGCATTAAAAAAACATACATAGGAGGACCATAATATTTCAGTGAATTAGGAAACATGTAACAAAACAATATATTCTAGTGAAATAATAATCAAAGTTTCCCAAAAATATCATCCAAATTAGTATTCATAGACATATAATAAATAAATTCTTTCTTCATAACCTTAGAAGTGGAAACATACGACCACGTGATCTTGGATGCTCAATAAAGGTAAAAAATATTAAGACATAGAAATAACATGAAAAAATGGTTTGAGAATATGAGAATAAAACAAGAATACTATACTATCCATATAAACGATCAAAATTATATTTCATGACATTAAGATTGAAATTTAATAGAAAATTAATTATATAGAAATCATAGAAAATTATCCACGATAGAATAACATTTTCATAATATGTATATATTGGTGATACATATATGTATATAAAATATTATGTCACAACAACCCATTTAGACATTAGTAATATTTTAATCTTAGGATAAACACATATGTACATGCTTCATGTCTTGGATGAACTTCTATATACCCTATTTCAAGCATGGGATAACTAACAAAATAGCATATTTTTTTGTAATTGGATAAAAAACAATATATCCTATGAGATTTTAGAATAATTATCATTACCTAATACATTGTAGAGAGATATAGGTAAAACCCATCCCAAAATAAAATTTATAAATATGTTTTTCACAAGATCATAAATTATTCATCTTATCATAACTCAAGTGATTAAACAGGTATCATAAACATTTCATCATATCATAACTTATGAGTAATATATAGGTTTCATAATCATTTCATAATTTCATCATACCAGAATCAATGTAAAAATAAATGTGTATCACATGAATTTTATAAAGGTATAAATTGTGGAAGATAAATGTGTTTCATATACATCTTTTGGTTTAAATCATAAACAATTCATATAAATAATTAGATTCATATCCATGAATCATATACCCATTAAGTTTTAGGTAACATAGAATTATTTCATCTTAGATAGAAAATGATTTTAGAAGATCATTTAAAACATTTCTTGAGGGAAATACCATTTTCAATAAGGAATTTTTTTAAATAATTATTATTTTTTAAAAATAATATTATTTTAAAATATTCATAAATAAATAAATGAAAGGGTAAAATAAAACAATGATCATGATGGTAGAATGTTTTATTCATAATTTACACATTAATACAAGTATTTCTTCTACATTTTTAGTAAGAGACATACAAGAATTTTTTGCAAAATGAAATTAATATTACATTCAAAAAAATTTAATAATTAAAACATGGGTAAAATATCATTAATAATTCATTTGGATTATGATGAATAATTTTATAAAAACTTATTTAGAAAACATGGTTTTGAAAGGAAAGGAAATTTTGACTAAAAATATGGGTTTTATAAAACATTATGTTTAAACTCATGAGTACAAAAGGAGACGGTGATGATGGGAACCCATTTAATTTATAAAAAAACTAATGGTAATAAAATATAAATATTTTTTGAGTGATATACCATAATATTTCATCACCGAAAGGGTAATGATGAGGATTCTTGACAAACGATGAGATTGTAACATAAAACCCTTACTGATATAGTAACATTGAATAATAATCCCCCTGAAATTTGAAAATTAAATGAAAATTAAAATACCATGAGAATAAATAAAATTATTTATATTACATGTCTAAATTATTTTATATAATCCTCATATGAGAATATAGGACCATAACATAACATATGTCTCAAGGAGATAAAATTGAGGCAAAAAACACTTACTACCTTGGTAACATCTAAACCAAAAACACCAAGAAATATAGATAATAAAATGGATAGCTAAATAAACTAAATATTTAGTATAATAATCTTAAAATACTTTTAATGTTTCTATATAAAACACAAAATAGAATGACATTTCAAATTTGGAAAATGTCTTCAAAAAGTAAAAGGTGACCCAGAAATACCTTACCTTTAGTAATATTTAGAATCATATTACCCAATAAAGAATAAAATAATAGAAAACAAAAAAAATAATTAAATTAAATGAAATTAAATATATAAAATTTCAATGTGTCAATTGAAACATGACACAAAATAATTTGTTCTGTAATATCATTTTCCTCCCAGAAATAAAAGAGAGAAGAAATCCATTACCGTATGTGTTGAATTCATTTATAATCATTAGAACCTATTGTATAATATATATAATTATATTAAAAATTTATTATATAATAATAATTATACATATCATACCATATATTATTTACTTATAAAATTTTATTACCCATTTATTAACAATTAATTCTTAAATTCATGTTTGGGGTAATGAAGGCTTTGTTTTTTTTTTTTTGATTTTTGATTTTTTTTCCTCTTAAATTTATCAGGGCTCCATAATATCCATAATTGTTATAATGAAATTATTATAATATTTATATCTCAATTACAATATTAATTTCAATAATTTAATATGGTTTCGAGAAATGAAGTACATTAGGTTCATTAAGGTGGTAGGTCGTAAGTATTGATAAGTAATTACTCTATTTATAAATGATAATTATTGAAATTCGGTGACTAATATAATATCATTCCTGAATTATCATAAATTCATTAATAAAATATAATTTATTTAAAAATAATTATACTTATTTTCATCGATGTGTGGTGATGAAAATAGAGTCTCATCACTTTGTGAAGGTGGGAGTCCACACATACGTGAATGATGTTATCATCTTTCGGTGAGATAAATGGTTAAAAAGAAGATGATATATTATATTTTAATAAAGATAAATATGGTATGAATATAATAAATATTAAATTTATATAAAATATATTTATCCTACTTTTCTTCCATGTAATTCTTTAGTAAAAAATGTATCATATCACTTCACGAGCGGGTAGTCCGCTATACACCCAAATAACATTATTGTATCCCCTACAAAAGGGAAGGTGAAAAATGTCATATATGATATAATGAGTAAATAGGATTGAATATTTTATAAATATCAAATATATTATTTATATCCATCATAATATCCAACTATGGGATGTGTTAATAGAAAAACGAATGACATCGGTTGGTGTCGTGGCCATTTTCCATACAGAGGAATGATGATTTCATGAAAAATTAGTTTGAAGAGGAGATAATTGTATGTAACTAAATTAAAATAAAGAATAAAAATATATTTAATATATTCAGGTTATTATTTCATCATTTTAAAATAATAATTTAAGGATGTTATTGAATAAATAAAATCCAAATGCTCATCGAATAACATTACCTATTCTCTGAGTATCCACCTTAGGTTCTCAACAAAACCTTAAATATGTTAGATAAATTCAAAAATTATGAAATATAGGATGATATTAAGAAATTTATTATTGTATATATTCATTTATTCTTCATATAAAATGGTTTTGATAGTGTGATTAATAGAGGAAAATGGGCGATTATTTATAAATGAGGTGAGTGGTAGGCTTGAAATTATTTTGAACGAACGAATTACAACCTCATTTTTTTCATGAAAAAGGTTTTAATAATGGATTATTATCAATTATAGAAGTTATATGGTATAAATATGCATATAAATGGGTGTTTAAAATTTTTAGTTTTATTTTTAACCATTATCATCTTAGTTTAACCCTAGAGTAAACCCATTTTTACCTTATACTACTATTAATATTTTTTGTGTTTTTACTATTAATTGATTGAAAAATTAAGTTGAAATTATTATATAATATGTTATGATATATATAAATATGTAATCTATTTTAAAAAACCATTTATATAGATGGAAAATTTTAATTTAAAACTAATCATGTAGATGCAATAAGAAAGTGAGTTTTTTATGACAAAATGTTCAATTTTCTACAATGTTTTTATATCAAAATTTAATATGAAATTGATTATAATGGAATTAAATTTATTATTTAATATATAATGGAATTTTTTTTATTATTAATAAAATATAAAATATAATTTAACAATATTAATAAATTAAATGAAAAATCAGTTTCAATTAAAATTCAATATGTTTCACTATTCGTTAAAAAATGAAAATCTTTTGTTAAATATCAAAATTTTACAACAAGAGATGTTTTATTTTATTATTTAAAAACTTGTGTTTATTTTTTAAAAATAATTTCCAAAATGGTAAAAATTAATTTATATATAATTGCTCCTAAGGGGAAAATGATTTTTAGAAAACTCAATTTAAAGGGTAAATATGGATTTATTATTATCTCTTTTATAGAAAAAACATAAGATGGATGTTAGAAAAATTAATAATTATATAATATTTAAATTTCATTAAAATTATTTTCCAAAATTTATTATCTTAATTTATTGGTTTAAAACATGTTTATGTGCATAAAATTAGTTTTTCTCAAAATATTTTCCTTTCTTTTTATATGATTTTTGTTTTTATTTTAAAATAATTGGTAAAAAATAATTTGTTGTATATACATGCCTTAAAAATATATTTTCATAATTTTTTTAATCATAACCATACCCAACATTCCAATGTCTAGGATGAAACTATCATACTATATTATAACATTTTAATTATGTTTCATGTATTGTTTAAACTCAGTGTTCCGTGTAATGGTAGAAAAACTCGGTATTGTTTATAAAAAAAGAAAAAATTACTATTGTTTGAAACAAAAGATAAACCTAGAGCTTCCCATAACATAAGATAAACTTAGTGTTTCATAAAATGAGATATATCAAAAATATTAATTTTATTTGAAAAAATTCATTTCCAAAATTATTAGGGTGTCAAAGTAACATAAATACATTCTTAAAAAATATATACCTAGGGTTCCCAAGTTATGAACAAAAGGTGCTAGGGAGAAATAATACTTACATGCTCCAAAAACAAGTAAATTCTTAATGCTAATGTGATAAACTAAAACTCACATCCAACAACCTCTAAAGAAATATAAATTGTTTCAACCATGTCTAATAAAAAAACAAATAGCCAATATAAAGTTATAATTAAAATTGAAAATAACATAAAAAGGGTATCAATAATGAGGGAAACAAAAATTTCAAATTAAATCTTTTAACATTGTGAAAAATTTGCCTTTTATAACATGCTAATAATTTCAAGCCACTTTACATATCTGATGGTGAACCACTTAAAACATATAAATCACTAGGTAATTTTATATTTAATTTAAAAAAATTTAATACCACCCCCAAGATCTGATGATTTAATTTTTTTTAATAAAAGGTATAATATACCACTAATTCTGATATAATACATATATATATATATATAATATCTTAAACAAAATTATGTCATACACCACCATTAAAATCATTAAATTAATTCTCTAGAGATACTTATGAATTTTCAAGAAAATTGGGAATGAAATAACTCAATACAATGTATAAAAAATCGTTTGTAAGCTACTTCAATGACCTTATGGGTATTGCAAATGGGAATAATATGGAAACAAATAAAATTTTAACTATCAATAGTCTTATGAAATTTTATAGAATGGAACAACATAAAAACCCATACATTAGTCCCAATGGAATCAACCTATATCACATCACATTCAATGACAGTGGCTAGACCATGAATGGACAAAACATCCATGATACTTAAATAACCAAATCCACATGTCAGGTCCCATAAAAATCTTTAAAATCATCCCACACCACAACTAGGGTACATAAAATAATGTAAAACCATTAGGAAAGGATTGGGAAAGAGAAGAGAGAAAATAAGGAAGTAACCTTATAATTACGATTGAATCAATATAATAAGGACCAAAGTAAATGAATGAAGGTGGGAATAGATGTATGGGCTTTCCCTAGTTTTGAATACATGAGTGATTTGGTAGAAAAGGGGCATAACCCTTAAAACGGGATGGGGAAAATGGGTAAAAAAATTACAATGTTATACTAGGATCCATGACTTGCCCCACACATTAGTTCACCTCTAGGTATCCCTTGAGAACCCACAACAGAGTCACCAACCATGTTAACTCCCCACACCCCTCACAATTTTTGAACCTTCCACATCTTTCCTCGTGACATGGCGTTACCCACTATTTCTGACTGAGTAATGCTCTTATCTAAAATTTTAAGTTACACCCAATCCCAGGGCACCATAATTTGGTGAGGTCATGCCACACCTCAAAAAATACATTCCCACACAAGTAACCACAAAAAATTATTAAAACGTTTATTACATCGTAGAATATTAAAAAATAAATAAATTTAAATTCCAATGTGACAAGGTGATTTCAAACTACTGTATCTCCTCTCTACTATCCAAAATACAAAGGAAACCATTATAATTATTTATATGACCATAAACGTAATTTTTATAAGGGTTGCATCTAAATTTTAGTCAATATCTAAATAAACGATCAAGGTAGGTTAAACTCTGGAATTTCTAAATGAGAAGTTCTTTGTAAAAATAATAAATTATTTCATAACTCATGGTAGTGTTCTGAGAACATATAAATAAAGATAAATGAATGTAATAGAACAGATAATGAATATTTTATAAACAACATTTTAATAACCTGAAGAATTGAGAGCCTATATCTATGTCTCAATTCATATATAAATTATAATAAACAACATCATAATTAGAATTTATCTACCGTAACATATTCTCTATTACTACATCCTTTAGTTGCACCCCAATATACATATATAATAAAATATGCTCACATGGTTATGGATCTCTAGACACAACACCTTCATAAATTTATACACCCTAACCTCCCCATAAATAATATATTAAGAATGTTAATGAGTAAGATCATTGAAATGAATTCCAAAATCTCTCATACTATAGGTCCCTTGCATGATAGAAAAAAGCTCCTTTTAGGGTGCTTCTGTATACATTAAATAATGGAAACTGGAAGAAAATGACTATATAACATCTTTTATAATACATCAAACTACACATGATCACTGAAAATAGGATCCTCTATATATGTGAAACACACCCTAATATAATAACTTTAAGTGGAATTAATTCTTCTTTTTAAACATGGAATATAATGAAAGAAATATATTTCTTAACTAATTAATTCATGGTATAATTATTTCATATATAACACTTGGCATAATAGAGATCTAACTCTAAGACTCATGTAATGTCTTTCTTTTGGAATTATACTTTATATTGTCAACCCTCATATAGTCCACCATGGAATCTTCGAGAACATATCTTACTATAACACCATATAGACATTTCTTTTCACACATATTAATAAGAATAAAAAATAAACCTAATATTTATGATGTATAATTTATAATGACAATTTTATTTAATTTATATTAATTTATTAAAATTTCCTATTATTTATACCTAATGAAATCAATCATCGTGAATGTACCACTCTCTGGTCTCTACCCTCCAAGCATTATTATATCACGTAGTATATTACGCAACACCCCATTATTTTTTGATTGTTTTTTAAAATAAATATAAAATTTTAGAATTTTTTTTACACAAAACACCATGATAACATTCTGTTACATGCAACACTATGTTTAGCTTGCATTACATGAGAAACTAAGTTTTAACAACCATAATACATTATCAATATTATTATTTAATATCAATAATCATAAAATATCCACTAAACATAGAAATATGAATAATAAAAAATAATTTTAAATATTCTGTATAATTAATTAATAGAAATAAAAAATATAGATAAAATCTATTTGAAATTTAGAATATTCATAAAAATATTTAAAAATAATATTTTCTCTTAAATGTTTTTATTGGTTTTTAGAGAAAATTGTAAAAGACATTTTTAATAAATTTAGAAAATTTATTCTAAAAAACAATATTAATTTTTTAAATATGTATATAAATATATTCTTGTAGTTAAATTTTGATAATTTTCTGAATAGATAAATTTTTCATCGAATAGTGAAAAATACTGGTCTATATTTGGAATTTCAATTTATTTTAAAGATTTTAAAAACAATGAACCTATTTTATGTTGCCATTAAAAGTAAATTCTCTTTATATATATATATATATTAATCTAATATAAGTCATTGGAATACATGTTTTCTTAACAATGATATAAAAACATTATAAACTTTTGCACATTGTTTCTTTGAAATCTTTCTTCCTCATTACGTATATGGGTTAATTTAAAATTAAAATTTTCTACATCAATAAATGGAATTTTGAAAAATGGATTCCGTATTTGGAATCATAAAAAAATATCTTATTTAATTATTGTAACGTAATATATTACAATAATTAATAGTAAGAATAAAAAATATTATTTACCACGACCAAGGTAAAAATCAGTTTATCTACGTGTTAACCTAAAAATGTATGTTTTAAAAATGAACCAAAATATTCCAACACCCATTGGTCGTATTATTTAGAACATATACCATCTAGTTTCTATAGTGACCCCTTTTTATCTTTTTTTCATGTGCACTATGTGAGTAAACCGTAATCTTTTAAAAAACTACAAGTGTGAAACTCACCTCACTTATAAAAGGTAACCCATCTGCTGGCTTACTTAAACATAAAAACCCCATTGGTTAATAAAAAGAATTTAAATAATTTAAATAATTCACTTTTAACGTTATATAATAATTATTTTATTCCTAAATATTACATAGGATATCCTTCTCTGTAAACTAAAAGATGTTGTCTGAAGAATAGGTGACCTCCCAAATCGAGCATTTTATATGACTTACTCTTGAACCTCTATACTTATGGTTAAAAATTAATGATATAATAAAACCATAAACTTAAATATATTTATATGTTTTTACGTTAATTTAATTACATTTACCCTTCTAATCTTCCATCAAATGAGATACCAAATCAATATTTATGTGTACGATGGACTACCGCCTCCCAAACTAATATTACTCATTCCACATTAACAACTCTCATGAAAATATATATTGATATATTAATAGTTAATATATTATTGTCATGATTTTAATATTATTATTGAATAATTATATCTCAAATTTATTCATACATACCATTTTATGGGAATTGGATAATTATTTCTAGTTTGTAGTGAAATATTGCATCATGAAGCCATGAAATTCATTCTTAACATTAGATTTACACGGAATGTAATAAAAAATATTTTAAAAACAATATGAGATATATATGAAATAAAAATAATTATTTAATTGTAATATATTATTTACCATTCATTCTTGTAATCCATCATGAAAATGGAAACAATGGTTATTTCAACGTATGACCAACCGTCTCTATAAACAATGTATTCTACTTTCTATATTAAAGTTTTATGGATTAATATAAATAAATATATATATACTAAATATATATTGCATTTATATTATTTTTATCATTGTTTAGAACATGGAACCATTATCAATGTAAGATGACCGAAAATACAAGTCCAAACATACAATAAAAACAATGTAGTTTATACCCAAAACATAACGTTCACATGAGAAAGTTAATAAATTGGAATAAAATGTAATAAGTAAATACTATATGGTATGATGTATAAAATTATTTTATTATAATATATTAATAACAAAATTATATTTATTATATAGTAGGTTTCAATATTTATGGAGGATGTTGAGAGTTACGGTATGGGAGTTCGGTCTCACAATTTACATCTATAACACACCTTCCATATTCACCACCTACTTATTTTATATTGTTTATATACTGTACCTGAATTTATTTTAAGGTCATTATACTGAAAATTATGGGGATTCACATTTCCATTGGAAAATCCATATTTAATATTGTTTATCATACAAAAGTTTGCAAATTGTAATGGAATTCTTGACATAAATTTTCATCATCAAGACATATATCATGTTATGAATCTATCTTATTTTTATGAGGTGTATATATCTCCCCTTTGAAATTTAATATCCTGATTTTTATTGTTCTCATGATATAATATTTTTCATTTAAAGATATTATTTCATGGTGTTTATGATTTAATTTTACCAATGTGTCAAGGAATTTATGTTACAATCTCACCGTTTATCGGGTCATTCATAATGATGATTCAAATGATAAACTATTTTGATATATGTCCCAAGAAACACATTTATTTTAAGACACTATGGTTATTTAATGGGAATAATTTTTTTGGTTTCATTTAATTCTATTTATGTTTTCAATTGTTCCCAATAATATTTTTAAGAAAATTTGAGTTTATTTATGTCATTGGATGAATATGTTTTTTATTCCAAAAAACACGTTTTTTTTTGAAAAAAATTTCAAAAATGTTTTTATCTTTATCCCAATTATCTACTAAAGATATTTATATCCATTATTAAATTTTAAAAATAAACTGAATGAAATCTTTATGAATTTTCCAAACAAGGAATGTTTGGATTTTACTAAATATATGAATAGAATATCTATATAAAGATGTAAAAAAGTGAATGTAATTTATCATTACAATGACCACTAAAATTTTGAAATATTCATTTACATGTTTCAAGGTTTATTTTAAATTAAATTTATTTGGAAAATGTTTAATGTTTTAAAAAAAATTTCAAATTGTAATGGAAATGTTTCTAAAGAAAGGTTTTAAATTATTTTTAATGATTCATTTATAAATTTTCATGTTATTTTCATATAAATGGATTTCAGGTATATAATATAATTTTTTAATTTTTGAAAAGTAATTTTAAATGAATGTATATTTTTCTAAATAAACATTCCATGTGATTTCTCTTTGAAAATCATTTACTTTATCAGATGATATAATTTGATATTCAATGTGATTTAATAAGTAGAATATCCAAGGATACCATTATTATTATTCCTCTAGATGTTTTATGTTTGTTATGACATGATTATAGGGTATTGTAATTTTAATACATGGATTTTACATATATTTAAATAAATATACAATTCATTACACAAACATGTGTATGTGGACCTTAATTGATTAGGGCATTTATAAACATGGAAAATAATCATCTTAATTTGTTAAAAGATATGAAAAGACTCCTAAAAACTTCTTATCAAAAAGTAAACCGATTAGACATACCCTGCCTAAACCTTTCTACATAACATTTACAAGTAAATAGACATAAGTGTGTGATCAGATGCGTAGTGAGGGTAAATAGAAGATATCTCATTCTATGATCATACAAATGAATTATATATGAATAATAGTATGTGATAATTAATATAAAAAACAATGCTCTTTACCAACCATTCATAGATCATAAACTTGAGTCATGTAATAAAACATTATCATTTTAGAAAACTATGGTCATAAGAGGTAGAAGTCTTAATAAATAAATCCTCAACCACATGGTCATGTCATAAAAGTTTGGAACCCTCATAAATAAATTAAAACATTACATATATAATGGTTAACTACATAGACCTCTAAATATTGTGGATTAGAACTTATCACATTTTTCCATTGTAGATATGGATAGACTTATTTCTCATTTTGGATAAGGGTCCACTTATTTCTCATAGTAGATTAGGATGTACCTCTTTTAAACCGTGGATCAGGATATAGTTATTATCCATATTGTAGCAATTCCATAGACATTCTTCTCATTTTTATTACATGAAATATAATCCATTACTAAATGAATTTTAGGGAGATATAGGTCCCACCAATCATAAAATGAAATGAATATATATATGTTCCACAGGATCATAAAGCATTAATTATATCAAAACCTATGAAATGAAATTTTATTCATAAAATTTTTATCATATCATAAAAATTGGAAATTATGTATGTTGTATAATAATTGCATCATTTTTTTATAGCATGACACGTGGAGAAAGAAGCATATTTTTTTTTTAAATTTATTATTTTATAATTTGAGGAAGAGAAATGTGTTTCAACAAACTTATTCCATAATAATCAATAAAAATTAAGAGAAATAATAAGAATGGTAATAATTGTTCATATCACCAGTAAGGAATAAGTTATATCAAATTATTTCATCTTTAGTAGAGAATTATTTTGAAAGATAAATCACCTGGATCGTATATTAATAAAGATAAATTTTATTTGAAAATAACTATATAAAAAATGCATGAAATATTTTGGAAATATTTTTCATGGAAAACAAATATTGAAAATTAATAATGAGTTTATCATAATCTTTTAAAACATTTCTGGAGGAAAATTTCCATTCAACATTGAAAAACACATTTTAAGACATTAGAAAAATACAGTTTTATGATGAAATTGTTTATTTGAATTTTATTAATTTCCAATATATTATTAAAAAAGTTCTTCGATGAGAAAATGAAAAAATGGTGAACGATTCTTGATATTGTTTATCAGTCCTGACATCAAAAAACACTTCTCATGTCATGCATGTTAATGACAATTTTTCATTTCAAAATTTTCTGTAAAAGCTACATGAGAATTGATTGGAATGATATATAATAAATCCTATAAAAATTGTAAAAATTTAAAACATGAGAAACATTTATTTAATAAATAAATTTTAAAAAAGTTTCAAATAATTTAATTTTTTTGTATAACATGATTTTGGGATAACAGATTTCATATCGAAGAATGAAATAAATTATGATTTTTGTAAAAATAATTCCCAATAAAGCGATGTTCAATATAAAGAAAAATTTTACCATTATTTAAAACTATCATTAATAGCTAGATTAGAAAAAAATTCATGTGTTATTGGAGAGATGAATCATATGATTTTATCATTGGAAACATAATCTTAAAAAATATTGATTAATGATGATATTATAACATAATATCATCATGATATTTCTAAAATTAATTTATAATCCCCAGGAAGGAATAATATAAAATGGTTCCTAAAATATCATAAAGGTATTTAAATTCATTACAATATATTTCAATGTGGTTATAAATAAACATTGCAAGATAATATAGGTGAATATAAAAAATATTTCTAAAATAATGAAAATTGATACAAAAATTTGTTTCAGGATTGGTATCTTTTTTAGTGAACCATACCACATTATACTAGGGATGGTACCTAATACTATTACATTGGTATATATATATAATAAAATAACACCTTAAATGGATGAATATTTTAGTGGTCTTGGTCAACTAGATACATAATCGAATCTAATATTACAAATGAATACAAAAATTACAAAATAATTGTTTTTAAAAGTTACATTATACACCAAAAATATACCTTAATATATTTCATAGTAAGCATCATGGATTCCTAGGTGAATAAAATAGAAAATTGGTGAGATCATATTCTTAGTAAGTGTTACGTACAACCGGATCAATAGTTATTGAATGGGTATAATCAATATCAGAAGGTAAAGAACAGATCACACATTCCATTACATAATTAAATATATAATAGTTAATACGGAATGAATAAAATATTACCTAATAATGACATATAAATTATAACATTATCTTGAAACATGACCATTTACATTTTATCTATTAAAATAATCACATGGAATAACAATAATGATTGAATGCACAATATTGGATGACTAAACAATCCAGATATATCCAATATATCAGAACTGTAATGATCAATATTCAAGAATTTTTATGTTCATATGAACCCATGTGATTTGTTCCAAGACCATTCACAAGACACTACATTCATTATTTATTCTCCATACAGTTTAAAACAAGTTGTAAACCAACATGAAGGGTTTTTCACCTACTTATTTTGTCCCATGAGACTAACAATGCATCAAGGGGATTAATTTAAATGCTCTCCAACCCATGTAATACTATTCCAAATAATATATCATATATAAAATAATCTATTTAATACATTGACAATTTTTCTTATCAAATATCAGTATTGAGTAAAGGATACAGATTTATCAATATTTCCTAGGTAATCAAATAAATGTTAATGTAAAAATAGTATATAATAATGAAATACAGTTTAGAGAATAATAATAAACATTAACAATAAATAGGGTAATTTAAGAGGAAAATACATTATAATGAAAAATGTTTATATTAATGTGATTATTTAAGAGAGAGTTAACAATCAAAATAGAAAACAAGATTTCACAATAACATTAACTAGTTAGTAATATTCAAATCAAATCTACTTGGTTGAGGTAATTCAAATGGAAGAATAAATTACTATGAATAATAAAGTATTCAGGATAATATATGTCAAAGAAAAATCATCTAAACCATATAAATGTGTATTTATTTATAATAACAATTAAGTCTCAAAGGAATGTAAATTGAGACGAAAGTTAATACCTTACTCTTCCATTTGGATGAATTATATTTAAAATAATGTATAATGTTTATAAAAATGATATTAAATTATAACATAACAATATTAAAATTTATAAAATAATATTTTATCCTTTTATAACACATTATCACCCGTTTGTTAATAATAAAAAAATATTTTCATAGTTTGGGTGTTAATTTCCATATTTTTTTAATATGTTCTGAGATATTATTTTGCATTCATTTATCTAAGATAATGATTTAATTATCGAAATAAGATAAAATATTATTTAAATATCAGATATATTCAATATATATATATATTGTAATAAACAAATATGGTGATAAGAAATAAAATACATCATTCTTAGTGATGCTAAGTCGTGTGTATGCATAGTGCCACTTCCATTTTCATTTATTATTGATATAAAAAAAGTAAAATAATATATATGTATTATAATGAAAATAAAATAATTATTACATATATATTTTATATTTTTATTAAAAAAATATTATATACATTTCATGTAATGTGTGAATGAATTAAATCGTGTCTTGAGGCGGTGGTATGTAGTATACGAGAAGGGCGTTATAATATTTACAAAAAATTGAAAGCATGATTTTTTTGTCACATAATAACAAAAAATTAATAAAAAAATAATAAATATCATATATATATATATTATATAAACTATAAATCCATCATTATTTTCAACCTCAAAAGTTGGTAATGGAAGAATGAATGACATCAGTTCGTGAGGAGGTAGTGATACACACACATGAACAATGATTGTGTCTCCCATTTGACAGAAGTGTGTAAATTTATAGGTCATAAACATAACATAAAAACATAAAATTATATTTAATATAATAATATTACTAAATAATACTTATATAATAATAATTTAATGACTGGATAATAAAATAAAAGAAAAATTTCCGTTGAAGAACGTTACCTCTTCTTCGGGTAACTCATTCTGGTTTATACCGAATGTTTTCCATGGGTTTATTTATATGAAAAAAATCATCAATAGTGAGGTTATGAATGTTGGTAGTTTATTTTTGGTTGGTTTTATATTAGAAAGAATAATTTATATGTGTGAGGAAGTAAGGAGAGTTAATTCCCCATTATAATGGTGGAGGAGTGGCACTCTTAAAAATAAAAAAGGTATACATTAATAGGAGGTGTCCCTTACGTCTCGTGCCTCAAATAATGAATTAGTTTTTATATAAAATTAAATATTATTGAAATATGTCCATATAATGGGTTTATTTAACTATTTCTATGGAATTTGGCCCCTATGCATAATGTTTAACAACTATGTAAACACATTTTTACCATAAGCGTTGCAATTAATTATAATTGTTTTCAAAAATATTTTCATCAAAGTAAATATTTAGAAATTATATGAAATTAAAACATATTATAATTAAAAAGTAGGAATCCATTTTTCTTAATTAAAATCACATATTTGGCAGAAATTTTTTTAAAATTAATCCCACAGATTGGATGGGAATGGTAGGATCTAATGTGAAAATGTTCAAAAGTTCACTGTGTTTTTACATAAGAATTCAATATAAAAATGATTAATATGAACTAAATTGGATTAGTATATGTAAAATTTATATAATTTTACATTAAAACCAATTAAAATTAAAATTTATCATTGAAAATTATTTCAAAAAATAGTAATTGTTTAATTAAAATTCAGCATTATTTACTATTCATAAAAAATGAATCATATTTGAAAATTTTCAAAAACTCATTATAAGATATTTTTTACATTATAAATTCAAAAAATTATTTTATTTTGTCAAATTTAACTTATTAATGTATGAAAATTAGTTTTAAAACAAGTACTCTTTTGAAATGGAAGAAAACATATTACAGAAAATACAATATTTTACAAATAAAATTAGATTTGTTACTGTCTTATGCATATAAATTATAATTTAAAAATGTAAAAAAATAAATGAATATATAATATATTTATCTAATTAATTTTTATTCACTAATACAAATTAATTTAAATTTTTATGGAAAATTTTGATTTTGACTCATAAAATTAGTTCTTTATAGAATCATTTACTTTTTATTCAAATAGAGTTTATATTTATTTGTAATTTTTTTTAACTAATGAATTAAAATATATTTTAATAAGATTTATAATCCTATTTATATCTTATAATTTTAAAAATATGAGATAATTTTAATTTTAAATAAATATATTAATAGTATTTGGAAAAACTGTCTTTTACATGTAAAGCAAGCTATTAAAGAAACCCATTGTTCTGGGTGACACTAGCTAACTCATTATTGTATGCCATGTAATATTTTAAATAGATTTAATTTAATTAATATAGTAAATATAATATAACTTCTTGATTGTTTTTATTACTTAATACCCTTGGTGTTTCATTTTATACTGGTTATCAAGTAAAATGTTATTCTTTTAGAATTTTAAATGCAATGCATTCTACCCCAAAAAATAAACTGCATCCTTTGTATTTATACTTGATATCCGCAATCAATGGTCTGAAATTTGGAGATCCCATTTTTGAAAAAAATGACACTGAAAGATAGATAATAAAATATCATCTTAATAAGATAGAATGAGAAGTAAAATCCTGACATAGACTAACATATAAGTAGGTTTACATATAGGAGAACATTAGTAAAATGTAAAATTCTGAACTTTGAGGAAAATCATAAAAATTAAAGGGATTGATTAAGGTAAATGATCACAAATAAGTAAATGATCAATGGAATGATTATGGCCTCAAATAAATAAGTCATTGATAATTTAAATTTTCATTAGTACAATTAAAATTAAGGTAGTAAGACAAAAGTTTATTTCTAGATCACCTTCCTAATGTTGAGTAATCACTTTACTACCTAAGAATATAAGATAATTACTTACATAATATATTTAAATCAACACACTTTCATAATTTTGATTTATTTTGATAGATTTTTTTTTAATTCTATAAATTTATATCCAATATTTATTTTTATGCTTAATGAACTAAAATTAACTTTTACATGATTGTAAGATCCATAAAAGAGTGAAATGTATTTCAGCGTGTCTATAAATATATTCAAAAAAATCTTGTGAATAATTAAATATATAATCCTCAAAAGTCTACTGGTTTATAATTTTTAATATTTATCAATTTTTTTGTTTAAACAATTACATTTTAACTATAACAAGACATATCCAAGTTGTATGCGTGGAACCCTAATCAATCCTCGACAAGGGGTTTAAGCCCCACCAACCTGATGGATGTGACATGTTCTCACCCTTAAAACATGTTTTTCACTATCTAATATACATTTATATAATTCCAGTAAAATTTACAAAAAGTATGATGGAGATCATTCAAATGAATGTAATCAATAAATTATGTTTTTTACAATGGTTTTCAATAGAATCGATTTTTTACAAAGTCTAATAAAATTATTTTACCATTATTCAAGTTTCATTAATGATCATATTAACCCTAATAGTTATCAATAACATTATTACTATTCCTATAAAATGCAAAGGTATTATTCCTCAAATAAAATTTCCACTTAAACATATACTACACTGTTGCATTCTATTATTATAAATTTCTACCAAAATATCAGTAATATTGGTTGAATATTACGACAACAATTCCAAAAAGATATCTCTTAGATTTTAAACTTATTATAAACATTTATGTACATTATAAAAAAACAATATGATTTTTTTATATACTTATCCTCTAATTCAATCATAGCGTTATGTTCCATAATATATGTTTTCCAAAATCCATTTCCCAATGTATCAACTAAATTTTATTTGTTACCAACTGTAGCATCCCACACCCTATAACCATAGATCTAGTTCTTACAACTATTACATTAGAATAGTTACAATAAAATCTTGTCAGAAAGTGGTGAGTAGTTTATTATTGATGGTAAACTATATACATACATTAGTCTTCAATTAAAAATGAATACACGAATTACAAATAATTTTTTTTGAAAATAAATTTATTCCACTTAGAATATCCTTTCATATCATTCTTAGTAACCTTCATGGAATAATAGGTAATGTTATAAAAATAAGGGTGAGCTCAAATTCATGTTGAGGGTTTTTTATAGGAGAAACAATAAGGAATCAATGAGAATGATTAATATTAAAAGGCAAATAACTGAGCACATATTCTAAAAAATAAATAGATTGATCATAAAAATATGTAAATATTAAAATATTATTGAATAATACCATAAAAAATCACCTGATCTTGAAAAATGATGATGAGTATTTTAACAAATAAATAATCACATTGTGTAACAAAAATAATTGAATGAATAATGTTGGGCATATGAAATATAATTAACTATCCTTAATATAGTTATTATCAATTTTTATCTTACAAAAATTTTATCTCTGTGGATGTAAACCCGTTTAATTTGTTTCATATACTTTCAGAAGAGACTATTGTCCTCATCTATCCACCAAGATGTTTTTAAATTTCTTGGAAACAAATGTGAAGGGGTTTTCGCCAACTTATTTCATCGCATGAGACTAAAGAAAAATTGAGGGGTTTACATTTACTGTTCCACATACCATATTGTAACAATATAACCCATTATTCATATATCAAATAATATATTTAATTTATAAACAATTTTTCTTATCAAATATCTGAATTGATTAAAGGATACAAATTTATTAATATTTTCCTAGATAATCAAAAAAAATTCAAAGTAAAAAACTATATGTAAAAATGGTATACTATTTTGGAAATAATAATATCCATTACACAAAAATATTTAGATTTAACATTAGTTTATTTTCTAATGAAAAATGATAACTGTAAGGTGATTGTTTCAACATTATGTTTACAATCACAAGAGAAAGTGGGGTTGTACAATAACATTTACCAATTGGTAAATTTCCAGTCAAATCCTCTTGTGTGAGATAATTAAAATTGAAAAATAAAAAATCATTAAGAATAAGGCATTCATGATTTTACATGTCAGATGGGTAATAGATACACCACATAAAAGTGAATTGGTGAATAATAACAAGCATGCATCATTTGAATGTAAATTGTGACGATATCTATTACTATATGATTCCTTTAGATTAAATGCTACTTTTGCTAATGTATAATTATTTTACAGATTTTATTAACTTATAATAGATCCATATTTATATTTATAATATAATATATGATTATTTTATAAAAATTTATCACTCAATTTTTAATAATCTGTTATCATTTTAAATATTTTGGGTGTTAATTTCATTGTTTTTAAAGCAAGTTTGGACTTGTTTTTTTGTTAATAATACATAGGTGATGATATAATATTATCTAGAAGTTAATAAATTATTTTAATATCACATATTTCTATTATATATATTTATATTAATCTATCAAATTTGTTGATAAGAAGTGAAATACACTGTTCAGGGTGGTGGTAGGTCGTACGTATGCATGAACACAACTTTAATTTTATTATATTATTGAAAGAAAGAAAATTAAATATATATATATATATATGTGTGAATTAATTAAATTACTATCTTTATTTATTATATAATATATATTTTTATAAAATATAGCCTTTTTATATTATATGTAACTTGTGAATGAATCACATCGCTTCACGAGGTGGTAGTCCAACGTACACAAGAACGATGTTATCATATTCCCACAAAATGTAATACATGGATTTATGTATCATATAAAAATTAAATTTAAATAAATACAATATAAATATCATAAATATCAAATATAAAATATAAATCCTTCATTATTCCCTACTGTGAATATTATTGATGGAACAAAGAACAATATTGGTTTGCGATACGGTAGTACGACGTACACATGAACAATGATTACATATCAATTTGGAATAAATTTTATGATGTTTTAGTTTTTATAATTAACTTAATAAAAATTAAATATATTTATGATACTGAATTTGTAATATAACTAATATAATACAATTTTTTTATGGGTTGAGAATGAATTAAATGAAAAGTGCTCATTGAAGAATGTTAGATCTTATTTGTATAAATTATTTTAGTTTATAAAAAAACAATCATTATCTTGATTTATTACAAAATAAAAATACCTTAGGATGAGGGGTTAGATTTTGGGAGTATAGTTTTGTAGATTTTGGGTGATATAAAAGGATTACGAGGTGTGAAGAAGTGGCGAGAGTGACTGCCCTATTATAATGGAGGAGTGGCATCCATGGACAATGAAACAGTAAACATTGTTGGGAGTTATAAATTACATAATGATCCTAAATTAATTAATAATTTTTTAACAAAAAATGAGATACTTTCAAAATTGGTCAATATAATGTGGTTTTCAACAGTTTATAGGTCATTTTCCCCCCTTAGGATTAAGGTTACCCACTAAGTAAACTAATTATTACCTTAATAGCTCTAATTAATTGTAATTACATACATAAATAGTGTTAGTATAAAAAAAAGTCAAACATAATATAAATTATAAATTTTGATAATTAAATTGATTCCAATTTAAATTAACAAAAGAGGTAAAAATTAATTTAAAATTAATCATGCAGGCAGGACAAGAATACGGGTTTCTAAAGTGAATATTTTCAAAAGTTCACTGTGATTTTATATCTAAATTCATATAAAAATGATTCCAAAATGAAGTAAATTTGATTAATAGATTCATAACTTTTCTAATTATACTTTTTAAAAAATAATTATATTTTATCATTATAAATTATTTAGATGAAATATATATTTTGAATAAAAATTCAAAATTTTCACTATTCATCAAAAAAATGAAACATCTCAGAAAAATACAAAAAAAAATCACAGTTTGATAATTATAAATTAATATTTTGAAAATTAATTTTATCTTTTAAAATGTAATATCTAAATGTTAAAAAATTTAATTATAAAACAAGTTATCTTTTAAGAGGAGGCAAAATGCCTTTAGAAAAATACATCTTTTATATGTAAAATTAAATTTGATCATATTTTATGCATATCAAATATATTTTATTAATGTTAAAAAATTATATTCAATATATAATATATAAATTAATTTTATATTAATTCACTAATATTAAATAAGTTGTTTTATTTAGATAAATTACCCTCAGGAAAATAAAAATAGTTTATCATATTTACATTTAATTTATATTCAATTTGTTTCTATATTTTTTTATAATTAATTAGTCTTGCATGTTAGGAACCATATCGTAGTAACTCATTGTTATGTGCGACAAAAGATAACTGAGTATTCTATGTTTTTAAAACAATAAAATTGATAAAATTTATTTATATTAATAAATATATCATAAATTTTTGAAAGATTAAATTACTCTATATGTTATGCGTTTTTTGTCATACACGCTATCGAACAAAATGTTATTCTTTTGGAATTTTTAGGGTGTTTCCACTTGGAACAATATACCCCATTAAAGAAACATCATAAAACGGATATTTATATACCCATATCTTTAAGTATAATAATTGTAAAATAAATTCATCGGTATTATATACACCACCTAAAATCAATATGTGGTGAGTATGGGATGTGTCTTAAAGGTGTAAAAAACAAGATGAAAATGCCTTAACTTTAGACTCAACCTCTTCATACAGATTCAAACTTCTTAAATAATAAATAAATTATTTACATAAATCTATTATATCCCATATATATATATATATATATATATCAGACCATATATTATTTAATTATTTTTTATTACCTGTTTACTAATAATTCAATGTTAAAGTCACAATTTGGATAATAGCTACTTATTTTTCATTGATGTTTTGATTTTTTTTATTTTGTTCCTTGTTCTTTATTATGGTTAAATAATATTATGAACAATAATAATGAATAATTACCATATTTATTAATGAATTATACTTTTAATGATAATTATGAAAGATGGTTTTTTGAAATAATGTATTTTATGATCCTGGAGATGGTACGTCGTATGTACGCATGATTAATGCTTCCATTTCATAGTGACCATCATAAAAAGGAATTAAGTAATAATATCTTATATCTCATTAATGAAAAAAATATCATAATTACCATATTATATATTTATATATAATTATACATATTGTCCATGATGTGTGGTTATGAAAAGAGAGAGTCTCATCACTTAATGATGGCGATAGTCCACACATACATGAACAATGTTATCATTTTTTAGTTAGTGAAATTTTATGAAAGAAAATAATCTATATGGTTATTTTTAACCACTATTATTTTAGTTTAAAACAAAGTAAATAAAAACTTATGTTAACCATGATAATAAATCTTATAACTATTTTTACAATTCATTTCGAAAAATATTATGTTGATCAAATTAGATAAGAAAAATTTTATTATTAAAAAATGGAATCATTTTTGTCTAAATTAAATTTATATAAATAGTCAAATTTTATTCAAAATTGATCTCGCACACATGATTATAAAGAATATTTCAATGAGAGAATGTCCAAAAGTATTCATAGATTTTATATAAAATTTCATAATATTTTTTTTTTCAATTACCTAAATTATATATATATATATAATTAATTATATTTTAAAATAAATCTAAAATATAATTTCACTTTATATATAATTTAATTTAAAAGGACGTTTTAAATTTAATTTCAATATTTTTTCACTATTGAAAAAAAAATTATATTTTTAGAAAATTCTAAAATATTTTCCTTAATCTAATATTTTTTACTATTATTTAAAATGCTAATGAATTTTGTTGAATTAATTTTTTAAAATGTCCAATAATTAATATATAATTGTTAACTAATAGAAAAAATAATAATATTTCCAGAAAATAATTTATTTTTTTGAACTTAATAATAAATTTTCTAAAAATTAATTCTTTTGTATAAATAAGTTTATATTATATAAAACCAGTATGGATAATATTTAAAACTTTTTATTATTATTAAAATCCATAATATTAACATCTATGTTATAAAATTCATGTTTAAATAATTATATAAATAATATATCATGCTTCATTAAAACATAGAGTTGTGTGTCACGAAAGCTAAACTCAGTGTTTCCTGAAACACATGCTATTAAATAAATTTAAATTATTCAAAAAAATAATTCCTAAAAACTCATATTTCTACATTATACCCCATTTAAAAAAAATACTTCCCTTGAAATTAGTCAAATTTTTATCAACAAATAAGGATACTTCTTCCTCATTGCACCTTTACATTACCACGTA
Organism: Viscum album; assembly: GCA_963277665.1. Taxonomy (NCBI): domain Eukaryota; kingdom Viridiplantae; phylum Streptophyta; class Magnoliopsida; order Santalales; family Viscaceae; genus Viscum; species Viscum album. Next base: position 487,611,692 of record OY728153.1, on the reverse strand, counting down.
GTATCCTCAAGTTAGTGGGTTTGCCACAACACATTCACTATGTTTGTGGTCATTATTTTATAGAACCATAATTATTTGATCCATTATCTATATCATTTATTCCTCATAAATAATACCATTCTCTATTGGTATGATCAATTAGTTCAGTACATGTAACAGATTAGGTATGTACTCACTCGGGAGTGATACATGGAAGACATTATGAACATGGGAGAGGTTTGGTGGAAGTGAATAATGATAAGCTAACATACAGATACTATAATTTAATTTAATGGGACTAATATACCTAGGTGTTATTTTTCACTACATACATCCATTCTAAAATTCATGGAAATACCATTTTACCAACATCAAATTCTTGATCACATGTAAGATTATTAGAATAAAATTTATATCAACTTTGTACATTTCATACGTCTTATAAAATGGATCTATACTTCTCTTCATTCCCATCAAAATTCAAAATTCCCAATATATTTTCTTTATCATCCATACTCTATTACATATATAATGATTTATGAGGAGCCATTAAATGATCGAGTGAAATATATTTCGATAAGTGAACTATACTAAAAGAAGGATTCATCCAATCCGCCATTAAAATCCATTGACCAAGAACATAGAATATCCTCTATGGAATTAATTTTTATATAAGGATCCCATTATGAAGGAGGATAATATTCTATGATGAAACTAAACACGATATCAAGTTATTTATGAAGACACCATAAAAATATCTATGTAATCTTAGGATCCCGATCTAAAACAATTGAATGTGGTACTCCATGAAACCTTACCACATCTTTAATATATATCCTCTATAAATTTTACCAATAAAAATATTATATAATAAATAATAAGTGTGATGAATTACTATTTTGATGTACTACAACCAATTTAGCATTATTACCTTTAGATGTTCTAGGGATTCCAACAACAAAACCCACAATGTTTTATTCTAATTTCAATTATGGAATTAATAATTGTCTTATCATCCTTTTATAACATAAAATCATAGAATTGGCTTGGTGACATACAATGAATCATGATTCCTATAACGAAATATTTATACATATATTGACCCTAATTAATCATTCATTAAGGCCAGTGGTACGCACTATAACCTTGTCACCCAATGGTTGTGGGTTCAAGTACCACAACCTTTCTGGAGTCTGCAGGTTTTCACCTAGCGTCTAGGTTATCCTCCACCCAAAACTATATTAATAATAAATTAATGAATTAAAATAATCCCAAATTACTTAATATCAAATATAAAATAATACAAAAGGTTACCAATACCTTCATTCATATATCCATAAAAATGCATTTCTATTCAAAAAACAAAGCTTTTTATTGCCATAAAAAGTCTCAAAAATATTCCTAATCTAGATTAAATCCATTCATATGAAACCTCATGTGGGGTGTCTAAGTTATTGGGCTTTTGGTCGACCTCAAACTTATAAACCCATGATGAAATCCATAAGTCATTAGTAAATCTTACATGGATACATATATAGCTCTCAAATTAACAAAATCGTTGGAGGCTTCATGATTCATACAACCCAAATACCCCTGGGAAAATAATTCTACAACATAATCTTGGAATCCATATACATTAATACTTCAATCCTTCCACATCAATGATTATCATAGAATATTACCTTCAATAGTCTAAAATTTAATTCTCGGGGTCATGCCATTGACATTTATAATGATCATATTCTCCACACATAATACATCAAACTCCTCAACAATTTGTCACTCTATGACTTTCCTTCCAGAATGGTATCATTCCTCCCTCTATATAAGATATTATAAGAGGTTATTCTTCTCACCTTTTTAACATGTATAAATCTGATTATTTTTCTATCTGTATTGATTTACATATGAGATTTTGTGAATGTTCATCTAACACTTATTTATTTCTTTAAGAAGACAAAAAATATTCATGTTTTTAATCATATATCGTGATCATTGGTTATGCATAAAAATAATATAATTATCTCTAACCATACTCCAATTTGGATACACATATTCACTTAATTTTCCATTAGATTCAATGAAAAAAATATTCCTTTTAGTTTTATCTATTGACCAAAATTACAATGCATGATGTGGGAAACTAAAATCATATTATAAATGAACATAATCATGAAATCAATATAATAAGTTGAAAAAAAGAATCCTTATTTCAAATCTATCAAACCCTAGGTTTATCCAATTTCATTAATAATAATCATCTATTTAAATCCTTCTTGATGGTTCATATATAGTTTTTGAATATCAAAATTATATCCCCTTGGAGTATTAACCTAGGTGCATAGTAAGGCATATTACCATGAACCAGGTGTTGGTCAAATCATGATAAATTCAACCTTTTAGATTTATTACCCATAGTTACCTTTGTACTTGATCCACATCCTCTTTTAGTATCCCTTTAGGGATGTCATTTCTTGTAAACGACTTACCCAGTCCATTACAAAAATTCTAGGACATTTTACAATATATTGACTCATCCGTAGAATTAATCATAGATACATCCATAGACATATTGGTAGGAATATCCTTATGTATATAAATAATTTTTTCACATCCCTATTTCCAAAGGATAACAAAACCATTCCTCTGATACAATCTACAGTTAACTAGTAATTTTATACATGGATTTTACATAATTTTTGGTGAATATTCAATACATTACTCAAGCACATGCCTAATAAAAATAATATTTTAGTGATTTTGTAATTATAGGATGAAATATTATTAATTTGGTAAAATATATTCAATGTAACCCATAAAGATATTCTCAAATAGTACTCCACTTTGGAATATTGTACCTATAGCAGTCTTCACAACCTAGGGAAGAAAACATATAAAAAGGTGAGATAAGATGCTACGTAAGGATAAACATAAGAGATATTCATCTATGATTGTAACATCCCAAGTAAGTAATGAATAATAGATATTTTTATCTATGTCTATTAATGAATTAGATAGTGTTTTAGAGGCTTAAAATGAAAATAAATCCAATCTTAAGCATGGAATACACTAATATTTTTAAAAGATTGTTTTACTGCCTTTTGATGGAAAACCATTTTTAAATATATATTTTGACAATTTTATAAGCTATTTTTTTCAAAATAAACTTATTCTTTATGATTGATACATAAAAATTTACTTTGTGTGAATTTGTTGTATTTTTCTGACAATGTTCATTTTTTTTTAATGAATAGTGAAAAATACTGCATTTTACATCAAAACTGCTTTTTAATCTAATTTATTTATATGATTATATTATCTTTTGAATTAATTTTAAAGTGAAATTAGAATATATTTTTACCATTTAATCCAATAGTGGTCATTGGAATTAATTTCACTTTGAAATTGGACTTAAACTAGTGCCAATCTTTTGATTCTTATTGTTTCATAAAAACACGCTATTTGCTCTGACATCGGGAATTAATTATTAAATTAATTAATATAACTTATATGATTTGAATTTTGTAAAATAGAAATCATTTTTTAATTCATAATATCAAATATATCTTAGGGTGAGGTTTTGGTATTTTTCTGAAAAACTTCAATTTTTGATGAATAGTGAAACCACTAAGTGGTAGTTAAAGAAACTGATTTTTCGTTTAAATGAAACTTTGCCACTTCTGAGATTTTACTTTCAAAAATCCAACATACATGGTTGTCATTAAGAAGTAAAATGTGGTACAATGGGATTAAAATATTTTTTTTGGTGAATAGTAACTTTTATGTTTTTAATCGCGATTAATGGTAATTAGTGTAGTTTAAGGTAAAAATAATGTTTTAATAATATGAAATGACCTAGACACATGTCCTACCATTATTGGATGTATCATGGCCGAAAAATAAAATCCATGGGTCAACTTTGGGACCCCATGGAGCCACTTTGGTTGGGAAATGACATAAATAACTTTTTATTTAATGTAAAAGTAAAAATGACACAAACATGAGATGTTTTACTAAACCAATTTTTAGATTGGGTTATACAAGTGAGATTTTTGATTATAAATAATAATTGGAAATCTAAAAATATTTCCTACATCATGGTATTTTTTTATAATTTTTAGACTTTAAATAAATTAAATTATTTATGACATAATGATAATGCATCGATGACCTCATTAATAAAGGATTTAAATAAAATGAAATGATAATGTATCATCTATGATCTAAACATGTCCAAAACCTATTGGATGGGTGTATTTAGAACCCTTATCACCTTACCCTCGAATTATATGAATGTGGGACCTTTTGAATCTGAAACTCATTTTAAAATAAAGTAACATTTCTTTACTATCCATGAGTGCCCCTCCTCTCCTCTTATAAAAGGCCCCCCCAACTCTACCTCCTTACCCACAATTACAATGCCTTTTACTCGGCCAGACCCCGCCCATTTTGTCTCTCAACTTCCCCATCTTACTCCTTGAAGCCTCACTTTGGGCAGAAGTCTTCCCAAGGAAGCCTTTGAGCTCAAACCAAAGGGAGTTACCTGATTTTATGGTAATGTCTTCACTTGTGTCCTTTTGTTTTAATTTGATTCTCCAACCCCCTAAACTCTTTTTATTCATTTCTTTTGTAACAACTCCAGTATATTCAATATACTAGGATTTTGTTATAATAAGGATTCGAGCTACACTTACACACACCTACATCTAATGGTTAAAGAACATAATGTTTCCGTGGATGGTGAATTTATGCCTCCCGAAACGATGATTGTTCAACATTATTTTAACACCTTAAAAGGTGGCCATTAAGATGAAACTCTATTTATATATGATATATAATATTTTTATGTTTTCCTTAAGCTTCTGTATTTTTCATTTTGGTCATACCTTTATGGTTTCCATTATGGGTAAACGCGATATCTTCATTTAAGGAAGTGCGGACTACCGCCCCCTCAAAGTGATTTGATTTGTTAATACCATATGTGGGACACATAAAGGATGGAGTTATGATATTATATATGATATTACACTGGAATTATAATATACCTTTATATCATTATGATTCCATTTTATAAAATACGAAATAGAAATGGATGCAGCGTTCATGCGTACGTACGGCTTACCGTCTCCATGAACGGTGCATTTCATTTCTTACCTCTAAATGTTATATAATATTATAAATGAATGCATGTACTGGATATATATGATATATATGATATCTACATCATGAATACCACTCTGGATATAATGGATACATGAAAAAATTGTAATTATAAAGGGTTTGTTTTTGACTCAAGTACCATTGATCGTTTAAAGGACCGTTATTAACTTAAATAATTACATAGTGTTCATGACATGGAAATAAGTGATATAAAAGGAATAATGAACTTGAAAAAGGTTCTTAAACAAGTATAAATTAACTCAAGTTTATTATTTAGGAGATTAAAGAACGACCGAGTCAAGTCGGACCCAAGGTATGGGACTTCGTCTCAATCTCCTTTCATTGAGACATATTTTGTTTTATACACAACCTTATTTTATACGGTGTATAAAACCCTTTGAATTTTACGTTTATTCAAAAGGAATATTTTTTATACGAAGTGTTTACTAAACTACAAAAGGGAATGTTTTTTTCATATGTGTGTGGCGACAATGACTTCTCCGCCGCCATGACCATTATTTGAGTTTCGGCTTCTCTACAAGCCATACCTTTTTTTTAAAAGAAAAATAAATACCATGTTTTACTTTTCTTTTATTTTGGTATTGAAAATGGTTTTCATGATGTTTTTGTTATATCAATGTGTTGTATTGATATCTTGTGATTGAAATGTGGAAACGTTATGTCTCCATTATGCATGTTTTATGTGATACGATTATGTTGAGGTTCTTGGGAATTATTTTGAAGACGGCTGGTTCCGTGATAAACTAAGGGCCGGTGATCCCGATATAGCTCTCCAATGCATTAGGTAATGCGAAGGAGTGAAACTTTAAGGTTTCTCCGAAGATATTTAGGGAATATACTATGATGGGTATTCCAAATGTAACCAAGAGGGTTAATCCCTACGTAAGAATTTTATGAATGCCTCAAGTTACCTTTATGTCTTATGATTTCTATGATTTATTCATGATTTGATGAGGTATGATAAAGTGATTATGTTTTATGGGGAAAGTATGATTTAATTATTATGTATATATAAACTTATGCTTCATTTCCATATTTTTATAACCCATACCGAGCTTTTTATGCTCATCCAATGTTTTTTTGAAATGTTTTTCACAGGTCAAGGGAAAGGTACATGATATGATGATAGTGTCAAGGAAGTGTCAAGAATGAATCCATGTTTTATTTTAAATATGTTTCCATTGATGGGAAAAAAGAATACTACCTTTATGTAGCCACTTTGTTTATATGTGGAATGTAATGCAAGTTTTATGATCTAATTATCTAAAACTCTAAACCTGAAAAGATCCTCAATGTGAAATCTTGTAATAACTCATGATTAAGTAAGGTTTAAGGCTGGGGCCTTATAGTTGGTATCAGAGGTGGGTTTAGATAACTGTAGGAGTTATAATTCTATTAAATTATTATCCAAAATTTTTTATGGTCAAATTGAAATGATATAGAATTTGAAGATTACCATGTTGCTTCATCTAATACATGTTTGTTCAGAATGGTTTTCTGCAGAGGAAATAAGGAAGCAGTGCTAGGAAGGCATACCGAAGGATATAACCTTCCGAATAAGCATCCAGAGATGGTCGGAATTGGAACTGAATAGTTTGTTGCAGTAATGGAACAGTTGACTCAAGCGATAAATGGTGGTGGTATCCATGCACTAGATCTGCCAGATCAACTATAGAGGAACATGTTATTGGTGGAACATTTCATGAGGAAACGTCCCCCATCATTCAGAGGATCATCTAACCCTATGCTAGCTGAAGGGTGGATTAAAGAACTGGAGAAGATTTTCGATGTCATGGGGTGTTCAGACAATCAAAAGGTTAGTCTTTCTATTTACCGTTTAGAGGGTGAAGTAGATCAGTGGTGGTCGATGGTTAAAAATATTAGGGATGCTGATGAGATTTATGCTCTCGACTGGGATGAATTTAAAGGTATGTTTCTTGAGAAGTATTTTCCTAAGGCTGTTCAACTTAGGATGGAAAAAAAATTCATGGAATTGAGGCAAGAGGATGACTTAGTGGCTACCAATGAAGAAAGGTTCACTCGATTGTCAAGGTATGCTCCAAATTTTATCTGAGACCTTAACAGTAAAATCAATCATTTTTACTCAGGATTAAATCCAAAATATCGAAGGGCATTAGCTTCTCGTGAATGTAAATGTTATGAAAAGCTTGTTCAATGTGCTGAGAAGGTGGAAATGGAGTTTGCCGATGGTCAAGTGTTCTATAACAACCAACAGAAGAAGAGACTGAGGTGGCAGGAGAAAGGGAAGAATTTTTCAAAAATTCTGATGGTAACAAAACTACGTTTCTAGTTTGTGATAAATGTGGTAAAAGGCATGATGGGGAATGTCTTATGAATTCTAGAAAGTGCTACCGATGTGGTAAGATGGGACATAAGGCTTGTGATTGCACTGAAAAAGATCAAGGTGATGGTAAGTTCAAATTTTATTTACAGTTAGTGAAATGTTTTAAGTGAAATGAGATGGGTCACTATGCAAACGAGTGTCCGACAAAGAGCTTGAGTGATGGGAAGCAGTTAGACTACAAGAAGAAAGGGGTGGTGAAATCCTTTGCAACTACTTCAACAGATGTTGGGCCATCAAATGAAGTTGTATCAGGTACTTTGTTTGTTTTTTTAGATTATGCCAGTGTGTTGTTTGATTCGGGGTCTACACATTCTTTCAACTATGAAAACTTTTCTAGTAAAATTGGAATACCATCTCAAGAAATGACTCTTGAACTTTTGGTAAAAACACCTGGGGGAAATGTTGAGGCAAAAAGAATTTATAACAATCTTCCCATCCTTATATGTGGAAAGAACCTACTTGCAAACCTTATTGTTCTACCTCTAGTAGAGTTTGATGCTATCCTGGGTATGGATTGGCTCTCTATTTACCATGCTAAGATTGATTGTAGAGCTAAATATGTTTATTTTGAGAAAGAATTTCATTTTTTGTACAAGAATGAACCCTTACTATTGATAACATATCAAGAGGCCGAGAAACTTGTAAAAGATGGAAATGAATGTTACCTTGCACATATTGTTGAAAATAAAGGAACTGTTCAGATTAATGATGTTCCAGTGGTAAATGAGTATCCTGATGTTTTTCCTGATGAGTTTCTTGGAATAATACCAGATCGGGAAGTTGAATTTATTGTTGACTTAGTTCCTGATGCTAAGCCAATTTCGAAACCCCCTTATCGAATGGCTCAAATTGAAATTTTAGAGTTGAAGGAGCAATTGCAAGATTTATTAGAGAAATGTTTCATTCGAACTAGCACGTCACCATGGGGTGCTCCTATTTTATTTGTTAAAAAGAAAGATGGTTCTATGATACTTTTCATTGATTATAGAGCCTTGAAGAATATCACTGTTAAGAAAAAATATCCTTTACCTCATATCGATGATTTGTTTGATCAGCTCTAGGGAGCTCAGTATTTTTCCAAGATTGACCTGAGATCGGGGTACCATCAGCTGAAGGTTAAAGAAGCAGATGTTTCGAAGACTGCGTTTCGTACAAGATATGGCCATTATGAATTTGTAGTAATTCCTTTTAGGCTAACCAATGCTCCTGCTGTATTCATGGACTTAATGAATAGAATTTACCATGAGTTCTTAGATATGTTTGTGGTGGTTTTCAGTGATGATATTTTGGTGTTTTCTAAAAGTAAATAGGAGCATGAAATACATTTAAGGGTTATTTTTCAAACCTTAAAAGAAAAGAAATTGTATGGGAAATTCAGAAAGTGTGAGTTTTGGTTGAAAAAAATTTCTTTCCTTGGTAACATTGTTTCTAAAGATGGGATAACTATTGATCCTGAAAAAACAAAGGTTGTTGAAGAATGGCCAAGACCCACAAATGCAATAGAGATTCGTAGTTTCCTTGGTTTGGTAGGCTATTACCAAAGGTTTGTTAGAAATTTTAATGGATTTCTAGTCCAATGACTAAGCTAACTCAGAAGGGTGTTACGTTTATCTGGACAAAAGAATGTGATGATTGTTTTCAGGAGTTGAAAAGAAGATTGGTGAATGCTCCAGTTTTGGAACTTTTTTCCAGGAATGGTGAGTTTGTTATATACAGTGATGCTTCATTGAAAGGACTTGGTTGCATCCTAATACAGAATGATCAGGTAATTGATTATGCATCACGACAGTTGAAAATTCATGAGGTAAATTACCCTACACATGATTTGGAATTAGCTGCTATTTTTTCGCTTTAAAAATTTGGTGGAATCATTTTATGAAGTAAAGTCTAAAATATATACCGATCACAAAAGCGTAAAGTATATATTCACTCAAAAATAATTGAACATGAGACAGAGGAGATGGCTAGAATTAATCAAGGATTATGATTGTACAATTCATTACCATCCGGTAAAAGAAAATAAAGTGGCTAATGCTTTGAGTCGAAAATGTAATGCTTCATTAGAAATTTTGCATTTGGAACGTGATCCTATAGTTAAGGATTTGATGAACTTTGGAATTGAAGTTTTTGGTGTAGGATGTTCTTCTGTTCTGTTTCAGGTATCTGTGAAATATTCTCTATCAGATAGAATCAACCATGCACAGAAGAAAGACAATGAGTTGCAGAAAAAGGTAGAGATGGTTCAGAAAGGTAAGTTGCCTGAATTAAACATTGATAATGATTGCATTTTGAGATTTGGTAAGAGATTTCGTGTGCCTTGTGATTCAAAGTTTAAGAGAGAGTTGTTATGTGAAGCTTATAGTTATCAGTTTTTAGTTCATCCTGGCAGTACTACGATGTACCGAGATCTGCGGGAGTATTACTGGTGGGATGGAATGAAAAGAGATATTGCTGATTTTACTGTGAAGTGTTTGACATGTCAACAGGTTAAAGCAGAGCAACAGTTACCGAAAGGGATGCTTCAGCCTTTACCAGTTTCAGAGTGGAAATGGGAGAATATATCCATGGACATCGTTGTGGGATTGCCGAATACCCCTCGAGGTAATAATGCAATCTGGGTTATTGTTGATCGCTTGACTGAATCTGCTCATTTCCTTGCTATACGAGATACTTTTTTCCCTAGATCAACTTTCCCGTTTGTATCTTAAAGAGATAGTCAGGTTACATGGAGTTCCTCTCTCCATTGTATCTGACCGTGATCCCAGGTTCACTTCTAACTTTTGGAAAGGCTTTCAGAAGTCGTTGGGTACTGAATTAAATTTTAGTACAAATTTTCATCCTCAATCACATGGGCAGTCAGAACGAACAATTCAGACCTTGGAGGATATTCTACGAGCTTGTTCGATGGATTATCAGGGAAGTTGGGACCAACATATTTCTTTGGTGGAATTATCATATAATAACAGTTTTTATTCCAGTATACAGATGACACCATTTCAGGCATTATATGGGAAGCAGTGTCGAACTCCATCTTTCTGGGATGAAGTTGGTGAAAGGAAGTTGATGGGACCAGAATTGGTAGAAGAGTTGGAAGAAAAAGTTCAGCTGATACAGAAACACATGAGAATAGTTCAGAGCAGGCAGAAGAGTTATGCGGACAATAGGAGAAAGGATCTATCTTTTGAGGTAGGTGATCACGTTTTTATCAAAGTCTCACCATGAAAAAGTGTGATGAGATTTGGTAAGAAAGGAAAGCTGAGTCCAAGGTTCATTGGACCATATGAAATTCTGGAGAGAGTTGGATCAGTTGCATACCGGGTGGCTTTACCTCGGATTTTATCTCAGGTACACAATGTTTTTCACGTTTCGATGTTGAGAAAGTATATGCCAGATCCATCTCATGTTTTGAGTCCAGAGGTAGTTCAGTTGGAAGAGAACCTATCTTATGAGGAACATCTGTTCCAGATTCTTGACTACAGGGAGTAAGTGTTACAGAGTAAGGTGATTAGTCAGGTTAAAGTTTTGTGAAAAAACCACATGATGGAAGAGGCAACATGGGAATCTAAAAATGCAATGAGGGGTAAGTACCCCCATTTATTCGATAAGTAAATAAATTGTAGGGACACAATTTTCTAAAGGGGGTAAGGAAGTAACATCCCATGTAAGTAATGAATAATAGATATTTTTATCTATGTCTATTAATGAATTAGATAGTGTTTTAGAGGCTTAAAATGAAAATAAATCCAATCTTAAGCATGGAATACACTAATATTTTTAAAATATTGTTTTACTGCCTTTTGATGGAAAACCAATTTTTAATCTATCTTTTGACAATTTTATAAGCTATTTTTGTCAAAATAAACTTATTATTTATGATTGGGACATAAAAAATTACTTTGTGTGAATTTTTGGTATTTTTCTGACAATGTTCATTTTTTAATGAATTGTGGAAAATACTGCATTTTACTACAAAACTTCTTTTTAATCTAATTTATTTATATGATTATATTATCTTTTTAATTGGTTTTAAAGTGAAATTAGAATATATTTTTACCACTTAATCCAATAGTGGTCATTGGAATTAATTACACTTTGAAATTGGACTTAAACTAGTGTCAATCTTTTGATACTTATTGTTTCATAAAAACACGCTATTTGCTCTGACAGCGGGAATTAATTATTAAATTAATTAATGTAACTTATATTATTTGAATTTTTTAAAATAAAAATCATTTTTGAATTCATAATATCAAATATAGCTTAGGGTGAGGTTTTGGTATTTTTTCTAAAAAACTTCAATTTCTGATGAATAGTGAAACTACTAAGTGGTAGTTAAAGAAACTGATTTTTCGTTTAAATGAAACTTTGCCACTTCTGTGATTTGATTTTAAAAAATCCAACATACATGGTTTTCATTAAGATGTAAAATTTGGTTCAATGAGATTAAAATATTTTTTTGGCGAATAGTAACTTTTATGTTTTTAATCGCGATTAGTGGTAATTAGTGTAGTTTAAGGTAAAAATAATGTTTTAATAATATGAAATGACCTAGACACATGTCCTACCCTTATGGGATGTGTCATGGCCGAACAAGACAATCCATGGGTCAACTTGGGGACCCCATGGAGCCACTTTGGTTGGGAAATGACATAAATAACATTTTATTTACTGTAAAAATAAAAATGACACAAACATGAGATGTTTTACTAAACCAATTTTTAGATGGGGTTATACAAGTGAGATTTTTGATTATAAATAATAATTGGAAATATAAAACGATTTACTACATCATGGTATTTTTTTATATAATTTTTAGACTTTAAATAAATTAAATTATTTATGACATAATGATAATGCAGCGATTACCTCATTAATAAAGGATTTAAATAAAATGAAATGATAATGTAAAATCTCTGACCTAGACATGTCCAAAACCTATTGGATGGGTGGATTTCGAACCTTTATCACCTTACCCTAGAATTATATCAATGTGGGACCTTTTTAATACGATACTCATTTTAAAATAAAGTAACATTTCTTTACTTTCCAAGAGTGCCCCTCCTCTCCTCTTATAAAAGGCCCCCCACTCTACCTCCTTACCCACACTTCCAAAGCCTTTTGCTCGGCCAAACCCTTCCCATTTTGTCTCTCCACTTCCCTATCTTACTCCTTGAAGCCTCACTTTGGGCAGAAGTCTTCCCAAGGAAGCCTTTGAGCTCAAACCAAAGGGAGTTACCCGATTTTAAGGTAATGTCTTCACTTGAGTCCTTTTGTTTTATTTTGATTCTCCAACCCCCTAAACTCTTTTTATTCATTTATTTTGTAACAACTCCAGTATCTTAAATATACTAGTATGTTGTTATAATAAGTATTCGAGCTACACTTACACACACCTACATCTAATGGTTAAAGAACATACCGTTTCCGTGGATGGTGAATTTATGTCTCCCGAAACGATGATTGTTCAACATTCTTTTAACACCATCAAAGGTGGCCATTAAGATGACACTATATTTATATATGATATATAATATTTTTATGTTTTTCTTAATCTTATGTATTTTTCATTTTGGGCATACCCTTATGGTTTCCATTATGGGTAAACGCGATATCTTCATTTAAGGAAGTGCGGACTACCGCCCCCTCAAAGTGATTTGATTAGTTAATACCATATGTGGGACGTATAAAGGACGGAGTTATGATATTATATATGATATTACACTGGAATTATAATATACCTTTATATCATTATGATTCCATTTCATAAAATACGAAATAGAAATGGAAGCAGCGTTCATGCGTACGTACGGCTTACCGTCTCCATGAACGATGCATTTCATTTCTTACCTCTAAATGTTATATAATATTATAAATGCATGAATGTACTGGATATATATGATATATATGATATCTACATAATGAATACCATTCTGGATATAATGGATACATGAACAACTTGTAATTATAAAGGGTTTGTTTTTGACTCAAGTACCATTGATCGTTAAAACGACCGTTATTAACTTAAATAATTACATAGTGTTCATGACATGGAAATAAGTGATATAAAAGGAATAATGAACATGAAAAAGGTTCTTAAACAAGTAGAGATTAACTGAAGTTTATTATTCTGGAGATTAAAGAACGACCGAGTCATGTCGGACCCGATGTATGGGACTTTGTCTCAATCTCCTTTCCTTGAGGCATATTTTGTTTTATACACAACCTTCTTTTATACGGTGTATAAACCCCTTTGACTTTTACGTTTATTCAAAAGGAATATTTTATATACGAAGCATTTACTAAATAAAAAAATAAAATGTTTTTTTTCATACATATGTGGCAACAACGACTTCTCCACCACCGTGACCATTATTTGAGTTTCGGCTTCCTCTACAAGCCATACCTTTTTTTTAAAGAAAAATAAATACGATGTTTTACTTTTCTTTTATTTTGGTATTGAAAATAGTTTTCATAATGTTATTATTATATCAATGTGTTGTATTGATATCTTGTGATTGAAATGTGGAAATGTTATGTTTCCTTTATCCATGTTTTATGTGATACGATTATGTTGAGGTTCTTGGGAATTATTATGAAGAAGGGTGGTTCCGTGATAAACTAAGGGCGAGTGAGCCCGATATAGCTCTCCAATGCATTGGGTAACGCGAAGGAGTGAAACATTAAGGTTTCTGCAAAGATATTTAAGGAATATACTGTGATGGGTATTCCAAACGTAACCAAGAGGGTTACTCCCTACGTAAGAATGTTATGAATGCCTCAAGTTACCTTTATGTCTTATGATTTCTATGATTTATTCATGATTTGATGAGGAATGTTAAAGTGATTATGTTTTATGGGTAAAGTATGATTTCATTCTTATGTATATATGAACTTATGTTTACTTTCCATATTTTTATGACCCATACTGAGCCTTTTATGCTCATCCCAAGTTTTTTTGGAATGTTTTTCACTGGTCAAGGGAAAGGTACATGATATGATGATAGTTTCAAGGAATTTTCAAGAATGAATCCATGTTTTATTTTAAATATGATTCCATTGATGGGAAAAAATAATACTACCTTTATGTAACCACTTTGTTTATATGTGGAATATAATGCAAGTTTTATGATCTAATTCTCTAAAACTCTAAACCTGAAAAGATCCTCAATGTGAAATCTTGTAATAACTCAAGATTTAGTAAGGTTTTAGGCTGGGGCCTTATAATAATGATGTGAAAATAGAATAAATAATAATGGTATGTTTCATTAATATAACTTACAAATTTCATGCCCATCTTACCATGTATCATAAAGTTGAGTCTCGACATAAAACAATAACATTTGGTTAAAATGGGATATAAGAGTGAGAAATTATCATAACTCAATCACAAACAACCAGATCATTTCATAAATGTTTTCCACCATCATAAATATGTAAAAACATTTATTAAGTTGTGGTTAAAAACCATGATCTTGAAGATAGTTAATAAAGAATTATCACTTATGTCCCATTATAGACCATGATGGACCTATTTCCGATAGTGGATATGGATTAACATGGTACCCATTATGGATCAAGACAAACTTATTTCCCAAAGTGGAACATTACAATTTTTTTTTCATTTTTTATCTCTTTAGATATAAATATTAACCAATTAATTTGAGTGATATATTGCTCATACCCATCACTTAATGAAAATCATACATATATGGGCCACACGATCATAAAAAATTCATCACATCATAACCTATGAAATGAAATGGGATTCCGAAATAGTTATTTATAGCATAAATTATATAAAAGAGATATGTTTCATAATTATTTTTTCTTTTAATTATTTTACTACCCATAGATAGAGTGGTATGTTTCATAATTATTTTATCATGGTATATCACAACAATAAGAAATGGTTTTCATAAACATCATTCCATCAAAAACATTAACTATTTAGAGTGAGAATAAGAATTTTATACCTGTTTCATATCCTTCTAAAATTAGATGTCACATTAATGAATGACATCTTATATAGAGAATTATTTTTAATGATAAATCACATGAAATTTATGTTGAGGAAGATAAATTTAATGTGAAAATCCCTTTTCAAAACAAAAGAAATCATAAAAATCATAAAATTATTTTTTTATTGAAAATAAAAATTGAAATATATAACTTAATATATAAAAACCATTTAAAAAATTTATTTTAGAATATATTCTTTTTAGTTAAATAATCATTTTCATGCATTCCCAAAATTCATTTTTTACATCAAAATCATTTATTTAATATCAAATACTGTTCTAAAATAATAATGGAAAAAAAATTATTTGAAAATATATTTTAAAGAAAGTATGTGTTTCTTGAAATATTTTCATAGTCATGAGAGTAAGAATTTGTTTCACGTTATTCTTGTTAAAAAAATTACACTTTTCCGATTTTAATTAATAAATAAATAGGCATTGTATAGAAAATGATATCAATATTACATTAAAATAAATTATCAAAAATCAAAACATGTTAAAAAAAATAATACAAAATTTGGAAACATGTTAAAATAACTAAAATTTTTTTTTTATAAAACATTATTTTGGATGAAAACATATTTATAATAGAAAGAATAAATAATGTAAGATCTTATTAAAAATATATTATCAAAAAATTAAATTACCAAAGGGTGAAAAATGGTAGTATTATTTGAAAATATAATTAATAATCATAGGAGAAAAAATTTCACGTGTTTTTTGAGAGATGGAACAATATAGTTTATCATAAAAACATAACCATAAACAATCTTGATAAATGATGATATTGTAAAATAAAATCATTACTACTTTGGTAACTTTGAATCATAAATCACATGAAGGAATAACATAAACTGCGACAAAATTTTCAAACGGGACAAATAAAATAATGATATTAAATGTCTAATGTTTTATATATACACCTCACAAAAAAATATAGGTGCATAACATAACATATGTCACATAGAAGTTAAATTGAGAAAAAAATGCCATACCACTTTTGTAAATTATCATCCATAAATCCCATGAAAATGATATCATAAAATGGATATGTAAATAAACAAAATTTTAAGGATAAAACATATAAATTACATTAATGATAATTATATAACCAATAAAACTATAATTGGTGTTGAATACGGCATGCATCTCAGATAAGTAAAAAGTCAGACCAAAATCACTTACCTTAAGTCTCGATATACATCACATACAGTCAAAGATAATCTTTAGTAAACATAACATTAATATAAATCTATAAAAAATCATATATATATATATATCACACCATTTATGATTTACTCATATCATTTAATATCTTAATTATTAACAATTCCATGTGAATTTCACCAATTTAATTACAACTTATTATTTTTAATATATGTTTCAATTTCTTATTTTTATTCCTTATATGTGATAATTGTTAATATTATAATGAATAATTATAATTTCATAATTAACAAATTTTTACATAATTTACACTTCTAATAAAAATAATGAAATCTTCTTTTGTTAAATGAAGTATGTTATGATCATAGATATGGTAAGTCATACATAAATATGAGTAACATTTCCATTTTTCACAAATCATTATAGAAATGAGGAAGGTAAGTCATTATAATTTGAGAATGGAAATACTATAATAAATAAAATACCATTTCATTAAATATACTTATACACATCATCCATGTTGTTTGGTAATGAATGGGGAGAGTCAAATAACATCGTGAATGCAGTATTCCTCAAGTATATGAACGACATTATCATCTTTTCAGTGAGTGAAGAGGAAAGAAAAAAAATAATGTATTATATTTTGATAATGATAATAATTTAATTAATATAATAATTATTCCATATATATCAGACATATTTATCCGTATTATCATCCATGTAATGTGTTAGTGAAAAACTAATCACTTCGTTTCACCAGGTAGTATTCGGTCATACTCACAAGTGACATTATCTTATCTCCTATAGAATTGAAAGTAAAAAAAAGTTATATGTGATATTATTACTATATATGTAAAACTATGTTATAAACATAATATATATACATTATATCCATCATCATACCCAACCATGAGAGGAGGTGATGGAAAAAATAAATGGCATCGATTATCAAGATGGTAGTCTGTTATACAATCATATAACGATTCTGAAACAAATTTAGAAGTGGATAATGTTTTAGGTTATAAATTCGAAATAAAAAAATATAATTATACATTATATCCTATTTTTATTAAATAATAATTTATATATAGTAATGTATTTCGATGGAAGGGAAATAAAATTAATGCTCATTGGAGAAAATTGTCTCTTCTTCGAGTAACCTCCTTAGGACTACACCAATATTCTTTTAACGCATCCTTTTTATGAAATATATGGATTATAGTATTATAGGTGGGATTTAGGGAATTTATTTAGTATTTTAATATATAAAATATATGAATTTATATTTATGTATCAGTAATAGGTAATGGTGGCATTTTATATGTTTGGAAAAGGAACCCACTTGGAAACAACTTGGAAATTTCCCAAAAGAATCCAAAATTCTTAACACATTCACATGAAAAAAAATCAAAATGAATTTATATATGAAATATGGATGGATAATATGTATATATGGAAAACCAATAGTATTTATACGTGTGTTAGGTCATTTTAAAGTCTTGTATTTTTAGATTAGTCCATGATAATCTTATTTTTAACTTAACCATGTTACTAATTTTTTTACACTTTTCACTATACATTTTCGTCAAAAATTATATCGAACATATTACATAATAAAAATTATGATAATTATAAATGTGGGATCTATTTTTTCAAATTAAAATTGTATATTTTTTTTGGATTTTATTTAACTTTAATCCCACTAACATGATGGGAAATTGGATTTTCAAAGAGAAAATATCCAAAATTTTAAAATATTTTGATATCCAACTTTGATAAAAAATTTATTCAAATTTACTATTTTAGGGAAATATTTTTATATTTTGTTTTTCTAATTTTAATTTATAAGTAATCTAAAGTATAATTTACATTTATAAATAATTTTAACGAAATGTAATATTTAAATAAAATTTAGTATTCTTTACTATCCATTAAAAAAATTATTCTTTTTAAAAAATATAAATACATCACCATAAGATTATTTTGATATTATTATATAAAAGATAAAATTTATTGTGCCAAAATAATTTATCAATGATAAAAAAAATTATTTTTGTGAAAATAAAATTATTAAAAATCATTTTTAGAAATTAGTATTTTTGAAAGGTATACAACACTTTTTAAATAATATATATCTTTCAATAAATATGATTTATTTTTAAAATAATCATATAATTAATATTTTGAAATTAGATATTACTATTCATATCACTAGTTTAAAATTCTATGGTAGAATATATGTGTTTAAATAATTATGTTATTAATATATTATGGTTCGTTAAAAAATAGTATCACATGTAACTCAGGATACACATTGTATTGCTTAAAATAAATTTATCATATAAATTTTAGTCATTCAAAAAATAATATTTCATAAAATCAAGAGGTACCTCAAATATGATTTTGATTCAATTTCCTCTTCGATAAGTGATACCATGATAAAAATCTTACAAAAGATGCTTTATTTTTAATGGGATATGTTATGAGAAAATGATTATGAAACTTGTATGTTTTACATAGGTAATTCTATGATGAAATGTTTTTGAAATGTATTTACATTAATGGGTTACGATACCATGAATGTTTTATGATCATTTAGAATGGGTCTATATGGTTTTTATTTTATGATGTGTGGTACATTTATATCTCCCTCCAATTCAATGGGTAATTATTAATCTCATATCAGCTACAAGGGTTAACCGGAGGTTATACCAAGACCGAAAAATGGTACATGGGAGGTTATCCCAAGTTATAAAGAGGGTACATAAATGTTACCCCAATTTAGAAGTTGGTCACATGAAAGGTTATCCCATGCCCCAAAGTGGGTACATCAGAGGATATAATGAGCTTCAAAAAGGATATTAGAGAGCTTATCCACATACTGAAGTAGGTATGCTGGTTGTTCGACCATTCTTAACATGTTATAAATATCTTCATGGGAATCATTGACATTTGAAATTCTATTCTAATATGTATACAACAAATATATGATGTTTTCCTATATTTTTTTATCATGGATCTTTTTCTTGTATTCATTTAAGATTCATGTCTTATAAAATTAATATCTTTTCCATGACTAAATTTTATTATCTATGATATATTGGGAATGGTTTTGATGTTTTATTATCATTTTTTCAGTCCCCTATTCTCATGATATGTTGATATATCCCTTTTTTACTATTACCGAGCATATTCTCTCACCCTTTCGTATGTTTCCATTCCCACGTTTATGATGAATGATAATAAGTTTTTTAGTTATAAAGAAAATTGAGGGAGATGATGTAGCTCACATATGGATCATTTGTTTATGTGTCAAAGAACTAAAGGCACTATACCCATTTGATCCTCATGTGCGTGTTTGTTTATTGTAATGAATATTCATTTAAAAATATTCAATATCAATGTATAATAATTTTGGATATTTATTATTTGTATTGAAGGATTATTTTAGTTAGATTTTAGAATCTAGGATGGGAATTATATAGTGAGATCCTTGAGGATTTTTATAATGATAAAATTATGAATATTTCTTAGTATAAGTCCATGGATGAATAAAATTATAGGAAAATGTCCTATAATTTTTATAAAGGATTGAGAGAGTGGTTTCAATGGAATTACATCCATGTATTAATCCTAAAATTGGACGTGTATTTAAAACATAGGCACCTAGGGGAAATAACTCAAAAAATGGAAATTGAGAAGGATTAAATCATTACTAGATGCAAAAAAAATTGTTTATTTTACACACCTAGTTTGACACTCCTGAGCGATATGTTATTAAAATTCACAAACTATTTGGGGACCGTCATGATGGATTTAAAATGATAGTGAATGTGAATGATCTATGATAAACATATGATGTAATAGATTGAAAAGAAAGATTCATGATTTAGATATCCCATAAGTGATTTTTCAAGATAATATGTTTTTCAAAATGATTAGAATTTCTCAAAACATTATTTCTGGTTTTAGTAAATGGATAGGACTATTAAGAACATTGTAAATGATGAATGCATCAAAAAATGAAAGGCTTTTTCTCCCAAGAAACTAAATGTTTCAGGAGGTGGAATGGAAAACCTTATTGCTGTGATCAAAAAAATTTCCCAAGGTATGAATAATTTTTATCTTTCCAATGAGATATTTATAGAACAAAATTTTATTGAGTACTTTATAAAGAAACATCCCACTTATTTCATTGCATCTACAAATCCAAAAATAGATAAGAAATGGATCAGTACCAGTGAAAATATTTTTTCTATAATCCAATTTCCAATGAATGAAAAAGTAATTCTGGTTGTATATCATTTGTAAGGAGAAGAATATAAATGGTTGAACGTTATTAATAATATGATTCATGATTATGTAATTGAATCCATTGAATATGGTGTCTTTAAGATGATATTTTTTAGTAAGTATTAATATCATATTCTGTGATGAAATATGGATATGAATTTTTCTATCTAAAATAGAAGGATGATTAATCTATTAGTACCTATAAATATAATGTTACATGACATTGATATAACAAATTTAGTTTAATCATTATTATAGAAGGAAATATTTATTTATTCATTTGTAGATCAAGACCATGTCTTCAAATGGAATTGGATATTGGAGACTTTAGTAGCTAAAAAACATTATTAGATTTAAATTTAAGGTAGAAATGTAAATTAAATATTATATCCCTTCATATTGTCTTGATAATAAAGGGAATATCAAGTGTCATGTTATCATGAATAAATCACACGATTGAAATAAATGTTAGACCCCAATATACCAAACATGTCAGAAAAAGCAATCAGTTGAATTCATAACAAGAGTAAGGTGTGGTTTTTAGTTCATGAATCCTAGAAATAAAAAAATGAATATAAAAGTGATTGGAAGAGCCTTGTTAAAGAAACGAATGAACAGAGAGAGATCAACCTAATTCATCACCCACACTCCATTGTTCTATGTTCAAGGAGTTTTGGAAGTATGTGAATTAATTCCCCAATCCAAGGGAAAATTTGTATCATAAGCCACAACAACATCTATAGAAAAAGGAAAAAAGGGAAATCACATGGAATAATAATGGATGATCTGAATCCTCAGGATTATATAAAATTACCCACCCTCATTTGTTGTGAATTTTGGGTTTGATTTTGTATGAATGAGGCCTATGATAATCATATTTATTATCCTTTTTTGAGATTTTATGTGATTTTGAGCAGCAATTATGTCCCTCTATATGAATTTTGGGTTAGTGAAATCACATATCATATTATATTGGTTCAATGATGAATTCAATCTTTCTATGGATTTTTTTTGTATTAGGTAAGTGATTATTAAATTAATAATGGCAGAATTCTCTTTTTGAATAATTCATGTCTACATGAATGATTAACATAAGAGTTACAAAGACCGTAATGGGATTATGAGTTTAGGGTTGGTAATATTTTAGAAATCAATGACATCTCTTTTTAGGTTTTAAGTTATCAGTGTTTACCAAGATTAATGATACATTAAGTGAAATTTATGGAAATACAACCCATTAAATTTCTATATGTTTTAGTTACCATGTTATATGGGGCGGAATTCCAATACATATTATGGAAATATGATTAAATTTATTAGTAACATTTGGGATTTCACTTATCATTGATGTTTATGTAATTATGGGTTGAATTTGATCACCTTATTAAGTCATCAAACTTCATTATTATTAGAGAAGATTTATCTTAGGATCCTCTTTCCAGAGTATTCATTAAATTTTTTTTAAGAATACATGGAGTGCCACATTATATTTTTCTATTTAGTACCAAACATTAAATTTTTTTTAGATGTCTTTAAAATGATGTGGACATAGAAATGAAATTCAGAACTATATATCATCCCTAATATGATGGTTATTCTGATAGTACAATTCAAAACATAGAGGATATACTATGATATTAATATATAGATTTCAAAGATGGTTGGGATTAAAAACATCATTTAGTTAAACCATCACATGGGAATAGATTTCACTCGAGCATTCAAATGGATCCTTATGAATCCCTTTATTAAAATATTTTGGATCTCTAAAAAAAAGATTGATGTTATCGAAAGAAATATATTATGACCTAAGAAATATGATAAAATTGAAGATAAGGTTAGATACATTTAGAAACATGTATATGTAGTACAATGTTGATAGAAATGGTTTGCTAATAATCATCAATGCGATCTAGAAAAAAAGTTGGGAAGATATTTTTTATGTAATTTTCTCTAAGTAAGAGATGATGGATGACAAATCCATACGTATTCCAGAACCATTGAAATTTTTAAAAGTATTAAAACTATAGTCTACCACATGATACTTAAACATAACATCTATTATTTTCATGATTCATATAAATGTATCTCTCATAAGAAATTAAATTGCTAATCCCTCACATATACTAAACTAATAGGTTTTACCACTGGAGCATGATATATTTTATGAGAAAACCAATGGGGGGATATTATAGAGTGAATAGAGAATGTAAAAATAAATAAATATCACCCAAAGGGTAAGTTTTTTATTGAAAAAATATCATATTAATGAAGTTTTGTGGGATCATATAATGTAATGAGGAACAAATATCATTTAATTTTGGTACTAATGTATAGAATTTTGAGGCGAAAATACATTTTATGGGGGTAAAATGTAACACCCCAATATTTTTTGATATATATTTTTTCAAATAAATTTAATAATATTGATATTTTTTGTCACATGAAATACTGATTTAAGATGTTATTACATGTAATATAGAGTTTATCTTGTGTTACATGCAACACATAGTTTTAATAAACCACGATATATTATCAATAATATATTTAATTGCCACTTTTATAAACTAGTTGTTAATCATAGATATATGAATAATAATAAATAAGTTTAAATTTTTATTTTAATGGGTTTATATAAATAAATCATACTGATATAAATATAATTAAAATTTTAATATTCATTCATATGTTTTGAAAATACTATGTTATAAAATAATGTGTATATTTTATTTTGTGAAAAAATAAAAAATTAAAATTTACCAAATTAAGATCTTTTTTAGAAATAATATTCTTTATTAAAATCATTTTACCATAATTTTCATTGATTAAAATTTTGATAATTTTATTGAAATATATAATTTTTAGTGGAAAGTAAAAATAAGGGTTTATATTAAGAATTGTCCTTTATTTTAATGATTTCATGTTTTTTTTAAAAATTAAGTTATTTTAAAAGTATAAATAGATCCGAAATAGATCCATTAATCCAATTTAGTTTATTAGAATTAAAAAATATATAATTTTTATTTAAAAACATTGTATAAATTGGAACACTATCTTCTAGAAAACACATTTCTCATCGTGTTTGTGAGATTAATTTGAAATTTTAGAATTCTATTCTATTAATATGGTTTTTAAAAATGGATTCATAATTTGTAATAATAATTATTTATATTTTCTAATTTCATAATATTACTTTTTTATCACAATTAGTATTTAAAAATTAAAAATTATTTAATGCAGATAAAGGGGGAAATGGTTTTACATAGGGTTAAATAGAAAATATAAGGGCTAAAATGACCCAAAACATTCAAAACATCAATTTAATGGACATATTTAGATCTTATCTCTTATAAATTTTATAATATCCCATTTTGTATCCTTTTATAATATAAAAAACATGGGTATACCTTTTTTTCAATAATTAGTAGTGTACCACTCACCTCACTTATAAAAGGTTGTCCCATATCCTCTCTTCTTCACACATAAAAAATCAATTAGTTAATCCAATAGTTTACCAAATAACTTACTTTAATTATTCCATTCATAATATAATATTTATTTTGTTTGGAAATACATCTTATTAAGGCTTCTGTTGATAATTGAAAATGTTGTCTGCAGGAGATGTAACGTCCATAACAAAGCGTTTTTTTCATTTCATCCTCCACATCGATAAATGATTATTAAAACATACAAATAAAATAATATAAGTATATTAATTATAGGGATATTTTGTTATTTTATGTTAATGATATATATTAACCACCCCTTTATACAATGAATCAGGAAACCATCATTCGTTTATACAGCATACTACCCCTTCACGAACCGATGTTACTCATTTTCCAACACCAACACAACCAGAAGGATATAATGATCAATGAATTTTATATTTATGAAATTTATGATATTAATATACTTATATAATCATGATATGACATAGTATTTATAAAATTTCATTCTATGGAAAAGGATAATGTCATCAGTTTTTACGGAGGACTACCACATTGCGAAGCGATGTGATTTATTATTTACAAACACATCACATGGATGTTAATGACGACATGACTATTAAAAAAAACTATAATATATGAAATAAAACTTTTATATATAATTTTAATATACTATTTACCTATATTTCATTTAATTTTTCTATAAAATTGAATTATTGTTGATATATACATACGACATACCATCTCCATGAATATTGTATCTAACTTTAAATCTATAAATTTTATCGATTACATGAAATATATATGTAATGAATATATATGGTATTAATATAATGGTTAATAATATAGATAATATAGAACCATGATCAATATATGAGTAATCAAAAAATGAAGTCAAATATATATGTAAAAAAATTAGTATAAAAAAATAATTGTAACATGGAATTATTAGTAAATTGGTAATAAAAGTCATAAATAAATAATATATGGTATGGAATATATAATTTTATTTCTATAATAGATGTATAATAAAAAATATTTATTATATAGGAGGTTCAAACTTGTATAATATAATTTGAGACTGAATGTAAAATATTTCAATCTATGTTTTTAATTCTGTGTGATACCTTCCATATTCACCACATATTTCTTTTTTGTGGTGTATATAATTCCAATGTATTTTATTTTTGGATAATAACCTAATAATTATTTGAATTTGACAATCCATTTTAATATATCAACTTCATTGAGTTTACATATCAAATGTTATGATGTTTGTAAGTGGTTTTTGTCTCTATTAGAATTCATTGAGACATATGTTATGCTCTTCACCTATCTTCTTTTATTTAGTGTTTACAAATTACATTTGATAAGTAATTTAATAAATTTACATATTATCTTGATATTATTTGTTTTATTTAATGTTATTATATCATGGGGCTTATGATTTAATGATACCAACGTGGTAAGGCTTTTATGTTACAATCCCATCATTCATCAGGATTGATCATGATAATACTTCAAATGATGAAATATAAAAATATTTATTCTTAGAAAATAATTTATTTTATTCTAATATGGTTATTTTATGAGATTACATAGTTTAAATTCATTTTCCACAAATTATTTAATCAACATTTCAATAAGTAATTTAAATAAATTTGGATTTTATTTCACTATTTGGTCAAAAATAGTTTTTCTAGTAATTTTTTTACAAAGTTTGGAATTTTAAAATATATCATGAAAGAATATTCATGTTTTTTCAAAAAAAAAGGACCACTTTGGATTTTACCAAAAATTTTAAGGGATTCATTATTTAGAACATGTATGTAATGTACCAAATTTTATTTCATCATTACCACTCATTTTTTTAAATCTCCATTTATAATTTTCAAGGGTAATACTTAATGAAAATGATTTTGGAAACTTTTTGTGCTTTATTGTTTTCAATGTGGGAAGGTAATATTAATAAATAAAGGTTTTAAATGATTTATAATATTCCTTTATAAGTTTTATGTTTATTTTCCAAGAGAATGACATCAATAATATTCTATTAAATTTTCATTCTAAAAGGTGATTTTCAAATAATATAATTTTTTCCACATGAAATGATATAAGTGTTTTTTATTTAAAAATAATTTTCTATCTAGGATGAAATCTTCTAATGTTTCTTATTCTTTATTGGGTATATGATACAAGGAGTCCATTATTATTATGAATTTTGATGGTTTATGTTTATGAGAAAATGATGTTTACGAAACCCTTGTACATTCTCATGGTTATACAATGATAAAATTATTTTCAAAACAACTTATTTTTTCCACAAGTTTTGCTATAATGAAATGATTGAATGATTATATATCATGTTTATTTTTCATAATTTATTATATATTTAAATGATTATTAAATCCATTTTCTATCATGGGTTATGAGATGATAAATGTTTGGTGATATTTGGAAATATGTATGTATTGTTCTTATTATATGATAGGTGGGACTTATATCTCCCTCCAATGCATTGGGAAATGATTAATGTCATATGAGATCAAAGGATAGATAATAGGTTATCCATATCCCATCAATTTTTACATTGGAGCTCATCCCAATATCTAAAGAAGGTACATGGGATGTTATCCAAAGATCGTGATAGAGAACATGGGAGGCTATCTCATAGTCAAAATAGGGTACATGGATGGTTATCTCTTGTCTAAAAGAGTATAAAAATGAGGTTATACCAAGAAAAAGTATGTACGTGGATGGTTAGACCAATCCAGACCACAAAATAACTTCTTAGTGGGTAGCTTTGACATTATATTATATATTATTATGTGTTTGATGAAAATATATGTCTTTTGACAATGTTGTGTTTTCATGACTTCTGTGGTTTCATTATTATATGACTCATGTCTTATGAACTTACATTATATATTTCATGAATAAAATTTATTTTACATGGCATTCTAGGATTTCTTTCAAATTTAATCCTTATTTTATCATACCCTTATGCTAGTTTTATGTTGATATATCACATTTTTCCCTTACTAAGAATCAGAGCTCATATTTTATTATGTTTCATTTCCCCAAGTTTTGAAAAAATGTTTCCTATATTATATGTCTTATAAGGGTTAAATATACAAATAACATATTGGGAGATGATTTAGTTCTATTACGGATAAATTATATAAGAGTTAGAATTTTAAAGGCACTGTACCATTACAATACTCATATGTGTGTTTCTATATTGTAATAAATATTCATCTAAAAAGATGTTATATCTATGTCTAAGTAGTTCGGGAATTTACATATTAAATATGTTAAAGTTACTTACAATGTATTGTAGTGGGGACATAGGAGACTATGCCCTATGCGACATCTCTTTCCTATATAGAATTATATGTTTTCTCATGTCATTTCCCAAACAAACCCATCTACTTCTCTGTAGTTCCTATCCAAAATATCATTCATAACAGTCAAAAATATGCTTTCATACAATTATATATTGAAATTTTCATACTATAAAACCTCTATATGTTTTAATGATTACATATGTGACCCTCAATTCCCACAATGAATAAGTCTTAGGCTGGTGACAGACATTGAGCATGTAAAAAAATACATATGAGATTCATTACCCTCTTAAATTTAATAAAAAAAATTTATGAAACCACAAATAAACTCTATATAATATAAATAAATCCAATACCCTAATAAAGGTAAATTTATTCATTAAAAATAATCTACAAATAGATTTAATGAGACAAATCATATGATAAACAATACATGAACAGTAGATAACTCAATGTCGTGAGCTAGTAATGTCTCATAAATACTCAACTACATACAATAAATTTAATAAATAAATATAGAATATTAAGGTTATAATATATGTATATTTAGTATGTCCTAGAAAAAAAAGTTCATAAAAATATACATGGAGCATACTAATACCTCAATAAATAACATAACATAACCAACACATTATCTGTATAGGTCCAATTTCAACCCAAACTCACTAATGGTTAGTCCCCCAAACTGTATGAAAGTGAGGTAATATACTAGTATTAATATATATATATATATATATATATATATATATATATATATGAAGTTACCTTTCATCTACTTCCCCACCAAACTGGCCACCCTCGTACTCTAATGACATACACTCTGAGGCTCACAACCCCTCTATATCCACATTACCAAATAACCACATGATCATATCACAATCACAACCACATAACAAAAACCATGCACTAAATCTAAAAATAATTCTTCTCTACCATATCCATATATTACATCATCATATGGAATTTAAACATCAAGGACTCCAAGTGTAACAGCCTGAGATTTTGGATAATTAACTCTTAAAAAAAATTAACATTTTCTATAATTTGTGGTACATGAAACATAGAGTTTAGCTTGTGTTACATGCAATATCTCATTTTAATTGAGTTACATGTGACATTAATCTTTAATTTTTTTCACATGTAGCAATGATTTAATCTTGAGTTACAAAAAACAAATTCTTTTTCTTGTGTTACAAAAAATACCGATTTTATCATATATTATACCCATCACCCATTTAAAAAGAGGATATACTATTAAAATATTATGATTTAATATGATAGTCATCAGCCAAAAATTAGAATATGGTATATAAATAGGATTAAATAAATTATTAATATATATGTTTTATATATTTATATATAATGAAGCATTGGTGACCAATTTATATAAAATAAAAAATATAAACCTTTCAAAAATAATGGAAACGATGTTTTGAAAACTATTTTATGCGCATAAACACATTTTATTATAATAAATTAAACGAATACCATTTCATGAATTATATAAAAAAAATTTATATTAAATATTCAATAAAATATTTAACCTTTATCTTTTGTGTTTTATACACAAGAGATGAAAATTAATATAATTTTACGGATAAACTATAGTTTCTAAAAAAACCATTCTGTCCTCATTAGCACATCTATTTTAAAATTCAATTTTTAGAACTTTAGAAAATATTTATTAATATTTATTTTTTTATAAAACATAAAAACAATATTATATTAGGGTTATTTTGTTGTGTTTTTTACTAAATGTTTCAATTTATGATGAATAGTGACACATATTTAATGTTAATTTAAAACTGCCTTTTGTTTATTTATTTATAATGATAAATTATATTTTTAATTTGGATTAAGGTAAAATAAATTAATTTATACATCTGTTATTCCAATTTATTTCTTTGGAATAAATTTCATATTTAATATTGATATAAGAATATTTTAAACATTTGATCATTTTCATATTAAAACCCACCTTCTCATCATGTATGAAAGATTAATTTTAAATTAAAATCTTCCATTTATATGAATGGTATTTAGTGAAATGGATTCCACTTTTTAGTTAAAATTAATTAACATCTATAATAATTTCATGTTAATTTCTTACAAAAAATGAATAGTATAAACAGTAAAATTTATATAACATTGTCATGGTAAATATGGTGTTACCCTCGGTTAAACCACAACGATAATGGATAAAAATTACAAAAAACATTTCCAAAAACTTTTTTTATGGATATATTTAGATATTATACTTTCTATTAGAACTAATGTCATATTACTAGATCCTTTTTGCATGAATTTTTTGGTGGAATTATTTCATTCAAAATAATTACAACAGTGCCACTCAAGTACCTTATAAAAGGACACCCCTTCTTCTCTTATATTCACACCTTAAAACCCTTTTTATAGGCCCATACCTACAAAAATATTATTAAAAAACGTATTCCTATAATCCTATAATCCATATTTATTACATAAAACTATCCAAGGAATTTTTTTGGTGTAATCATATAGAGAATACCTGACGATATTGTATCATTCATCAATAATTATTTTTTCTTTTTTATCATACACCAAATCCTCCAATTATTATTATAAAAGTAAGATATAAAAACAAATAAAATTTAATATATTTATATTTTTTAATTTTATGATAATTACCTACAAATATTTCCACTTTCATTAAATTGGTTATGATTTCAATGTCATGTATATGGAAGAGTGTCGCCTCGCGAACCGATGTATTTCATATTTCTATAAACACAACTCACAGTCAGAAATATTGATTGATTTATTATTTACATATGATGTTAATGATATTATTATTCTTCAAAAATTATTATATCACACACATATATATTTTCCACATCTCAGGTGAATATGAAAATGCCACTCATTTGTACGGAAGACTACTATATCAAGAAATAATGTGATTAATTGATGCTTAAATGGATTGTAATAATGATTTCTTTAATTCGATTAGTAGATATATATGACCTAAAAATTATTCAATAATAATAATATATCATTTATATTTACTTCATTCAATATGACAAAAAATTTAAACATCATTCATACGTATGTACGACCTACTGTCATTGTGGGTGATGTATTTTATTTTCTATAACAATATTTTTTTGATTAATATAAATAAATATATAATGAATATATATTATATTTATATGATTGTAAAAAATATATATATGATGAAATATTTATAAAATTATCAAAACCAACAATCAAAAATCAAATAATACAGGTAAGAAGAGGTTATTACAAGAAATGTATCATTAACATGAAATGGTTAATAAATTGTCACTAAAGGTTAATAAGGAAATTTTATATGGTATTATATATATATAATTATTGATTATATAATTGATGAATAATAATATTATATTTATTATAAAGGATGTTTCAGTATGTCTTAAGGATGTTAATAATTAAGGTAATGTATTTTTCGTCTCTATTTTATTTTTGGGAGGAATACATAAATTCATCACACTTCTATTTTTCTATGGTGTATATATAGAAAAATTTACATTTTATAATCAAAAGATAATTATTATAATGAAATTTAATGTTTCATATTATTCTATTCTCTATTGGGTATTATGATCCAAAATATTACTAAAGTGGTAGTGGATTTTTTTCTCACTTAATACTTCTATGCGCCAAATTCCATATTCACCACCAATTTCATTAATGTGATGTATATAATTACCATGAATGTATTTTACTATGCTTATCAATAATATAATGGTAATTTTCATATTATTTTTTCAATCTGTTATTCATGTGTTTTACTGTTTAAATGTTACCAAAATGGTTAGGGTTTTTTTTTCAATTTTGCTTCTATAAGACATATAGTTATGTTATGCACCTATATTAGTTTAGGAGATGTATATACCACACCATTGAAGTTTAATATAGTTAATTTACTTATCCCCATGATATTTTATGTTCCATTTTAGGTTACCCATTAATGGGGCATATGTTCAAATGTTACCATGGTGGAAATGATTTTAGGTTAAAGTCTCATTATTTCTCAGGATTCTCCCCATCACATTAGTCTATTTATGTACTTAATATTTCTAAAAGTACTGGCTTTAAAAAAATTATATTTTCTGTGGAAAATTGTTTTTTTACAAAACCATTTTTTCTAAATATATTTAAAAAAAAGATTATTTAAAATTCATTAAATGATTTATTAACAAGATTTTTACCCATGTTTATAAATTTATGAAATGTTTTAAAGGGAATCATCAGGTCCTTTTTGAAAACAAAACCCATTTTAATATTAATTTTTTTAATGAAATAATTGTTTAATTTGTACATCTTTAACATTTTTTTAACCTTCATGACAATTATTTTAATTGAATCATACATTATAGTCTTCATGGTTATATTCAGGGAGATGTATTTTCAATATTTTTATGTCTTAAAAATATTTCTTTCAATTCAATGTTATTTTCCTCAGGAAAATTTTTATGTGATCCATCAAAATCATTATCCATCATTGATGATATCATTTGATGCTACCTATCCTATGCTCGGGATATGACCCAAGGATACAATTCATTTTCATTCTCTGAATGGTTTATGTTTTTTATGAGAAGATACTTACGAAACTAATTTCTCTTCAATGAGTTATACCCTGATAAAATTATTAAGAAACATGAATCTATCTTCCACAAATTATGTTATGATAAAATTATTATATGATAATAAAACCATCCTATTTTCCAATGGTTCTGATATTGTGAAATGTTTATGAAACCAATTTCATTTTAGGAGATATGATATGATGAATGTTTTACGATATTTTGGAACATAAAATTTTGATTTTAATTATGTGATGGGTGGGACGTATATATCCCCCTAATGAATTGGGTAATAATAAATTATATATGATCAAAAAGTGTACATATGTGGTTTTTCTAAGCCCAAAATCGAGTCCACATGGGTGGTTATCCAAAGCAAGAGAAAAATATTGTATGTGGGTAGTTAAGAAATACTCAAAGCAGGTACACATATGGTTATCCCATGAATAAAATGTTATAAATTTGTTGGTTATTTTCTTTGAAATAATAATTTATATGATTATTTTTATACCACAAATCTCTTTCTCATATAATTTTCATTATCTCATGGATCATGTTTCTTTATTCCCTTATGATTCCAGGATTATGAATATCAATTATTTATTCCATGGCTCAATATTATGATCTTTTATATGTACAGTATAATTTTCAAATGATATAGTCATGTTCTCATAATATTATGTTTATGTTATGTTTTGTGTCTACCTTTTTACCCTTAGTAACCACTTCTTCTCACCCTTTAATATTTTTCCTTCCCCTAGTTTTTGAAGAAAGTTTTGAGTAAGAGTACAAAAGGTGAAATCATTATAGGAGACATTGAAGATATTTAATGAACTAAGAATATATTTTTTGATCTTTCTAATGGAACTCAACAATTATAGTCCTTAGTCTTGTTCTTATTTAATACAATGAATATTCATCTAAAATTATTTAATATCCATGTATGAAAATTCTTGGCTACTATAGTTGGTATTTGAGTAATAGATTAGTTACTCTTTTGAAATTTGTATCAGAAAAATTTAGTGAGATCCCTATGAATATTTTTATGTATATGTCTTGGTGTGTATATGAGGTTATTCCTAAGGATGAGTAAATGTATTGGAAAAATTGATAGAATTCTGGCAAAGGATAAGGAAAATGGGTTTCAAGAAATTATAGCTCTATTACAACAATATGAGTGGACATGGGTCCCTAATAAAGGTAACTAAGTGTAATAGGTTCAAAAATGGAACCTTCAACTAGAAATGATCATTACATAGTTCACAAAAATGGTTCATACTGCACAACACATTTGACACTCCCATTGGATATGCTATGAAATTTTTTTAACACTTTATGAACCATAATGAACTACTTTAATAAATGATGACTCTAAATGACTTAGGATTAGAATAAGGTGTTATAGATTAAAAAATAATGGTTAAATATTCATTTTTACTCAATGTTAATTTAATTATCATTTGGTTTCCCATTATGATTGTTTTTTCCACATAATGATTTTTGTTTTAAACCAAGGATAGAACCAAAATGAATATTGTTATTATAGATTCTGATAGAAAATTTGGTGACTATTAGAGATCAATTTTAATGTGGACTAAAGATTTAGATATTTTGATTATGCCTAATCTTATATCATTATATATGACTAACAACATGAAAATTGATCGCATTCCTAAAGAACCAAATAATATGATGATAAAAGTTTATGAAATTTCATGTTGTAATGAATATAGAAGAATTAAGATTCATCTTCAAAAATATCATGTTGGTATGATTATGAACCTATAAGAATATCACAAATGGATGGGAAGATTTTATCTGTGTGGAAAAAAGGACATAAAATGAAAATGTTGACATGGAGTTTAATGTTCTATAGGTGGGAAGCATGTGCATTATACAATAGAATTCCCTAACACAATAATTAATATATAGACCAAGGAAGGGCCTATTAAATTTCAATCATTATCATACATGGATTTAGGTATTTATGTATTTTTATTCACGTATTAGGTGTTATAATTATTTTTTTAAGGGGATGTGGGTTTGTAAGAATCATAGAAAATAATAGGATTCCATTATTTTTGGATACATATATGTATTTAGGCAACATTAATGTAAGAGTTACAGATTCCATCATGGGTTTATTATTTTGAGGTTGATGGTATGATTAAATTCACAGACACACCTCGTGATTTTTTTTCACGTGAGATATTATTGATATTATGGGAATTTTATGACACATTTATGGCAACACAAACGTTTAGTTTAGAAGAAGAATGTATTTTTATTGAAATATGACTAAATTTATTTGTAACAGTTGTGGTTTTTCATATCATAGATTTTATGGTATTTATGGTATGATGAAATTTAATAACATTTTTAAAATTATACTTTTAGAAAAAGGATAACCCTCATGATAGACAAAAACCTATTTAATCTAGAAATCCAATGGGGATTTAACCCAAAATAGAAGGGATACAATGTTTTAACCCATACCACTAGCCTATATGAAATATTAATTCTTCTGAGAAAACATAAATAGATATTTTTCTAAGAATGTATTATTATTATGTTAGTTAGTAATAACTATGAGTCAAACATCAAAAAGGACTCTACAACAAATCTCCATACCAAAAAGAAAATATAAATTCAAATCCATGGGCATTGTCATTAGAATCCCTAAAAGATCATAATGAAAAAATGATACATGTGTGTTAGTATATCATCATAAAAATTCACCACTATAAATATATATTTGAGAATATTTCTCTTCCGAAAAGTTTTATTTGATATACATTATGGTAGAGGTAATGATAAATAGAGTACCACATTCAATTTTAACTAAAAAGTATCCAAATTTCAATTCAACGTTTTAGATATGTATTCATCATGCTAATTATATAGAGTTTAATTTCATTACTATGATAACAACAAAAACAACAAATGATGTTATGATTTTGTTCAGTAGATTTAAAAGTTTTTTCAGATCACACATTCTACTAGATTAATATTTATACAAAAATAAATTTCAATCATGAATTTATATGGTTCCTTATAAATAAATTTATAATTACAATAATGAGATTTTAGAATATATTCTTCTGGATACTAGAGTAGATGATTATATTGCAGTAAACATTAGATCAATTCTGCAATATATATGTACTTAAAAAATGAAATAATGATTATAATCATCGACAAAACGTAGAATTTGAAGTAATTTAGAAGTCCTTTCTACAAATTTATATATAGAAGTGGTAATTGAAAACAAATCCATTGATATACCATTCACATTAAAATAATTGATCATTTTTAGAGAGTGGACAATTTTTTAGAGCTTTCATTGAACCTCTGTTGGGTTTTTTCATATGTTCACTGTACTCATAATGTGAAATTACATACTTGATCCATAAAATGTAACATATTAGAGGTCATAAAACTAGATAATTATATTTCATAAAAGGAATTACTGGTATTGATTCTGGATCAAATGGAAAAAGTTTTATAAAATAATACAACTCAACTAGTCAATGTTCTCTTGAAAAACCATTAGCTTAAAGAAGCTATATGGGAACTAGAGGATGTAATAAGGTTGATGTATCATCATTTTGTGTATGGAAGTGAAAAAAACATCAAGGCATAAATTATTTTCATGTTGTTTGTCATGTAACAACCCAAAGATTATGAAATTCCTTGTTCAAATAAATTTAACATTTTTTAAGTTTTCTAGAACATGCACTACTCAGTTTATCTTGAACTACACACAATTCCATGTTTATCTTTAATAACAGGAAATAATTAGTTTCTTATTATATTAAATGAAACAATGGGGTTTTATTTCATTTCATTCCACACAGATGTTTTCTTGTGATACACACAATATAGAGTTTTCTTTCATTACACTCAATACTGAGGTTATATGAAACCAAACATATTATTAATATATTATTATTTAATATGATAGTTAAAACATCGATATTTGAATGTTGGGAATTAAAATAATTAAAAATATTAGGAAATTATATGTTAAAACAATATATATATAATAAATTATTTTTTGACCAATAAATTTAAAATTAAAATAAAACCCATTTGAAAATAAAGGAAATAATTTTTTGAAAAACATATTCACATAAACATTTTTATGAAAATAAATTATATGAATCACTATTTTTGAATTTATAAAATGAAACATTTATATTTTGTACTAAAATAATGTTTTAACATTAATCATATGTTTTTTCAAGATAATATAATATAAATATTCTAATTTTATGTTTTGAATCGTAGTTTCGAAAAAAAACCATTGCTGCTTTTCCAATACTTATTTTAGATTTAATTTTTACCATTCTAATAATATTTATATGAAAATTTAAAATATATTTGTTACTTTTTAATAAAAATCATCTGAGTTTTAATTTTTGGGATTTTTCTAAATAGTTCCTCTTTTTTATGGAAAGTAAAAAAATACTAAATTTTAATTCACATATATATTTTTGTTTAATTTAATTATATAGATAATGTATATTTTAAATTGATTTTGTATCAAAATTATATAAATTATAAATTCATTAATCCAATTTTTCTTATATTAATCAGATTAATATTCAATTTTTTATAAAAAAATAATATAAACTTTTAAAAAAATTATATTAAAAAATGTGATTTCCCGTCGTATCTGCGGGATTAATTTTAAATTAAATTTTACAACATTATTGAATGGAAAATTTAAAAAAATATTTTATATTTTTAATTATAGTTGATTATGTTATCAAATAGGGTATTATTAATTCTTTATGAAAATGAATTGTAATAACTATAAAAATATTTGTTTTGGTTAATGTAAGAATAGTTTTACTAGGGGTGGGGTTAGTTTGAAATGATAATGGTTAAAAAAACCCTAAAACATATCCAAAAACCATTTTACGGATAAATTTCTACTCAAAACAAAAATTAATTATGATTATCTCTTATTGAATCCTTATGATATAAAAAACTAGGTTGGAAGTATTTCTTAAAAAAGGATACAAGTGTGTCACTCACCGAAATTATAAAATCCACATATTCTTCTATCTTATTCACAACATCATAACCTTTGGGATTATACAATACCAAATAATAAAACATTCCAAAATACATAATATCATCCTAGAATATTTATTTTTTACCTAAATCCATCCAATGATGGATTTGGTTGAAACCCGAAGGAAGATGCCTGAAGTAGATGTTACATTCATCAACAAGCATTTTAATTTTATTTATACTTCAACCTGCTCCAATTATTATTGTTATATAAAGATGATATTATTAAAAAAATATATTAAATATAATTATATTTTGTTTCTTTTATGGAATGATCTAAAATAATCTCCACTTTTATCAAATGAGTTATGAAATAATCATTTGTGTGTATAGCAACAACCGCCTCGCCAAACGATATCATCCATTTTACCATTACCGCCTCCCATGAGTGCAAGTAAATATGGATTTATTGTTTATATATTATATTTATTATATTATTATGATTCAATAACTATTATATCATACATAACATCATACAGTTGATTATTGAAGAATATGACAATGTTGGCCGTTTGAACGACAAACTACCGCCTTACGAAACGATGAAATTCTTTCACACATTACATAAAACACAATAAGGATTGGTTAAATGAAATTATATGATATATATGACATAAAATAATTATTAATCAATGAAATATAATTTAAAAATATTTCTTTTAATTCAAAAAACTGAAAAATCGTTCATGCATAAGTACGACCTACCGTCTCCATGAATAATGTATTTTATTTTCTATCAATAAATTTTAGGGATTTATCTATACATATATAATGAATATATATAGTATTTATACCATGTTTAATTGTAATGATATAATATAGTGATGAAAAAATTAAAATAATCAACAAAAAAATTCAAAAAATATACGAAAAACAAAGCAATCATTATTCGAAACATAACATTAACATGGAATTTATAATAAATGAGTAATAAAAGGTCATAATTAAATAATATATTGAATTATGTATATATATATTAATGGTTATATAATATATGAATAATAAAATTATATTTTATAAAATATTTGTGAATGTGTATGAATGATGTCAAGACTTAAGGTAAGAGATTTGTAGTGTCTCTTTTATTTCTAAGAGACATATGTAAATTCACCACTTGTTTCTTATATTTGGTGTATATAATGAACCATATAAATGTTATATCATTAATATAATTATTTTAATTATATTTAATGTTTAATATGGGGTTATTATTTTATAACAATTTCAGTTCAAAATATTACTAAAGCGATAAGGGATTTATGTCTTACTTTTTACATTAGTGAGACACATGCCATATTCCCCGACTATTTATTTAATATGGTGTATATATTTATCATGTATGTATTTTATAAGAATAATACATAAAATTATTTGTATTTAAATATATATTTTATGATATCTCCTTCATGGGTTTTACTATTCAAATGTTACCAAAGTGGTAAGGAATTGTTTTCTCGATTTTCATTATTTGAGACATATGGTTGTGTTTAAAACATTTCTTCATTTAGAAGATTTATATACAACCCATTTGACATGTAATATCATGAATTTTCTAAAAATAATGATATTTTAATTTTCATTTTCTCTTAACCGTTTCACGGGGCTTTAATTTCAAATTTACCGAGCTGGTAATGATTTTATGTTAAAATATTATCATTTATTAGGATTGTCCATGATTATGTTTCTGATGATGAAATCTTATAATCGTACTAGCATAAAACTCAATAATTTTCTTATCCTATATTTATGTAATTTTAATACATTTTTTCATATTATTTTCCATTATTTATATACTCACTAGATCCAAAAAAATAATGAAAGATAATTTTTTGTCAAAAACCATTTTTCTTCCAAAACCAGGTTTTTTGAAAAATTTTTCCTTAATTTTTTTAAAATATTTTAAATGATTTATCAATGATATTTTTTACTATGTTTGAAATTTTACAAAAAATTTTAAAAGTAAACATCATATCAATTTTAAAAAAATTCTTTATTTCTACCTATAATCATTTGAATGGAATAGTTTATTAAACATGTATAACATGTAATGAATTTGTAACTATAATGGCCAATATTTTTAATGAGTATTACTTAAAATTTAATAATTGTTATGTTTAAAGTAAAATTATTTTTTTATATTTTTTATGTTTTAAAATTTTCTGTTCAATGAATATTTATTTTCCTAAATAAATGTTTCACATAATATTTCAATGTCAATATCGATCTATGATGGAATCATTTAAGGATACATATTTCTTATTGGGGATATTATCCTAGGATGCAATTAATTTTCATTACATTAATGGTTTATTTTTATGATTAAATTATATTTATGAAACATATTTCCCATGCAACATCCGAGAATAATCATTTATAGACAATTTAAAAAAAAATCTCTTAAATATTTAAAGCAACATAGGGAGTGCACATGTGCACACCATGTTGTGTCCTAGGAATCCATTTAATTAATTGAATGTCTGTAGAGGTTTTATGAAAAATATTCTGTCACGCGTAAGTATGATGTTTGGGATTTAAATTAATTAAAAAGGGATTGAAAAGAAATAATGCGTGATTTAATGAAAATTTAAATGAAATAATGAATGGATAGAAAGAAAATTAGAAAGAAAATTGAAAGGGGGATACCGAAAAAGTAAAACTATTTAAAATGAGAGATTTTTAGTTTTTATTATTTTTATCCTTTTTCTTTTCGACTCTTTTTATTATATTTTATTTTTCATTTTATTTTCCCTTTTATTTTATTTTATTTTTCAATAATTTTTTATTTTTTTTTGTATTTCATTTATTCCTTCTTCTTTTCTCTTCTCTTCCTCTCCTCCTCTCCCTCACGTCACACCTCCCCCTCTCCCTAGGTGGCACACCAACCAGATCCCCCACCAGAAGAACATCTCACCTCCATTACTCATCTATTTTCTTCACCAAAAGGTTCTCTATGAACCATAAGTCAAGGCTAAATTTGCAGATTTACAATCATATGATTTTATTGAGTATCCTTTGTGCAGTTCATCGAAGAAGGATTATACTCTATTTTGGGGGTTTTCTAAAATCATTCATTTTCTTCTGTTTTAGGTCAAAGAAAAACCTACTATAGATCATAGAATCATCTGTGAATATAAGTTAAGTAATATACTCTCTTTCCATCTGTTTTGTAGTGATTTATAAAAATGAACAGTTTTGTCATTCATCGGTGCCTACTGACGTTGTGCATATTCACCCAATCTTTTTAATTTATTTTCATTGCTTAATTTTGTGATCCCTATTTATCATAAATTAAATTGTTTAAATTGTTCGACTGTGTCCAAACAACCCTTTGGGAATTCTGACATGGTGGGTATAAATTTTCTGTTAGCCCGGGCATTTAATTTATTTAATTGTATTTGTTGGGAGCCTTTTTTGGTTGGGTTTAATTTAAATATTTAATTTTGATTAATTATGAACCTTCTATTGATAGATCATTGGTATTTTTCTGCCTAATTTTTTTATTTATTTTAAAGTGATTTTATCTACATGTGTTGATATGGTATCTTTTCTTGTTATGTTTTACACTACAATATTAACGTAATACCATATGTTTCGTAGTAGTATCTTTTTTATTTGAAACTGAAATTTTATATGCATGTTATTTCACATCTACAGTTGTGAATATTTATTTAAATTAAGGGTGGGTAATGAAGATGGATCTCATATTATGGGCCACACATAGACCCTCCATTCTTGACTGGTTACCACAACGCGTCGGGGGGCGGTGTCTTTTTCCTTGCCCAAATGAGACTTTTGTAGGGTTTTTAATACTTATGAGTGACATTGGATCCAAAATGGACCATCTAGGATAGATCTATTATAAATGTGCCTAAGATAGCCTCAGATGATACTCAACCACTTTTTGTGATATTGTATTATACTCATAGTAAATCAGTGCCTCGACCAATACTTGGTCTTTCAAAAGATTTCCTTGGATGGGCTCGGTGGTATTAGATAGTTTGAATGATGTTTCGTAGTGGAACTTTCGAGACGAGATCAGACTCCAAATCTCAACATGAACATTAATAATGATCCATTGAAGGATTATATTAATGCCTCTTTTAGCCAATTGAGATTTGAGATATTTTTCTAGTATGTTGAAGAAAATCTAGTTGACATAGGACTTAGACCCCATGTTAAAGAACAATTTTGGGGATAATCTTCTTCCTTGTACTACCTTTCTATTCCAGGATTTATATATATGTATATGTGAATTTGGATTACATGTACTCTTTTAGACTCCTTGGTTAGGTCAACAAAGTTGATTAGGGATGGGTGTCATTGGGAAACCAGTCCAAGTTATTTATTTCATCGCACATAATTAATTATCTGTATTCATTATATAATGGAAAACTACATTATATTATAGGATGAAATGGAAATGTTTCAACACCGTGGGTTCCGGCCTACTAAATATTTGTATCATACCATGATCAGGCATCATTGACACCTGAGTAGATTATATGCTTGCAGTTATTGACAAAGGCGAGTGTGCTGCTTTCGAATCATGATTTTTTCGGGCTGCATAAGATATAGACTGGGGAAGAGGACTGAGCCTTGATTGTGATGAAGTTTTTACATTTCTTACTTTTTTAGTTGATATTATGCTTGGTTTTCTATTTTCTATTATTTTAGTTTTGATAGGAATCATGGCGTGACATTGTTTTTTGAGCTTCCACACTTGATTATTTTTATATTTCATTATTCAAATAGCTTCTCTTGTGGTTTATTCATTTTTATACTCCCTCTATTTATTTCCAATTGTTGTTTAATTCCAATGTGATAATAACTATTGCCTATGAGGTCATAGTCTCCCCTACAGACATGAAAATGGCCCTCGACGCTTGTCGACAGCCATTAGCATTCGGGCAGATGCTTTTGAGTTTATATGGACAACCCGACTCTAGGGACCCTTCAAGTGGATACTGGGATGGGGATGATAAAATGCGGTATCATAGAAGTTTTTTTCATTGGTCGTACTATTTGGGGTAGACATGAGACTAGGATTTAGGGATTTTGAATATACCATGTGCTCAGACATAGATAACCCATGTAAAAGAGAAACCCAAATTCCTGGGCCGAGATTGCATTTATTGATTATACTAGTTGTTGTTGATATGATTTCATCATGGGTGAATCACTAGTTTTGCATTGTTATTTGTGTTATTACTGTTGAGATAACGGGGATTACAATTGTAGCCCGATGATATAAGGGAAATAAATTACATGCTTTATATTAAGCACCATAGGATTAAAATAACTTTCATACTTCCAAGACACATCTACTTTCAGCGTGCATTTTCCATTTTTCATGTGAGTTCTGTTGTGCGTAGTGGTAATTTTTTTAAATGATTGTTTGTTAAATATAATGTGGTGATAGTATATTAGATTTTAACATAACATAAAGTGGGAATTGAAAGTTTCCTTTGTTTAGTAATCCTTCTATACTTTCTATTCAATATCAAAACTCCACTCTTGAAGCTGGCTATCAATTATGAAGTGCTCAGAGAAAGGATATATACATAACCTCCTTTTGAACATTACAACTTTTCCTCTTCTTATTTTCCTTTGGTATAATGTTTTGTGTTTTACTATTGTAAACAAATGCTACCGTGACGTATTCATGACATGCATTAGTTGAGTGGAAATGAGCACATTCCAGAGATGGTGGGTCTCGAACCAGTAGTGGTACCTCCTGTGGAACTACCTCTTA
Source organism: Viscum album (assembly GCA_963277665.1). Classification (NCBI taxonomy): domain Eukaryota; kingdom Viridiplantae; phylum Streptophyta; class Magnoliopsida; order Santalales; family Viscaceae; genus Viscum; species Viscum album. The sequence goes on along the minus strand of OY728153.1, from coordinate 487,568,449 downwards.
TCGATCTTCCAAGGGACCCTAATGCCTAGTTCAGGGATAATCTATTCAGGTTTATTCAGTATATTCATAGTAATCCAAGACTAGCCCATCTATGTAAGACTATACGTGGGACTTTCTACAGCAGCACCCTCCTTCCTTCTCAGGGAGTGGCGGCCCTCAGGCTGTAGAGTCATGGGTAGAAGACATAAGGATTATCTTCGACCACCTAGAGATGCTTATAAGGAAACGAGTCAAGCTAGAAGTCAATATAGGTCATGAATCTGCCAAGCATCGATGGGATATTGTTTTATAGGCTGACCATACCAGTGACATAGTTTGGTCTGACTTCCAAGCAACTTTCTACAATCACTTTTTACCACAGACGCTGAGAGATGATCGTGCATTGGAATTCCTACATCTTTCGTCCGGATCTATGATTGTGTTAGAGTATTATACTCATTTCATAATGCTAAAACATTTTTCCCCATCTCTAACTGGCGATTCTCAAATGAATGTGGTATTTTTGGAGGATAGACTTGAGTATACCATCTGCCCGGAGGTGAACATCTTATGTTTGAACACTATCATAGAGATCTTAAAACATGCTCTAATTTTGGAGTAAAATTTCCAGGAAGATAAACTGGTAAACTAGGCCTGTTCATTTTCGTGTCAGGGTGATGAATCTTCTGCGAGTAGGAAACTCCATTTTTAAAGTGAACATGGGGGAAATCATAGACAAACATCATGTTTAGAGGTCCATGTCATATGTTAAAATTGTGGAAGAGATTGTCACAAGAAGCCATAGTGCAGGAGTGAACCGAAGGAGACCCGAGCTTGTGGAAATATGGCTTACCATCCGTGTTTATATCATTCCATATCTTCAGAATCTAGTGTTAGAGGATCGGAACCTACCCCTCCTTCAGGTATGGGATCTAGGAATCCACAGTAGGCTAGAAGTTCTTTTTCCACTCACCGATTGGCAAGTGAAAATGGTGGAGGTCGTGGTTGGGGAAATAAAGTTCCTTATTATCAACATTAGTAGGGTGGACCTACTCATGACAACCAGGAATCATCTAAGACCATTTGTTCATGTCTCGTATACGTAGTGCAATCAACACCAAATGAGCAGAGTGTATGAACATCTATGGTTTGAGGTACTATTCTAGTAGCCTCTCCTTTAGTTTCTGCTATTTTTTATACCAGAAAATCACACTCTTTTTTATCTGTTGTTGTTGTAGAATGTTTTGGTTATCAAATTTAGTACCTTTACATCATCATGCCCCTCAAAACTCCACTTTGAGTCTAGACATAGGTCACACACATGTTCCAAGAGTTCCCCTTGAGATAAGTGGGTATTGTTTCATTTGGAATTTCTATATCCTCAATATGTATGGCATCGAAGTCATTATTAGAAGGAACCAGATTTCACATTTCCTGCTCAAGTGGATTTCTATCGTCATACGGTGTCCTTTAAATCCCATTAGGGTGACACATATCTACACAAAAGATAATGGGTTATGCAGGTAGACCGAGTTGAGGCTAAATATGTAGGTTTGGATAGAGGGAATAATCAGTTGGCAAGTCTCTTCATGAGAAATAATGGAACATTGGTGGTTGGGATACATCCATTAGTGGATCTTTTCAGGGATATCTTCCTTGATGATTTCTCTAACTTACCTCATATGAGGGATATGGAGTTCACTATCGATCTCATTCTAGGTGCAACACCAATGTATATTCCGCCTTATAGGATATCACCAACCAAGCTACAGAAACTCAAAAATCATCTTGAATATCTCGAGGATAAGGGTTTAATCAGACATAGCACATCATCGTGGGGTACTCCTATTCTTTTCTGCATGAAGGAAAATGGTACCCACAGGTTTTGTGTGGATTATAGTCAAGTCATCTTTCTCATGGTGATGAATCGATATCCATTTCTTGGTATAGATTATCTCTTCAACCATCTCCTGGGAGCAACTATTTTCTTGAAAATTGAAATGAGGGTTGGATAACACCAAGTGCATGTGCGACTATATGACATACCACATACAACATTCCTAATAATTTATGACATGTAAGAGTATATGGTTATTCCATTTGGCCTCATGAATGCACTAAAAATCTTCATGGCTCTGATAAACCAAATTTTTGATATGTATCTTGATTCCACTATGGTAGTCTTCGTAGAAGACATTTTTGAGTATCTGTGATCCAGAAACGTCCATGAAAACCATCTTGATATCATGATGAGTACACTGAGAGAGCACCAACTATACAATATGCTTACCAAATTCCACTTCTAGTTTGATAATGTTCACTTCTGTGGTCATATTATATCTCAAGAAGGAGACTCAGTTAACCCAGAAAAGTTGAGTGCCATAGGTTTATTAGAGCATCCCAGGAGTGTCTTAAACATATGTAGTTTATTGGGACTTGATTTTTATTACATGAATTTAATCTATGATTTCTCCCACATAGCAGCTCCTCTTACATCCATGACTAAGAAACACATACAGTTGATCTAGTCATAAGATTCGTAAAAGTATTTTTAGGAGTTAATGGGAAGACTAACCTCATCCTCAATCTTGATTATGCTTAAACCCGGTAAAATCCATACTATTTATTGTGATGCTTTATGAATCGTACTGGGTGACGTTTTGTTGCAGGGTGATCGAGTCTGGATTTATGGATCCTACCAATTGAGACATCACTAGAGGAACTATCCTACACATGACATTGAGTTGGAATCTATGGTTCGGGATTTAAAATGTTGGAGACACTATTTTTTTGGGTGAGAGATTCATTGTTTACACTGATCATAAAAGCATAAAATATATCTCCACTGAATGAGACTTGAACCTACAGTAGTGCAGGTAGGTCAAATACTTGTTGTCATTCAAGATTGAGCGTGCTTATACACTAGTTAAGGGTAATTCCATGGAAGATGATTTTAGCTGAAAGACATTGGCACAAGCCGTGTAGGTAGCCAAACATGAGTGGAAAATCATGGCCTTGTATTTAGATATGCATCTTTAGGATTAAAAGATGAGCTGAAAACCAGCTCTAGATGATCTTATAGTGACGTCATCTATCATAGATCATGATTTCAAGAAAATACTGACTAATCTAGTGGTGCTCGTTTTGTGGGAAAATGTTATTAGAGAGATCCCACATCCCTGTTGTGTTGATGATGGAATTAATACTCTCCTTTACCATCGTCGTGTATTGTTACCTTTTGGTATATGAGAAGAGATAATAATTCAATCTCACACATATATTTGGGAAGTACATTTGGGGCTGTCCAAGATGTACAAAGACATGTTTCGACAATACTGGTGCCCTGGTATGCAAATGTGGATAACGGGTTTCATGACTCGTTGCTCCACCTACCAACAGGTGAAGTCTGAGAATCAGGGACCTACTAAACTCTTACAACCATTATCTATTCATGAATGGAAATGGAATGAAAACACCATGGATTTCATTAATGGTCACACAAGATCCCTCAACACAACAATGCAGAATGGGTGGTTGTTGATATGTTGACCAAGGTTACACAAATCTTACATATCCAGGCTACCTTTACAATTTATGAGTTGGGAATGTTGTATATCCATGATATTTTGAAAAATCATGGTGTACTTAATTCTATTTTCTCAGATAGAGATTCCTGCATTAATTTATGGTATTGAAAAGGGTTTTAATAGGTGCTGGGTACACAGGTACTTATGAGTACATCATATCACTCTTAAACTGATAAGTGGTCTAAGAGAACTATACGAGTGTTACAGGATATGTTACGGGCCTATATCATTGATTTTGGAGGTTCTTGGGAGAAGCATATACCAATTTTTGAGTTTACCTACAGTAACATGTTCCATGGGACAATTAAAATGGATCCATATGAGGCCCTCTATGGTATACCGTGTCGTTCATCTTTATAATGGCTCGAAGTAGGTGATGCAACTCTATTTTGTCCTAATTTCATTCATGAGACTTCTGAGAAAGTTCAGCTAATTTAGAAATGTATGACTAGATCTCAGTCTAGACAGAAGTCTTATATGGATCGTCGCTGTAGACATTTGGAGTTAGAGGTGGGACATCGATTCTTTATGTGTGTTTCTTTGAGGTTGGGTCACAAGAGCATCTAGAGACAGGGAATGTTATCACCAAGATATGTTGGTCCATTCGAGATAGTAGAGATAGTTGGGCTGGTATCCTATCAGTTACTTCTACCTCAGAGGTATCGTGCCATGAACAATGTTTTCCATGTATATCAACTCTGACAATATCATCCATACCTGTCTCATACCATTAACCTAGATGACATTAAGCTTGAAGAAGATGCATCCTTTTTCACGAATTTTATCTGTATCATCGACCGTAGCATGAATTTATTTTAAGGTAGGTCCTTCCTTCTGGTCCTAGTTTTATGGAAAACACAAACTCATTTAGGATGAGACTTGGGATCAAGAGATGGGTGTACGTTCACAATGGCTGGATCTTTTCTCTAACAACGTTCCAGTACCCTCGAAAGGGATACTCTGGGATGAGTTGTCATAAAGAGGGGAGGTTCTAATATATCAGTATACTCAGATACAGACTATTTAAATTTTTGTTTTTTAAATCCTTACTGTGAACCAAGGCACATGACGGCGCGCCCCACTGCTTGTCCCGGACAACTTTTTTATTAATAAAATAACACTAGATATTTTATTAAAAATTTTATGTTTTTCATTATCATGGTGTTCGGGATTTAAAATATTTAATTAATTATTGAAAATATATAATAATACATTTAAAAAAAATTAAATGATTGAAAAAATGGATAAAAATAAATTTAAAAATAATATATAAGGGCGGTTAAAGAAAAAGTAAAAATAATTAAAATAAGAGATTTCCAATTTTTATTACTTTCTACCTATTTTTTCAGCCTTTTTATTATATTTTATTTCTCATTTTATTTTCCATTTTATTTTATTTTATTTTTGACTTATTATTTCTTTTCATTTTCAATCATTTATTCCTTCTTTTTTTTCTCCTCTCTTCCTATCCTCCACTGCCTCACGTCGAGCAACCCCCTCTCCCTAGGTGGCACACCACCCTACTCCCCCATTAGAAGACCTCCAAACCTCCATTTGTCATCCGGTTTCTTCACCTTAAATTTTTATATAAATCTTAAGGCAATTATAACCTTGATCATTTGGAATCATAGGATTTCAATGAGTATCCTTCGCACAGTCTGTCGCGGAAGGATTTTACCCTATATTGGGGTTTTCTACAATCATCGGTTATCTTAAATTTTATGTCAAATAAAATCCAAATATAGATCAATGAATCATTTGTGAAAATAAGGTAGGTATTCTACTCTCTTTTCCACTATTTTGTTGCGATTTATAAAAACACATAGTTTTGTCTTTCGTCGATGCCTACCGACGTTGTGCAAATTCACCCAATCACTTCAATTTAATTATTTGGATTAATTTTTGTAGACCTATTTATCCTAAATTAAATTGTTTAAATTATTTCAACATGGTCGGATACCCCATTGTTTATTCCGACATGGAAGGTATAATTTTTTTGTTATCCCGACAATTTAATTTAATTAACTACATGTGTTGTGCAACCTATTTTTTTCTTGTGTTTAATTTAAGAAATTATTTTAGATTAATTACAAACCATGATTTTTTGGATCATTGGTAGTTTTTTTGTTGATTTATTTATTTATTAAAAATTTATTTTATCTATTTTTGATGATATGGTATCTTTGCTTGTTAAGTTTTATGATGCAATATTAAATTAATTCCTTGTGTTGCATGAGTGTATTTTCTTAGATTTCATACTGCATTTTTATATGCATGCTATGTCATATCTGATACTGTGAAAGTGTAATTAAATTTAGAGAAGAGAATGAAGGTGGTTCCAGTATTAAGGGCCACACATAGACCCTTCATTCCGGACGGGGTACCACAACGCGTTGGGGGGGTGGTGTCTTTGGCCATTCCAGACCGATACTTCTCTGGGATTTCTAATACTTATGAGTGATATCGGTTCGAAAAGGGACCATGGAGGATGGAGACATTGTAAATGTGGATATTCCAGCCTCCGATGATACTTGACCCCTTTTTTTGAGATCATAACGAACTCATGGTAATTTCATACCTTGAGAGATACTTGGTATTTCAAAAGATTACCTTGGACGAGCTCGGTGGTATTGGACAATTTGAACGATATTCCGTAGCGTTACCTTTAGGATGGGATCAGACTCTAACTCTCAACTTAATCCTTAATAATGGTGAATTTATGGTATAAATTAATGCCTCATGTAGCCTCTTGATATTTTTGATATTTTTTGAGTATGTTAAAGCACACCTGGTTGACACATTAATTAGACGCCAAGGCAATTCAGAAGCTTGGGGGTATGGTGAATCTTTATTTTAAATTGATATTTTATGATATATATATATATGTGGATTATTCTTACAAGTATTCCTTCAAACTCCCATCTTAGGGAAAAGTCGGAGATTAGGGATGGGGCTGTTGGGAACCCGAGCCAAGTTATTTAATTAATCACACTTAATTAATTATCTATATTCATTATATAATGGCACAATACATTTTGTTACTACATTAAATGGAATGGTTTAGACATCGTAGGTTCCCCCCTACTAGGATTTTATCTCACACCCTATGTGGGAATCATTGAATGATGAGAAGATATAGTCTTGCATGTATTGACAAAGGGAGGCATGCTGCTTCAGATTCTTAATTGTTTTGTCCATCTTAGGATAGAGACCGGGGCATAGGACTAAGCCTTGATTATGATGTAGTTTTTGATTTTCATATTTTATTATTAGTTTATAGTTTCATTGGGTTTCTATTTTACATGATTTCACTCTAGACAGACATCATGGCATGACACTATTTTCTGATCTTCCACACTTGATTATTTTTCTGTTTTATTATTCGTATATCTTCTGCTGTAGTTTATTCATATAGATGCTTCCTATATTTATTGATTATTTCTATTTACTTCCGCTATGATAATACCTATTACATATGAGGGTATAGTCTTCTTTGTGGACACAGAAAAGGCCCTCACTGCTAGTCAGCATTCTCTGGCGTTCGAGGAGTTGTGATTGAGGTTATGTGGCCAACCCGGCTCGGGGCACCCTTCATGTGGCTCTCGAGACGGGGATGCTACCTCCCCAATATGGGTTGTACCATGATAAAATTTTTATGATACATACTTGTTTTTCCATGTGTTATGCTATAATGATGTTATAAAATAATTACGAAACCTATCCCATTTCCAAATGTTTTGATAAGATTATTTTTGAAGCCTATTTTATTTCATGGATAATTATATGATGAAGGTTTTATGAACATGTGGAAAAAATGTGTATGATTTTCATTATGTGATTTGTGGGACCTATATATCCATTAAATAAATTGGGAAATAAAAAATTTCTTATGATCCGTTTGGCTACATAGGTGGCTAGATCAATAAAAAATGTGAGGGTACATCAGTGGTTAGACCATGCTCGAAACATTGGGTACATGGGAGGTTAGCCCAATCCCAAAAATGTATACAGATTATTGTCCCAAGACTAACATATTCAAAATTTCTTGGTGGATATACCTGAAATATGATTTTCTAGTCATATGTATATACAAAAAAATATGTCTTATTTAAATTTTATGCTCTCATGGCTCATGTACATTGATACCTCATTATTCATTTCTTATTAACATCCAATCTTTATTTTATGTTAATGATTATTATCTTTGATATGAAGGGAATGATTTTAGAATTTTATTATACAGTTCTCATATGCTTATGTTCCTATTATTATTATCTATGTCCCCTATTTATATGTAATGAGTTTATAAGCAATACCATTCTTTAACATTATTCCACTATGTTAGGAAAAAAGATTTAAGTATGTGTAATAAAAGGGAAAATATTTATGGGAAACATTGAATTTCTTTAATGAATTAAGATGATTGGGTTCCATTTTTCCAATATAACTAAACTATTAAAGTCACCAAGCACATGTTTTTGTAATGATATAAATTTTGATATAATATGATGTAATGTCCATGTATGAATTTCTTGTGTCACCAAACCAACCTCATTCCCAAAAATTTTCAGGCACTTATATTTAATGAACCAACATCATAACCACATAAACTTATACAATAACCTCAATCCATCATAGCCCATGTCATTGAGATAATGTGGGAAGAGGGATTATTCAACCATCCTCATCACTTTTATCCTATAGTTTATATAAAACAATATGAATCCATGTACCCAAATGGGAATCAGTTTCATTACCCGACATGGGTAGTGATGTTTCAAATGTAACTATAAATAATATAACAATGTAATGCCAGAAAATATATCCCAACGGGTCTGCTACCAAACATGACGATACTATTGCCACAACTATCCCTATCACACATCAACATATCATTCACCTTGCATCCCATCATGAGGTATGTAACAACCCTTATTTTAAAAAATGATAGTAATGGTTTTTTTCAATTTGAACATTTGTTAAATAATGGTATATGTGTACTAAATACTACAGAATATCTGATGGTGTAACAACCTGAACATTTTTCAATGATAATTATTTACTGAAAATGAGTGTTATATTATAGTATACATAATGAATATATATATATCAAATAATTATGTAAGAATATTTTGAAATACGACCATGGTATTTAGAATGTTATTGGACTATTGATCAATTTTCTCCATTTTTCTAAAATAATTTTTGAAACTATACACTTAATAGTAATTTTAATGTTATATTTATTGTTTATAACTAGAAATGATAATGGAAACATAAAAAAGAAATAATATTTGATGGCCTCAACTAGTAGAGTCATTCCATACGAAGCCCATTTATAAAATCATGGGGGTGTGGTATCATATTTGGGACTGTCTATTGATGAAGCCAAAGTAGAGCTTAAATAGGTTATGTATTAATGAACTCATCTACATAAGAAGCTCAAGTTAGTGGAGATTACCACTGAGATGATGTTAGCGCAGCCACCCCATGAGTATATCACTATCGCACACCACAAAATTAGGTTATAAGTTGGTGTTATAAGGGTTTATCTGACAAGTCCATAGTTACTTAATTTATAATCCATTTGAATAAAAAAATATTGTGTTCCATCATTTCTATTTTAAGGGTAATTTTTCTATAAAAATATGAATTTGATAAATTAATTTATTCGGATAGAAATTATACTTTTTAGAAATGTTATAATTATTATAATATACTATTGTATTGTTATTATTTTTTATTTTAATGAAATAATATGACTAAAACAATCTTATTTATATTTAAATGATAAAATAATTTTAATTTTTTCAATTGTTTGGAATTTTACAGTACATTTTATATCCGCTATTATTTCTAATAAATACAGATTTTTATATATAAAAGTTAAATATATAATAAATAAATAATTATTATGATAATATAAAAACAAATTTTTTAAATCATCATGTTGATATTAGGGTAGGGTGAATCTAATAGAGTATTCGAAATTGTTTTTTCGATGAATAGTAAAAATATAGCTTTGAGATTTTTGTATGTTTGACATCATATATATATATAACAAAATTTAAGGTTTTAGTTTACTCTTGTATATTATAATATGATAATAGGTCACACAAGTGGAAATTACCATGGGCAAGCCCATGGTTTTACGAATACCACTACTGAGGTGTCCGAGGAAATTAATAAAAACGACACCCATGTTTTCATTAAATACCCAACATCTCATCAATTCCATTAATTCATGATTTATTATACACGAATATTTAATAGTATTACCTCTAAAGGATTCATCCCAAAGGTGTCCTCAATCCCCTAAGGTCATGATCATTGTGTTTTAGGAGTCACTCTTCAAGGTAATTGAAATATCAACTTCTCTTTTCCATTCATGTTTTCGTTCTATGTGGTATGTCTTTCAAATTTCAATATTATATTTTTCTATACATTTAATTCTATAAAATTACTATATTAATATTATTTTATTAATGGATTACCTTTTTTGTCTCTTATTATACGGTTTTTAAAAATAGTGTTTGAAACTTCTTATGCTGTTGAATTTCCCCCTCAAAATTTCTCCCTTTTCTATTGAAATTACCTTATTTTCTTTTGTCACTACCCAAAAATATTTATTTTCTTTGGGTATTCACCTATATTTAAAAAGGATCTATTTTGTTTAGGGATTATAACAAATGACACCCACCTTCCTTTTTCATAGATCTAGTTTTTATGTATTTCTTTTTAGAATGACATGAATTTTATAAGAAATATGTTTTTTTATTCTACATAACATATTTATGAAATTTTTTATCCTGAAATATGTGAATAAAAATAATTAATTAATATTATGGGTGAGCCTTGATTGATCTCTAATTCATTAGGTAATTAATTCAATCTCTATAGATGACATGTTTTATTAACCTTTGTGAATAACCTTGGAAAGTTTTATGGAAACTCGGTGACAAAACATAGTGATATTGTTATTAACGACCCAATAAAATGTTGTAGAAACATTTAGAAATTATGATTCGTGTAATTATTGTAATTATATTCCTCTTTATCAAGCCTTTATATTTTTTCTCATGTTATTATTGATATTTCTTAAGATCACAAGTTAAATATTTCCCTTATATTCCCTTACCGAGACTTATGCTCACCCTTTTCTTTGATGTTTGTCCCCAAGTAATCAATTTCAATAAAAATAAATAGGATTTACCATATTAAAGTATTTAAAGAAGAATATATTAACATTTTATGTTTTCATCTGTTATATACCATTTTTCTAAGAAACTAAACTTTAACAGATCCATTTTTTATACAATTTAATTAGAATTTTATCTAATAAAAATGTGAGATTCCATAGATGGTATCAAATTAAAGTTTTAATTTTTTATAAATTATGATTTCAAAACATTAGAAAAATTATATGTAGAAGATAAAATATAGGAAAAGCGTGGTATTTCAGTGAAATATTAAGTAAGTGGTTTCTGAGAAAGGACATCCCTTTTTGAAAAAATAAAAATTAGATATGGATCTAGAACATATGTATCGTGGGTTAAAATTTAAAAACTCTATGTTAAACTATAAATGAATGGGATCTGGTTCAAAAAAATGGGCCTCAATACATCCGGTTTTGACACTCTAGGGGGATATTTTGGGTTAATCCCACGGTGTTTGTGAACACGTATGAAGGCTTTCTTTAAAATGTAATTGTTTTTAAAGAGTAAAATATTTAGAAATGATGATTTAAGACATGATATTTATATAGAATTATAATATTATTAAATTATACACATTTCTTACTAGGTTTCTCACTTATTATAAAATGGTGGGAAATATGGGAATCCATTAAAATGGTGATCGCAATGGCCTATGAACTGAGAGCCTTTCAATGAAAGCAAGAATGGAATACATCATGAGAATGATAAATCCAATGACTCGAGTTACGAGAAATAACATGAATCAAGATGAGATCCCAAATTCATTTTGAAGGGAATAACATTCTATTAAGTCCTTTATGAATCTACAAACACATTCATTGATGGATATAATTACCCATCAATTGCTGATGAATTGATAGGATGTATAAAAAAGATCTTTTCTATTCTAAGTTATTCAGAATATTAGGTGACCACCGAGGATATGTACCTCTATGAGGGGGAAGCTTACCACTGGGGACACAGATTAATAAAATAATTCCAAGAAGGTAGATAGAGGCGATGGAGTGGGAAGAGATTAGGGGAATAATTTTAAAATAATATTTCCACTGTTTATGAGAATGAAAAATAAGAATGAATTCCAAAATCTGATGTAAAATTAAAATGAATATGTGGGAAGCTATGAGATGAACTTCACAACACATTCCTATTACACCTCCATCCTTTTGACACATCCTAATGAAAAGGATGATATATTTTATAGTGTACTATGACCTCATATATGAAATAATATTTCCAAATGAGACTATGGAAACAACGAGTACACCATGTGTAGTGCTATGAAAGTTTAACTAGAGTTCAAAGAGACAAAGTGGTCTCATAGATCAAATTAAAAAAAGATATCTTTATTGAAAAACATGGGGAGGATCTTTGTTGAAGTAATAGGAGGAACAGATGTGAGACATTCCACATGAATTTTTTTTTGAAGAAGCATTTGAGGAATATCCTTTTCATGATAGTGAAATGTTACATGTGTAGAAGATATGGCCATATTTTATAGAACTGTCATAGTTAGGTGAAGACTCAACATCTCAACACTAATGAAAAATAGAAAATGTTTCAAGCCCTACATGATGTCTAACACTTCAAGTGTGGAATGCTATGGAACGTTTCTAATCACTTTCCAGATATAATGTTAATTGGGGGGCGATCATCATGAACCTCGTAACAGGTCAAAGGAGAATGGTTGGGATTTTTTTATCATGATAGACTAATTCGGAGCTCCAAATGATGTAGTGGAAGTAACTCTCATTGTTCTCTCATAGCTATCAAGTACATTTTTTTATTCTTGTTATACACATTCCATTATTTACCCAATGATTGAAAAGAATATAGAATAAATCCTTTAACAAATAAAAGTTAAAAAATCATTCAAGACTCCAAGAGGGATTATCCAAGCATCAGTAGTGTATAAAAGCTCCAATATTCACTATGGTAAGACAAATATTATCTAAAATTTTGTAGTCATTCCCATTGAGGAATTCAACAATATAAAAGGGACAGAAAACCTCTCAAATTATAATTCTAATATCAACTATAGAAGAATGTAAATCCCAATAGGCTTGAATAGAAAATATATAGTTTTTTTAAAAGGAGAGATATCTTGGCCTGAGATTTTTCTAGAAACTCCTCCCATAGATTTCATTATGTAGATGATTGGTGAAAATGAAGAATGAAATGAAAATAAATGAATACATATTTTTCTCATCATTTAGAAAAAAATTGATGTACTTCCTTTGCAGTTACCTAGACACTCCACAGAAAGAGAGGTTAGATTATCTATTAAAATCTTGCATAGATCCAAGCCAATATTGAAGACCGTGTATAGAATAAAAAAATTTAGGGTTAGAGTAATTAAAGAAAATATTCATATTTATGTTGGGTAAGGGGTTTATCTTACCAAGTGTATCTGCTTAGAGATCACATATTCTCTTCACGAAGAAAAAGGTTGGATCAATGTGATTATACATTAATTATAGATAGAATAATTGGGTCACAATGAAGAACATGTACCTCATCAAAGAAATGATGATTTAATTAACTATATTTAGGGGACTCAAATATTCTCCAAGATTTATAATTGATCTGGTTATCATTAATTATGGGTGAGCAAATAAGATATTATAAAGGCTTCTTTCTTATCAAGATATGGGCATTATGTGTATGTTGTTATTCCCTTCAGGTTGAATAACACTAATATTATTTTTATAGATTTGATAAATAGACACATTAACTACAAAATTGATAACTCTTTAGTAGTTTTTATTGATTATATTATGTTATATTAAAAACATTAGGTGCATTATGAGAATCTATGGTTTATATTGAAAACACTCTTCAATGAGAGTCTATTTAGAAAGTTCGTCAAATGTTAATTTTGGTTGAGACATGTATAATTCTTGGGGAAATGTTTAACCAATAGAGGAAACTCAATTGAACATAAAAAAGGTTGATGTTGTGGAGAAGTGGCCTTATCCTACATTATTAACTTAGATTCATTGTTTCCTTTGATTAGAAGGATAGTATAGGAGTATTGTGAATAATGTTTCATGAAATTCTTGTGAACAAACCTAGTTAACTCAAAAGGGGGGCATGTTCACATGAAAAAATGAGTGTAATGAAATATTCCAAGATCTTAATAATATATTAGCAAATTCAACCTTATTAACACTAGCCAATAATAGATAATGTTTTTTTATTTTTAGGGATAAATCTATGGAAATACCTGGGTGAATCCATATGAAAAATGAAATGGTGATTGATTTTGAATTTAGATAGTTGAAGACCCAAGAGTAGAATATCCTATGAATGACATGGAGCTAGATGGAGTTGTTTTTCCTCTAATGATATAAATTAAACAACATTTATATGGAGAAATGTAACATATAAATAGACCATCAATGTTTGATGTATGTTTTCATGAATGTGGAATTGAACATGAGAATAATGAGACTATTGGAAATTAGTAAGGACTATTGTTGTTTAATTTATTATCTTACATGAGAAAAAACAATTTCATTGATTACTTAAGTAGTAATGATCTTGTTCTACTATAAATGATGGGGATCCAATGATATCCTTTGATTAGAGACCTAGAAAAACTAGACATGGGAATCATAATGGTAGGGACACCATCAAACATGTCCCAAATTATTTATCAACCATCATTACTAGTGAAGATCATGAGATCTCAAAGTGAATATACCTTGCTTCAAAATAAGATAGAGGATGTGAAGAATGTGACGTTCCTTTAGTTCAATATTTCTTAATAATGCGTACTGAATTTTTCTACAACGCTATGTGTTTCATCTATTTCGGAAATAATGTTTGAGTTGATGGATGAAGCTCAAAACTCTACTTTCATTACACATCCTGGAACAATGAAAAATGTATAGGGACCATCATGATTATTATTGTTTGGATAACATGAAAAAGGATATTGCTGACCACAATACATGTTTTATGATGTGTAAAAAAGTGAAGGTAGAGTGATAACATACTAATAGGGTATTGTAATCACTACCCATACCATCATGGAAGTGGGATAATATCACTATTTACCTTCTCATAGATCTCCTAAAAACATCATAAGGAATTAATTTATTATGAGTTATAGTGTACCATATCACAAATAATGACCATTATATCTATTTTTTGTAATATCTACCTTTCAAAAAACACTCAAATATAAATTTTAATGAACTGGAAACACTACATAGGGTACCAATATCTATTGTGTATGATCCTCAACCAACATTCACATAAATATTATAGGGAAGTATTCAACATGATATAGATACTGAATTGAATTTCAGTATGGCATATCACCCTAAAACTGATTGCCGATATAAAAATAACAGAGGGAGAATGCTTCTTAGGCCTGATCTCATGAAAGAGATGAAAAAAATATTTATTCCATACCAAAATTCATAAAGGTAGCTCAATGTTGGAAAACGATCTATTCTAAGAAATAACCAAAGGACAAAGAGTTTTATGTGTTTGAAAAATTCTTCCTTTGAATTGTACATTGGAGTAGAGTTCATGTGGTATTTACAGAATGGGAAGCTCATCCCTAGGTATATTGGACCATATTAAATACTATATCTCATAGGTTTAGTGTCCAATAAACATTCAATTAATACAATTCTATCTCAAGTTCATGATTGTTTCCACATATCTCTCTTATGGAAGTACATATCTAACAATTCACCTTTACTAAATCCAGAGGTGGTCTAAGTAGAACATGAAGTCTCTTATGACTACCAGCCAATGGAGACATTGGACCACTGAGACAAGGTTCTTTACAATAGGAATACCCAACTCATTAATGTGTCGTTGAGGATAAAAAAATATGAAGAAAAAACATGGGAACTAGAGGAGATCATGTAGAAAAACTACCCACACCGTGTCTCTTCTAATTTCATGAGATGAAATTTTTGAAAAAGAAGTTCACAAGGGGGTAAGAATGTAATGACCCAAACTTCTTGAATAATAATTGTTTCCTAAAAATGTTTGTTATATTATATTATAAAAAAACAAAATATATCTTTCTAATAATAATGTGATTCTATATTAAAATTGGACCATCATGTTTTGATCGTTATTTGACGGTTTTTCAATTATGAAAATTGGTCAATATGAGTGTTCATAACAAAACTCTTAATAATAATGTGAACATTTTAATTATTTTTATAATTAGAAATGAAAATAGAAAAATAAATATAGAAAGAAAAGTAGATTTTCTCATCCAATAGATTCATTCCATTCGAAGAACATTTGTTAGATATCACGAGGAAGGTAGCGTCTCTGGGATTCACTCTTGACTAAGACCATGCCAAGCTTCAAAATCTTAAGCTTGAACAAAATGGATTATGGGATAAGTTCATGTTAGTAGTGGCTACCACATGAGAGATGTTGGCCAAGCTGCCCCATGATTCAATCCTTAACTAACACCTCACCCATGAGTTGTATGTGAGTATTATATATGTTTATTTTTTATGTATTTATTTACATAATATATCATCCCATTTTATAAATAAAATTATTTTCCACTGTTTCTATTTTGAGAATAGTGTTTCTTAAAAATATGATGAATTTTATAAATTGATTTTTTGTACAAATATTTTACATTTTAGAAAAGATATAATTATTATAATTACCTAATTTATTATAAATAATGTTAATTTTAATGATATATTACAATTGAAAAAATATTATTTATATTTAAATGATATAATATTTTGTTTAGGTTTCAAATATTTATCTATACATTATATTAAGCATTGTCTATCTGTTTTCTTATAAATAAATAATTTTATATCTAAACGTTAAATATATCACAATTAAATAATTTTTATGATAAAATAAACATAATTTTTGAAATAATCACATCAAAATTATCTTAGGGTGAATTTATGATGTGTTTATAAACTATTTTGTTTTTTTAGTGAATAATAAAAATATAGTTTTGATTTGTCAGTATGTTTAATGAGATTATAATGATCTAATAAGTAATATAAATGTTGGCCGACTCATTTGAAAAAAAAATAAGATTATAGGTGTTCCAAGTGGACAATACCACATTAAAATACCATGGTCAATCCCATGGTTTTACAAATACCACTATTGAAGTGTCCATGAAAATTGATAAAAATATCCTCAATATTTTCTATATATACCCACCCATGTTTTCTTTTCCATTCATTCCCAATTCATTATCTGAGAATATAAGATAGAAATACATTCCATGGGGTCCCCCCATGCTTTCCTCAAGATCCCATGGTCTGGATCATCGTGTTTTAGGAGTCACCCTTCAAGGTAAAAGAAAATATCAACATTTATTTTCTTTTAAACATCCCTTTCTTTGTGGAAGACATTGAAATTTACATAATATGATATTATCTCTAATTTATTATATCCCTTTATATTATTATTATTTTATAAATTGGATACCCTTATCCCTTCACTTTTTAATGTTTTTAAAAACCATGCTTCATACTCGTTAAGTTACTAAATTTTCATCTAGAAATTTCTCCATTTTTCAATAGAAGTTATCATATTTTATTTTATAAATTAGAAATATACTTTATTTTCTAGGTTTATTTACCTAGATATCAAAATAATCTATTTTATTCAGTGATTATTATACATGAAACCCATCTTCTTTTTTCATGGGTTAATAATGTCATAAGGATCTTGCTTTTAAGAAATTATTTTTAAAACATAATAAAATTTATATGAAACCTATTTCCTTTATTATCCAAATTTTATTTATGAAAATTTTAATCATGATCTATGTGGTTCCAATTAAATAATACATATTATGGTTTAACCCTAATAGAGCTCCCAAGCATTGCGTAATGAATTTAATCTCCAAAGATGACATGTTTTACGGTACCTTGTTGAATAACCTTAGTAATTTTTATGAAACCATAGTTATAAACCTTACTGAAATTCTTATTAACGACTCAATTAAATTTTATAGCCACAATTCCAAGTAATTATTAATGTTCTTATTATTTATATATTCACTTTTCTCAATACTTAATCTATTTCTTCAAGTTTATGTTGATATTCCTCAAGATCACAAATATATCATTTCCCATGTTTTCCCATGACGAGCCTTATGCTCACCCTTTCAATTGATTTATGACCCCAGGTTATGAGAGAAAATAAATATACTTAGGATTAATCTTCTAGAATCCTTTAATGTGTAATTTAATAATGTTTTATGTTTTCAGGTATTATGTATCTTTTCTCCAAGAAACATAACATTAAAAGATTCAATGTTTGTATGATGTAATGAAAATTTTATAAAATAAAATTGTGGGACTCCGCATATAGAAATAAAGGACTAGTTTGGATCCTAGAGTTTCAGGAAATGGGCTAAAGAACTGGGCTGTATATTTTTTTTAAACAATGGGACTCAGACCACATGTTTTGTTTGAAACCAGATTGTTGCAGACATGCACACCTATAATCCGCACAGTTTTTCTGAACCCGTGGGACAGAAAGCACATGTCCATGAGAATCTAATATTTTTTTGGAAAGTGTTATTTTACAATGTTAGTATCGATTTTTGAAAACCATATGCCTTAACCATGTGTGGTGATTACTTGTGTAGTGGTTGTAGCATGACATTCAAACAGTTTGTTCAGCCCATGTGATAAAACTGTGTGGCCCCAAATTTTAGGGTGAAATGTTCATTCGCTACCCCCACATAACATATTTTTCCTTTTATTTTTTTCCTTGATCCCTACAGAAAATAAAACTTGTGTTCTCTCTTCTTTGAGATCATGATCACCTAAATCATTTCATTAAGACAGCGTATTCATCTTGAATTAATTATTTAATCCTTTAGAAGAATTTTATTCCTCAAGGTATGCTTTCTTTGTTCCTAAATTCATGTTTGATTCTTCCTTCAAATTCATCATGCTATTTTTGTGTAGGATAATTGGAAATATTTTCAAGGAATTGGACTGTTTCTTAGATATCTTCCAACATTCATCGAATAAAAGGCTAATATAGAGGGACACAACATCTATGACATTGAGGTAGGTGGTCATGTCTTCTTCTAGTCCGATTTTTGTCATTTCAAAATTATGTTCTTGTTTTATATGTTGGCCTTTTTCAATAGTCCCCTTTTATTGGTTCTTTCACGTCAAATTGATCACTCCTCCATAGAGAATGTGTATTGAATATTGTTGTGTATCTTAAAGGTTGAACATACGTAATACGACCACACATGGGTGTTCCAACTAGAAATGACCATTTAGGCCAATTGGTTAAAAATCCCTCAAAATTTGAATTAACTAATTACTTAGGTTTTAAATGAAATTTTCATTGATAAGTGTGTATTTAATGTAATCCAAGGCACTTCACATGTGTTTGGACCTCTTGTAGTTGAAATTTCTAAAGTAGGCATATGCCTTGTTTCTCATGAAACCTTCCCTTAAAACATGAGTCTTAGAAAGGGAATTTCCATGCATTAATGAATTGAAGGGTTTGGATTAATCGAATAGATAATTCATGATTGATTATCCTAGTTATAATCAATCAAATGTATTATTTATATGTAATACGTTATTCTTTTTACATTTATTTATAAATGGAACTATCCTTGTATGTAATTGTCCATCCATGTTGGAAGCCACCATAATTTCCTTCACGAGTTTAATAATTTTAATTAGCATACCTTTTTTTTCATTATACAACTGAATGGTATAATAGAACATGAATAATGAATTTAGAAGATGTTATTTCTTATGTATTATATTATTAATGATTATTCATCTTTTATACACATGGGCAATACAAAAGTGATGAATGGTAGGTAATTTTCCATGATAGTTATAACTATAATGCTTATTTATAGGATAAGTGATACGATGATAAGTGGGTTTTAGTATAGATGAAAATCTCACTCCATCCATCTTGTGTGGCTTATGGCTTCCCACACAGGTGATACTATATTGGAATTAGGTTTTATGTGCCACATTCGATGATTTGAGTGCTAAAATGTTGTCTCACTCACCATCATGAGTGTTTTTTTAGGAAGTGTTACAATATTCTTGATATGTAGGGAATTAAACCATATTTTTGAGATTATAGGCTTGTTAGAGTGGTCTGGGATATGTGAGTTACGCCCTGGTCTAGCCAGCAATAGTTTTCCAGGTATATTTCCATTTTGAGTCCCCCACACATGGTTTATATAGATAAGAAATATTCATAACTATACTTTATATATTATTACTATATATACATATTTTCACATTTTATGATCTTTTTTTTAGCCATGAGATGAATCATGTATAACTTTAAGGTTTCCTTCAGGATCCTGAATGGGAAGTTGTTTGTTTGTTCTGCAATATCAACTAAATAATGTTTATTGCTTTCGGATTAGTAACAATCACTACATGGATTATAAATAGACACTGATGGTGGTGGCCTAATAATATTTCTATCTCACACCCTACTTGGGATAGATTTGGTACACGAGAAGGTTGTTTGACTATAGTTATGGATAAGGAAAATCTCCCTTCTACAATTATTGACATTCTTAGATTATAGATGGAGATTAAGATTAGAGGACCGAGAATGAGGTCAAGATTCTATTAGATAATTTTTTCTATTTTATTACTTTTATATAGTAGGACTTTATGATTGTTCCCCTATTCCTTTTTTATAATCATTACATGCATCATGTATTGATATGAAAATTGAGTTTTTTATAATCTAGTTAGTTTTCTTATTATCTATTTCTTTTTATACTTACTTGTTCAGTTTTCTATTTATGATTCCACAGTTTAATAATTATTATTATTTATATTATTCTTCCTCGGTCGATTTTTATCTATTTTATGAGTTTTGAAACTTATTCATGAGGGTATAGTTTCCCCAAAATTCCACATTTACACCCTTACTCTTATTAAATGGCCTCGGGCATATGGGGAGGTGCGATTAAGGCAATGTGAACCACTGTCATGTGGCAGAGTTTAAGTGGACCCCAGGTCAGTACGTTAAAAAGTTGTATCAGAACTGTTCAATTATTTATATACTAATTGAATAAAATAGATTGGAGATTTGGAAAAACAAGTATCTTTTTTATAAGTAATGAGTGGGAATCATGAAACCAAGCTCAGAGTAAAGTACATGTTTTCATAATTATAAGTGTTGATCTATTTTTTCCTATTACAATTGATATCAATTCACCATTTTGTGATAATCTTGATTTATTATGTTATCAATATTGGAATGACTGAAATTATGGATTCTCTATTAGGCTTGATGAAATGAGGGAATTATATTAGATCATGAAACATCTATAGTAATAGTATGATGAATATTCCATGCATTTTTCCATGCCACATTAATTTTATGCATTGATTTTCTTGTTTCATATTGACTGCGCCTTTAATATTAATGTAATTTTGATAAAATTTCCTATAGGCATTGGAAAACCTAGTTGATACATAAAATAACTATATTAGACTAATACTGTATTCCTAAATAGGTTAAAGCATACACCATAAGATGAAAATTATGAAATATTGAGCCATAGACCATTAGTCAAATGGGATAGAACATGTTATTGTGTGGGTCAAGTGGATACAACATTTTTTCCTAAGGAGTGTAGACCCTTGTGGATTGGAAAATGGTAAACATTTGGATATTAACATTGTAGGTGTTTTAAATGTTGAACAAGCACATTTTAGTTTGAAAATGACTTTTTAACTATATGTATCCATGTTATATATATATATATATCTATCTAACAAAGAGACTTAGACCCAATACCAGACATATAAGTGGGTAGTTGGGAATCTCTTATGTTGATATGGAGTCTTATGGTCTCTTTATTCTGCATAATCTTGTCTTTTGAAGTGGGAAGAAAGGAATGGTATTTTCTATAAGAAGGCTTTGTACCTATTCATGTTTCTAAACTGAATTCCTATAGATTGGTCAAATATCTTCTGAGATGGTAATTTTTCATTATACCATTATGTCGCTAGGACATCCTCTCGTTGCACACCCTAAAATCAGTTACAACCATGCTCTTGGGATGGCGGGCTGTGAGGTGCCAATGATTCCTCCAATAGATCCCCATATGGATCCTTTTTGTTATTCCTTATATGGGAAATAAATCCTAGTTATGATATGGTTTCTAATGTGTGATATAATCTATGAAAGGTGTAATTAGACCAACCGTGATCATGGGAGAGTTGACTCGTAAATTTAAGAAGTGTCATCCTCCCACCTTCTCAGGTGATAGTGGACCTCATGTCGGAGAGTATTTTCTAGAGGCAATCATATCTATATTCAAGAATCCTAAGATGCCTCCAGAGTGTAGTTTCAAGATATAATCTTATTTTCAACTTGATCCATCCAAACAGTCATGGGACATAATCACCCAGGTCGATCGGCATCGTGACATAGTATGGGAATATTTTCTGGACATCCTCTATGAATACTTATTTTCCTAGACTACAAGGGCTGATAGATATATATAATTCATGACCCAGTAGTTGGGGATCATGTTATTTATAGAATATTATGATTGTTTCACTATGCTTCAGGGGTTCACTCTGTCTCCAGTTCCTGATGATGTGACAAATTCTAGGTGATTTTTGGATGGGTTTTATGTCATCTGATTTCATGCCAACATGTTTCGGTGGACTACCATTTTTTAAATCGTCCACCATGTCATAATCACAATGAGAAATTTTGAGGATGTTGAATGGTTAAGTCAGCGTGGTTCGATACACAATGATTTAAGTGTTTCTTCTTTTAGAGAAAAGAGATATTTTATGTTGCTCTAGAGGATGTAAAGAGTCAGAATCCTCAGGAGGATAGTTTTATTATATTTTATTAGTGAGGTAATCCTAGACACATCAATTCTCAATGATTACAGGATCCATTTGTGCACATTATCCATGGAAGGATGGTCCATATACAACATTTTATCAGGATGGTTCCTCTATTTCCATGTTAGTGTGGATCATGACTAACTCCTTGGTCAGAAACGGGGCCATCAAAATCATGACAGGAAGGTGGTTTGAATACCACTGGCCGATACAGATGATGTGGAAGTCAAGGAAGAGCATGTTAGACTTATGATTCTCAGCGCGAGTAGAGAGGGATTGATCAAGGAAGCCAGTAAGTGACACAGGGCCATGGTACATTCCGGTTACATGGAGTTCAATATACACCACTTGGGAAGAGTTCTAGACTTTCAACTATAAAAGATACTATTCATGTATCCTATACATTAGTGTCTACATTATCTAAAACGATTACATATCACTCATTTATATAGGAGGCAATCAATGAGAGTTTGGGCCCTGAGATAAAAAACCACTATGTCATTATAATGATAGATACACCATTAGGTATCCGATCAGAGGTAATTATCCACTATATGGAATATCCTCTAAAGATATACAATCACATTTTCATATGGAATCATTACATCCATGACATGTTGGGATTTGATGTAATCTTCTAGATAGAATGGTAAGGTTCCTATCGAATACTTATTGACTCCTATCATTAGAGGGTGACATTGACATCACTAGAGGGTGGTGAGAATATTCATAAGGGATAATGGTATGTCAATGTGACTAGAGATAGAACTGAGTATCAGATGCTAGGTAATGCAATAAATTAGATCGTCGGTATTTTTTCCAGTGAACAGGGGCTATGACACACTATCATTCCTCATGTAGTGTAGTGTTTATTATATGTTTTTTCTCAATAATTATCTATTAAACCTCTAGTTATAGAGGAGGAGTTTAGTATTGAGTTTTATCAAGGAGTTTCACTAGTTACCATTAGTCCTTATAGTATGGAACCTAAATAGATTTTGGAGATCAATAAAAAATTGGAAGAACAAGGGGATAAAGGATTCATACTCCCTAGTACTTCTCCATGGGGTTCCCTAGTTCTTTTTTCCATGAAGGAAGATTGTACCCTCGGCATAAGTGTGGATTATCATTGGTTTAACTAGTTCACAGTAATCAATAGGTATCCATTTCAATGAATAGAAAACATATTTGATCAGATACCAGGAAGGATGATGTTCTCAAAAAAATATTTGAGGTTAAATAGTTATATTGTGTGTTTCATAATTGTAGACATACCTCGAAAAACCATCACTAATAGGTATGGTCTCTATTAATAGTTGATCATTCCTTTTGGACTTATGAATGAACCTGCATTGTTCATGGATCTTATGAATCTGGTTTTCAACCCGTATATGGATTCTTTTGTGGTTGTATTTGTGATGATATTGTGTTGTATTCATGCTCCATACACCACTATGAAACCCATATTGACATTGTGATGAGTACACCGAGAAAGAATTAACACTATGATAATATCATAAAATTACACTTATGGATTGGTGAAGTCTTATTCCTGTGTCATATCATCTTGATGTTGGGATTTTTAGTATACCTAGAAAATGTGAGAGCTTTAGTTTCAGGGGAGTATCCCTAGAACTTCATTGAAATCCATTATTTTATTGGGCTAGTCTGATATTATAGACACCTCAGCAATAATTTATAACACATTGAAGCACCATTTAAGGACATAACAATGATGGGTGTAAAATTCGACTGGTCAGAATCTTGTGAAGCATCCTTTCTATAGATTAATGGTCATTTCAATTCAGCATTGATATTGATTCTTCTAGATCCAATAATGATCTATATTGTATATTCTGACAAAATAGGTATTAATCATGGATCAGTTCTATTGTAGTATAAGTTATTCATTTCATACGAGTCTAATCAATTGATGCATCATGAGTGAAATTACATGATCCACGACCTTGAGGTATCTAGTGTAGGTCATTCTCTACACATTTGGAGACATAATAAACGTAGTGTGCATTTTGTGTTATACATTGATAAAAAAACTCCTCCTTTAAATATTCACATAAAATGAACTAAATATCAAGTAGCGTAGGTCGGTCGAGTACTTAAATTCATTTGATTTTGAGATTTCATACACACAATGTAAAGTAAATTCAGTGTCCAATTCACTCAGATGGAATAGTCAGGAATTAGTGATTTAGAAATCCAATGATGAATGGAAGCATATAAATTTTCATAGAGATGAACATCGAGGATTCGGAGGGCCATGGTCAGACTATCATCTAATCCTTAGAAGTGAATTCTACTCTTCTAGAATGGGCAAGAATGAGATAGTTATCTAATTCGAGAGGCCATGTCCTAAGACAATGTGTTTTAAAGGATGGTACATATTTATGTTGAACCATTTAAGTGGATGATACCTTATTCTAGCATTTGACTTTATGGGTCCAATAATACATTATAGAGGATTTGATTCATGAATTTTACTCCTCGGCATGGGAGGTTCACCCATGTGCCACCAATATGTATTGAATTATACAATGGAAATATTGATAACATTGAATGAAACAAAATATTGTTGGATTCATCACATGAAGATCCACCTATCATCTGGTGAAGGAGGAATACCTGTGTTTGGTAGGGATTTTATAGCCAATTTCTATTATTGAGTGTAAATGGGATGTTGTTTCAATAGATTTCATGAATGGTTTACCCAGATCAATTTATGGAAAAGACATAATGTGGGTTTCCATTGATTATTGGAAGATCATATCACACTTCTTTATTCTATGACATACCTTATTTGTAGATGATCTAAGAATAATGTACATCAAAGAGACTATACATATTCATGGAGATCCTCATTCTATCATTTGATAGAGAGACACCCATTTCAGGTCAAAATTATAGAAGTGTCTGCATTCAGCCCTAGGTATTAAGTAACTTCTGTACCTGTTCTGTCTCCCACAGACTAATAAAAATATAAAGTGTTTGATTTAGGCACTAAAAGGAAATATCCTTGAATGTTTTTTTATCTTTTGGGGTTCCTTTGGGAATATATTTCTCTCAATGATTTTTATTATAATGGAAACTTTTAGGATACCATCGAGAGGGCTTCTTATGATGTGTTATATGGTATTCCTTTCCACTCACGGATTCTCAATATAGAGGTAGGGGATGTAAATATGCTTGGACCACAAGTCATGTAAGATACTATATAACAGGTCCAGTATATCAGAAATCACATATTGATAGATTAGTATGTACATCAATCATATGCCAACAGACACATGCAATCTCTTGTGTTTCACATTGTTGTTAGGGTTTTCTTGCAAGTCTCGACCTAGTTGGGAAAAAGACATATTCAGATATAAGTTATGATCGAAATGTGGTTCGTCAAACCCTTCAAGGTATTCAAAAAAAATTGACCAGTAGCTTATTAGTTGGAACTTCCTTGGAGATATTAGTACATGTATGATATAGTTCAAGTATGTCAGCTTTATCTCTTATATTCATACCAAACACAGGTCATTCAACCTTATGTGGTTGATCTTGATATGGATGCTTCCTTCAAGGATTATCCATTGCATATAGTGGATAAGATCATAAATAAACTCAGAGGTTGGTCAATTCCTCTGGTGTGGGTGTAATGGAAGAATGATCATAAATCAGATGAGACCTAGTAATGGGAAACTGATATATGATCACAGTGTCCAGAACTCTTTTCAGATACAACCTATTTAACCTTATATGGCCAAATTGGGGAAGCTTTTCTTTAAAGAGGGTAGGTTGTTATGACCTATCATTTAAATGAATGTAATGATCATCTATTGAATCACAATATTTTTTAATCTTGGTATATTTGTACTACTAACTATAGAAAGTTTGATGGGAATCTAGGCCTATTTGAAATCCTATTATTCTATGAAATTTGATAATGAAATACGAAGCATGGTTAATTTAAAGTGTGTGACATAGAGCACAACATTTTTCTGAAAACCATGCAATTATAGGCTATATTACATGTAGGCCACACAATTTGTCCGAAACCAAGCGATCCAAGTAACACGACCATGTGTTTATACTATGTTTTGGACAACGGTATTTCACATGGTTGGAAAATGGTTTGGGAAACCGTTCTCCTTAAAAATTCATGGAGATTCCATAAGTAGTGATTGTAGTTTAGATTTCACATGATTCATTAAAACCATGGTAACAACCAGTGCACCCATAATTTTGGGGTGAAATTTTGATTTACCCACATAATCTCTTAATCCTTTGATCATTTACTTCTTCTTTCCAGTGATTGAACCATGGTTTTCTCCCTCCTTGAGATCAAGAACATATAAATCTAGGTATTGATAAAATTATTTTTCTGGGGTCAATTATTTAATCTATTGGATGTGTTGGATTTCTGAATGTGATCTCCCACAATCTCTCAATTTCAATTTCAATTTTCTATTGACTCCATCACACTATTTTTTTGAAGGCGCATCTACCCTATTTTCAAGGAATTGAATCGTTTCTCATATATCTTAAAACCGTTTTTTGAATTTGAGTCTAATATCTTGTGTGGCTTCATCTACATCCTTGAGTTCAGTGGTCAAGAAATTTTCTCATTGAGTTTTAGTTATTTTTTAATTCTTCCATTGTTTCTTATACAAACCATTTATTAGAATCCCCATTATATTTGTTCCATCATGTATAATAGATAATATCACCTTATATAGTTCCTATTGAATCTTTTTGGGTAGATTAGAGGTTGAACCTCTCTTGTATGGCCACCAATGTTTGTTCCTTGTCGAAATTTTCATTTTGGCTAACTAGTCCAAAATGAAAAAACTTTTATTTTTCTAATAGATTACCTTTTAAATGAAATTAGTTTTGAGACATGTGTATTTATTATATCTAAATGAACCTCATATGAGTTTTTCCATATCGTAGTTTTAATTTCTCATGTAGGAATATCCCATGTTTCCCATGCCACCTTCCCTCGACACATGAGCCTTAGAAATTGAGTTTCCATGACTTAACAAATTCAATGGGTTGAATTATAGAAATGTATAATTGATGATTTGGTTGAATTTTTATAATGATTCATTATGGATTATTTATATGAAATATATTATTCTTTTTTTCTTTCTCTATAAATTCAATTGTCCATATAGGTAATTTCCCATCCATTTTGTCTCCCCCCTAAGTGCCTTTATGGTTTTTTATAAATTTAATTTCCATTCCTTGTGGTGTTTTATGAATAAATGGAATAATTTAAATTGTTTAATGAATTCATGAGAGGATACTCATTATGTATTATATTATGAATGATTATTCTTCTTCTATACATATTGGATATATAAAATAGATATATTAGAGGTAATTCCCCATGCCAGTTATAAATACAATGTGCCATTATAGGGGATTCAATACGATGATATAGGGTGTTGGCATGGAGCATAATCACACTCCTTACATGAGATGGAGTATGGAATCTCACACCAGTGTTACTATATAGGAGTTGGGATGTATGTGTCATGTTCTATGATTTGTGTGTCTGCATGATGGCCCACTCACCATCCCAATCATTATGTAATGATGTTTCTCTCTCTTCATGGGATATAGTGAATGTAACCTTTGGGTTGAGTTTATAAGATATGTATACATGCCGTGGATATGATATTTACTTCCTACTTCATTCACCACAAGTATTCTAGGTATATGGAAATTTGGAGTCCCCACAAACATGGTTCATATAGGTTGATTGAATATACAGAATTATACTATATTTATTATACTATTATACATACATATAGTGACTGTTCAGACTCTTCTATTATAACCTTGAGCTGAAATAGGTAGACCCACCATGTTTACTTCAGGAAAATGAGTTGGAAGTTATTTTTTATTATGAATTTTCCACCAATTAATGTTTATTTCATACTGATTTGTTATGAGATCTACTCTCATTACACATAGACATTGTTGGTGATTCCCTACCAAGGATTTTTCTCACACACTACTTGGGCAGCCTTTGGCACCAAAGATGATTGTTTGACTATAGGTATGGATAAAAAAATTCACCATCTAGAAGTTTTTTGACATTCTTGGATTATATTTAGTTATTAGGGGTAGCGTACCCAACATGTGCATGAGATGCTAGTGCATAATCTTTTCATCTATTTGTAATTGGGTATAACATGATTTTATACCTATTCTGTTGTTCCATTTTCAGATCTGCATTCCATGGATCATGTATTGAAACATCCATTGAGTTTATTTTTATATATTTTCAGTTTTTTATTTATCTATTTCTTTCACTTATTATTATTGAGTTTTCTATTTATACTTTCTCTGTTCACATATTTTGACTATTTATATTTTTGTTCTACTATTGCTTGTTATCTATTTTAACTTTTGTGCTACTCTAAAATGAGGGTATTGTCTCCCCACCCTACCACCATTACATAAACTCAATTACCGCATAAACATTTATCAATCATTGTAAATTCCTTTCACAACATTGATCGTAACCCCTTGATATTTTATTATGTATATACCATTAAAAAAATACATTGTTGACAATATTCTATCAAATGAAATACCAACCAAAAATGAACAATTTTATATTTTATTACAATGAATTTAAAATAATAATGTATTATGAAAATACATTTTGGAAAATAATTTGGAAAATTACCAAAACAGTAAAAGTTCATTATATAAAATGAAAATGATTAATTATAAATATTTAATTCTTTTTATATTATTATTATTGTTTTTGATGACTTATTTTCTGTGTTCCAAAGGTAATGAATTAATGAAAATTTCATGGTCAGAAAATAAATAAAAAATTTTACTTCGATGTTATTATTATCATTTAATTTTAATAAGTATCTATTTTGTTGAAATATTTTTAAGGTTTTATGAAATTTTATCCAAGATTATGTAGAAAATGAATTATTGTAATAAATTTTTTCAATTTGAAAAATTATTAACCCTCATAAAATTATTAGTTTTTATTAAATATTATTAATAACATTTAATGTTTAAAATGTCATTTTCATAGTCTACACCATTAATGAGTGGTTCTCACCCATGGAAACATATCCTGTGGGACATATGATCAAATCCCTCCCAACATTTATTGGTCTGGCACATACATGAATAATTTTATTCTTATAATGGAATGATTTTGAAAGGATTAAAGTTATGATGGAATGGCACATGAAAGGGGGATGATTTTTGTGTGGCATGTTAGTGAAGGTGGGTATATCTACTTCTATCATGTTGACATGGATGAAGAAATTTAAATGAATTTACTTTCTTACCAACCTCATGAAACTCATGATAGATACAATATATGAATGTGAAATTTTAGGTCATTTCATTATTTATATTTTATGTGAGGGATGTTTAGATTATGGTATACCATAAAACTTTTATTCATTATCATGATATGAATGAAGGGTTGAATATATGTTTTGTGTATTTAATGACTTGGATGATATTAACACAAGGGGTGTTGACACTACATGACTGGCAGTGGTGTCAATGAAAATGATTCATGTAAGGGATCTTTATTAGTAGTCTGAAGAGATCATGGGCCAGTCCTATTGATTTCATTAGGGGTAATGATGGATCATAAAGAATTCCAATTGAATTCTTGTAGAGTATGTCAAGGGGGAACATATATGTGAATTTTTGTTATTAGTTTTTGACTCATGTTGACTCTATAGAAGTTTATTTCATTTCATATGTGGGTATTCAAATATATATTGGATACGTAATATGTAATGTTATCTAGGAAGTTGACGAGGAAGAGGATGTTGATGTTCATCTTCACATGTGACCATCACCTAGTTAAATTAGATGTGAGAACATTTTATTTTTGGTGGCATGAGATCATATAGAAGATGTGTGGGGTGATAGGAATTTATAATGAAACATAATAAATTTTAAAATTTAAAATTGATGTATTTTGGGATGAAATTTCTTTGTCCTTCTAACCACAAGATTCTAAGACTTTTAGGTCATTAAAATATCCGTTTTTTCCCAAACAAGATGAGGGATTTCAGGCTAGATATAAATTGTAATGGGCCACCTATTGTACATGTCAACCCTTGGAGCGGGGAGGAGGTGTGGTTTGTCCTTGGTGTCCAAACTATTGGAGATATGTTTTCTTGTTAACCATAAGATATAAAAGTAATTAATTTAGATGGAGCCTCTAAAATATAATTTTTCCATAAATATTACATTTCACTATATTTTATGTTTTCATTTAAACATAAATTTAGAAAATATATATTTATAATTGGTAAAAATGAAATTAATATTTCGATTAATCATTTGAAAAATATTATTATTATGAATTTTTTAATTTTGTATACAAAAAATGATTTCATGGCAGATAGTTAAAATACAATTTTCTTAAATATAGTTAATTATATGATATCATCAAAATATAACAATGAAATAATAATTTATGAAACATTTTACTCAACCATGTATGTATCTAAAAATTAAAAAAAAATCAATCTAATAATAATATGTTGAATTATGAAACAAATGTTTTACATTTTGAAATCAAAATAAACATTTTATTTAAAAATATATATATTTTTTAGTAATTTTCCGTTAATTAAATATTCATGATATTCCATTTATTTTTGGAATATATTGAAATAAAGAAATAATACTTTTCTATTCATAAACCAATAAATTTCACAGGAATATATATTTTTAATTGTTTTCATAAACAAGTAGGAATTCATTTTTATGCAAAAAAATAATTTTTCCAGAAATTATACTTATTTTTTCTGAACATATATTGAAGGAAATTTTTATCACTTTTAGAAATTGAATCAAATAAAATAATTTTCATATTCTGAATAATAATTTTCAAATTAGTTAATGAGTTTAATTTCAATTTTTCATAAAATTATGTTAAATATGTAAGCATTAGTAACCGTGGTAAAGCCTAAAATAAGGTTAATGTGTTAATTCAAGGGATAAATTTAAAAATTCTCTCAAAAACTAATTAATAAATTGGTGTATGAGGTCATAATAAACCTTACCATATATTATCCTCATTTATTTACAATCATGGATCAACATTCCTTGAATATGACATTTCTATTATATTTGGAAATCAAGTTTTACAAAAATTAAAACCATTTCACTTATAAAAGGGCCCCTCCACCACACAATATATGAAATAAATAATTCTTCATTACCATATAAAATTGTCTTGAATTTAATTTCTTAATAATCCCATAACAAATTACTGATCCTTTGGTCTCCATATATTTCTCTAATTTCTTAAAAACCTAGAAGGATTCCAATTAGATATACGATTTTTTCTATATAAGTGATAACATATTATAATTATGTTTAATTAATATTATTTATTATAAATTAATAAATTTTTATTTATCACTATGATTTAATTGATATAATATTATTATACTTCTGGAATGATGTTATTATAATAAAATCACATCATAATTAAGCACAATGGTGGATTATATCATGTTGTACTTTGGGCTACTTTAACTTCCTATATGAATGATGATATAAATGTTTATGATTGATAGTTTTAGAATCTTAATTAATGTTATTATATGATATTAAAAATTAAATGCTGTTTTCTTCTCTTGAATGGTAATACTCTGAATTTATTCAATATTAACATACAACATTTTATTAGATAAAATTTACTTAGATAATCTTGTCACTGATTTCATCTTGGAGTTCCATATCTGAAAACTCCATGTAAAAAATATGTGACTTCATAACTCATTATGGAACCAAAATTAAGATACCTTGACAATTATATAGATGATGAACATATGAACAGATATTTATGATTGAATATAATATACTAAAATATATATGGAAATGTTGAAACCATTAAAAACTAATTATTGATATTAACTAAAAATAAGTAATAATTATATAATAGATGAATATGTGATAACCAACATAATCAAAGGTTGTGATTATCTGGGTAAATTTGAAACCTATTGTTTCAAGGAGTGTTTTGGAAAAAAATATCATATTTAATTATGGAAAATCCATATAGTTAAAATTTTTAGAGAATATTTAATATTTAATTAATTAAATATTAATTTATTTAGGTGTGTTTTTAAGTATTTTATTTTTATGAGTATAAAACTATGATTCTATATATTTTTTGAGTTCATAATTGGTGGTTTTTCTTAGGTCCGGTATAACCTTACATTGGGCATTGGGGCTAATCCAAGGCACATTTTCTATTATTTTTTATTTTTTCCAGAATTTTTCCTTTGTCCTTTTACTTTTTACTTCCTCTTTTGATTTTTGATTTATGTGGATACCGCTATGGGTGTCATGTGACAATGAAAGGATATTGAGATAATAGAGGCAGAGGGAGAAGAGGAGGCACCACCATGGAGCTTGGTACACGCTAGATCATCATGTGACAACTGCAGATCATTGATGAGACCAAATCATCAACAGTTTCCTCCTTAAGGCATTCTTATTTTTATTGTTTTTATTTAGATCCCTATTTTTTTGTTTTGTAAATTTTAAATATAATTAAAGGGTTCTTGGGGACCCACGGTGGATGATCTAGGGGTTTTAGGGAACAATCAGTCATCTCGGTAGTTTCAGGGGCTTCCCATTCTTGAAAACCCATGTACACGGTGTCTCGATTTATGAACAAAAATTGTGTTTTATTTCAATTTGGAAAATTTGATCTTTTTGGATGACACACTGTGTATATAGAAATACCTTCCATGTAGTGGGGTTTTTGGGTGTGGATGAGTACTCATCCAGACACCCCATTCGGGGTACATGGCAATGTGGCACAGATGACAGGTCACAATATGGGATGCAAAACATATAAGAATACGTGATTAGTCATGGTACATTCCCATGTTCATGGGTATGTACCCCATTTGGTGTTAAACATGATTTATGTGGTGATACATGTTGTGTACACAACCATTTCACCCGAAGAG
The DNA here is from genome assembly GCA_963277665.1 of Viscum album. Taxonomy (NCBI): domain Eukaryota; kingdom Viridiplantae; phylum Streptophyta; class Magnoliopsida; order Santalales; family Viscaceae; genus Viscum; species Viscum album. The sequence goes on along the minus strand of OY728153.1, from coordinate 487,534,796 downwards.
GTGGGATGAGGTGAACATGTAGGAAAACATGTGGGGTAGATGCCATATCTCGAGAGGCATATCCCACATAATTTGGTAAGTTACATGAAATTTGGATAAGAAACATAAATAAGGGGGAAATTTTGGTTTACACACCATGTACCCCTTGTACACGCCTTATACGTTTCCTTACCTTGACCTTCTTTCCAATTTTTACCTCTATGTCAAAATTGGACTCCATAGTAGTATATTCATTGAATTATTACATGTTGATTGCGATGGTGGAATCCATTCTTCATTTAGAGGCACTCTTAATGGAGTTTTGGTGTAATATATTTCAGAAGGTATATTTTTTTGAGGATTGGTTCTTAAACCCCCCTATGGATTGGGTTTTGATATACAAGCCCCATGTGAGGGATGTGATATTGATAGTGTTCTTAGATTTTTTATTCCAGAATATTGTTGGTCGGGGTTCATTTAGACATTTCTTGTTGGGATGGATTGAGTAGTATCTTTAAGAAGATCATGGTTTTTTACTTCATGTCTAGGATATTTGATATAGGTTAGAGTAGATGAGTTTCAGATCAAAGTTTTAAGGATTCTATATCTATTGGATTCATTGGGCTATGTTGATTCCTTCAGATTACGGTTGTGGTCAGATACCATTAGCCTATTGATATGAGTTTTAGGGACTCATGTGGATTCCCTTGTGTGCTATTTTTTGATCATTTGATCAGTGCTTAATGTGGTCAAAGTTAAAAATTCATGTGTGTTGTTGTGTTTCTTTTTATTCCCTTGAGGGTTAGTTATTACCCTTGGAAGGGTTATTTTATAGGAAGGATAGTTATGGTTTTTTTGTGTGTGTACTTTTCTTGATTGTATTATCATGTTTAGGATCCCTTTTTTAGTGACCTATATAAATGTGGTCATGTGAAACATTGTTAATACCATTGGTGGTGGGATTCTACATTTAGATTCCCCATTGGGCCTATTATTGACTTTGGATATCTTAAAGGCCAATGAAGGTCCTTTGGTTGAATTTTTCCTTTGGAATGTCCAATGATTTTGTATAATCAATAGGAAGGCCTCATAGGGTGTTCTTCTCTTGATGTGAATTTTTGTCTATTTGATGATGCGTAATTGGGTTTGTCCCAATATCATGGGTGAAGTGAGGGAGTCCCATGGACCTGGGAGTTACTTGTTTTGGTTTGTCCATGATTTGGGTCGTTGAATGATTATAGTGGATTATTTTGGCGGCGGAGGTCCTTTGTTTTCCTAGAGGTATTCTTATTTGATTGGTGAGAGTGTATCGACACTCTTAGTTTAGTTTCATGGATGGTGGGGTTGAGGTTGGGTCTTATTATTTTTATTAGGATATTGGATATGTTTTTTAATATAGTTTATACTCAGGACTGTGGTTTGAGGATGGGGCCTTGGGATATCTCAGATCATGGGTTTTCCTTGAGTAATGAAATTGTTCACTCCTCTATTATATGGTTGTGGTTAGATGGAATTAGGTATATAATGGATGATAAGGACTAGTGACACCACCATATTGTTGTGTTTAATACCTAACTATACTAGATTCTTCTTCTTGTGATTTTGAGTAAGTCATGTAGTTGGATTTATGTCTCATGCATGTTGTTGTGCTCTTGGGGTTGTGGATGCTATGAGCTACTGATTTTTTATGGATCCATATTTTCTGGAAGTATTACCGGTTCCTAATTTTTTCTATAATACCTTCAAGAATGATAGATTCTGTAGTTTTTGCAACCTAAATGTTCATATCTCTTGTTCAAACAGTGCTCTAAGAGTCCCATATCCTGATATATTTTTTGTTCGTCTTGATGCTTATGGTTATGAAACAGGGTCTAGAATTCATACCTATTTACTTTAGATGACATAGTTATTATGCTTATATCAGTAAGATAAACCGGTTTTCATGTAATTGGGTGAGCCGCGTGTTATAAATCCTTTAGCTGGGGCTAGAGTAGTGGCCAATTTTCCTCCTGTATCAAGATATAACCCACCGTTGTGTTTTTTCTCTTATGTTTCTTTCTCCCTTTTATGAAAATGTTTCTTTTGTTCCAGTATTTATTATTTTTAGCTAGGATGGTCATAAATGGTGTTCATGAACTTGTTTTGATGGTAGATTACAGTTCCACCATTGGGGGTGTCATTTTCCAATTTATATCCCACCACTATATGTTCAACAAAGTTCACCTTTATACATGATGTCTACTTTCACTTCGGATCACATGTTACCCAATGGATGGGGTAAAATCCAATGTTTCTTGATTGACCAGTGCCACTCTTGAGAAGTATTAGGATCAAATTTTTCTAGCTTGAGCATTGTGGAGATTAGGAATTTTTTTATCTCTGTGTTTCTAGTAAATAAAGTTTTAATTCACTTATTATTATATGTGTTTTTCTTAGTGGGTGACCATGTGCTGTATGTTATTCATTATTGTGAGTATATATGAATATATAATGAATTTCATTTATTATGTCATGCTTATATTTTTAGTTAGTTGTTTTTCATAATATGATGTTACTCACGATTAATTATTTTTATTTTATATTTATCATACTCTCAACTGATGTTATAGTTTCACCACAATATCATTTAGAACTACTCCACTAGTTGGAAGTCTCTGGATTCCGAGGTGGCATTCTTGAGGCATTTTGGTGAGCATGATTAGGTGATTTTTCTAGTCAAACTAGGAAAGTTAATTACAAAATGGTATCATATATTTTAGCATCATTATTTTAGGAGGTGTTAGATAGGTGGTCTAATAATGTGTCAAACCATATGATGGATATCATACTTTTGTTTTATTAGGTCATTTCTTTATATGAATCCCATTATTGAAATTCATTGTATTTGTTGTTCATAAATTATTATTTAATGATAGTGTGCTATCACCTAGTTTGTGTAGTTGGGTTTTAAGATTTATTATTTATCCTAGTTTTTTGGTTCTTGGAAATGGAATGTATGTTAGTGTTCATACATCATTATAAGAATGTAGGAACATAAGAAATATTCCTTTATTTGGTGTTTTCAATAAAAGTGGAGGACTAGTTGTTTAAAGTGTCAGCAACTACTGATATAGTGTTTTATAATATATGTAATTGGTGGAAATATTATCAGCTAAACTATATTTGTATATTTTCGTTTGATGATAGGTAATGTGGATCAAGTACTAAGATACTTACCGGTGTTAGAGATGTAGTACCCTCTCTATGGAATGCATAATAACCCAAGTGTGGTGTAGTGGGTTCTAAGTTCGAAATTGGTGGATGAATGTGGGAAATAATTCATATGAAAACTTTATATTGGACTTGGGAATACCTAAAGTGGTGGTCCCCATAATTCCCGTTGTTCATGTTTCCTGGAACAAATATTTTCATTCCATGTCTTGTATGCTTGGTCGGGCGGTGGGTGCTCATGCTCTTGATATCACCAATGGATTGGGCTGAAAATGTTGTTCTTCATTGGATTTATGATTAAGGTATGGAATCACCATAATGTGTATAGATATAATGATTCTATTTTTTTTATAATTTTATTTACGAGAGTTCTCCATGTCTCATTGTCATCTTGAGATGGATGGTTTGGATGGTTTTTTGGCCTCAGTCAATTTGGTTGTGCTTTTGGTAGTGCATAGGTTGTGATTTTAGATGACTTTTTTTGGATCAAAACCGATGTGGAGGGTGTTGTTATTGTTGATCATGGTATGAGGGAGATGAATCGTTTTTTAATATGAGTGTCATGGGTGTTCCAATTTTTTGGATTTTACCTCTATAAGGAGAATAGTCCCTGATTTTCGATTTGTTAGAATAGTTTCATTTGAATTTGGCCCCTATAAGAATGATTCTTATTTCACTTTTTAGAGTTTTATTGGAAACTCCCAATGGTGGGGAAAGAATTGGGGAGGTATAACATTGCATCAGTCATCAGGGCAGTTCTAGTCCAATATTCTATTTCTGTTTCTTATTCTTTTTTTTCATTATGTTATGTTTCCCCCTATTATTTATACCTTATTCCATTGAAATTTACTTTACATGGATACCCCCTATGGGGTTGGATCTGTCTAGATCATGAGGTAGGTATTATAGGTTTAGGGAGAAGAGGAGGCACCGCTGTAGATTTCATGTCAAACTGAATCATTGACTGGTAACTACAAGTCACTGATTTGATGGAAGATTGAGTGGTATCCACATGATGGTTGGCCTATTTTAAATTTTATGATGAAAATATATTATGTGTAGTCATTATTTATTTTTAACCCATTTAAATTTTATTGTGGACCCCAAGAGGTAGATCTATGGATTTTAGAAAATAATCAAGTGTTTTAGTCTATTCCATGGGCATCCAGTATTGGGAAATCCAAGTACACAACTCGTGGTTTTAAGAAAACACATAGATTGTTCTTCATGTTTCATGAAGATAATGTCTTAGGACTACCTACCATTTTCCTATAAGGACACCCCTTGTAGTATGTTTTTTGGTTGTGGTCAAGTACATGGTGAGAACCATTGATCCGGGGTACATGTCCATGAAAATTACCCAACAAATCCCTATATTGGAAGAACCTAATGTAAGAGGACATGTCTTTGTGGGGTACATGGTTAGGTGAATTTGATGGTATGCCATGTGGTGTTACACAACATTTTTAGGTAGGTACATGCTATGTACTCTTTATTTTTACATGCTCAGTGGGGATGAGGTGCACGTGTAGGTACCCAAGTGGGGTAAAAAATTCCTCTCATGAGAGGCACATCATATACTTATGGAATGTACATGCTGAGTGGAATGAGGTAGATGGCATGCATGAACTTTGGGGTTACACACATTATACCCCAAGCACATTCTATTTACTCTTCCTGCCCGTAACTATTTTTTTATTTTCACCCTACTTCTTAAATTGAATTTATGAGTGGTAAATTATGAGAATTGTTTCCCATAGATCATGATGGTGGAATTCATTTGGTGTTTAAATCCGTGTTGATGGTTTTTTTAAATTACAGATTCTATAATGAATATTTATATGTGGTTCGGTACTAAAATCATCAGGGATGTTGGGTAGTGAGATATGAGACTCGATTGATGGTTGTAAGCTCGTTAATTTGATTGGATTATTGATTCTAGGATGGTGTTTTTTGAGGTACTTTTAAAATATTACTATAAGGTGTGATCAAATAGTATCAATTATGATATATTGGTTTTTCCCATGTTTTAGGGATGGTTTCTAAAGTTTAATGTAATTGAGGTTTAGGTCATGGGTTTGAGGAGTATAGAGCTTTTGGATCCATTGGACTAGGATGGCACCTTTGTATGGAAATTACAACCAGGTTTTATTGAGCTATTTTCATGATACCGAGGGACTCTTAGATTCAATTTTTGGTTATTTTTTATTCAATTGATAAGTATTTTTCATGTTCGGTAGTCGATTATTCCCATTTGAAATGGTGTTTTAGTGGATTCTATTCTAGGTGGGTTGGTAAAATTATACGGGCTATTTTTCGGGAAGCATGGTTGAGTTTTTAGTCCTTGGTATTTTCCATTAGATTTGTTTTTGATGAGGATCCCCTGGTCCGGATCCTACATTTTTGTTGTCATGTGGAAATTTTTGAATGCCCTTAATGATGGGAATGTGATTTTGATTCCCTTTTGGGAATGCTGTTGATCTAGGATCAATTGGAGGCCACTGATGTCCAATTTGTTAGTTTATATAGTAGCTTATCCCCATTATTTTTAATGAGATACTGGGACACCTCATTGTATTCCACTCTCATATCTTGTCCTTTGGTCCATTTTATGATGCTTCTATTCGAATGGACCGATATCTTGGGAATATCATGGGGTCATACAGTTGATGTACATTTATGTTGTATCCCTAGGGACTATGGGAGTATCATGTTTTTAATTGGAAGTGAGGTGGGTCATTATGAGCCTATGGATTAATATTTGGATTCTAAGATCTAGGGTTATAAGAGTGGCCTCAAACATTATTGGACGATAATGGATTGACATTTTTAATTCATCTGTATAGATGGTGGGTTCATGGTTATATCATCTGGCATTCAATTGGTCATTGGTCATATTGTTTGAGACAATTTCTATGTGGGATTATGGTTTTAAGAGGATACCCTTGCGATACAATTTATTAATAATTAGAAAAAAATATTGATTTGTTTATCTAAAAAATTATTTTTATACTTTTACAATGGATTACATATCTAATGGAAGATTTATATGAGTGAAATACCCATCTTGCTCATTTTTATCCCTAACTATAGTATCTTTTGTTTAATTAGGTTCCAAGGAAGTCACATAATAAGATTTGTGTTTTTTGGATATTGTTTCACTCCTAGACATTGTTGTTTTTTACTCCTTGTTTATTATGAATCCCTCATTTTTTGGTTCATAGATTGTGACAAATTCATTCTTCAAGAACTTTAAGACTGATAGTTTCTCTAGTTGTTTAGAAATATATTTCCATATAGCTAGTTCAGATCAGGTTATTACTTTCATAGATCCTAATAGATGTGTTGTTCTAGAGGAATCATATGGTTATTTCCTTAGGTTCAAACATTCACAATTTGTTCATAGAGACATATTGGATATATTGCCTATATCTTTTAGATGCAATAGTTTTCATGTGGTACTGTGATCCAAGAGCCATAAATCCACTGGTGGGGGCCATAGAGGGTGTAGATTTACCCCAAGTAGAGCATACTATTGAAATTTTCCCTTATGATTTCTTTACCCTTTTAATATTTTTTATTTTATGATATATGCTTTAATTTTCAAATATGTTGGGAATATCATGCTTTCATGAACTTGTAATGACATTATATTATAGTTGCACCATTAGATATGATCAAATATGTAACATTCCAAGCTTCCACGGTATGTTTCCCTTTGAATAATACAGTAGCTTGTGTTGTACGCAACTTCGAGTTCTAACACACCACAACCAACCAAAATAGCTGTTGTGAATATTAATATACACTTTTTGAAATTTTTAAATTTTATATTTCAAAATGGACTTTTTTTTATATTTGGAATATCGACATTAGCTTAGGGTTAATTTTTTGTATTTTTCAGAAAACTTTCAAATTTTGATGAATAGTGAAAAACACTGAGTTATAGTTTAAAACGGAATTTTTATTTAAATAATTATTTATTTTATGTAAATTTATTTTAGGTGAAAATAGATACATAATAACTATAAATGTTCAATGTAATTCATGGGATATAGTTTATAATAATTTTAGATATATAAAAATTTTATTGAACTTTTTACCGTCTTTTACCCGCCTCCTAAAAGCATTTGCAAATTTACATAAAACATAATTTTACCGATTTTATAATTTGAGTTTTGAAAATCTGAAAGGCATGGCTGACATCAGTAAGTAAAATGTTTTTCAATGATATGAAAATAATTTTTGGTAAATAGTAACTTTTTCCTTTTATTTACTGTAGTTAAAAGTAAATATGGTAATCAAAGGAAAAAATGATATTATAATTATCCTAAAACATGTCCTAATTACAATGGATAAGATCTATTCTACGAAAAACAAACATAGGAATAAAATATGACCTTTTAGGTCCACTTGGTATAGATTAGAAAATTTATTATTATTTAATTCAGAGAAGAGTTAAAAGTGTTAAAATCAATGTTGGATAACTAAAAAATATTTAATATAGTGTTATACATAAGATAAATTAAACTATAAATATTAATTAGAAAGAAAAAAATATTACCAACATAATTGTATCATATTTATAATTGTTAGAAATTAAATAATTTAATTTATGTCTGACACATAGATGATGCAGTAATTACCTTATTAATGAAATATTAAAATAATTAAGATTATAAATACCCAAATTAATGTAATTTGAGAATTTTTATGAATTAAAATACTTTTCTATATTAATAAGACATTTTAGGGTTGATTAAATATTAATTTTTCTATTTAATAATGTAGTTATAAATTTATAAAAAATAAAATACCAAATAGGGTAAAAAATGACATAAACGATTTTCTTAAAAATATTTATATTATTAATTGATATAATATTTCTAAACATCTAAGGTTCATCCAAATGACTAATAAAGGATAAATATATAAATAATTAACCACTTTGGGTTCCCTTGGCTTGTTATAGTATTTTTATTAACTATATAATATAAAAATACAAAAAAGACATGGTAAATGTCTAAAAATTTAGCTGAGATTTAAATCTAAAAGATGAGGTTAATGTAGAGACCCAAACCTATCTAAAACCTATTGTTTAAGTGTTTTTATACCCATACCAACCATATCATTTAAATAATTTATTTTTGATCCATTAGAAACCGAACATGATATTATTATAAAATAATATTTCAATTTTTTCTTAAGGTGCCCCTCACCCTTCCAATAAAATGGAACTTCCCCTTCTCTCTAATTCAGACATTAAAAGACATTTGGATCAGATAAAACCATCCCAAAGACCCTCCATAATTCCCTAACTTTATCATAGTGACCTTTAGTCATAAATCCTACCTATGGAACCCTTTTGATCAAATCAAAAGTAAGAACCCGTAGAAGAGGTAAATATCTCACCACCTCTTTCATGTTTTTTCTTCATTCACTTATTCTTTCCTTGTTGTTTCCATTATAAAATAATAACTAAAGTATTTTCTATATACTATGATGTTATTATAAATATGTTAAATCCATATTCATTATTCTATCTATCCTTTTAATGACATGTCACCATACGTGCGTACAAACGGCTTACCATCTCCACATCGTGAGGTAGTTGTTATTCAACACATTATTATTTGGATGGGTATAATAATGATTTATAAAAGATAGAAATAATAAATATAACATTTTAATTTTTTATAATATATTATACAACATCCAATTATTTACTATTTTAATATCAAAATAATGACATTGTTTCTTGTGCGTACGTACGGATTACCGTCTCCACAAACACGATGAGATTCATTCCATATCTTATCCATTCAAGACTAATTTTAATTAGATGATTAAAAATAATGTATAAAGAATTAATATAATTCTGAATATCAAAAATATATATCCTATCCATAAGAAACATTACATACGTAACAAATAATATAAAGGAAAATGAATAAATTAACACCTGAAACGACGATAATACTAAAATATATTTAACAAAGAAATATTATAAGATCATATATGATATCATATTAATTTATATGATTATTTTCTAATTTTATAACAATTATTTTACCATTATACAAGAGGTTAACCTACCCTAGACAAAGGATAAGTACAATATAAGGGTTAATTCTACAACCTCTTCATTATTCAAGGTTGTTTATATGTAATTATCTACCGGGAGCTCATTATCATCCACATCCGGGTTTTCCTAAAATTAGAATCAAAATTTTTTACTACTTACTAGACTATGGGTTAAATTATTTTATAGCCTTATTTGACCTTATACGTTTTGAAAGGAATCTTTCCATTGTTTTCCAGACAAGTTACTTTATGACCCTTTCGACAAAATTAAGGTAAGAATGTTTTTTTAACTTATACAGCTATTGCGGATATATTCTACCGTTATAAAATCATCGATGCTTCCCTTAAAATATTATAAGAACATTTTAAAAAATAATGTTTTCTTTTATAATTATGTAACATTAAATGATTTTAAAAAAAGAATGATATATTTCTCTCAAACATTTTTGATTTCATCTATGTCAACATCCTTTAATGTATTTTAATCTTGTTTGAAGTTGATTTATTATTATACAAGTCTTCTATTTTCTATTTATGGTTTTGTGATATATTTGACTATGTATGTGTTATTTTTATACCATTCACAGTTTATTAATAAAGTATTGACATTTTTTATGCTAGTTTTAATAATAATGTTTATGTTATGTTTAAAACTTTTCATATGAGATATGCATTGGTCTTAGTAAGTGATGGGTGGAGCCCGTTATAGCTCCTCGATGAATTAGTAGGTCTCATGAGACAAACTAGTGTCTTGGCACAAGGGCTTGACAAAATCTTATTTGTAGTCTTGTTATAAGGCCTTGACTATGCCTTTATGAAGTCTGGCATTATACATTCTATCATTATGAAATTGGCTATTGATATTGCATGTGATTATTCGACTAATAGAATATCCATTTGAGTTTGTAAATGGAATTATTTTGATTTATATTTTCCATATTATGATGAATTTTATGTGGAATAGGATTTTGTTTTAGTTTTATACATTTCCTTAAATATATATGCTTATTTATGAAATTATTCAATATATGGTTATCCTTACTGAGCATCTGAGATCACCCATTGCTATGTTTTATTTTTACCCAGGACGTAAATAAGTATATTATGATAGACCTGCAAGGATAGTACATGGGATATGAGTGTGGCCTATGGAGACTATGCTGTTGTAGTTTCTAATTTTATAATGTAATATAGATCTTATTAATGTATTTAGTATTTCAAGGCTGCTAAAATAATCTTTCCTTCGAGACATGATCATTTGTGATCATGCCAATGTTATGTAATAATTCATCGACTTCGTGTATCTAGGGTCAGGGAATTACACTTGGTATCAGAATAAGTTTTGTATGAAGCATGAAAACTTGATTTATAAAAACTCTAATTAGTGAACATTACCCTAAGATAGTCTATGAGGATTAGTATAGGAGAACTTCATAGAATTTTGGTAATGTAGAGTTTTTGTGTATTTTCCGAGCAATACATCCATGTATGGATACGAGAAGGTAGAAGAGGCTCTAGCACAGATGTACCTAAGAGTGAAAACTCTGCCAAGGTGTTTCAGGCTTGACTCGGGGTATCCTAGTACACGACAATGGGACTTGATTCACTCTTGGTTACGACACTCCCATGGGATATCCTTAGGATAATCCACATTTTCATTACAAACTATTATAAAGGATTTATGAGTATATACCTCCTCAAAGAATTTTTTTTGATTATGGATTATATCCATAAAATGTTTTATTAATGTTTAGTATGTTATAATTTTGGAATTATGTATTATAATTCATAAACTAATCTAGTGTATTCCATTTTTTAGAAATAGAGCCTTGTGGAAGGAATGAAAACCACATCAATGAACGCACTCCATGTAGGGATTTCCCTCTTGCTCCAGTTAATTATAGTGGAGCTGGTGATACAACTAGTGCTGATCAACATATCACTGTACTAGGACAACTCACTCAGGTTATGAATAATAACCTTACCCGTGTGGGGCACGCTAATCCATAGTGTGGGGGATCAATGTTAAATCTCATAATAAGGAAACAACCATCGAAATTCAATAGGGGTACAAATCCATTAGTAGCTGAGAAATGCCAAAATTCATTATAGAAAATATTCCACACCTTGGGGAGTAGCGAAATGGAAAAAGTTGTCAGGGCATATTACCGCCTCACTGGAGATGCTGATCAATGGTGGTCATTGATTTAAAACAAAAAGGAAGATGATAAAGTATAAAATATTGAATGTAGGGATTTTAAATAATTTTTTTAGAAAAATAATTTCCTCATGACCATCAAGCGGATATGGAAAGATAATTTCTGAGTATGAGGCAAAAGGATGATGAGAATGTCGTAGAGTATAAAGCTATCTTTACAAGGTTAGCGAGGCATACTGCAGATTATATATGTAACCCAAGAAGTAAGATTTATCGTTTCTTTGATGGGTCAAAACCATTTCTCTATTAAGCATTAGTATCACAATCCTTCTCGTCGTATAACGATATTGTCTCATGTTATATCAAGATATAAAAAGAATTATCTAAGTCTTAAGACTTTAAAGAAAATCAAGAGAAGAAGAGATCTTCTGAACACTCTAGAAATGGAAATAAAGGATAGAAGGGAAATGTTGAATATCCATCCTGCATTAAATGTGGGAAGAAGCACCTTGGTACTTGACTGAAGGGAATGGGAGTCTGTTACAGGTGTGGTGAAAAAGGCCACCAAGATCTTGATTTCAAGGGGAATAAAGAGGCTATTAATGTTGAAAGATACAATTTTTGAGTAAGGGGACATTATGCAAGTGAATGTCCTAAGCGTCAGGGGAACTTACCTTAGAAAAGGACAAGGGATCAAGGGAAATCTTATGTTATCCCTACTGCTAAAGTTGTAGCTTCTAAAGATGTAGCAGTAGGTAATTTAATGGTCTCTTCAAGTTTATCCAATGCTTTATTTGATTCTAGATTATTTCATTGTTTCATGTCTTTCCAGTTTTCTAAGAAAATTAGATATTTCCAATTTCATTTAACAAGGGATTTGTCAGTAAAAACTCCTAAGGGAAGTATTATTGAAACAATGTTTTGTGAATCAGTCACCATTAAGGCATACAATGTTTATTTATTTTTTGATCTAATCATCATACCCATGATGTAATTTGATATAATCTTCGGTATAGATTTTATTTCAGACCATGATACGGTGACTTATTGTATGAATAAAGATGTTACAATTTTTTATGATGAAGATAAAGAACACCTTATATTTAGAGCAGAAAAATCACCACCTAATTATTATCCATATCTACCCCAAGTAGCTCAACTAAATTTAATTATTGGGGAAGATGAGAATGAAATAATTTCGGGTTAGGAAAAGAATGCTCGAATAGAGGATTTACCTATTGTGCATGAATATGTTGATATATTTCGAGAATATTTACCTAGACATCCTCCAAAATGAGAAATTGAGTTTTCCATTGACTTAATTCATGGTTCAAGGCCCATATCAAAGACCCCTTATAGAATAGCCACTGTATAATTTTTGGAAATAAAGAAGAAACTATAAGAATTGAGTAATAAGGGATTTATTCACCCTAGTGTTTCTCTATGGGGAGACCATGTTTTATTTTGATAAGAAAAATGATGGATCTATGAGGTTGTGCATTGACTATAGGGAGATCAATTCTATAACAATAAAGAACAAGTATCCCCTACCTCACATTGATGATTTATTCGACCAACTTCCGGGAGATATATACTTTTCAAAGATAGACCATTGATTTGGAAATCATCAGTTGTGTGTGAAGAAGGAAGGAATTATGAAAGCATCATTTCGAACCATGTTCAGGCATTATGAGTTTACAGTAATGCATTTTGGATTGACTAATGCACCCTCTGTCTTCATGTCTCTAATGAATAAATTTTTCAAGGAATATATTGATGACTTTGTAGTGGTATTTATTGATGATATTTTGGTAAACTCCAAAAGCTATGAAGACAATGAAAATAACATGCACATTATTCTAAAGACTCTTAGAAGACCTGAATTATATGGGATGTTTAGAAAGTGTGAATTCTAGCTTTAGGAGATTTTTTTTGGATATATTTTCTCTAAGGATGGAATCTCGATTGATCTTTCTAAAACCAAGGCAATCCAAGAATGTCCAGCACCAATGAGTATAACCGAGGTACACCATTTTATTAGTATAGTAAGTTATTATCAGTGTTTCGTCCAGTTTTTTTCCCAATTGGCTAACCCATTAATGAATCTCACATGTAAAAGGGATAAATTTGTTTTGAAAAAATAGTGTGAAGAATGTTTTGGAGAACTGGAGAGAAGATTATTCAATTCTTTTATCTTGACTCTACCATCGAGGAATGATGGGTTTTTTATTTATAGTGATGTTTCAAAGAAAGGAATTGGTTGTGTCCTTATGCATAATCATTGAGTTATTGCCTATGCATCATGACAACTAAAAATTCCTGAGAAAAAATATCATACTCCTGATCTTCACATAGAATCTGTAAACTTTGCATTGAAGACATGGAGAAATTATCTCTATGGTGAAAAATGTGAGATATATTCTGATCACAAGAGTTTGAAGTATGTTTTCTCACTGAATGAACTCAACATGAGGCAAAGGATATGGCTTGAACTACTCAAGGATTATGATTGCACAATACACAACCACCCGAGGAATGAAAATAAGGAGGTAAATTCTTTGAGCAGAAAGGATCATGGTGTTCTAAAAAAATTGAGAGTTGAAAAGGATCTTATATATAAGGATATAGTAAAGTTGGATGTGGGGATAACCATGGAAGGTGAATCATCAAAACATTTTCAAATGGTTCCCAAACCATGTTTAATAGAAAGGATATAGAGTTCATAGACCGACGATAAATAGTTTCAAAAGAATATTAAAGCTGTGAATGATGGGAGATTGAGTGACTTTGTGTATGAAGATGCAGTTTTGAAATTTGGGAAGAGATATTGTGTTCCCGATATACCTGATCTAAAAATATAATTGTTGGATGATGCTCATAGTTCCAATTTCTACATAAACTCTGGTTGCACTATGATGTAAAGATATTTCAAAGACCATTTTTTGTGGGACAACATGAAGAGGGAGATTGCTGAATTTCTATCATGTTGTATGGTTTGACAACAACTAGAAGCTGGAAGGCAACAACCTGGAAGAGTCATAGAACCACTTCCCATACCTGAGAGGAAGTGAAATAATATTACGATGGACTTTTTCATGGGTCTAACAAAGACACATAGAAGGAACAATGCAACATGGGTCATTGTTGATCGTCTTACCATGTCAGTACATTTTCTTTTTATAAGATAATATTTACCACTTGAATGTCTAGAGAGACTATATATTTATAAAGATGTGAGACATTATGGAGTACCTTTATCGATTGTTTCTGATCGTGATCCACATTTTACATCATGATTATGGAAAAGTATCAGGAAGGATATCATGTTTTCTTAAAGGTATCTCCATAGAAGGGCGTTATTCATTTCGGTAAAAAGGAACATTAAGTCCTAGGTACATCAGAAAATTTGAAATTCTAGAATGAATTGGGGCTGTAGCTTAGCATTTGGAAATGCTGCCAAGTCACTAAAAAGATCATGATGTGTTCCACGTATCACTGTTGAGAAAATAAATGCTTGACCCAATGCATGTACTCACCTATGAAGAATTAGAATGGGAACCCAATCTGTCATATTTGCAAGAGCTTCTCAAGGTTTTTGATACAAGAAAAAAAGTGTCGAATAACTTGACGACTCGTCTAGTAGAAGTTCTATGGAGAAACCATAAGATGAAAGAGGCAATGTGGGAACCCAAGGATATTATGATGAAGAACCACCCGAGTCTTTTCATGCATTAATGTTCGAGAAATTTCGAGGACGAAATAATTTGAATGAAGGGATAATGTAACACCCCATGCTTACATGGTACGTTTCCCTTTGAATAATACAGTAGCTTCTGTTGTACGCAACATCGAGTTCTAACACACCACAACCAGTAAAACTAGCTGTTATGAATAGTAATACACACTTTTTGAAATTTTATAAATTTTATCTTTCAAAATGGATTTCATTTTTGGATTCATAATATCGAAATTAGCTTAGGGTAAATTTTTCGTATTTTTCTAAAAACATTAATTTTTTATGAATAGTGAATAACAATGAGTTATAGTTTAAAACCAAATTTTTATTTGAATATTTATTTATTTTATTTAAATTTATTTGAGGTAAAAATAGATACATAATAGTAATATAAGTTCAATGTAATTCATTGGAGTTAGTTTATAATAATTTTAAATATATAAAAATTTTATTGATCTTTTTACCGACTTTTACCCACCTCTTAAAAGCATATGCAAATTTACAGAAAACATAATTTTACCTCACCTATGAGTTTATTTTCAAAAATCTAACATACATGGTTAATATCAGTAAAAAAATGTTATTCAATGGGATGAAAATAATTTTTTTTCGAATAGTAATTTTGACTTTTATTTAAAGCCGTTAAAATTAAATAGGGTAACCAAAGGGAAAAATGATATTATAATTATCCAAAAACATGTCCTAATTGTATTGAATAAGCGTTATTCGACAAAAAAACCTTATTAATAAAATATTATCCTTTATATCCATTTGTATTATATTAAGACATTTATTATTTTTTAATTCAAAAAGGAGTTAAAAGTGTTAAAATCAAGTTTTAATAACTAAACCATTTTTAATATAGGGTTACACATAAGATAAATTAGACTATAAATATTCATTATCAATTTAAAATAATTTTAAACATAATGGTATTTTATTTATAATTTTTATTCATCAAATAATTTAATTCATTTATGACACAATGATGATGTAGTAATTACCTTATTAATGAAATATTAAAATAATTGAGATTATAAATACCCAAATAAATTTAATTTAAATTTTTTTATGAAATCCACTAATTTTATAGTTTAATACGACATGTTAGGGTTTATTGAATAATTTTTTTTAATTAATAATGCTATTATAAATTTATCAAAAACAAAATACCAAATAGTGTCAAAATTGACATAAAAGAGTTTTGAAAACAAATATTATAGTATTAATTGATATAATATTCTTAAAGATATAAGGTTTGGAAAATTGACTAAAATAAGTTTATATATATTAATAATGAACCATTTGGTGTTACTTTGTCTTGTTATAGTTAGTTTATTAACCATATAATATAAAAATACAAAGAGAATGATAAATGTCAAACTATTTAACTAAGAGTTAAATCTAAATGATAAGGTCAATATAGAGACCCAAACCAGTCTAAAACCTATTGGTTGAGTGGTGTTTGACCCATACTCACCTTATCCATTTAATAAATTATTTTGGATCCATTAGAAACCAAACATGATTTTATTATAAAATATTATTTCAATCTGTTCCTAAGGTTCTCCTCACCCATCTTATAAAAGGGAGCTTCCCCTTCTCTATAATTCACACCATAAAAGTCATATGGATCAGCCAAAAACATCCTAAATACCAAATAAACATTTATACTTTCATCCAATATGTCATCCTTTAGTCAGAAATCCATCCTATGGAACCCTTTTGAAAAACTCAAAATGAAGAACCCGAAGAAGTGGTAAATATCTCACCACCTCTTTCATATTTTTTCATCATCCAATTCTTATTTCCTTGTTTTCTCCATTCAAAAATAACAACTCCAGTATCTTCTATATACTATGATTTTATTATAAATATGTTACAACCATATTCATTATTTTATCCATCCGTTGAATGACATGTCACCATACGTGCGTACATACAGCTTACCATCTCCACGTCGTGGTGTAGTTGTTATTCAATACATTATTATATGGATGGGTATAATAATGATTTATAAATGATGTAAATAATAAATATAACATGATAATTATTCTTTAAATATGATATACCATCTAATTATATATGATTTTAATATCAAAAGAATGATATTGTCGCTCGTGCATACGTACGGATTACCGTCTCCATGAACACGATGAGATTCATTCCCCATAGAGTCCATTCAAGACTAATTTTCATTAGATGATTAAAAATAATTTTTAAAGACTTAATATCATTCTAAATATGAATAAGATACATCCTATCCATAAAAATCCTTACTTACATAACAACACATATAAAGAAAAACGAATCAGTTGACACCTGAAAATGACGATAATACGAAAATATTATTAACAAAGAAATATTAAAAGATGATATATGATATCATATTAATGTATATGATTATTGTATAATTTTATAAAAATTATTTCACTATTATACAGGAGGTTATCCTACCCTTGTCCAAGGAAAAGTACACTGTAAGGGTTAATTTCACACCCTCTTCATTATTCAAGGTTGTTTATATGTAATTATCTAGTGGGACCTATTTATCTTCCACATCCGTGTTTTCCTATAAATGTATTACAAAACATTTTAAATACTTATGAGAAAATGGGTTAAATTCATTTATACCCTTATTTTACCTTATATGTTTTGAAATGAATCTTTCCATCATTTTCCAAACAAGTTACATTATTACCTTTTCGAAAAAATTAATGTAAGAATGTTTTATGACTTATATGGAGGGTGCGGCTATATTCCGCTGTAATAACATCATTGAAGCTTCCATTACATTCTTATAATAATATTTTCAAAATAAATGTTTTCTTTTATAATTATATAACTTTAAATGATTTCAAAAAAAAGAATGAGATATTTCTCTCAAACAGTTTTTTTTTCATCTATGTCAACATCCTTTAATAGATTTTAATCTTGTCTAAAGTTGTCTTATTATGATAAAAATATTACATTTTGTAGGGAATGTTTTGTGATATGTTTGACTGTGGATGTGTTATTTTTCTATCATTCATGGTTAATGTATAAAGTATTGACATTTCTTATTCTAGTTTTAATACAATTGTTTATATTATGTTTAAAACTTTTCTTACCAGGAATTCTTTGGACATATTAAGTGACGGGTGGATCCTACTATAGCTCCTTGATAAATTATAAGGTCTCATGAGATAAACCAAGGTCTTGGCACAAGGACTTGAAAAAATATTATTTGTAGTCTTGGGGAAAAGCCTTGACTATGTGGTTATGATGTCTGGTATTATGCATTCCATCATTATGAAAGTGGCTATTGATATTGCATGTGAGTATTCGAGTAGTAGAATATCCATGTGAGTATGTAAATGGCATTATTATTTTTTATTTTCCATATTATGAAAAAATTTATGTTGAAAAGGATTTTGTTTTATTTTTATACATTTAATTAAATGTTTATGATTATTTTTGAAAGTTTCCGCTATATTGTTATCCTTACTGAGAATCTGAGCTCATCCCTTTCTATGTTTTATTTTTACCTAGGATGCGAAGATGAATATTATGACTGACCTTCAGGGATAGTATATGGGATATGAGTGTGGCCTATGAAGACTATGTTTTTGTAGCTTTTCATTTTATAATTTAATGTAAAACTTATGAATGTATCTAGTATTTCCAAGGCTACTATGCTAATCGGTCTTTCGAGACTTGATCGTTTATGATCATGCCAATGTTATGTAATAATGCACTGACTCTGGGTATCTAGGGTCGAGGCGTTACATAATAAGTTTTAATATTATCCGCCTGTACATGAACCTAGGTGTGTGTGTTTGAATACATGATTTGTACTTTTATGTTGGAGTACATGTTTCTTGATGGATAGGGAAGAGGCCAAGTGTTACTTGTTCGAGAAGAGGCACTCATGTGGAGTCATAGGATCGAGTGAGTGCATCTCAAGCATTGTGGAGATTTGGTATATGGTTTAGCTCGATGTTGGAAATAGATCTTTTAGATTTTTTTTCTAAATTTTATTTATAATTCATGGTCGGACTAGTGGGAGATTAGATATTGTATATTTTTCATGCTTGAGAGTCTATATAAATTTACTATGCATTTAATTTCTTATAGTATGCTTCTATTTAAATTATTTTTATGCATACTCTGATTTTCATCCATGTGTAAGAGTTTGGTTATTTTTCCGACTATTTAAATCTTTTATAGCTTATAGTCACCCCAATTTATCTTTTAGAACCTTCCAACAAGTAGGAGGCATTTTGTATTTGGGGAGATGTACTTGAAGCCTTATGAAGATCCAAATCGGGTGATGTATTAGGTTGACCCGAACTGGTTCATTACAAAATATAAAATATTAATGAAAAATGTGTTCAATATGAATAACATTATAAAATCGATTAATAATGAGTGTTAGTTGATTTTATAGGATATTAGTGAACGTATAACTATGCAGGAATCCATGGTAAGGGTTTTCCAATAACAATTTCTATCCATTGAGATATGATATATAGTCACCATGGTTATCCTTTTTTTGGTGTATAAACTCCCCATCTATGTTTTAATGATAATTATCATAAAATAAAAGTAATTTACAATCCCACTAAAGATTATCTCTTTTGAGGGGCTATGATTCAAAAGTTATCAAATCCAGAAGGGTTTAATTTTTAGTGTGACAATGATTTCTAGACTGTTTATATCCATGATACTATTTGAACGAATTGAGTTCTCTTTATATCTGAAGCCTCATATATTTTGTTCACCCATTGTTATTTATGGGTTTTTTATTTCTTCTTATAATTTCAGTTCCATTTGTTTCACAATTCAATAGAATGGATTCATGTATGTGGAACATACCTTAACTCTTCATTTTTTTTGGTTGGGAAACCATGTTTTCAATGATTTTATTCATTTATTTTTTATGAATATTTTATCCACTATTAGATTATTTATTAATTTCATGCTTTTATCCATTAAATTATTTACAAATTTGATAATGTAATATGATTTAATAATTTATACACATATCATTTTATAATTACTTTTAATCTCTTTACAAAAGTTTGATGAAATATTCTTTTTCAAGGACTATCACATGAATTACTTTTCAAAAATTTATAGTAATTTATATTAATAGTTATTCCTATTTTTTTCTCTTAGTTTTCCAATGTAATTCCTCTTTCTTATTTCTTTAAGATTTTTTCACATTGAGTTATAAGTTATGAAAATGATAATTTTTATTTTTGAATATAATTTCCCGATGCACTTATAATATGGTTTCATCAATTTTAATAGCCTTTAATGTAACTTATGATTTATAAGGGATATGATCTAATGATATCATCCACACTATTTATTTGGATATGTTAAGATAATGTCTTAGGTTTGGAACCATGAAACCCGTTTCATTTCCATGAGTGAATTATGATGTGATGTAATTATTAATTAATTAATTTTGTTATCTCACACATATATATGGTTTCTCGTTATATAATAGGTGGTCAGGTCATATCTCTCAAATGAAGTAGGTAATTTTATATTTCTAATAAAAAATGTTGATTTTTTTGGAAAAGATTTCTAGTATCAATAGTGTCCCAAAATTTTATTGCATAAATATTACATCTCATGTTAGGAATATTCATTACATAACATTATATTCCATGATTGAACCATAATGGATTAGTGTCTTTGGAATCCTGGATAAATAAAAAACTAGTTCATAATCGATCTTAATCATTTCACACATGATTATTCACAATTTTAACCATTCATAGTCATATCATACATTAAATTATTTAACATATCCTAGAGAAAAGAAAAAAATAATGAAGGATGAGATCATATTCTAAGTAAAGGTGAAATGGGGAGATAACCATGCTAACATAACCATAACACCAGAATAATTATATTATAACAAGAACATAACATTTTATAATCGTAAAATGAATATCAAATATAATAAAATTGAATTTATGAATAAATCAGGGTAGTTCATATTGTAACACCACCGAGATTTTTTGAGATGGATTATTTTATTTATTATCATGCACGCTACAATAAGATTAGCTTGTGATGTACACAACACCGTATTAGCTTACAGTATATGCAACACTATTTTTTTCTTCTGTTTCATAAAATTTCAAATTATTTTCAGAGATTTCATTCCACGCCACACTGAGTAGAGATTTTTTTTAATGTATAAATGAATTATTTATGTATTATTCTATTCACAACACCAAATGAAGTTTTCACTACACGCAACACTAACATGGCTTGTGTTACATGTAAAAGACACCTTTCTCGATAGCTTGTGGTGTATGCAATATCGAGTTTCACTAAACATCAATATATTATTAAAATATTACATAACTAGCCATTATGAATAGTAATAGACAAAATTTAAATTTTATATAACATTTTAATTCATCGTACATATTTTATAGAACACAATATGAGGAAAAAAATTAATTTTTCAAATAAAAGATGTATTTCAAAAAATCCAATTTTATGCCTTTTGATCGCACACCCATTTTAAATCTAATTTCATACAAATTTATAAGTTTAATTTGAAAAAATAAATTTCTACTTTATAATAGGATCATTAAAATTTACTTCGGGTGATAATTTTGGTATTTTATTGATAAAATTTATATTTTTATGAATAATGAAAAATATTGTATTTTAATTCAAAATTACATTTTATCTAATTTATTTATATAGTTATATTGTATGATTAATTAGAATAAAAGTATAATTGAATTATATTTTTACCATTTAATCCAATTTTGATCATTTTATGTAATTTTAGATTCAAAATGAACATAAATAGAGGTCAAACTTTTGATAGTTATTACTTCTTAAAAAACTCGCTTTTTTGGTTTTGACAATGTGAACTAATTTTAAATAAATTTCTACCGATTATGAATCTTAAATTTGGAAAAATTTATTCCATATTTGGAATAAGGAGGTCCAAATTGTGTAAATATATATCTTCTATTTTTATACACTATGAATAGTTAATTTAGTAAATATTTTATTAACCATGGTTAAAGGGTAAATCTAGTAAATAAGGGTATTAAAATATATTATTATAATAATAAATTTCCCTAACATGAGTATTAATCCTATTTTATGATAAATATCCGACCATGGGAATCCTTGGGTTGATTTTGGGACCCCATATAGACACTTTTATGTGAGATTGACATTTTATAAAATTTAATTTAATGTTAAGGAAAATATAACCTAATCAAATATCATTTTCTAAAAAAACTTTATATGATGTTATATAAGATATATCTTCAAATATAAATATTAATTATAAATATAAAGAAATGTTCCAAATCATGATATTTTATTTGTAATTTTTGGACATTAAATAAATACATTTAATTATGACACAAGGATGATGCAATGATTGCATCATTAATAAAATATTCACATAAATGAAAGTATAAATACTAAAACCAATTTAATTTGGTTATTTTGATTCCATAAAAACATATCTTGATAAAATTGAAATAATAGGGATTATTTTGAGCATTTGGTTCAAAAGAATACGTTTTTTATGAAATTTTTAAAAAGTAATATATGAATAGTGTAAAAAATTGACAAAATTCATAACTAAAAATATAAAATAGTTTATTAAATGATATTATATTCATAAAAATATAAGATTCATAAAAATGGTTAATATAAATCTAAATAAGTCATAAATATCTTTTTGTGGGTCTTTTTACATGATATGGTACTTAATTAACCCACAATTTGTAAATAACATGATATCACAGTAAGATTAAAAATGGTAAATTAAGGGTAAACAAAAAACATAAGGATAAAAAAATATTAAAAACTTGAAAAATAATTATTGGATAATTGTTATTAAAAATTAAATCGTCTTATATTATAATTAAATATGGTTTGGACCATTTTAATTTGAATTTTAATTTAGAATAATTTTAATATTTTTGAAATTTCTTAAAGTGCCCCTCTCCTCTCTTTTAAAAGGGAACCTCCTCTCTATCATCATCACACCATTTGAGCCTTCAAGCTTATCCAAACCCTGCAAAATTCCCTTATAAACTTCCCTAGTTATATTCAGGAGTTTCTGGTATTCTCAAAATACCAACTATAGTTCTGTAAGAGAAATTTAAAGGAGATGCAACAAGGAAAAGGTAATTTCTTCTACACATTCTTTCAAATTTCATTCTTCTTCTACTTACTATTATTTAGTTTTATCATTATAAAGAAATAAAAAAAGAATAAATAATATAATTATATGTTATTATAAATATTAAACAACCCTATTTCACCTTCTATCCATCCTATGAAAAACGAAATCACTGCACGTGCGTATATACAAATTATCGTCTCCACGTCGCGGTGTAATCTGTTTTTCACCACCACCTTACTTGGATGGGTATAATGGTGGAAATAATAACTAAATATTATTATTATAACATGATAATAATTATGATATACTATAAAACATCCAATTATATACCATTCAACAGCCATGGGAACAATATAATCACCCTTGTGTAGGTACGACTTACCGTCTCAACGACGCAATAAGATTCATTCTCCATGTCAACCATTCAAGAATGATTATAAAGTATATATGATAAATAATAATAAAAACATATGAAATAAAAATTCTACTATATTTTGGTATATATATATATTTCATTTACATACTTCAATTCTATTTAATAAAGAAACTAAAATAATGTTAATTTATACGTACGGCCTACCGTCTCCATTAACTGTGCATTCCGTTTCGTTTATCTATCTATTATATATATGTATATAAATTTTTATACATAATATATAGAATTTATATATTTCATTTTTAACATTATTTATGTAATTAAATCATGATATATGTTATGATATAAACAATAAATGTCCAAACACGTACGATAAATGAAATGATTATTACCCAAAATGTTTCTTTAACATGGAATTGACAAATGAGTGGGTAATATAAAGTAATATGTGAATAATATATATTATCATAAATATTATTATGGTTCTCTTACATGTTAATAATATTTTTAAACCCACTATACGTGAGTTTTGGATACAAACTAATGAAATCAGACTTAATTTAAGTGATTAATTTTCAATCTCATTTTTTTAGAGATTGTTTATACATAAGTGTTTTCTTGGGATATATTCATCATCCATGTTTTCTAAAAATGTGTTCATAAAATGTTTACTATTATTATATTTATTATGAAGTCATTTTTAACCAATTTTTACTTTTACAACATTGTATGGAAGGAATCTTTCATTTGCTTACCATACAAGGTATTTTTTTTTACTTTTCTGTTAAAAGTATGAGGAGAATTTTGTTAGCTTATACAACATGAAAACATTTTTATTTATTATTAACACATTATTTCCATGAATCTTCCTTTACAATATTTCAAGTTTAATTTCAAATAATTTATTTTCTATTTAAATTTTATGGCATTTTGAGAAAAGAATTTCTTTTTTGAAGAAGAAAGGATATTTTCTTCTAGAACTATGTTCAAGTGGGTTGTCCAAATTATTTTCCATATAATATGATATAGGGTTAGGTTTCTATCCCAATTATTTTTTTATTATACTATTTTAATAATGTGATAATGTTTATGATGACCACTTATCTTATATAGATTATGTTATGATGACATGATGTTTAAGAATCCCATTTTATTTCATGGGTTATGCTATATTAAATGATTTTTATTTTGTAGAACATGTAATAATTATTTAAATATTAGATGCATGGGACCT
Organism: Viscum album; assembly: GCA_963277665.1. Lineage (NCBI taxonomy): Eukaryota > Viridiplantae > Streptophyta > Magnoliopsida > Santalales > Viscaceae > Viscum > Viscum album. Next base: position 487,509,846 of record OY728153.1, on the reverse strand, counting down.
ATATCGCCATCCAATGCACCGGGTAATGATTTATATCTCATGAGATTGATATGACTAGAATTGTAGGTAAGTCCTGTTTAGTAATACATGGTTGTAACAACATGTAAACCCTTCTCATTAATGAACACTGTCCACTATAATGGTCATGGAATCAATGCATTGGATACAATTGAAATCATATTATGTTCTTAATGGTTTTCCACAATTCCATGTTTTATTCCCATTCAATTTTATTATTATTAGTGTTACTTTATGATATATGCCTTACGTACTTCAATGATTTATTTTATGGCCTAGTATTTTGATGTTTAGAAATTATGTTAATGTTTTTATGTTCAAATGTATATGGTTTGTTTTATTTTCTCCATGTTTACCCTTAATGAGTATTTGAGATCAACAATTTTACTTTTTAATTTCCCCATGATATAAAGAATTTTTTAGGGTGGAAAAAAGGGGAACATCTATATGGGAGATTTTGAAGATATTTCACAATATTAGAGGATTATTTTTCAATTTACAAAGGCACTAAACAAATACAATCTTTGGGAATCTATTTGGTTATTGTATTTTTTATTTTGAAAAAGAAATGTAATGTACATGTTTGTAAAGATTGGGCTTCTATAGTTCGTATCATAGTGAAGGTTTAGTTAAACTTTGGAATCTACGATGTGAAAACTTTAGTGAGATTCATAGAGATATTTTGATGCTATGTCAAAGTATGTCCCTAATGTTATGTATAAGTACATGCTACAATCCTAAAATTATGGCAATGATCAGTAATAACATATAATTAAACATAAGATGTTAGATATTGAAGGTAATACCACTTGAAAATATTGTTTTCCTAGATTTTATTTTTCCTCTCACAATATTCTTTTTGGGTTTTAGACAATGGATGGAATCCGAAGGAACCGTGTTAATGATCATTGCATCAGGAAATGAAATGCTTTTCCGCCTGAACAACCAAATGTTATGAGAGATGGAATTCAAAATTTTATTTCTATAAATACACAAGATATTAATCATTTTGGACACTGAAATGAGCAGAGAAGGTAATAACATTCTTTTTATTCCATTATGAGGCCACGTCGAACTTCTTTCAGTGGGTATTCTAATACAATTGTTGATCAATAGTGGATTAGTACCATTAAAAATATATTTTCCATCCTTTACTATTAGAAATATGAAAAGGTCATTTTGTCTATATATCATTTCTAAGGTGAAGCAGACCAGCAGTGGAATCAAATTAAGAATACACGGGAGAAAGATGGAAGTTAATCCATGGTGTAATGTCGCAACCACAGTTAACTAGAGTCGGTGAATTATTACAAAACATTGGAATTATATGAGGAATCATGTCCTGAAAGGCCGATCAGTTTAGCTGCCTTGGAAGTACTAGATATATACATAAAATTTATATTACATTATAAAATGAAAAACAACAACAACAATGTCTCAATTAAACACATTAATATCCCTTATAATATCCCTGTAGGTCAGTTATAATATACTTCTTCACATCTTGGGAAAAATAAAACCTAGGAAGGGTTGAGCTCAGGTGCTCAGTAGGGATAAAAATATATCCGAAACATTCGTATACAAGCATTAACATTTAAGGAATTGTATAATACTAATACACCACAATTTCAATCTTAAAATTCTTTATAATATGGAAAATATAAATCAAATAATTCCATTTTATTATTCGATGGATATTCTACTAGTCGAATAATCACAGATAATAAAAATAGCCAATTTCCTAATGATAGAGTGAATAATGTCAGACATCATAACCACATAGTCACAGCCTCGTACCATGAAAAAAAAATTTGTTTCAAGGCCTTGATCCAAGACACTGGTTTGTCTCATGAGACCAACCGAAGCATTGAGGAGCTATAGAGGGTTCCACCCGTCAATTACTAAGTCTATTGCATTTCTCATATGAAAATGTTGAAATATAACATAAACATTCGTATCAAAACTAGCTTAAAAATGATAATACCTTAACCATAAAACATGAATGGTATAACAATAAAACATCCAAAGTCAAAAATATCACAAAACCTTCAATAAAATATGCATAATTGTATCATAATAAATCACCTACTAACAAGTGTGAAATCCATCCAAGTATGTTGACATAGATGAAATAAAAAATATTTGAGAGAAATATATATTTCTATATTTAAGTAATTTAAAATTCACATAATTATAAAATAAAACTTTTATTTTTAAAATAATTTAATAAGCTTGTACGGGAAGCTTCAAATGTGTTATAACAAACCAAAATAGCCTCACTCTCCATATAAGTTAAAAAAACATTCATTCCATAATTTTTTGTAAAGGTCGTAAAAGAACTTGTTTGGAAAATGACGCAAAGATTACCTTATAAAAATTAATTAATATTTAATAAAAGGCAATAAATGACTTTAACCCATAGTCTAGGGAATAGTAAAAATGGTTTGAAATACATTTTTAAGAAAAACAGATGTAGATGATAAAGTGGTCTCTTATATACTCACGTATAAACAACCTCAGATAATGAAGAGATTGTAGAATTAACCCTTACCATGTAGTTTTCCTTGATCAAGGGTATGTTATCCTCTTATATATTAGTTAATTCATTATTATTAAATTATACATGAAGCACATACATAAATATGATATCATATTTGATCTTCTAATATTGATCTGTCAATAATATGTCAGTAGTATCATTGTTTTTGGTGTTAACTGATTCGTTTTCCTTTATAGGATAGGTTACGTAATCCATGTTTGTTATGGATAAGATTCATTTGATTCAGATCCAGAATGATATTAATTTCTTAAACATTATTTTTTAATCATAAAAAAAATTATTCTTGAATAGTTATGATCAAGAATTAATTTCATCATGTTTGTGGAGACGGTAATTTGTACGTACGCACGAGCGACAATATCATTCTATTAATGGTGAATTAATGTGTAATTTGATGTTATAAAACATATATATAATCATTAACATGTTATATTTATTATTTACATAAGTTATAATCATTATTAAACCCATCCAAATAATGAAGTGTCTGAATAACAAACTACATCACGACGGGGAGACGGTTAGTCGTACGTACGCACGTATGGTGACTTTTCATTCATAGGATGGATATAATAAGGAATATGGTTGTTCCATTTTTAGAATAACGTCATAGTTTATATAAGTTACTTAAATTTATTTATTTGGTATGGAAACAATAATGAAAGAGGATATGGAAGATGAAAACAACATTGAAAAAGGTGGTGAAATTATTATCTCTTCTTCGGGTGTTTCTTTTTGATGTGATCAAAAGGGATCCTTAGGTTGGGTTATGATCATATTAATTAATATAGTTGGTATTTAGGGTAGTTGTAATGATATTTGAGCCATGGTAGGCTGAGCCAAATGGATTTGAGGGTGTGATTTTGAGAGAAGGGGATGTACCCTTATATAAGAGAGGAGAGGGTCACATTAGGAAAAGCTGGAAGTATTATTTTATTCTACAATCATATTCGGTTTATAATACCTTAAAATGACTTATTTGTAGGATAATGTGATGATGCGTCGAAAACCTCTCAACATATAAATATTATAAATGTTTATGTCACATTATTAACACTATCCTTTACATTTAACTCTTAGTCAAATAGATTAACTTTTACCACGCATTCTTTTATTATTATAATAAATGGTTAATAAAAAAAATCCAAGAGAACACCATGTGGTTCACTATTAACATATATAACCTTATATAAGTCTTTTGGATGAACAATAGATTTTTAAGAATATTATATCAATTAATAATATAGTATTTGTTTTAAAAACCCATTTATGTCAATTTTGACACTATTTGGTATTTTGTTTTTGTGAATGTCATAAAAACATTAACACTACTATAAAAAATTATTTGATCAACCATAAAATGTCATATTAACCTATAAAATTAGTGTAATTCATCATAAGTCTCAATTTACATTTATTTGGATATTTATAATATCAATTATTTTAATCTTTCAATTTTTAGGTAATTACTACATCATCATTGTATTATAAATTAATTTAATTATTTAATGTCTAAAAATTATAAATAAAATACCATTATGTAAGAAATATTTTTATATTTATAATTAATATTTATAGTCCAATTTATCTTATTTATTACCCTATATTAAAAATGGTTTAGTTATTAAACATTGAATTTAACATTTGTAACTCTTCTTTAAATAAAAAATAATAAATATCCCAATCTAATCCAAGTAGACCAAAAAGATCATATTTTATAACTATGGTGGATTTTGGTCGATATATACATATCCGATAGAATTAGTACATGTTTTAGGATAATTATAAAATCATTTTCACCTTTAGTTACACTATTTACTTTTAAATGTGGTAAATAAAATTCAAAACATATTATTCCCCAAAAATTATTTTTATCCTATTGAACCACATTTTACATACCGATATCAACCGTGTCTCTTGGATTTTTGAAAATAAATTTCCAAAAAAGGTAAGATTACATTTTATGAAAATTTTCAAATGTGCCAACAAGGTGGGTAAAAATAGTAAATATTTTAATAACATTTTATACATGTAATCTGTAACGCCCCGACCCCAGCTACCCGGAGCCGGTGCAATAATTTGTAACATTGGCATGTTCACAAAAGATCAAGTCTCGAAATACTGATTAGTTTAGTAGCCTTAGAAACACTAGATACATTAATAAATTTTACATTACATCATAAAGTGAAAAACTAATAACAAAGTCTTCATAGTCCACACTCATATCCTCTTCTAACTATCCCTACAGGTCATTCATAAAATACTTCTTCACATCCTGGAAAATATTAAAACATTTAAAGGGGTGAGCTCAGATGCTCAGTAAGGATAACAATATTGCGGAAGATTTCATAAATAAACATAAACATTTAAGGCAATGTATAACTAAAACAAAAGCCTTTTAATCTTGAACATCAACATAATATGGAAAATGTAAAATGAGATAATGCCATTTAATTCTTCACATGGTTATTCTACTGGTCGAATAATCACATGCAATATCAATAACCACTTTCATAATGAGGGAATGTATAATGCCAGACATTCTGAAACATTTTGTCAAGGCCTCGGCCAAGACGTCTAAAATGATTAAGGCCTCGGCCAAAACCATAAATCAAATTGGGAAAGGTCCTCAGCCAATTCCACGTCTAGTTGTCTCATGAGACCTACCGATGCATCGAGGAGCTATAGCGGGCTCCACCCGTCACTTATTAAGTCCAATACATTCCTCATATGAATAGGTTTAAACATATCATAAACCATAACATAATCGTATCACATAAAACATGCATAAAGGAAACATAACATTTCCACATTTCAATCACAAGATATCAATACAACACATTGATAAAAACGTTTTCAAAACCATTTTCAATACCAAAATAAAATAAAGTTAAAACTTTGTATTTATTTTTCTTTAAAAAAATGATGGCTTGTAGAGGAAGCCGAAACTCAAATAATGGTCATGGCGGCGGAGAAGTCACCGTCGCCGCATATGTACGGAATGAAAAACATTCCCTTTTTGTCATTTAGTAAAAAGCTTCGTATAAAAATATTCCTTTTGAATAAACGTAAAAGTCAAAGGGGTTTATACACCGTATAAAAGAAAGTTGTGTATAAAACAAAATATGCCTCAATGAAAGTAGATTGAGACGAAGTCCTTACAAAGATCATTTTTAAAATAAAATAGATATATTATGTGTATTCACTATATTTAAACATAAAGAAAGTAAAAATACAAAATAAGACATAATAATATCATGACATAATTTGAAAGTAGGAGATTAACCCAAAGAATAGAAGTTGGGTTAAGAAGTTCCCTTACCTCGTGTCCGACTTGACTCAACCGTTCATTAACCTCATGAATAATAAACTAGAGTTAATATCTACCTTATTAAGAACCAATTTCAATTTCATTATCCTTTTTATATCATTATGTAATTATTTAAGTTAATAACGGTCGTTTTGTCGATCTTTGGTACTTGAGTCAACAATAAACTTCTTATAATTTTGAGTTGTTTATGTGATGAAATATCCATTATATACATAATTATATTCATGATTTAGATATCATATATATCATATATATCCAGTATATACATTCATTCATAATATTACGTAACATTTGGAGGTAAGAAATGAAATGCACCGTTCATGGAGACGGTAAGCTGTACGTACGCATGAACGCTACTTTCATTTCTATTTCGTATTTAATGGAATGAAATCATAATGATATAAATGTATAATATAATTCCAGTATAATATAGTGTATAATACCATTTACTCCATCCTTTATACATCCCACATATGGCATTAACGATTAAAATCACTTTGAGGGGGCGGTAGTCTGCACTTCCTAAAATGAAATTATCGCGTTTACCCATAATGGAAATCATAAATTATGCCATAAATGAGAAATACAGAAGCATAAGTAAAACATAATCATATTATATATCATATATAAATATAGTTACATCTTAATGGCCACCTTTGAAGGTGTTATATGAGTGTTGAACAATCATCATTTCGTGAGGCAGAAATTCGCCATCCACAGAAACAGTATGTTCTTTAACCATTAGATGTAGGTTTGTGTAAGTGTAGCTCGAATACTTCTTATAACAACATACTAGTATTTTGAGTATACTGTTTTTGTTACAAAATAAATGAATAAAAAGAGTTTATGGGGTCGGATAAGAAAAATAAAACAAAACAACAGTAGAGAAGACATTACCTCAAAATCGGGTAACTCTTTTTGATTTGAGCCAAAGGCTTCCTTGGGAAGAGTTCTTCCCAAAGTGAGGCTTCTAGGAGTAATAGGGGGAAGTTTGGAGAGTATTTGGGAAGAGGTTGGCCGAGGCAAATGGCTTGAAAGTGTGAATGAGGTGGTAGAGGTGGGGGCCTTTTATAAGAGGAGAGGAGGGGATCTTTTGGAAAGATTGAAATGTTACATTATTATACAATGATTTTCGGATTCTAAAGGTCTCTCACTTATATAATTCGTGGATAAGGTGGTAAGGGTTCGAAATCTACCCATCCAATAGTCTTTGGACAAGTTTAAGCCTTGTATTTTACATTATCTTTTCATTTTATTAAAATCGTTAAATAATGAGGTCATCGCTGCATCATAATGATGTCACAAATAATTTAATTTATTTAATGTCTAAAAATTATAAAAAAATACTATGATGTAAGAAATCTTTTTATCTTTCTAATGAATATTTATAGTCAAAATATGGACTTCTGTAACCCCACTTAAAAACTGTTTTAGTAAAACAACTCATGTTTGTGTCAATTTAATTTTAACATTATATAAATATATATTAATGTCATTTTCCAACCAAAGTGGATTCATGGGGTCCCCAAGTTGACCCATGGGTTTTCTTGGTCGGCCATGACTCATCCAATAGTAGTTGGACAAGTTTCAAGCTCATCTCATATTATTAAAACATTATTTTTACCTTAAACTACCCTCATTACCTCTAATCGTGATTAAGAACATAAAAGTTACTATTCACCAAAAAATTATTTTAATCTCATTGAACCACATTTTACTTCTTAATGACAACCATTTATGTCGGATTTTTTAAAATCAAATCACAGATGTGGTAATATTTCATTTTAACGAAAAATCAGTTTTTAACAACCACTTAGTGGTTTCACTATTCATCAAAAATTGAAGTTTTTCAGAATAAGGCCAAAATTTCACCCTAAGCTATAATTGATATTCTGAATTCAAAAATTATGTCTATTTTACGAAATTCCAAACATATACGTTGCATTAATTAATTTTATAATTAATTCCCGTTGTTACAGCAAATAGCGTGTTTTTAAGAAACAATTTATATCAAAAGATTGGCAATTGTTTATGTCCAATTTCAGTTTTAAATTAATTCTAATGACCACCATTGGATAAAATGGTAAAAATATATTCTAATTATACTTTAAAACCACTAAATAGTATAATTTATCACTATAAATTATTTTTATTAAAAAATTTGTTTTTAAGTATTTTTCACTATTCATAAAAAATTACATGTTCTTAGAAAAATACCAAAAATTCAACATAGGCTAATTTTGATATTTCGAATAAAAAAATGAAGTCCATTTTGATAAATAAAATTTATAAATTTTCAAAAAGTAGGTATTACTATTCACAACAGCTAGTTTAATTAGTTGTGGTGTGCGTTAGAGCTCGAGGTTGTGTACAACACACACTATTGCATTATTCGAAGGGAAACGTACCGTGGAAGCTTGGGGTGTTACATTCTCCCCTCCTTCAATAAATTGCGTCCTTGTAATTTGAAATTTTTTTCTTTGAAAATAAAAGGTTGAAAATAGAAAATACCTTTGTGGAAAACCCACATCGGAAATAAGATTAATAAAATTTAGCCTTAATAAGAGGGAAAGGGAAATAAGAAAGTCACCACCAAACTATGATCTTGATAAGGAGAATATTGGTGGAAATTTGAGACATATAATTGGATGAAAAACGTAAATATTTGTAGGGAGTGATTGCGGTCATCAATCACAATCAACTGTTAAATTGAGGGCCTCAAAGCCTCCAATCTATGTTGATTTAAAATATCATCAGTTCAACAAGACATAAGGTATTAGGATAACACAATTTTTTTGTTTTAATATCCCTTTACTAAAGTTTAATAATTAATTTATTCATTGAATAAGAGATAGGTATATATATATTTATGCTTGACAATTAGAGTTTCAACCTTCAACTCATCTTTCACTTAAAAAGATAATAGAACTCAAAAATATTATACTTATCTTAATTGTATAAGGTTCCAAATGTTAACACATACCATTTAGATTAGTAAAATTATTTTGTAATAACCATGGACTTCTTGTAGGCTAGTGGTAGGAAATAAAGGCATGTCGCACTATGATTGTGGGTTCGATTCCTACAGCTTTGTCCGACGCGATGGGTTATGCCCCACCCTGCAGGTTGTCATTTTCCTAAAACTATAGTATTATAATATTCCAAAAATAATCTTCATAAATTTTTTAACCTTAAACAATACTCTCCAAAGATCAAATTAATCCAGTCCAACCTTAATAGTTATTCAAAATACCTCTGTCCAGACTTTCTCTAAAAGGTCTCTTAATTCCAAAATAAATTTATCAGATTCCCCAAACAAAGTAAAGTTTCTCTTATTGTCACATACTAAAAATATAATTACCTTCATCATATTAAAACCTTACTGAAATCAAAAAGTACTGCAGTACAATCCTTATATATATATCACATTATTCTAATAACCAGAATATAACCCATGAGTCCAAAAGCACCAATACATTAGTTATTCTGCTTCAACTGTAGTAACAACATAAGATTGTCCTTGATCCCTTGGACTTTTCTGAGGTAAGTTTCCCTGACGCTTAGGACATTCATTTTCATAATGAACCATTTCTCTACAATTATAGCATTCAACTTTGATAGCCTCTTTCTTTCCCTTGCAATCATGAGCCTGGTGACCCTTTTCTCCACATTTATAACAAACTCCCATTCCTTTTAGGCAAGTACCAGGGTGATTCTTCCCACAATTATCACATAATGGAAAATCCTTCTTTCCCTTTTTCCTTTTATCTGTCTCTTGTTCCACCGTTCTCTTCTTCTCTTGCTTTACTTTGTTGTCATAAGACTTAGAGAATTCCTTTTCTGTCTTGATAGCACACGAGACAATATCTTCGTATGATGAGAAGGATTGTGATACTAAAGCTCGACAGAGAAATGGTTTTAACCCATCAATGAAACGATCAATCTTACTCCTTGGGTTACGTATATAATTGGCAGCATGCCTCGCTAACCTTGTAAAGTTATCCTCATACTTTGCGACATTCTCATCTTCCTTCTGCCTCAGACTCAGAAATTACCTTTCCATATCTGCTTGATGGTCACGAGGAAAGTATTTTTCTAAGAAAAGCTCTTTGAACTACCTCCTTTCCATATTCGATACGTCGTCATCTTCCTTTGTGTTTTGAATCAGCGACCTCCACTGATTGGCATTTCCAGTGAGGCGGTAAACTGCCATGACAACCTTCTCCCTTTCGCTACTCCCCAAGGCATGGAATATTTTCTCTAAAGAGTTTATCCATTGCTCAGATACTAACGAATTTGTACCCCCATTAAATGTTGGTGGTTGTTGCCTCATGAAGCGGTCTAACATTGATCCTCCACATTGTGGATCAAGGTGCTCCATACGAGTAAGGTTATTATTCATAACCTGAGTGAGTTGTCCCAGTATGGTAATAAGTTGATCAGCACCAGTTGTATCTCCAGATCCACAATAATTATCTTGAGCAGGAGGGCAATCCCTACACAGAGTGCATGCATTGATACGGTTTCCATTCCTTCCACTAGGTGCCATTTCTAAACAATGGCATAAACTAGATTAGTTTATGAATCAAAATACATAATTCCATACTTGTAAAACACTTAACACTAATTGAACTATTTATGGATATAATCCATAATCATAAAAAAAAGTTTTCTTTGAGGAAGTATATAATCATAACCCTTCATAGTGGTTTGTAAATAAAATGAAAATTATCCTAAGCATATCCCCCGGGAGTGTCGTAACCAAGAGTGCAGCAAGGCCCGTTTTCGTGCACCAGTTCTCGTTCGAGTCTAGCTCAAAGCGGTGTTTTCAGGTTTTACCCCTAGGTACATCTGTTCCAGAGCCACCTCTACCTGCTCGTATCCAAACGGGGATGTATTGCTCGGAAAACTCACAACTTCTCTACAATACCAAAATTCAAGGAAGTTCTTCTATATTAATCCTTAAAGTCTATCTTCGGGCTATGTGCTCTAATCAGAGTTTATCTAAATCTAGCTTCCAAGGTTAGTACTAAACTGCCTCTGATACCTACTGTAACGCCCCGACCCCAGCTACCCAGAGCCGGTGCATTACTTTGTAACATTGGCATGATCACAAAAGATCAAGTCTCGGAAGACCGATTAGTTTAGTAGCTTTGAAAACACTAGATACATTTATAAATGTTACATTAAATCATAAAGTGAAAAACTAATAAAAAAGTCTTCATAGTCCACACTCATATCCTCTTCTGACTATCCCTGCAGGTCATTCATAAAATACTTCTTCACATCCTGGAAAATATTAAAACATTGAAAGGGGTGAGCTCAGACGCTCAGTAAGGATAACAATATTGCAGAAGCTTTCATAAATAAACATTAACATTTAAGGCAATGTATAACTAAAATAAAAGCCTTTTAACTTGAACATCAACATAATATGGCAAAAGTAAAATGAGATAATGCCATTTACTTCTTCACATGGTTATTCTACTGGTCGAATAATCACATGCAATATTAATAACCACTTTCATAATGAGGGAATGTATAATGCCAGACATTCTGAAACATTTTGTGAAGGCCTCGGCCAAGACGTCTAAAATGATTATGGCCTCGGCCAAAACCATAAATCAAATTGGTAAAGGGCCACGACCAATTCCACGTCTAGTTGTCTCATGAGACCTACCGATTCATCGAGGAGCTATAGTGGGCTCCACCCGTCACTTATTAAGTCCAATACATTCCTCATATGAATAGGTTTAAACATATCATAAACCATAACATAATCGTATCACATAAAACATGCATAAAGGAAACATAAAATTTCCACATTTCAATCACAAGATATCAATACAACACATTGATAAAAACGCTTTCAAAACCATTTTCAATACCAAAATAAAATAAAGTTAAAACTTTGTATTTATTTTTCATTAAAAAAATGATGGCTTGTAGAGAAGCCGAAACTCAAATAATGGTCACGGTGGCGGAGATTTCGTTGTCCCCGCATATGTACGGAAAGAAAAACATTCCCTTTTTGACTTTTAGTAAAACTCATAGTATAAAAAGATTCCTTTTGAATAAACGTAAAAGTCAAAGGGGTTTATACACCATATAAAAGAAAGTTGTGTATAAAACAAAATATGCCTCAATGAAAGTAGATTGAGAAGAAGTCCTTACAAAGATGATTTTTAAAATAAAATAGATATATTATGTGTATTCACTGTAGTTACACATAAAGAAAGTAAAAATACAAAATAAGACATAATAATATCATGACATAATTTGAAAGTAGGAGATTAACCCAAAGAATGGAAGTTGGGTTAAGAAGTTCCCTTACCTCGTGTCCTACATGACTCAACCGTTATTTAACCTACTGAATAATAAACTAGAGTTAATATATACCTTATTAAGAACCATTGTCAATTTCATTATCCTTTTTATATCATTATGTAATTATTTAAGTTAATAACGGTCGTTTTTTCGATCTTTCTTACTTGAGTCAACAATAAACTTCTTATAATTACGAGTTGTTAATGTGATGAAATATCCATTATATCTAGAATTATATTCATTATGTAGATATCATATATATCATATATATCCAGTATATACATTCATTCATAATATTACGTAACATTTCGAGGCAAGAAATGAAATGCACCGTTCATGGAGACGGTAAGTCGAACGTACACATGAACGCTACTTTCATTTCTATTTCGTATTTAATGGAATGAAATCATAATGATATAAATGTATAATATAATTCCAGTATATAATATACTGTATAATACAATTTACTCCATCCTTTATACATCCCACATATGGCATTAACGATTCAAATCACTTTGAGGGGGCGGTAGTCCGCACTTCCTAAAATGAAATTATCGCGTTTACCCATAATGGAAATCATAAATTATGCCATAAATGAGAAATACAGAAGCATAAGTAAAACATAAACATATTATATATCATATATAAATATAGTGATATCTTAATGGCCAACTTTGAAGGTGTTATATGAGTGTTGAACAATCATCATTTTGTGAGGCAGAAATTCGCCATCCACAGAAACAGTATGTTCATTAACCATTAGATGTAGGTTTGTGTAAGTGTAGCTCGAATCCTTCTTATAAAAACATCCTAGTATATTGAGGATACTGGTGTTGTTACAAAAGAAATTAATAAAAAGAGTTTATGGGGTTGGATAAGAAAAATAAAACAAAACAACATTAGAGAAGACATTACCTCAAAATCGGGTAACCCTTTTTGATTTGAGCCAAAGGCTTACTTGGGAAGAGTTCTACTCAAAGTGAGGCTTCTAGGAGTAAGAGGGGGAAGTTGGGAGAGTATTTGGGCAGAGGTTGGCCGAGGAAAATGGCTTGAAAGTGTGAATGAGGTGGTAGAGGTGGGGGCCTTTTATAAGAGGAGAGGAGAGGCTCTTATGGAAAGATTGAAATGTTACATTATTATACAATGATTTTCGGATTATAAAGGTCCCACACTTATATAATTCGTGGCTAAGGTGATAAGAGTTCTAAATATACCCATACAATATTCGTTGGACAAGTGTAAGCCTTGGATTTTACATTATCTTTTCATTTTATTAAAATCATTAAATAATGAGGTCATCGCTGCATCATAATGATTCCATAAATAATTTAATTTATTTAATGTCTAAAAATTATAAAAAAATACTATGATGTAGGAAATATTTTTATCTTTCTAATGAATATTTATAGTCAAAATGTGGACTTGTGTAACCCCACTTAAAAACTGTTTTAGTAAAACAACTCATGTTTGTGTCAATTTAATTTAAACATTAAATAAATATATATTAATGTCATTTTCCAACCAAAGTGGCTCCATGGGGTCCCCAAGTTGACCCATGGGATGTCTTGGTCGGCCATGACTCATACAATAGGAGTAGGACAAGTGTCAAGCTCATCTCATATTATTAAAACATTATTTTTACCTTAAACTACACTAATTACCTCTAATCGCGATTAAGAACATAAAAGTTACTATTCACCAAAAAATTATTTTAATCTCATTGAACCACATTTTACTTCTTAATGAAAACCATATATGTCGGATTTTTGAAAATCAAATCACAGAAGTGGTAATATTTCATTTTAACGAAAAATCAGTTTTTAACAACCACTTAGTGGTTTCACTATTCATCACAAATTGAAGTTTTTCAGAATAAGGCCAAAATTTCACCCTAAGCTATAATTGACATTCCGAATTCAAAAATGATGTCTATTTTATGAAATTACAAACATATATGTTGCATTAATTAATTTTATAATTAATTCCCACTGTTACAACAAATAGCGTGTTTTTATGAAATAATTTATACCAAAAGATTGGCAATTGTTTATGTCCAATTTCAATGTTAAATTAATTCTAATGACCACCATTCGATAAAATGGTAAAAATATATTCTAATTATAATTTAAAACCACTAAATAGTATAATTTATCACTATAAATTATTTTTATTAAAAAATTTGTTTTTAAGTATTTTTCACTATTCATAAAAAATTAGAAGTTCTCAGAAAATTACCAAAAATTCAACATAGGCTAATTTCGATATTCCGAATCCAAAAATGAAGTCCATTTTGATAAATAAAATTTATAAAATTTCAAAAAGTAGGTATTACTATTCACAACGGCTAGTTTAATTAGTTGTGGTGTGCGTTAGAGCTCGAGGTTGCGTACAAGACACGCTATTGCATTATTCGAAGGGAAACGTACCGTGGAAGCTTGGGGTGTTACATAATCTTATTATAAAATAACTCCAATGAATTACATTGAACTAATATAGGTTTAATCTATATATTGGGACATAAAATAATTTTAAATAATTAAATAATTATTTAAATAAAAACTTGGTTCTAAAGAATAATGTAGTTTTTTCACTATTCATAAAAAATTGAATGTTTGTAGAAAAATACCAAAATTTCTCCCTATACTAATTTTTATATTGCAAACCCAAAAATGTAGTCCATTTTGAAAAATAAAATTTATAAAATTTCAAAAAGTAGGTATTACTATTCATAACAGATAGTTTGATTTGTCATGGTTTTCTAAAACTCCATGTTGCGTACAGCACACACTATTTCTTTATTCAAAGGGAACCATACCGTGGAAGCTTGTGGTGTTACATTCTCCAACACTTCAAATAATTTCTTCCTCAAAATTTTAAGAATATTACTGCATAAAAAGATTCATGTGGTTCTTCATCATGAGTTCCTCAAGTTCCCATGTTTCTTATTCTATCATATAATTTATCTATTGAACTTTTACCCAATGATTCTTCTGGTTTCTCAACACATGTTCTCAGGTTCCAAGAATTTTGACAGAATCATTAAAATAAGACAGATCTGTTTCCAGTTCAATTTCATCGTTAGTGAGTACATGTGTTGGGTCAGGCACGTATTTTCCCAATAATGATATGTGGAACACATCATGAACTTCCAAAAGTCCTAGCTGCACTTCCAAACAATAAGATACAACTCCAATTCGTTCAATAATTTTGAATGTTCCGATGTACCTCATAATTAATATACCCTTTTTACTGAAACGTGTAACACCCTTCCATGGAGATACTTTCAGGAAAACAATATCACCTACTGGAAATTCAAAATCTTTCCTTCGGATATTGGCATTACTCTTTTTCTTACACTGAGCTGCTTTGATTTGGGTTTGGATAACCTTTACCATAACCATTTTTTACTCAACAAGTTTGGGGACTATGATTTTTCTTTCACCAACATCATCCCAACACATTCGTGTGTGACATCTCTTTCCATATAACGCTTCATATAGTGCCATTTGAATACATTAATGGAATCTTTTATTATAGGAAAATTATACCAGGGGTAAATATTGATCCCACATACCAAGAAAGTCATCTAAGAAATATTTAAATATGTATTCTAGGGTTTGAATAGTCAGTTCTGATTGTCCATCAGTTTGAGGGTTGTAGGCAGTGCAAAACTGATGTTCAGTATCCACAGACTTCTGAAAACGTTTCTAGAATCATGATGTAAAATGGGGATCATAATGAGAAAAAATCGATGTGGGAACTCCATGAAGTCTTACAACATCATTAATATATAGTCTTCCTAAACATTCAATTGGTAAATCTTCTATTATAGAAATGAATGTGCTGACTTCGTAAGACGATAAACAATGAAAAATATTGCATCATTCCTTCTAGGAGTTTTTTGTAGCTCCATACAAAATTCCATCATAACATCATCCCATTTCCACTCAGGTATGAGAATAGGTTACATGTATCCTCAAAGATGTTTCCTCACAGCCTTAACCTATAGAAAAATCATACATCTTGACACATAATCAGCAATCTCCCTCTTCAAGTTTTCCCACAAAAAATGTTCCTTCAAATGTCTATATTTCGTAGTAATACTAGGTTTTATATGAAAATTGGAGTTATAATCATCATCCAACAATTCGATTTTTTGATCGGGTATATTAGGAACACAAATTGTTTTCCTAAATTTAAAAATTCCATCTTCATATACAAAGTCAATAAATCTCCCGTCATTAAAGACTTTAATTTTATTTTGAAACACCTCATCATCAATCTAAGAACTTTTTATCCGTTATAGAATAGTGGGATTGGAAACCATTTGAAAAAGAATTGATGTTTCACTATCCATGATTATTCCCGTATACATATTTACAAGATACATGAACATAAGATCTATTTCCACTCACATATTGTTCAAAACTCCATGATCCTTTCTGCTCAAAGTATCTACAATCATATTTTTCTTCCACGGGTGTTAGTGAATAGTGAAATCATAATCCTTTATTAGTTAATTCCTTCGTATTTTCCTCATGTTGATTTTTTTATGTGAGAAGATATACTTCAAACTCATGTGATCAGTATATATCTAACATTATTCATGATAAAGTTTATGTCTTCAAATCTTCAAAAAAAAATATTATAGTTTCTAACTCAAGATCATGAGTAGGATAGTTTTGTTCCTGATGTTTTAGCTATCGTTTTACATAGGAAATAACTCTATAATTATACATTAGTACACAACCAAGTCTTTTCATTGAAAAATCACTATAAATAACAAACACATCATTCCTCAATGGTATAGTCTAGATGGGATCTTTGACTAATCTTCTTTTTAGTTCTTCAAAAAATTATTTGTACTCTTTTTTCCAAATAAATTTAACCCCTTTACGTATGAGCTTGATTAATGTTTTTTCCAATCAAGAAAATTTCTAGATGAAGCACCCATAATAACCTGATAAACTAAAAAAAATTAGTACCTCAGTTATACTCATCGGTGCTAGCCATTCTTGGATTTCTTTAGTCTTGAAGGATAGACATAGATTCCATCTTTAGAGATAATACGGCCAGAAACAATATTTCCTGAACCCAAAATTCACACTTTCTAAACTTCCCATATAATTCATTTCTTATGAGGGTTTTCACAATATTTCGCAAGTAATATTCATGATATTATTAGGTTTTTGAGTATACAATGATTTCATCAATAAATACTACTAAAAAGTCATCAAGATATTCTTTGAAAACTCTATTCATTAGGTCCATGAAAAAAGATGTAGCATTAGTCGGTGCAAAAGGCATTACTGTAAACTCGTAATTCCCATACCTGATATGTAATGCTGTATTCGGAATGTCTTCTTTATTCACACAAAATAGATGATATCTATATTGAAAGTCCATCATTAAAAAATATTGAGCTCCATGATGTTTTTCAAATAAATCATCAATTCTAGGTAGGGGATACCTGTTGTTTTTTGTTATAGCATTGATCTCCCAGTAGTTAATGGACAACCTCATAGATCCATTTTTTCTCTTAATAAAAAGAGCAGGGGATACCAATGAAGAAACACTAGGGAGAATATATACATTATTACTCAATTCATATTGTTGTTTATTTAGTTCTACTAATTCCATTATGGCCATTATATAAGAGGTCTTTAATATGGGGATTGAACCAAGAATTAAATCAATGCAAAACTCAATTTATCATTTTGGAGGCTGTCTAGGTAAATCCTCTAGAAACATGTTAATATATTCTTGAATAATAGTTTCGTCCTTTATTCAAACATTATTTTCCTCACCCATAGTTATTTCATTCTATTCATCCCCAATAATTGAATTTAGTTGTGATACTAGGGGTGGATCTAGATAAGAATCAGGTGGTGATGTTTTTTCTCTAACGATAAGTTATTCCATATCATCATCAAAAATTGTAACCTCCTTCTTTTTACAATAAATTTCCGTATCATGGTTTTAAATACAATCCATACCGAGGATTATATCAAATTCAATGTTGGGTATGATGATGAGATCAGTAGATAAGGAAAATTTATATTCCCTAATGGGGACTCATTCACAAAACATTGTTGCAATGATACTTCCCTTTGGATTTTTGAATGACAACATCCTTGTTAAATAAAATTGGAAATATATAATTTTCTTAGGAAAATGGGAAGATATTAAACAATGCGATGATCCAGAATAAAATAAAAAATTGGATAAACATGAGGAAACCATTAAATTACCTACCATCACATTAGTCGGAGCTTTGACCTCAGCAGTAGTGATCACATAGGCTTGGCCTTACCCCTAGGACTTTTCTGAAGTAGTTTTCCTTGGCGCTTAGGAAATTAATTTGCATAATGCCCCGTTTCTCTACAATTGTAGTATTCAACATGTATAGCCTCTCTCTTTCCCTTACAATTACGAGTTTAGTGTCCATTTTCACCACAATTGTAATAGACTCACATTACCTTCAGGAATGTACCTGGGTGTTTCTTCCCACATTTACAATAGGATATAAATTCAACTTTTTCCTTCTTCCCCTTATTTCCATTTCCATAGTGTTCAACAAATATCTTCTTCTCTTTCTTTTTTTTAAGTCATATGACATAGAGAATTTTTTATTATATTTAAATTACATGAGACAATATCTTCGTATAATGAGAAGGACTGTGAGACTAATTCTCGATGGAAAAATTGTTTTCACCCATAGAAAAATTGACCACTATTACTCCTTGGGTTACATATAAAATATACTACATTCCTTACTATCCTTGTAAATTTAGCCACATACATTGGTACATTATTATCCTCATTTTGCCTAGGACTCAGAAATTGTCTTTCCATATCTGATCGATGGTCACGATGAAATTATTTTTATAATAAAAACACTTTAAACTCACTCCATTCCATATTTGAAACTTCTCCATAATCCTTTCTATTTTGAATTAATGACCACCATTTATCTACACCTCTTGTGATGTGATAAAATTCCAAGACAACTTTTTACCATTCCCTACTCCCCAATGCATGAAATATTTTCTCTAAGGAACTTATCCATTGGTCAGATACAAGTGGATTTTCAGTCCCATTGAATATTGATGGTTGTTGCCTCATTAAGTGGTCTATCATTGATCCTCCGCACTGTGAATCAGGGAGAACCATATAGGTAAAATTATTATTCATAACTTGAGTGAGTTATCCTAGTATGGTTATAAGTTGTTCAGCCCTGGTTGCATAACTAGCTCCAATATAATTATCTTGAGTAGGAGGCCAATACTTTCATGGATTACTTGCATTGATACGATTTTCATTCCTTACAACATGCACTATTTCTAAACAATGGAATACCGTATATTAGTTTATGAATCGAAATACATAATTACAATCTTGTTAAAGAAATAACATAAATTGAACTGTTTATGGATATAATACATAATAATAAAAATGTTTTCTTTGAGGAGGTTTATACTCATAAATCATTCAAAATGGTCTGTAATGAAAATGTTAAATATCTTAATTATATCCCCCGAGAGTGTCATAACCATGAGTGAATAAAGGCTCATTAACCTATACTAGGATACCCTAGGTCAAGCCTAAAAATCATTATTGTAGTTTTCACTTCTAGTGACTTCTATTCTAGAGCCACATCTACGTTCTCATATCCAAACAGGGATGTATTGATTATAAAACTCGCAAAATCTCTATATTACCAAAATTATAGGAATTTCTTCTATACTAATCCTCAATGTCTATCTTATGGTAATGTTCCCTAATCTATGTTTTTCTAAATTTAGATTCCATGGTTATTACTAAAATTCCTTTGATAGCAACTATAATTCCCCAACACCAGTTATCCAGAGTTGGTGCATTATTACATAACATTGGTATGATATAAGGAATCATGTCCCGAAAGACGGATCAGATTAGAAGACATGGATGTACAAGATACATACATAAGTTTTAAATTACATTATAAAATTAAAAAAAACAAAAAAATTGAATCCACTGAACACATTCATATCCCTTATACTATCCATACATGTGAGTCATAATATACTACTTCACATCCTAGAAAAAAGAAAACATTGAAAGGGGTGTCCTTAAATGATAATTGAGGATAATAATATAGGAGAAACATTTATAAATAATAATAAAAATTTAAGGCACTGTATAAGTCTAAAAAATAAGACTTTCAATCTTAAACATCATAATAAAATCGAAAAGATAACTCAAATAATTCTATTTACTTATTCTGCTGGATATTCTAGTAGTTGAATAATCACACGTAATATCAAAAACCAATTTTATTATGATGGAATGCATAATTCTGGGCATCACAACAACATAGTTAAAGCCTTTTTCCAATAATAAAAATAGTATTTTGTCACGTCCCTGTGCCAAGACACATGTTTGTCTCATGAGACCTACTGATGCATCGAGAAGCTATATCGGGCTCCACCTAACACTTACTAAGTGCAATGCATTCCTCATATGAAAAGGTTGAAACATAACATTGAAATTAATTTTAAAACAATAATATGAATTATTGATTCATTATCCATAAAACATTAATGGTATAAAAATAACACATCCACAGTAAGAAATATTACAAAACCTTCAATAAAATATGGAACACTGTATCACAACAAATCATCTACAAACAAGTGTAAAATCCAAAAAAGGATGTTGAAATAGATGAAATGAGGAATATTTGAGAGAAATATCTCATTATATTTTGAAAACATTTAATAGTAACATAATTATAAAAAAACATTTATTTTGAAAATAAACTTATAATCTTGTAAGGGAAGATTCAAAGGTGTTATAACGGTTCAAAATAGCTGCACACACTGTATATGTTAAATAAAATTATTTCCTTTATATTCATGGTTACATAAGACATTTTTTTTATGGATAAGATGTATTTTATTCATATCTAGAATGATATTATGTTATTAAACATTTTTTTAATGATAAATTGAAAATTATTCTCGAATGGTTATAACGGGGAAGGAATTTCGTCACGTTCGTGGAGACGATAATCCATACATACGCATGAGAAACAATATCATTCTATTAGTGGTGAAATTTAATGTAATTGGATGGTATATCATATATAAAGAATCATTAACAAGTTATATTTTTTATTTTCAATAGATATACTCATTATTATACCCATCCAAAGGATAAAGTGCTTGAATAACAAACTACACCACGACGTGGAGACGGTAAGCAGTACGTACACACGTATGGTGACTTTTAATTAATATGATGGATAGAATAATGAATATAGGTGTAAAATATTTTTAATATAATCACATTATGCATAAGGTACTGAATTAACTATTCTGGAATGGAAATAATAATGAAAGAGTATGTGGAAGAAGAAAAGAACTTTTAAAAAGGTGGTGAAAGTTTTCACTATTCTTTTGGTGTTTCCTTTTGATTGGATAGAAAGTGCTCCTTATGATGGATATGATCAAAGTATTGCCTCTAGGTTTAAGTTAGTGTATTTTTTAGGATATTTGAGTAGGTTTTGGCCTAGAAAAAATTATTTGGAGGTGTCAGTTTGAGAGAAGGTGATGTATCATTTTATAAGAGATGTGAGGGTCACTTTAGGAAAAGATAGAAATATTATTTTATTATACAATCATATTTGTTATATAATGGATAAATAATGATTTATTTATAGTATAAGTTAGTCATTGGTCGAAATAATCTCAACCAATTGGTATTACATAGTTTTAGGTCACCTAATTAACCATGTCCATTAGATTTAACTCTTAGTTAAATAGTTTAAATTTTCCATGTATTCTTGTACTACTATAATAAATGGTTAATATAAATACAATAAAAAGCCATGATAACCAAAATTGGTTCATTATTAATATATAACCATATATAATTTGTTTGGCTGAGCCATAAGTTTTTTATGAATAATATATCAATTAGTAATGTAGAATATGTTTTAAAAACTCATTTATGTCAATTTTGACACAATTTTTAATTTTTTTGTGAAAGTCAAAATGACTTTATCTTTTTGAAAAAAATTATTTAATCAACCCTAACATTACATATTAACCTAGAAAATTAGTGTTATTAATCATAAGTTGCAATTTTCATTTATTGTAAAATTTATAATATCAATTATTTTAATCATTCATTAATAAGGTAATTACTACATCATCATTGTATCATAAATAAATTTAATTAGTTAATGACTAAAAATTAGAAATAAAATACCATTATATAAGAAATATTTTTTATATTTCTAATTAATATTTATAGTGGAGTTTATCTTATGTATAACTGTATATTAAAAATGGTTTAGTTATTAAACATTGAATTTAGCACTTTTAACCCTTCTTTAAATAAAATAATAATAAATGTACTAATCTAATAAATGAGGACCAAAAGGATCATATTTTATTCTTAAGGTTTAATTTGTATCAATACACTTATCCAACAGAATTAGAACATGTTTTAGAGTAATTATAATATCATTTTACCATTAATTACACTATTTATTTTTAACCGTGGTAAATAAAATTCAAAAGATTATATTCACCAAAAACTATTTTCATCCTAGTAAGCAAAATTTTAATTACTAATGTCAAACATGTCTCTCAAAATTCTTAAATTCAATTCACAGAAGAAGTTAAATTACGTTTTATGCAAATTTTAAAATGTTACTAGAAGGTTGGTAAACGAGAGTAAAAAGTTCAATAAAATTTTATACATCTAATATTATTATAAAATAACTCCAATGAATTATATTTAACTTTTATCAGTATTATGTATATATTTTTGAATAAAATGAATTTGAATAAAATAAATAAATATTTAAAAAAATAGGTTTTCAACAATAACGTGGTGTTTTTCACTATTCTTCTAAAAATGAATGTTTTCCGAAAAATAAAAAACAATTAACCCTAAGTTGATTTTCATATTACAAACCCAAAAATGAAGTCCATATTGAAAAATAAAATTTATTAACTTTTAAAAAGTGGGTATTACTATTCATAAATGCTAGTTTGATTTTTCATTGTGTGCTAAAACACCAAGTTGCGTACAACGCAATGTATTTCATTATTCAAAGGGAAACATACTGCAGAAGCTTGGGGTTTTACAAATGGAATGGGATGAGTTCAAAAACATATTTTTCATCAAGTATTTCCCTCATATTATTTGATAAAAGTTGGAAATGGAGTTCTATGAGCTTAATAAAAAGGACAATAAATCTATTGGTATATATGTGGTGAATTTTACAAGACCTGTAAGGCTTGATTCTGGCTTTATCATCCACATGAATGTAAAGTTGATCAACTAGTCTATGGCTTAAAACCATTTTTTCAATGGGAATTATATATAATAGCCTTTAGTGACTATGAAGAGAATGTGCGTCGAGCTATTAAGGTAGAACTGAAAGTTGGTGTTACATATCCATCTCATCGTTTTGACAAAAAATTAATGATGTAGTTCAATAGAAAACCAGAAAATAATGATGAAAAAATGATAAATGATTCATTATTCTCAATATTTGGAATGTATCATGGTGGAGATTGTCTAAAAGGGACTAAAAAATGTTTCAAGTTTGTAGATGCAGAAGTAATTGGAAAATTTTTCAAATGATGTGAATGGAGAAAAGACTATTGATAATGCACCACCAATGATTAAATGATATAAGTGCGAGGAAATAGTTCATTATTCTAAACAATTCCCTAATCCAAGTGTTAATGTTGATCGACATAAAAATCTCTTAAGGTAAAAAGATAAAGGGATGTCCCATGCGATCACTATTGGCGATGTTGATTATGAAAAGTAAATAGTGGAATGATTAAGTGTCTATGTAATGGGATTTCAAAAAAGTGTTGTGGAATCTCATTTATAGTTTCATGGAATATTGGAATATCTACGTATTTGTCTATTATGGTTTTCCATAATTATGTAGTACCGATAAATACAATAAGTTATTGGAATATTTTTAGAATGAAGATGGCATGCACATAATGAGGGGATAAGGATTAAATAAAATGTTTGATAGTATTAATGAGTTCATGACTAATAAAAGGACAATGTGATATGATGGCTTGAGTATATATAATTTTTGGTATATTTAGTGTGTGGAAAGAGTTAATTTTGATAGAATTCATGTCATCACTAAGGTTCTATGGTAATTTATGTTATTATCATATTTTAAGAGAATACATGTTTAAGATATTTATATGTTTTGAATGTGACAGCCAAGAGTAGCCAAATGAGACAATGGAGACAAAGGATAAGTCAATTTAGTTCACCTCCTTCTAAATTATTATATTTTCAGTTTTTTGAAGTATTATAATGTTATCCATTTATAGATAGTATAATATATATTATGGATGATGTTTTTTAGATTAATGTAGTATCTCACTATAGGTAGACTTATGCATATTTAATAATTTATTCTAACCATTTTGTGGAGACATATGGAATGACCTGTCATTCAATCGTATGATCTGCTAACACTTTAGGAATGACAAATTCAACATCATTTCTTTAAATAAGAGATGAAGTGTATATTGTTCAGGGAATGACCAAAAATTATATTACATTGAAATCAAGTAAGTATTTCTCCTTATGAAAAATATTTCAACATTAGGGAAATGATATTGAAAACCAAAAATGGTTTCATAGTGCCCACTTATCTGATGAATCAGATGGTCTCTTAAATCAGTGCAGATTTATGGCTTTCGGGTAGTTAACTTTTCCTATGCCTTATTCTCTATAACTATTCATCAGAACATGATGGTTTGATTTCTCTTCCATATCCATGTTTTTACTTCCCACCTATGTTCTCCTATGTGGAAACCTAGTGATGAGTTACTTTGGGTAACCATTAAATTCCAAACATTCCTTTCTAGAAATTATTTCATAGTCTCCCTTTTTAAAATGTAGGTTTCCACGAAAGAAACATTCAAGTAGAAAATAATTTAGAACCCTAAAGAATTTCGAGGGCGAAATTAATTTTAATGGGGGATAGAATGTTAAGACGAATGAATTTAAGACAAATATTACTTAATGTATTGTGTTTTATGCTAATAAATATTATCTAACCCTATACACCACATTGTATTAGCATTTAGTATGCACAACACTATTATTGGATTGCGTTGAATATAATTTTATGTTCTCTTGATATAATCCATTTCAAGAAACACTGAGTATAGATATTGTTCAATGTATAAGTGAAATATGTTTGGAATCATTTATTCACAACTTTAATGGAATCTTTCAATACATTTGACAATTATATGGATCACATTATATGCAAGAGCGTCCTTCCGCGATTACTTGTGTTGTACGCAATACTGAGTTTCACTAAAAAACAATATATTATTAAAATATTTTATAACCAGATGTTATGTATATTATAAACCAAATTTTGAATTTTATATAACATTGTAATTCATCCTACACATTTTCTAGAACACAATATGGGAAAAAATACAATTTTTTGGATAAAAGAGGTATTTTTAAAAAAATGCAGTTTTACCTCTCTTTGATAGGGCATGAATATTAAATATATTTTTTGACACATTTATAAGTTCAATTTAATAAAAAAAATTCGTTTTTAGAATAGGAAAATAAAAATTTACTTTGGGTGACGTTTTTTTTTATTTTTTTGATAAAATTCATATTTTTATAACAAGTGAAAATACTATATTTTAATTCAAAAATGTCATTTCATATAATTTATTTATATAGTTAGATTGTACATTTAATTTTTCTTAAAGTAAAATTTGATTATATTTATTTTCATTTAATCTAATATTTTTCATTGGAAGTAATTTTACATTCAAATTGGACATAAAAAGATGTCAATATTTTGGTAGTTATTATTTCATAAAAAAAAACCTTTTTGGTTTTGACAAAGGAAATTAATTTTAAATTAATTTCTTCCAGTTTTTAGTCATGAATTTGGAAAAATTGATTCTATATTTGGAATAAAGAGGTCTAAATTGTGTAAATATTTATTTTTTATTTTTAATCATTATGAATTGTAACGTCAATAATTATCTTGTTTACCATTGATAAAATGTAAATCTGGTAAATAAAAAGAAATTAATATTATAATAACAATAAATTTCCCTAAAATGTTTTCTAAACATATTGGATGAAACTGTTTCATACATAGGCATCCTTGGGGCGTTTTGGGACCCCATGGAGCCACTTGTAAGTGAAAATGACATTAAATACTTTTAATTTAATGTTAAGGAAAATATAATCTAAATATATATATTTTACTGAAACAATTTTTAAATGGTGTTATATAAATGATATATTCAACTATAAATATGAATTAGAAAGATAAATATATTTTATACATCATGATATTTTATTTCTATTTTTTTGGAATTATATAAATAAATTAAATTATGACATAAAGATGATGTAGTGATTGCATTATTAATAAAAGATTCAAATAAATGAATTTATAAATATTAAAAAAATTTAATTTGTTTATTATGATGCCATAAAATTATTTTATGGATAAAATTTACTTTCAATTTATAATTTTAATCCATTGGTTTGAAGGAATAAATTTTTTATAAATTTTTTAAACCGTAAAATATGAATATTTTCTAAATTTACATAATTCATAACATAAAACATAAAATTGTTTATTAAATGAAATTAAATTCCTAAAAATATTAGATTCTAAAAAATGGATATATAATCCATAATTACCATAAATAACTTTTTTGGGTATTTTTATAAGATATGGTAATTATATTAACACATAATGTGTACATAAAATGACATCACCGTAAGATTAAAAAGAGTAAAATAAGGGTTAAACCAAAAAGATAAGGATATGAAAATATTCTAAACATGTCAAAAAATTATTTTATGATTGGTATTAGAACAAAAATTATCTCATATTATAATTAAATATGTTTTGGCCCATTTTAATTTGAAATTTGATTTATAATAAATTAATATTTTGGAACATTCCTAGAGTTCCCCTCCCATCTCTTATAAATGGAACCTCCTCCCTCTCATCTTGCCTCCATTTTGAGCCTTAAATATCTCTCAAAACCTAACCATTTATCTTAAAGACTTACCTAGATACATTCTATAGGTTCTAGTACTGTAAAAAGACCAAATCTAGTGCTCTAAGAGTAATTTAAAGGAGACTCGTCAAGGAAGAGGTAATTTCTTCTACCAATTCTTTCAAATTTCTTTCTTCTTCTACATGCTATTATTTATTTGTTTGATTATAAAGTAATAACAATAGTATAACTCATGTAATTATATATTATTACAAATATTAAACAACCCTATTTCACATTCTATCCATCTTAGGAAAAACAAAACCACCGTGTGTGCGTACATACATATTACTATCTCCACGTCGGGGTGTAATATGTTTTTCACGACCACCTTAAAATACTATGTATAATGGTGAAAATAATGACTGTATATTATTATTATTACATGATACTAATTATTATTTATTATAAATCTTCCAATTCAATACCATTTATCATCCATGGGAACAGTATCATCACTGGTGCGTACGTATGACTTACCGTCTCAACAATGCGTTGAGATTCATTCCCCATGTCAACCATTCAAGAATTATTATAAAGTATATATAATAAATATTCATGAAATATATGATATAATAATTCTACTAGATTTATGTATGTTTATATATATATATATATATATATATATATTATTTACTTACTTCCATTCTATTTAATAAGGAAACAAAAACAGTGTTCACGCGTACGTATGACGGACCGTCTCCATGAACGATGTATTCCATTTCATTTATCTATAATATATATATATATACATAATATATAAGAGATATATAAATCATGATTTACATTTTTTATGTAATTATGTAATGATATAAGTAATCATATGAAGAATAACAAATCCAAACATGTACGATTAATGGAATGATTATTACCCCAAACATTAATTTAACATGGAATTGAAAAATGAACAGGTAATATGAAGTTTTATTTGAATCATATATGATATCATAAATATTATTATGGTTCTGTTACTAGTTAATAATATGTTTAAACCCACTATACAAGATTTTCAAAGATATATAGAAGAAATCAAACTTAAGGTAAGGGATAATTTTGTAATCTTATTTTTATCCGAGATTGTTTATATATATGTATTTTCTGGGGATATATTCATCATCCATGTTTTATAAAAATGCTTTCATAAAATTTTTAATATTTTTATATTTATTTTGAAACTCAATTTTACCCATTTTTGACTTTTACTACATGTTACAGAAGGAATCTATATTTTGTTTACTATATGAGGTATTTTGGGACTTTTCCAAGAAAAGTATGAGGGTAATTTTTTTAGGTTATATATCAGGAACGGATTTTTACATATTATTAACACATTATTTTATTGAAACTTCCTATTAACAATTTCAAGATTATTTTTGACTAATTTTTTTTTAAAAATTTCAAGTAATTTTTAGAAAAGAAATTTTTTTAAGAAGAAAAGATGTTTTCCTCAAGAACAAAGTTCATGTGGTTTATCAAAATTATTTTACATCTATAATGGCATATGGTTATGTTTATATGACTATTATTACATTTATTTGATTATTTTTATGATGTAATTAATTTTATGATGTTCAATTATCTTATATAGATTATGATATGATGGCATGATGTTTAAGAATCCAATTGTATTTCATTGGTTATGATATGATGAATGATTTTTGTTTAGTGACACATGTAATAATGTTTAATTATAAGATGGGTGAGACTTATATATCCCTCCAATAAATAGGGTAAAGATTTATATCTCATCATAGAGACATTCCTGGAACAAAAGTTAAATCCATTTCAGTAATACATGGCCAAAACAACAAGAAAAATTGGTTTAGTAATAGACTTTATCCAATATGATGGTCTTGGAAACAATACCTTTGCTGCTGTTGAAATCATATTATGTGATTAATGGTTTTTCCATAATTCCATGTTTTATTCTCATGCTATTTTATAAATATTAATGTTCCTTTATGATCTATGCTTTATGTACTGGGAAGATTTATTTCATGACACAAGATTTTGATGTTTAAACATTATGATATTATTTTTATATTCAAATGTATAGGGTGTATTTTATTTTCTCCATGTTTACAGTTTCTGAGAATTTTAGCTCACCCTTTTAATGTGTTCTTTTCCCTAGGATATATAGAAAGGTTTTATGTCGTAAAACAAAAGGGGAACATCTTTATGGAATATGTTGAAGATATTTCACAATGTTATAGGATTATGTTCCATGTTTCCAAAGACACAAAACTAATAAGGTCTTTGGGAATCTGTTTGTTTCTTGTATTAACTATTATAAAAAAGAAATTTAATTTCCATGTACATCAATCTTGGGTATCTACAATTGGTATCAGAGTGAAGATTTAGTTAAACTTTGGAAACAAGGTTGTGTGAACTGTAGTGAGATCCCCAGAGATGTTTATAACGTATGTCTAGGGATGTCCCTAAGGATAAGAATAAGTATAGGATACAGTCTTAAAAATATGGTAATGATCATGAATAACCTAAAATTAAACCTATGATGTTATATATTTTGAGTTACTCTCACATGGCAAGATTGTTTTCCGTGTTTGGTTTTTTCCTCTCACACTATTCTTTTTGAGTTTTAGAAAATTGATAGAACCCAGAGGAACTATTTTAAGGTTAAATGCACTAGTCAATGAAATGATTTTCCTCTTTAACAAAAAAATGTTATGTGATATGGAATTAAAAATTTTATTTCTATACTTACACAAGCTATGAATCATTCTGGACTCCTAAATGGATAATCAGGGGAAAAAAATTTATTGAGTCCTTCCTTAGCCAACATCCACATTCAATCAGTGGGTCTTCTAATCCACTTATTTCTGAACAATGGATCAATAAAATTGTAATTATATTTTACATCTTTCTATGATTGGAACATGAAAAGGTAATTTTGGATATATATCGTTTAGAAGGTGAGGCAGACTAGTGGTGGACTCTAATTAAGAATACAATGAAGAAAAATGAAATTGAATCCATGAAATGTGATGTGTTCAAAAACATATTATTCAATATGTAGTTCCCTCATATTCTTCGAACAAAGATGGAAAATGATTTCATTGAGATTAATGAAAAGTATAATGAATCTATTGGTACGTGCAAGGTGAATTTTACAAAACATGAAATGTATGCTTCTAGATTTATCATCCTACCTGAAAGTAAATTTGATCAATTATTTTGTGGCTTAAAACAAAGTCTTAAAGGGCATTAGCTATAAGAGTCTTCAATATATATGAAGAGATTTTTTTTGTGGTGCTATGAAGGTAGAACTGGAATTTGGTGTTACATATCCATCACATGTTTTTGAAAATAAATGAAAGATGGAATTTAAGGTAAAATCTCAAAATAACAATGAAAAAAATAAAGAAACAATAATGCTCAACGATTGAAAGAATCACAGTGGAGATTGTAGTAAAGTAAATAGAAAATGTTTCAAGTGTGGAAAATAAGGTCATTGAGTAGTTGAGTGCGGATGTAATGGGAAAAAGTTCGCTAATGATGTTAATGGAGAAGACACTACTGAGAAATCTCCACAAACACTTCAATGCTATAAGTGAAATTATATAGATAATTATGCTAAAAAATTCCCTAATACAATGGTTAATGATGATTTAAATCAACAACCTCTTAAGAAAAAAGGAAAAGGGAATTCAGATGCGATCACTATTTG
Source organism: Viscum album (assembly GCA_963277665.1). NCBI lineage: Eukaryota > Viridiplantae > Streptophyta > Magnoliopsida > Santalales > Viscaceae > Viscum > Viscum album. Next base: position 487,478,818 of record OY728153.1, on the reverse strand, counting down.
AAATGTTGAGTATGACAACAAAGTAGTGGAATGACTAAGTGTCTATGTAATGGGATTTCAAAATAGTGTTATCGAATACATTTATAGTATTATGAAATATTGGAATATATATGTATTGTTCTATTATAGTTTTCTATAATTATATGGTACCAGTAAATATGAAAAGTGATTGAAATATTTTTGGAATGAATATGGCATGAACATAATGAAAGGATAAGGAGAAAATAATATGTTTGATAGTATTTATGAGCTCATGACTGATAAAAAGGCAAAGTGATATCATGGATTGAGTATATAGAATTATTCATATATTTGGTTTGTGGGAATAGTTAATTTTGATATGATTCATGTTTTCACTAAGATTCTACATTAATTTATATTATTTTCATATTTCAATAGAATACATGATTAAGATATTTAGATGTTTGGAATGTGACAACCAAGAACTACCAAATGATATTCGGGAGACAAATTTTATTTTGATTTAATCCACCTCCATCTAAAGTTTTATATTGTCAGTTTTTGGATGGATTGTAATGTTATTCATTTATGTATATTATAATTTATATTATAGTTCAATTTTATTATATTAATTTATTATCTCACTATAGGAAGACTTATTCATATTTAGTAATATATTTTAACCGTTTTGTTCAGAAATATGGAATGACCTATCATTATATCGTATGATATGCTAACAATTCGAGAATCAAAAATTCAACATCATTTCGTTAAATAAAAGATGAAGTGGAAATTGTTCAGGGAACGACCAATAGTGATATTACATGGAAATTAAATAATTATTTCTCATTATTAAATAATTATTAAACTTTCCAGAAATGATATTGAAAAACAGAAATGGTATCCTAGTACCGTCTTACCCGATTAATCAGATGTTCCCTTAAATCATCGCAGATTTATGGATCTCTGGCAGTTAACTTTTTCCAAACCTTATTCTCTATCACTATCTTTCAGAAAAAGATGGTTAGATTTCACTTTTATATCCATGTTTTCACTTCCCACCTATTTTCTTTTCTATGTAAACCCAATGATGAGTTACTTTGAATAACTGTTACATTTCTAACTTTCCTTTTTTAAAATGATGTCTTATTATCCCTTTTTATGATGTGGGTTTCCATGAAAAAAACTTTCAAGTAGAAAACCCTTTATAACCCCGACGATTTTTGAGGGTGAAATTCATTTAAAGAGGGGTATAATGTAACACCATGATATTTTATGAGATAGATTATTTTATTCCTATGTTTTATGCTACACCAAGATTAGCTTTCTCTATATGCAACACTGTATTATCTTGTAGTATACAAAACCCTATTTTTGCCTTATGTTGCATATTATTTCATGTTCTTTTGATAGAATTCATTTCACAAAACACTGATCATATATTTTTTTCATTATATAAATGAAATATGTTTTCAATATGTTATTCACACACCAATGTAATTTTCAACTACACACAACACTAACATGGCTTGTGTTACATGCAATAGTGACCTTCCTTAGTAGCTTGCATTGTATGCAATACTGAGTTTCACTAAACAACAATATATTATTAAAATATTATATAACTATCCATAATGAATATTATTAACCAAAATTTTAATTTTATATAACATTATAATTCATCCTACACATTTTATAGAAGTCAATATGAGAACCAAAATCAATTTTTCAGATAAAAGAAGTATTTCTAAAAAATGCAGTTTTACAGCCTTTTAATGTTGCACTGATTTTAAATTTGGTTTTGACACATTTATAAGTTCATTTTTACCAAATAATTTTCTTATTTATAAGATTAATATCAAAATTTACTTTGGGGGATATTTTTGTAATTTTCAAATAAAATTCATATTTTTATGAATAATGAAAACTTCTGTATTTTAATTAAAAACTGTCTTTTCATCTAATTTATTTATATAGTCATATTGTACTTTTAATTAGTTTTAAAGTATAATTGGATTATAATTTTATAATTTAATCTAATTTTGATCATTCTAAGTAATTTCACATTCAAATTGGACATAAAACAATTTCAATATTTTGATAGTTATTACTTCATAAAAAACTAGCTTTTTGGTATTGTAAATGAGAATTATTTTTAATTTAATTCCTTCCAATTCCGTGTCTAGAATTTCGAAAAATGGATACCAAATTTGGAATCAAAAGGTTAAAATTGTGTAAATAGTTATATTTTATTTTTATACATTATGAATAGAAACTTCAGTATATATTTTATTTACCATGGTTAAAGGGTAAATATTGTAAATAATGGTCAAAAATAATATTTTAATAACAATAAATTCCCCTAAAATGTGTCCTAAGTCTATTGGATGATATTATTACGCCCGCGTTCATCCTAGGGTTGATTTTGGGACCCCATGGATCCACTTGTATGTGAATATGACATTTAATAACTTTTAATTTAATGGTAAAGATAATATAACCTAAACATATATCTTTTACTAAAGAAATTTTTATATGGGGTTATAAAAGTGATATCATCGACTAAAAATGGCCATAAGAAATATAAAATGATTTTCTACATCATGATTATTTATTATTAATTTTTATAATTAAATAAATAAATTTAATTATGACACAAGGATGATACAGTGATCACATCATTAATAAAAGATTAAAAAATGAATTTATAAATATTAAAACAAATATAATTTTGTTATTTGGATGCCATAATAAATTTTTTTGGAAGACAATGACATACTGGAGATGAATTATCGAATTTTTTTTCAATGGAAACAATTTTTCATGAATTTATTAAAAAGTAAAACATGAATAGTGTGAAAAATTGATATAATTCATAACTTAAAACATAAAATATATTATTAAGTGATATTAAATTCCTAAAAAACTAATATTCTTATAAATGGTTAATATATGTCCAAATATGTCATAAATAACTTTTTTTGGTCATTTTACATGATATGTTAATTACATTAACTTACAATATATAAATAACATGATATCTCTGTAAGATTTAAAATGGTAAAATAACGGTAAACCTAAAATAAAATGTATAAAAAAAATATTCAAAACTTGTCAAAAAATTATTTAATGATGGGTATTCGAACCAAAATCATCTTATATTATGATTTAATAAGTTCTAGGCCATTTTAACTTAAAATTTAATTTTTAATAAATTAATATTTTGGATCTTTCCTAAAGTGTCGCTCTCCTCTATTGTAAAAGGGTACCTCGTCCCTATCCTCTTAACTATATTTTCAGCTTTCATTATCAGCCTAAAACTACCCATTTCTCCTATAAACTTCTTGAGTTACATTCTAGAGGTTTTGGTATTCTTAAAAGACCATCTCTAGTTGCCTATGTAGAATTTAAAGGAGTCACATAAAGGAAGAGATAATCTCTTAGACCGATTCATTCAGAATGCTTTCTTCTTCTACATCCTCTTATTTAGTTGTTTAATTCTTAATTAATGACATATGTATCACTAATATATGGATATTTTATTATAAATATTAAATAACCCAATTTCAACTTTTATCTATCTTATGAAAAACTAAATCACCACGCATGTGTATGTACGGATTACCGTCTCCACGTAGTGGTGTAATATGTTTTTCACCACCACCTTATTTGGATTCGTATAATGGTTGAAATAATATCAATCTATAATTATTATTTCATTATACTAATTATTATATATTTTACACTATCCAATTCAAAATATTTTTACAACCATGAGAACGATATCGTAGCTCGTGCGTACGTACTGCTTACCATCTCCACGACGCAGTGAGATTCATTCTGCATGTTAGCTATTCAAGCATGATTATAAATTATATGTAATAAATAATCATGAAATATATGACATAAAAATTCTATTATATTTATGTATATATATATATATATTTCATTTACTTACCTATATTCAATTGATAAGGAACGTAAAACAGCATTCATGCATACGTACAACCTACCATCTCCATAAACGGTGTATTACATTTTATTTATCTATCTATTATATGTATATTTATATACTGAATATATATATATATATATATTGTTTTACATTCATTATTTATTTAAATCGTGATATAAGTATTCATATTAAGAATAACATATCCAAACACGTATGATAAATGAAACGATTATTACCCAAAACGTTTCCTTAACATGGAATTGAAAAATGAATAGGGAATATAAAGTCACAATTGAATCATATGTGATATAATAAATATTATTATGGTTATATTAAAAGTTATTAATATTTTTAAACCCAATATATAGGAGTTTTGGAAACAAACAGAAGAAATCGGACTTATGGTAAGTGATAATTTTGAAATACCTTTTTTATCTGAGATTGTTTAAACGTAAGTATTTTATGGGGAAATATTCCACATCATTGTTTTATAAAAATGTTTTCATAAAATGTTTAATATTATTATATGTAAGTTTTTTATAATTTTAACCCATATTTACTTTTACTACATGGTATTGATGTAATATATATTTGGAGTACCATACGATGTACATTTTTACTTTTCCGATAAATGTACGAGGAGAATGTTTTTCAGATTATACTGTACGAATGGATTTTTACATATTCATAACACCTTATTTCCATGATTATTACCCTACAATATAAAAAGTTTATTTTCAACTAAATTTATTTCTCTAATAATTGTGTGGCATTTTCAGCAAAGAAAATGTTTTTGAAGATGAAAGGATATTTTCCTCAAGAGCTATGTTCTAGTGGTTTATCAAAATTATTTTCCATATAACATAACATAGGGTTATTATTATATCCCTATCATTACATTTACATGATAATATTTACGATGGAATTATTTTTATGATGTCCATTTATCTCATATATATTATGTTATGATTAAATGATGTTTAAAAATACCATTCTATTTCATGGGTTATGCTATGTTGAATGATTTATGTATTGTGGAACATGTACTAATGATTTAATTATGAGATGGGTGGTAATTATATACACATAAAATTCATTGGATATGATTTATATCTCATGATATATACATGATATAATTATTGGTAAATCTGATTCAGTATTACATTTCTAGAACGACAAATAATCCCAGTTCAGTAATGGACTTTTCACACTATGATTGTCTTGGAAACAATGCTTTGGCTACTATGGAAATCATATTATCTGATTAATGGTTTTCCAAAAATTCATGTTTTATTCCCATGCTATTTTATCCTGATTAATTTTTTTATGATATATGCATTAATTACTACCATGGTTTATTTCATGACTCCAGATTTTGATTTTTGAACATTATGTTCATGTTTTTACGTTCAAATGTATATGGTTTGTTTTATTTTCTCCATGTTTACCCTTACTAAGCATTTGAGATCACTATTTTTATGGTTTATTTTCCCAGGATATAATAAAAGGTTTTAGGTAGTAAAACCAAAGTGGAACATCTTTATTGGAGATGTTAATGATATTTCACAATGTTAGAGGATTATGTTCAAATTTTTCAAATACACTAAACTAATATGGTCTTTGGAAATCTCTTTGTGTCTTTTTTTAAGTCTTCTGCAAAAGGAATGTAATGTACATGTACCTCATGCTTGGCTCTCTACACTTATTACATGAATATTAAAAGAATCAAAGAATATGAGATATACTAGCATAACATGTGCATAAAACAAAAGATTGTGGAAATCACATAAGAATTGAAGAAACATTTACATTGTAACGACTAACGTAAAAGACCATATAATTGGATTAGGTTTACTCCCCAGCCCATCATATCTATATAGTCAAGGTTCACTCCTAATACTATCACATTGGACATAGTCCCTTACCGAATTTGGTTAACTCTTCATTAATTTCCTTAAAATCCCATGAGATATACATATTTATCGAAATAATTAGAAGGATATATAATTATTGGACAAACCATCACGTAATTAAATACATAAATATGTGTAAAAAATAGCCATTAATCATATATCATATATTATAACATGTGGAAGGAAAAGAGGTTTCATAAAAATTTCAACATTTCATCTTACCATAATGCGTGGAAATTTAAAGGGTTTAAAAAATATGTCATCATAATAATAATAAACCATGTAGAGAAAAAATACATATGATATAATTGAATAATATCCCATTTAATGTAAAATTAACCTTAAATTATGTTCTCATAGATGAAAAAATACTTTATAAGTAACATATAATATATCATGATGAAAATTACATTTTATGTAATGACCCAATTATTATCAGTGTCTTGAGAGTAAAATGAGTCACTACATGGACGTAGTTGACTTCCCCAAGATACCAATGTCATGAAATAAATGCAGAAGTGTTTTAGAAACCCATGGTGTACTTTTTACCCTTTAATGATAAACTATAAACCAACCAACAACAACCCATATTTGGTATATGATGCATGAACATATTAATTACAATTCATAAAACATATTATAAAAAAGTTAGACTAATCCAAAGTGTAGCACCCCAAGCTTCCACGGTACACTTCTCTTTGAATAATACAGTATCATGCATTGTACGCAACTTCGAGTTCTAACACACACCACAACAAATCATACTAGATGTTATCAATATTAATACCCGCTTTTTGAACTTTTAAAAATGTAATCATTCAAAATGGACTTCATTTTTGGATTCAGAATATCGAAAATAGCTTAGGGTGAATTTTTTGTTTTTTTCTGAAAACATTCAATTTTTGATGAATAGTGAAATAACACTGAGTTATAGTTTAAAACTGAATTTTTATTTAAATAATTATTTATTTTATTTAAATTTAATTAAGGTCAAAATAGATACATAATACCTATATATGTTCAATGCAATTCATTTGATTTATTTTAGATTAATTTTAGACAAATAAAAATTTAATGGAACTTTTAACCGTCTTTTACCCACCTCCTACGAGAATTTGGAAATTCTCATAAAACTTAATTTTACCGCTTTTGGGAGTGGAATTTAGAAAATACGAGAGACACGGTTATTACCAAGGAGTAAAATGTGGTCCAATGAGATAAAAATAATTTGTGGTGAATAGTAACTTTTTACTTTTATTTACCACGGTTAAAAGTAAATAGGGTAATTAAGGGTAAAAATGATATTAATATTACCCTAACACATGTCTTAATTCTATTGTACAAGTTTTTCTAGAACAAAAAAACCTTAGGAATAAAATAATATCTTTTAGGTCCACTTGGATTAGATTAGGAAATTTATTATTATTTAATTCATAGAAGGGTTAAAAGAGTTAAATTCAATGTTTAATAACTAAAACATTTTTAATATAGAGTTATACATAGGATAAAATAAATTATAAATATTTATTAGAAAGATAAAAATATTTCCTACATAAGGGTATTTTATTTATAATTTTTAGACACTAAATAATTTAATTTATTTATGACACAACGGTGATGCAGTAATTACCTAATTAATGAAATATTAAAATAATTGATATTATAAATATCAAAATAAATGTAATTTGAGACTTTATATGAATTAAAATAATTTTCTAGGATAAGATGACATGTTAGGACTGATTATATAATTTTTCTTCGAAGTAATAATTATTTTATAAAATTATCAAAAACAAAATACCCAATAGTGTCAAAATTGACCTAAAAGAGTTTTTAAAACAAATTTTATATTATTAATTTATATTCTATTCCTAAAAATATAACGCTCCGCCGAGAGACTTAAATAATGATAGGTGTATCATTAATGGACCACTTTGGGGTCTTTTGGAAGTTTATAGTATGTTTATTGACTATATAATATAAAAATACAAAGAGACATGGTAAGTGTCAAACTAATTAATTAAGAGTTAAAACTAAAAGATAAGGTAAATAAAGTGACCCAAACCTGCCTAAAATATATTGTTTGAGTGGTTTTATACCTATAAAAAACTTAACCTCTACATAATCTACTCTAGATACATTATAAACTTAATATTAATTTATTTTAAAATAACATTTCTATCTTTTTCAAAGGTTCCCCTCACCCCTCTTATAAAATGGCACTCCCCCTTCTCTCAATTTCACACCATCAAAGCCTTTCGGATCGGCCAAACTCTTCCCAAATACCCTCTCAAATATCCTCAATTTATCCTATATTCCTTATTTTAGTCATAAATCCAACCTAAGGATACATTTTGATCAAATCAAAAGGAAAAACCCAAAGAAGAGGTAATGTTTTCACCACCTTTTTTCAAGTTCCTTTCTTCTTCAACATCTTATTTCATTGTTATTTCCATTATAGAATAATTCCAGTATCTTATATACACTATTATGTTATTATAAATATGGTATAACCATATTCAGTATTCTATCCATCCTTTGAATGACACGTCACCATACGTGTGTACGTACGACATACCATCTCCACGCCGTGGTGTAATTGTTAATCAATATATTATTATTTGGATGGGTATAATAATGATGTGTAATTCATGTAAATAATAAATATAACATGATAATTATTCTTTATATATGATATAACATCCAATTATATATTATTTTAATATCAAAATAATGATATTGTTGCTCGTTCGTACGTAAGGACTACCGTCTCTATGAACGCGATGAGATTCATTCCCCATCGTATCCATTCAAGACTAACTCTAATTTGATGATTAAAATTAATGTTTAAAAACTTTATATCATTCTGGATATGAATAAGACACAACATATCTATAAAAAACATGACTTATGTAACAAAATATATAAAATAAATCGAGTAAGTTAACACCTGAAACGACGATAATACTAAATTATTATTAACAAAGCATTATTAGAAGATAATATATGATATCATAATTATGTATATGGTTCTTGTATAATTTAATAACAATAATTTAACTATTATATATGAGGTTAACATACCATCTAATAAGGAAAAGTACAAGGTAAGGGTTTATTTCACTATCACTTCATTATCCCAGGTTGTTTATACGTAATTATCTAATGGGACCTCTTTATCATCCACGTCCATGTTTTTAAAAATGTATTTCAAATAATTCATAATATTTAAATACTATGGGATAAATTCATTTATACCCTTGTTTAATTTTTATAAGAATATTATAAAGGAATCTTTCTGTCATTTTCCAAACAAGGCCCGTTTTAACCTTTTCGGAAGAATTAACGTAAGAATGTATTTTTTAACTTATACCGTAGGTGTGACTATTTTCCACCGTTATAAAAACGTTGAAGATTCCATTACAAGCTTATAAGAACATTTTCAAAGTAAATGTCTTATTATATAATTTTTTGACATTTAAATTATTAAAAATAGATATATTTCTCTCAAATAGTTTTTATTTCATCTATGTCAACATCCTTTGATGGATTTTAAGATTATTTGAAGTTGATTTATTATGATACGAAACTTCATATTTTATTGAAGGTTTTGTGATATGTTTGACTATGGATGTGTTATTTTTATACCATTCATGGTTTATGGAGAAAGTATTTATATTTCGTATGCTAGTTTTAATACGAATATTTATGTTATGTTTAAACCTTTTCATATGAGGAATGCATTGGACATAATAATTGACGAGTTGAGCCTTCTATATATTCTCGATGCATCGGTTGGTCGCATGAGACATACCAGTGTCTTTCCACAAGGCCTTGAAAAAATCTTATTCGTAGTCTTGGCACAAGGCCTTGACTATGTGGTTATGATACTCTGACATTATGCGTTCCGTCATTACGAAAGTGGTTATTGATATTTCATGTGATTATTTGATTAGTAGAATATCAATGTGAGTAAGTAAATAGAATTATTTCATTTTATCATAGCCATATTATGTTGATGTTCAAGTTTAAAAGGTTTTTTTAGTTATACATTGACTTAAATGTTTATGATTATTTATGAATGTTTCGGGTAAATTGTTATCCTTACTGGGCATTTGAGCTCACCCCTTTCTATGTTTTATTTTTTCTGGGATGTGAAGAATTAATTTATGAATAACCTGTAGGGATAGTATGAGGGGATATTAGTATGGAATATAGCGACTATTTTGTTGTAGTTTTCATTTTATGATGTAATGTAACCTTTATGAATGTATCAATTTATTCAAAGCTACTAAACTAATCGGTCATTCGAGATGTGATTTTTTGTGATCATGCCAATGTTATGTAATAATGCACCGACTCTGGGTAACTGGGGTCGGGGCGTTACAGTTGGTATCAGAGGAAGTTTAGTACAATCCTTAAAAGCTAGATTTAAATATACTCTGATTAGAGCATATAGACCTAAGACGGACTTTGAGGATTAGTATCGAAGAACTTCCTGGAATTTTGGTATTGTAGAGATTTTGTGAGTTTTATGGGAAACACATCCCTGTCTAGATACGAGAAGTTAGAGGCAGCTCTGCCACAGATGTACCTAGGGGTAAAACCCGAAAACACCTCTTTGAGCTAGACTCGAACGGGAACTAGTGCACGACAATGGGCCTGACTTCACTCTTGGTTATGACACTCTCGGGGGATATTCTTAGGATAATTCTTATTTCCATTACAAACCATTATAAAAGGTTTATGATTATATATTTCCTCAAAGAAAACATTTTTATTATTATAGATTATATCCATAAATAGTTCAATTTATGTAAAGTGTTTTATGAGTATAGAATTATGTATTTTGATTCATAAACCGATCTAGTTTAGGCCATTTTTTAGAAATGGAACATAGTGGAAGAAATGGAAAATGTATCAATGCATGCACTCCATGTAGGGATTTACCTCCTATTCAAGATAATTATAGTGGAGTTGGTGATGCAACTGGTGCTGATCAGCTAATCACCATATTGCGACAACTCACTCAGGTTATGAATAATAACCTTACCCGTATGGAGCACCCTGATCCGCAGCATGGAGGATCAATGTTAGAGCACTTCATGAGGAAACAACCACCAATGTTAAATGGGAGTACAAATCCCTTAGTAGCTGAGCGATGGATAAATTCTCTATAGAATATATTTCATGCTTTCTGGAGTAGTGAAAGGGAAAAAGTTATCATGGTAGTTTACCGCCTCACTGGAGATGCTGATCCATGGTGGTCCTTGATTCAAAACACAAAGGATGAAGAGGAAGTATCAAATATGGAATGGAGGGAGTTAAAAGAAAATTTCATAGAAAAATACTTTCCTTGTGACCATCGAGCAGATATAAAAAGGAAATTTCTGAGTCTAAGACAAAAGGAGAATGCGAATGTCACAAAGTATGAGGCTAACATTACAAGGTTAGCAAGGTATGTTAGAGATTTTTTATGTAACCCAAGAAGTAAGATTGATCGTTTCTTTTATGGGTTAAAACCGTTTCTCCATCGAGAATTAGTATTACAAACCTTCTCATTGTATGAAGATATTGTCTCATGTGCTATCAAGAAAGAAAAGGAATTCACTATGTCTTATGACTTTAAAGAAAAGCAGGAGAAGAATAGATCTGCTCATCACTCTGGGAATAAAAATAAGGGGAAGAATTGAAAAGTTGAACATTCATCCTGTAGTAAATGTGGGAAGAAACACCCTTGTACTTGCTTAAAACTAATGGGAGTATGTTACATGTGTGGTGAAAAAGACCACCAAGCTTGTGATTGCAAGGGGAAGAATAAAGCTACTGATGTACGATGCTATAATTGCAGGGAGATGGTACATTATGCAAATGAATTCCCTAAGCGTCAGGGGAACATACCTCAAAAAAGGCCAAGAAATCAAGGCAATGCTTATGATATCACTACTACTAAGGTAGAAGCTCCTAAAGACGTGGTGGCAGGTAATTTAATGGTTTCCTCAAGATTAGAAAATGCATTATTTGATTCTAGATCAATGCATTGTTTCATATCTTCCCAGTTTTCTATGAAAATTTGATATTTCCAATTTGATTTAACAAGGGAGTTGTCAGTTAAAACTCCTAAGGAAAATATCACGGTAACAACGTTTTGTGAATAAGTCCCCATTAGAGCACATAAATGTTATTTATCCGCTGATCTCATCATCATACCTATGATTGAATATGATATAATCCTCATTATGGATTGGCTTTCAGACCACAATGAATAAAATTATTGTAAGAAGAACAAGGTTACTATTTTTTCTGATGATGATAAGGAAACACCTTATCTTTAGAGAGAAATCATCACCACCTAATTCTTACCGAGATCCACCCCTAGTAGCTCTACTAAATTCAATTATTGGGGAGGAAGAGAATGAAATGACTGTGGGTTTGGAAAGGAATGATGAAATAGAGGATGTACCTATTGTGAAAGAATATGTAGATGTGTTTCCGAAATATTTACCCGGACATTCTATAGAATGAGAAGTTGAGTTTTCCATTGATTTAATTCCTAGATCAAGGCCTATATCGGAGACCCCTTATACAATAGCCACTGTGGATTTAGTTGAACTAAAGAATCAACTAGATGAATTGAGTAATACGGGATTTATTCACCCTAGTGTTTCTCTATGGGGAGCCCCTGTTCTTTTTGATAAAAAGAAAGATGGATATATGAGGTTATGTATCGACTATAGGGAGATCAATGCTATGATAATAAAGAAAAAGTATCCCCTGCCTTGCATTGATGATTTATTTTACCAACTGCATGGAGCTCAATACATTTCAAAGATAGACCTACAATCTGGATATAATCAGTTGTTTGTGAAGAAGGATGACATTCTGAAGACAACATTTCGAACCAGGTATGGGAATTATGAGTTTATAGTAATTTCATTTTGATTGACTAATGCACCCTCTATATTCATGGATCTAATGAATATAGTTTTCAAAAAATATCTTGATTAATTTTTGGTGGTATTTATTGATGCTATCTTGGTATACTCCAAAATCTATGAAGATCATGGAAATCACTTGCGCATTATCCTGAAGACTCTGAGAAGACATGAATTATATGGGAAGTTTAGCAAGTGTGAGTTATGGCTTCAGGAGATTTATTTTCTTGGCCATATTTTTTGTAATCATGGAATCATTGTTGATCTTTCTAAGATCAAGGCAATCCAAGAATGGCATGCACCGATGAGTATAAATGAGGTACGTAGTTTTATTGGTTTAGCAGGTTATTATCGACATTTCGTCCAGAATTTTGCCAGGTTAGCTAACCCATTAACAAAGCTCACACGTGAAGGGAGTAAATTTGTTTGGACAAATTTGTGTGAAGAATGTTTCAAAGAACTAAATAGAATATTAGAAAATGATCCTATATTGACTCTACCATCGGGTAATGATGGGTTCGTTATTTATAGTGATGCATTAAAGAAAGGACTTGGTTGTGTCCTTATGAAGAATGATAGGGTTATTTCCAATGCATCACAACAGTTGAAAATTCATGTGAAAAACTATCATACTCATGATCTTGAGTTAGTAGTTGTGATATTTGCTTTGAATATATGGAGACACTAACTCTATGGTGAAAATTGTGATATTTATACTGATCATAAGAGTTTGATGTATATTTTCTCACAAAAATAACTCAACATGAGGCAATAGGAATTTCTTGAATTACTCAAGTATTTTGATTTCACAATACACTACCACCCAGGGAAGGAAAATAATGTGGAATATGCTTTGAGAAGAAAAGATCATGGAGTTTTGAATAATATGAGAATTGAAAGGGATCCAATTTTCATGGATCTAGTGAATATGGACATGAAAATAACCATGGAATGTGAAACATTAATTCATTTTCAAATGGTTTCCAAACCATATTTACTAGAAAGGATTAAGAGTTCTCAGACGGATGATGATGAATTTCAAAAGAAGATTAAAGCTGTGAATGATGGGAGATTGAGAGACTTTGTGTATGAAGAAGGAATTTTAAAATTTGGGAAGAGACTTTGTGTTCCTGATATACCTGATCTGAAAAGGGATTTGTTAGATGATGCTCATAGCTCCTATTTCTCTATACACTCAGGGAGCAAAAAAATGTATAGAGATTTGAGGGAAAATTTTTGGTGGGACAATATGAATAGGGAGATTTCTGATTTTGTGTCAAGATGTATAGTTTGTCAACAAGTGAAAGTTGGTAGGCAATAGCCTGGAGGAGTCATGCAACATCTTCCAATATCGGAGTGGAAATGGGATAATATTATGATGGACTTTGTCATGGGGATACCAAAGACTCCGAGAAGGAACGATGCAATATGGGTTATTGTTGACCGTCTTACCAAGTAAGAACATTTTTTTGCTATAATAGAAGATCTACCACTTGAACATCTAGAAAGACTATATATTAATGAAGTTGTGAGACTTCATGGAGTACCCCAATCGATTGTTTATAATCGTGATCCTCATTTTACATCAAGAATCAGGAAGTGTCTTTAGAAGGCCTTGGATACTGAACTTTGTTTGAGCACTGCCTATGAACCTCAAACAGATGGACAATAAGAACAAACTATTCAAACCATAGAAGAAATGTTGAGATCTTGCTCACTTGACTTTCAAGGTATGTGGTATCAATATTTACATCTGGTAGAATTTTCCTATACCAATAGTTTCCATTCGAGTATTCAGATGGAACCATATGAAGTATTATACAGAAAGAGATGTCACACACCAACCTATTGGGATGACGTTGGTGAAAGAAAACATGTAGGCCCAAAACTGGTGGAGAAAACAATGGAAAAGGTAAAGGTAATCGAAATCCAAATCAAAGCATCTCAAAGTAGGCCGAACAGCTATGACGATAACCGAAGGAAGGATTTCGAATTTTAGGTAGGATATCCTGATTTCATGAAGGAATATCAATGGAAGGTAGTTATATGTTTCGATTAGAAGGGTAAATTGAGTCCCAGGTACATCAGACCTTTCAAAATTCTAGAAAAAATTGGGGTTGTAGCTTACCGTTTGGAAATGCTGCGAAGTCTCTCCAAAGTTCACGATATGTTCCACGTATCACTCTTGAGTAAATACATGCCTGAACCAACACATGTACTCACCTATACGGAATTAGAAATGGAACCTGATCTGTCGTATTGCGAAGTGCCCGTCAGGATTCTTGATACGAGAGAACAAGTACTAAGAAATAGGACGACTCATCTGGTAAAAGTTTTGTGGAGAAACCATAAGATGGCATAAGCAACGTGGGAACCCGAGGAACATATGATGAAGAACCACCCGAGTCTTTTCATGCAGTAGTATTATATAAATTTCGAGGACAAAATTATTTGAAGGAGGGGATAATGTAACACCCTAAGCTTCCGCGGTACGCTTCTCTTTGAAAAATACAGTAGCATGCGTTGTACACAACGTCGAGTTCTAACATACACCACAACCAATCAAACAAGCCGCTATGAATAGTAATACCCACTTTTTGAACTTTTATAAATTTTATCTTTCAAAATGGACTTCATTTCTAGATTCGGAATATCAAATTAGCTTAGGGTGAATTTTTGGTATTTTTCTGAAAACATTCAATTTTTGATGAATAGTGAAAAAACACCAAGATATAGTTTAAAACCGAATTTTAATTTAAATAATTATTTATTTTATTTAAATTTTATTAAGGTCAAAATAGATACATAATTCTTATATAAGTTCAATATAATTCATTGGAGTTATTTTAGAATAATTTTAGATATATAAAAATTTTATGGAATTTTTCACCGTCTTTTACCCACATCCTAGGAGAATTTGGAAATTCTCATAAAACATAATTTTTCTGCTTTTGTGAGTGGAATTTTAAAAATCCGAGATACACGGTTAATATCAATGGGTAAAATGTGGTTCAATAAGATTTAAATAATTTGTGGTGAATAGTAACTTTTTACCTTTATTTACCACGGTTAAAAGTAAATAGGGTAATTAATGGTAAAAATGATATTAATATTACCCTAAAACATGTCCTAATTCTATTGTATAAAGGTATCTCAACCAAAAACAACCTTAGGAATAAAATATTATCATTTGGGTCCACTTTGACTAGAGTAGGTCATTTATTCTTATTTAATTTAAAGAACAGTTAAAAGAGTTAAAATCAATGTTTAATAACTAAAACATTTTTAATATAGGGTTTTACATAAGATAAATCCAATTATAAAAATTCACTATAAAGATAAATATATTTCCTACATAATGGTATTTTATTTATAAATTTTAGACACTAAATAGTGTAATTTATTTATGACACAATGGTGATGCAATAATTACCTAATTAATGAAAAATTAAAATAAATGATATTATAAATATCAAAATAAATGTAATTTGAGACTTTTTATGAATTAAATTAATTTTATAGGTTAATATGAATTATTAGGACTTATTATATAAATATTGTTATAAGTAATAATGCTGTTATGAAATTATCAAAAACAAAATACCCAATAGTGTCAAAATTGACATAAAATAGTTTTTAAAACAAATATTATATTATTAATTTATATTATCTTCCTAAAAATATAATTTTCGGCCAAGAGACTTAAATAATGATATTTTTATCATTAATGGAAAACATGGGGGTCTCTTGGATGTTTATACTATGTTTATTGACTATATAATATAAAAATACAACGATACATGGTAAGTGTCAAACTAATTAACTAAGAGTTAATACTAAAAGATATGGTTAATAAAGAAACCCAAAGCTGTCTAAAACCTATTGGTTAAGTGGTTTTAGACCTATCCCCACCTTAAAATTTTAATAATCCACTTTGATCAACTATAAACCGAATTTCAACTTATTATAAAATAATATTTCTAGATTTTCCAAAGGTGCCCCTCACCCCTCTTATAAAAGGGAACTCCCCCTTCTCTCATTTTCACACCTTCAAAGCCTTTGGGGTCGTCCAAAAATTTCCCAAATACCCTCTAAAATATCCTCCCTTAATCCTAGAGGCCTTAATTTAGTCAGAATGCCAACCTAAGGATCCATTTTGATCAAATCAAAAGGAAGAGCCCGAAGAAGAGGTAAGGTTTTCACCACCCTCTTTCAAGTTCTTTTATTCTTCAAATTCATCTTTATTTTTTATTTCCATTATAAAATAATAACTGAAGTATCTTCTATATAATTTTATTTTATTATAAATATGGTACAACCATATTTAGTGTTATATCCGACCTTTGAATTACAAGTCACCTTACATGCATACGTACGGCTTACCGTCTCCACGTCGTCGTATAATTGTTATTCAATATATTATTATTTAGATAGGTATAATAATGATGTGTAATTCATGTAAAAATAAATATAATGTGATAATGATTCTATATATATTATATACCATCCAATTATATATTATTTTATTATCAAAGGAATGGTACTCTCGGTTGTGTGTACGTACGGCCTACCGTCTCCACGAACGAGATGAGATTCATTCCCCATTGTATCCATTCAAGACTAATTCTCATTTGACGATTAAAAGTAATTTTTAATCACTTTATATAATTATGTATATGAATAAGATACAACCTATCCATAAAAAGCCTGACTTATATAACAAACCATATAAAAGAAAACGAGTAAGTTAACACCTGAAACAACGATAATTCTAAAATATTATTAACGAAGAATTATTAAAAGATCATATATGATATCATAATTATGTATATTTTTCTAGTATAATTTAATAACAAATTTTTAACTATAATACATAAGGTTAACATACCATCGAATAAGGAAAAGTACAAGGTAAGGGTTTATTTCACAATCTCTTCATTATTCGAGGTTGTTTATAGGAAATTATCTACTAGGACCTCTTAATCACCCACATCCATGTTTCTTAAAAATTTATTTCAAATCATTCTTAATATTTTAAATACTATGGGAAAAAGTCACTTATACCCTTATTTACTTTTTATAATAATTTTATAAAGGAATATTTCTGTCGTTTTCCAAACAAGGTCCTTTTTAACCTTTTGGACAAAATTAAGGTAAGAATGTTTTTTTAACTTATACGACGGGTGCTGATAATTTCTGACGTTATAATATTTCCAATGCTTCCCTTACAAGTTTATAAGAATATTTTAGAAGTAAATGTTTTGTTTTATAATTATGTGACTTTTAAATGATTTAAAAAAGAATAGATATTTCCCTCAAATAGTTTTGATTTCATCTATGTCAACATCCTTTGATGGATTTTAACCTTATTTGAAGTTGATTTGTTATGATACAAAACATCCATATTGTATTGAAGGTTTATTGATATTTTTAACTACTCATGTGTTATTTATATACCATTCACGGTTTATGGAGAGTGTATTGACATTTCGTATGCTATTTTCAATACGAATATTTATGTTATGTTTAAACCTGTTCATATGAGGAATGCATTCGACTTAATAAGTGACAGGTAGAGCCTGCTATAGCTCCTCGATGCATCGGTATGTCTCATGAGAAAAACTAGTGTCTTGGAACAAGGGCTTGAAAAAATATATTTTTTAGTCTTGGCACATGGCCTTGACTATGTGGTTATGATAGTATGGCATTATGCATTCCATCAATATAAAACTGGTTATTGATATTGAAGGTGATTATTCGATTAGTAGAATATCCTTGTGAGTAAGTAAATGTCATTATTTCATTTTATAGTTTCCATATTATGCTGAAGATCAAGTTTAAAAGGATTTTGTTTTAGTTATACATTTCTTTAAATGTTTATCCTTATATATGAAATTTTTTGCTATATTGTTATCCTTACTAGAAATTTGAGCTCACACCTTTCTATGTTTTATTTTTCCCAGGATGTGAAGAAGTAATTTAGGAATGACCTACAGGGATAGTATGAGGGGATATGAGTGTGGACTATGGAGTCTATTTTGTTGTAGTTTTCATTTTATGATGTAATGTTAACTTTATGAATGTATCTAGTTATTCAAAGGCTACTAAACTAATCAGTCTTTCGAGATGTGATCTTTTATGATCATGCCAATGTTATGTAATAATTCATCAACTCTGGGTAACCGGGGTCAGGGCGTTACAAAAAGTACTACATGGGAATACAAATAGAAATAAAACTGATAGAATAAGATAACTCCTTAATAGAACAAAATAACCAAATGTCTCTAGATTCCAATAGATCTGTTCTCCACCACCATCATATAACTCAAAAACTCCATATGTAGAGCTAAAAAACCATTTCACCCTATATTTTCCCACATCTTGGAAGATGAAATATAAATAATCACAAAAGATACAAATAACTGGTGAGTATAAAACTCATTAGATGTTCCCTAATGAATTCCCTACTCAATACACTAGGATATAAGAGTTAGAAAATTTTATATATATTAGTTTCTAAAAATAGTTTATAACTCAATATAAATACTTCTAAAAACTGGTTAAAACTAAATATAAACAGAAATCCATATGTACTAATTTTCCAGGAAGCTATAATCCATGTAAATTTTTTTAATAAATTTATAAAACACTTTTTGAAAACTACTTTTTCATACCAATAGAATCCACACAACAACTACCAGAAATGCATGCATCGTTATAACAGTTCCTTACTCATGAGAGGTTTCTCATAGATCTACCAAGTCTTCAAAACGTAATTATTTCCAATGTTTCATTTAAAATTTTTAACTAGGAACATTATCATACTTAAACCATGCTGAGTAATAAAATATGATATGCACTCTATTTTTTCCAAAAACAAAAAAAAATCAAACAACATCACCTATTTCAATAAATATTCCCTTTTTCTGAAAAGTTTCCAACAATCCAATTTCAAAACATTAATGAATTTTGAAACCTACATATCTACTAGAAAAATTCAAAATAAATCATTTCTATAAAATTATATAAGATTCATAATTCAAAAATCCCCAATTAAAATCAAAACTATGGTTTTTTCCACCCCCCCCCCAATTTTCCTTGGTTTCCACCACCCATCACTGAAGAGGGGTTTTGAACTATAAAAAATCCAACAAAACAATTTCTTTTTCATAAAAAACTAAATTTTTAGGAATTATAATCAAATTCAATTATGGGAGATGATATTGAAGCCACATTCCTCCCTCGTTTCGAAGAAAACCAACAACATATGGAAACACTAAAAAATATGGGCCAAAATTACATGAAACCTCCCAAGATCTCCTTACCTGTCATGAAAAACACTATATATAACCTTAAATGGCCTTAAAACAGTTATATATATTGACAAGAGGAATATATATAAGAAACAGGGATGGGTGGCTGAGTAGATCCAAGAAATCATGATGAAAATGATGAAGAACAACAACTTATAGTAAAAATTGCCTTCGATTTTCCAAGAAACGTGTTCTGATCACTTACAGTTAGATGGGAAAACCTCCTTGGGAATTTGGGGGTGAAAAAAATCATGTTATGGTTTATATTTATTTAAATAGATCAAACATATTATTGGCCCAAATTAGATCCACCAAGATAGGGAATTAGTTTTGGCCTTGCACAGTTTGGACACCTGGTTTAGACAAAACCATGTGCTGATTGTGCACCATTATTATGCCCAAACCCTCTAAAAGTACTCTAATCTCTCCCACAAAATCTCAAATATTCTTTAAACATATAAAAATAAGCATGGAAGGGTTACATACTAAAATCTATTGGTGATTATATATTCCCTCGATTGGTATTTTTCGTCCCCAAAAAGAATGATGTGATCAATGCCCTGAAAGAGTTTTGGTCGTTGCTCTTTCATTTCCATATCTCATTCCCTGGTCTCCTCCTGAATCTGAACATTTTTCCACAAAACTCGTACTAGACAGAGGATTTTCTGATGTATGGCTTTATCTTTCCTATCAAAAATCTTCACTGGGATATATACCAATGAAGAATCTTGATCTAGATCAATGTGATCCCATCTGATCATAAGGTCAGGATCCTGGTGATACTTTTTCAAATGAGATACATTATAGACATTGTGCACTACCCCGAACCATGGTGGAAATGCCAACCGATATTCCACATCTCCAATCCCTTTCAGTGTTTTGAATGGACCAATGTATGGAGGAGGAAATTTACCCCGCTTCCCAAAATGATGATGTAGAGATCATCAAGAACACATGATCACTCAGCGCAAACACTAACAATATTAGATGATGATGCTCATATGATTTTGGAAAACTCTCAACCATCTCTATTATCATTCTAATAAACTAGTTCTTCTTCATTATTTCATGGAAAAGTCTTCTCCCAACTAGTGAGGTATCACCTATATCCACCCAACATAGTGGAGAATGATAAGGATATCCATACAATGATTTAGAGAGGGCCACCTGTATCAATGTATGTTAATTATTATTATAATAGAAATCCACCAATAGAAAGTGCACTTCCCATGAGCCACTAAAATAAATTATAGAATCCCTGGACATGTCTTCTAATGTAGGTATTGTCCTTCCAAATTGTCTATATGTCTGGGGATGAGACACCATACTCATAGTAAAATGAGTTCTTCATAATTTCTATAAGGATTTACAGAAATGAGATGTGAACCTTAGATCTCTATCAGAGGATATAGAAACTAGTATGCCTTGTCTCTTTACAACTTCTTGGATATAGGTTTTGGACATATCCACCACAATATGAGTTTAATGAATAGGGATGAAATAAGAAAAAATGATGATCTGATCCAATATCACCCTTATGGCATCATAATTCCAAACCATTCTTGAGAGACCTGTAACAAAATCCAAAGTTATATGATCCCATTTCCAAATTGGAATATTTAACTAGTGCAAAATTCCCCCTGACCACTGATGTTTTTCATTAACATGCTGAAAAGTTAGGAAATTTGAAACAAACTCATACATTATTCTCTTCTTACCATTCCACCAAAACTATGCCTTCAATGACGTATACATATTCTATATCCCCAGATGTAAAACCTATCTCAAATTATGGTAGGCATGAAGAATTAGTTCTTGGCAGGAAACTGGTACTACCATCCGATATCTAAATCACAATACTAAAGTCCCATCATGTTTCTAGCCCTCAAGGGTTTCCCCACCACTGTGTTTTGAACTCATAAGAAACAATTTTTCTTTGGATGTATGTTCCTCTTAAACCATTATTACCAAATTAAGAACTACAAAAACTGAGAAGAAAATTACAACAACACCTTGGTTTTCTCATTCCACATGACTATCAGTTAAGAATAATATCATTTTCCACTCTTATGATGCTTCCTTTTCCAACTAATCATATGAATTTCTACTTGATGCATTATCCAGTGAATTTATATTTCTTGGTGTATACATCATGTTGAAGTCAAATATTGTGAGATACTTTATCCATCTCCTTTTCATCAGATTCAAATATCTTTGTGTGAAAATGTATTTCAACTAGTTACGATGAGTGAATATCGTGAATTTATCACCAGAGAGATAGTGATGCCAACTATTTAATGCACGAATGACCACAGCTAAATACACATCATGTGTTCTGTAAACATTATCACATAATCTCATATAACATGAACCATAAGAAACACCATGGTCTTCTTGCATGAGAACACATCCCATCCGAGATCCTGAAGCATCACAGTAGTCTACATATCCCTGTCCTGTTCTGGGAAAACCAAGATCAGTGCTGCTATCATATGCACTTTCATCCCTTAAAAAGACTTCTTCCATTATTCACTGCACTGTAAGGGAACATTTTTCTTTTTCAATGATATCATTGGAGATACTAAGAATAATAATTCACAAAACAAATGGTGATAATACCCTATGAGGCCATGAATTCATCAACTCTCGAAAAAATTATTCGGCTATTTCCAAGAGATAACTGCTACAATATTTTCAGGATACAATGAAATACCTCTTTTAGAAATCACATGGCCTAATAAGTGTTCATGTTGTATCCAAATGCCAATAATAAAAAAATTGGCATATAGATGGAGATCTCTCATATTTCGCAACACTGTTTCCATGTGTTTTTCATGCTCAGTCCTGGTTCTTTAATATACCAATATTTCATTGATGAACAACACCAAATAATAGTCAGGATATCTCTGAAATAACTGATTCATTTACTCCATAAAGACTTCTGGTAAACTCTTTAGACCTAATGGCATTACCGCTTATTCACAGTGTCCATATTTTCTTCTAAAAGCATTCTTCGAAATATCTACCATTTTAAAATGAAACTCATGATATCCTAACTACAAGTAAATATTAAATAACCACTGATCTCACCTAAATTGATCAATTACATCACAAATTAATGAATGTGGATATCTATTATTTATCATAACCTGGTTCAGCTTACGATAATCGACAAATAATGACATATTTTTATCGGCTTTCTTCATAAACCAGATTGGTGCTGCCCAAAGAAAAATACTTAGCCGAAGGATACATTATCATTACATATCCTCTAACTATACCTTCAGATCCTATAATTATTTTTGTTCTATCCTATATGATGGAAGATAGATAGGAGTATCCCCCAGAGGAAGGTTAATCATAAAATCCTCTTCCCTTATAGGTGGTAACCCAGAACATTTTTTAGGAAACACATTATGAATTTGATCCACTATTACTGAGAAAGATTTCTATCCTTGATCTATTATATCTATGAAAAATTTAAAATTTCTAATTTGTAATATTTATTTACTACCATTGGATTCAACAAGATCATTACACCTTTCTTTACAACATTATCTCCCTTAAATAGATGCTTGACACTATCCTCAGCTGTGAAGCTAACTATTCTACTATAATAGTCAATGTGAGCCTTGAATGTTTTCAACCAATCCATTCATATTATTACATGAAATACATCTATCTATATCACTGAGAAATCCCATTTCTACTCAACTTCATAAATAGTTATAGAACATGCTCAACAAATGAAGGCTCAACATTCTCTTTCCCTAAGAGGGGTTTATCATTTTATAACAAAATGAATCATTTGATGTTTTAAACTCATAGAATCAGTATTATGAGAAGCAATAAATGAATTTGATTCACCCATATCAAACATCAATTACATAAATGTAGAATTTAGTAGAATCTTACATCACATCATAGATGGTCTAACATGATCATCCAGAGTCTCTTGCTCTGTTGTATATAACTACTTCATTGTGGCTCTCTCCTCTTTCTTTCCATGACAAAATATAAACTATTGATGATTCATGGTGTTCCTAGAATCACCATGGATATCTATTCTTTATTGGAGGTTTTGATTCTATTGGCCATTCCCTCACAAAACATATGATTCTTATAACACCAGAGAAGTTTCTTGAGCACCCAACCATGGTGCACTGCAACAATATCTCAAAAGATGTCCCAATTTGTTGTAGTTGGGGAATTTTCAAGGTTGTTTCATAAACTATATCTATATTTATTCGAATAAACCACACTGATTACACCCTAGATGGAACTTTGGTTTAGAAGAAATATTTATTGATCCAGTAGTTTGATATTGATTCCCATTGACACCTTGGAAATAGGTGTCCCTGTTTATTTTTCTCCCAGAAGTTGAGTTCCCACAATTTCTTATTAGTATAATATTAATTTCTCCTCCCATAGCTTCCCATATAATCCATTGACACCCAATTTACCATCTATATATAATCTGTGATACAAAATACCACAATCATCATCTGAATCTCCTACCTGAGTCATAACTCAAAAATGTTTGCCTTCAAGTTAGTACATGTTGTATCATCCAATTTAATGTGAAAAAAATTCATGAATCTAGCCCCATATTTTATAATAGAGAGGATATTATAATTTAGGCTAAGAATGTCTGTTTTTGTTGGATTCTGAATGTGTGAGGATAGAATTGATTGTTAAACAATTCATTAAAATCCTCCAAACTCAAGCCTTTTTCCAATGTGGCTTGCACCGCCAAATCCCATCATTTGCGTCCTTGATATACCATCATATAAGATTCCAGTTTGACCTTCATTTCTACTATAATTTCTATGAACTCGAAGATTCTATTCATCATATTCAACCATACCTCTACCATCTCTCGTTCTGAATCACCATATAAGATGGGTGGATTCATGTTATGAAATTTTATGGAGTGGTCCACCTATACTGTCGCATCCCTTATGTTCCCTATGTACACATCTTGGAATGCAAGGAATATACTTCACACTAGCTCTTGCTTCACCTATTTATATGGTGAACCTAGATTCAGCAACTTTCTCAGGTGGGTATTTATGCCTCTTACTGAGTTCCACATTCTAAAAAAACAACTTCTAAGTCTCCCTCTTCAAGAAATTGATTGTCTTAGAATGTCAAATTCTTCAACATATATATCACAAAATATCATTCAAAATAGTAATATTTTCTAAAACAATCCACAATAAACTTGTAAAATAAAAACATTTTTAAAATACATCAACTATTTTCATTTCAATGGCATCTATTTGAAAAAAAAATTCATCATTTGTTTCCCAAAAAAAATGCATGCTCTGAATCTTATATCATTATTCAAAATGAGATATAAAATCTTTGTTGGAAGACATTAATATAAAATAATTATGATCCTAGTATCATTTTATAAACCCATGATAATGAGACTCCATTATCATACTAGTGTTTCCAAAACAATTACATAGCCAACTTTCTATTAATGTGATTTTCATCAAAAAAGGTTATCTACATCTTTTTATTCTCTAAATTTCAGGCCCTAAAAATTGAACTCATTACTCAGAATACCACACAATGAATAGAAAAAAATGATTTCAACTCCAATTGCATGATAACTCAGGACTACTTATTCCATATAGAAGGGACCAAGTTGATACCATGTCTAATGACACACTAATTCTCATTGGCATGAGAGTACAACGAGTTAATACTTGGACTTAGGAAATATCCCCAAGATTCCAAAGTATTAAAAAAAATTAAAAAGGATTTCAAAGACTAGTGGGAGATTATTTACAATTTTAATGATTAAAAAGAAACCAACTAACCACAACCCATAATAGTAATATGATGCAAGAACAAAATAATAATAATTGAGAAGATATTTTAATTCAATGTGAGCCCAAAAAAAGTGCTACAGGAGAAGAAAATAAGACATCATCCTAATGGAAGAATATAACTCAATAAGACACCAAAATAAAAAAAAATAACCTTGGATTCAATATATACATGCTCCAACACCACTAGACATCTCAACATCACCATAAGTAGTGCTACAAACCTATTTCTCCCTACCTTTTACCACATCTCGGAAGATGACATCTAAAAAATAAAAAATGTTAAAAATTCGGGGTGAGTATAAAAATATTTTGGATTTACTCAATTACTTCTCTAAAATATCCACTATGATACAAGATTTAGAAACATTTTTAATCAAATAGTTTATATAATACAATTGTTGAAAATAGTTTACAAGTAAATATAAACAATTCTCAAAATAGTTTATAACTAAATATAAAATAAAAACATGTGAACTAATGTTCTAGAAAGATATAATCTAATTAAACATTTAAATAAATATTTAAAACACTTTCTGAAAACTACTTTTGGAAACCAATAAACTCCACACAATAATAACAACAACAAATGCAATCATCTTTATGGCAGTTCCACACTCAGTAGTGGTCTCTCGTCAATCTTCTAAGTTGTCACAAGGTAATTATTTAAAATGTTTAATTTAAACATTGGAAGTAGGAAAACAATTAAATTCTATCCATTCTCAGTAATGTAATATGATATACACACCATGATTGTAGAAACCAAAACCAATTTCAAACAATTTTACATATTTAAATAAAAATGACCGTTTAATTAAAACATTCCAACCATAAAATTTGAAAATAGTAAAGTATTAAATAACCCATATATATACTAGAAAAAATATAAATAAATCAATTTTACAAAATTCTATAAGATCCATAAAAAATCCCTGTTTGAAATCAAAACTAGGGTTTTTCACAAAACCACCCAATTATCCACGTTTTCCACCACCCATGCTAAAAATGGTTTAAAAATTGTACAGTAGAAAAAAAATCTATTTTTCATCAAAAAGAAAATGTTAATTCATTTCAATAAATTTCCTCAAGGGGAGATGAGCGTGAATCCACCTACCCCACTCATTTCGATGAAAACCGACAACAGACAAAGATTCCACAAGAATGCAAGTCAAGATTCCAACATACTACCCAAAACTCCCCCCTTATCCTAAAAAACACCCGATATAAAATAGTTTCTCCTCAGGAATCATTTATCTACCCATATGTGGCATATTTAAAAGAAAGGGATATTAATGGAAGAGTATAACTAATAAATTGTGGAGGAAATGATGATTAACAGACACTTAATGCAAGAATATGCCTTCGATCCACCAAACAACCTGTTCAGATCACTTCTATATCGATTGGATACTTATTTTCACCTTTGGTGGAGAATTGTTTTTGTTAGGCTTGGTTTGGGTCAAAATATATAAACTAGATGGCCAAACCAAATTATATCCACAAATATATGGATTTAGTTTTGGCTTGGCATGGTTTGGCCAAACCGTGTGCTGACCGTGCACCCCTTTTTTTCTAAAACACTCCAAAAGTACTCCAAACTCTACCCCAACTTCCAAAATAGCCTTTAAAAATAATAAAATCATCATCTAGGGTTAAATAAAAGAAACTAATGGAGGTAAAATTTTATTTTGATATCACAACTTTAAATAATATATAATTTAACAAATATTATGGGAATAATTTATTTTAAAATAAAATTGGGAACTTTTAATGAAATAATTATATAAATGAGAGATCATGATGAATGAATATTTTGTTCATTATCTGAATGAAAAAACAAGGATTACTTCTTCATTTTTCGTAAAAAGTCATAAATACATCATTCAAAAAATGAAAAGAATATCCCTTTTAAACAATCTTTTTAAAAATAAACTGTTTTTAAAAATTACATTAAACAATAATAGATGAATATTAAAAACATTATAGGCAATATTATTAGAAAATAATTATTTGAAATAAAATGTATTTTTGAATAATGATATATATAAATATATGTTTCTTAAAAATATTCTATTGAAAGATATAGTATATTGAAAGAGTATAATTAATGGATAACATGTAATATCAATAAATAAATTGTGGATGAGAAAATTAATTTGATTCTTGAGGGATAATTTTTATAATTTCATCCTCAGAAACATGTTTATAAATTATCCCGATAAACAATGAGATTGCACCATAGATTTCTTACCACTTTGGTAACTTTTGAATCAAAACCACATGAAAGATAAAACATTATATGTTCTTTTATATACCCATATAAAATTCATAATAATTATATTAAAAA
The DNA here is from genome assembly GCA_963277665.1 of Viscum album. Classification (NCBI taxonomy): domain Eukaryota; kingdom Viridiplantae; phylum Streptophyta; class Magnoliopsida; order Santalales; family Viscaceae; genus Viscum; species Viscum album. The sequence goes on along the minus strand of OY728153.1, from coordinate 487,450,554 downwards.
TTTAATGGGTATTATATACACCACATAAATGAAAAATGTATTGAAAATGGAATGAGTCTCATATAAGTAATAGTAAGACAAATTCCACTATCTCATGTTCTTTTATTCATAATCTCTCTAACCACCATTATCATAAATTTAAATTTACTATAATTATATAAAATTATCATTTAAATACTTATAATATACTATTTTATCCACTTATAACCTTTCAATCCCCATTTATTATTAACTCCTTATTAAAATAATTATTTTTTAGTGTTAAATATTTTATTTTTCATTAGAATTTCAGTTTTGAAGTTCCAATACTTACACATTATTCATGGTTAGATAAAGTCATGAATTTTCATCATGTCATAAATATCATATAAATTTATTTTATGTACACTTTGAGTCATCCATAATATATATATATATAGAAAAATGAATTACATTGTTCATGTATGTACACATGAATGATATTTTGAGTTTTTGATGGATGGAGAGAAAGTCATGTACATGAAAATTAACCATTGTAGAATCATTTTTGTATCATATATATCATATATATTCATTAAATAAATCTTTATTACCATCCAGGTAAATAGAAAATGAAAAATGAATCATATCATTTTTTGGAGGTGGTAATCCACACATATGCACAATTGAAATTATCATTTTAAAAAAAGGGAAATGTAATAAGTTATATATTATATTATAATTTCATAATAATAAGTATTTAATCAACATAAGGATGGTTATTTAAACAAATCATAATAACTTTTCATGAAATATATTCATGGATAATGAATTTTATAACTATTGGGGGGGAGTCTACAGTTTCACATGAATGATTCTTCACATATAATTTAATGGAATATAGGGTTTATTTTGGTGGTTCCATTATCATAAAAATATTGTATTATATTTATTATACTGAAATTATTTTTTATGATGAATAAAATATATTTAGATGAGTTATAAGACGAAATAAATTGAATGAGTTTGGGTAAGATCATTATGTCTTCCTTCATACGATTGCTTTAGATCCATTCTTAAGGACACTTAGAATTACATTTTAACAATTAAATCATCTCAAATTAATGGATATGATTTTTTATAGGATATTTAGGTAGGTTTTGGTTGATATAGAAGGTTAAATGTGGATTAAATTAGATAAAGTATGTATTTACTTTTATATGTGGGGGATATGACACACTAGGAATTTCATAATGTAATTAAATATAATAAAGACACTCTCAAGAAAAATTATTCCAGATTTAAATAGATTTAATAAAAAATTTGTTATGGGTTAAATATCATCATTAAATGTAATTTACAATGGATTTGGTGTGATTGTAATACTTATATGTTGGTATAATCCCTTTATTATCTGATTTTAACCTTAACTATAAAAACACCTTTTTCAATCTCAAAGGGATATAATTTTACTTATAAGTTAAGAATTAGATCATAAACTTAAAAGTAGTGTCATTTTAAAAAAAATTAATACAAATTATCAATTTTATGTATTTTTTTGATTTTTTAATAAACTAATAAAATATTATTTAACATAAAATTTCATTAATCTCAATTATTAAATGATTCAATTATTTTGACTTAAAAGGAATCAATATAGTATTTTAATTTGGATTTATAAATTTCAAAAATGTATAATAATTTATATTCACCTATAAATTTTTTTGTACCATAACACAACAAAATAATATTAGTTTTAGAGTTTTTAAAAATCATTTACATAATTTTTCAACTATTTTCATAATCATTCTGTTGGCATTGCATAATAATTTGAGTTATATATTAAAAACAGTAACAATTTTAAATAATGTACCATGATAAAAAAATTATTAAAATTTGTAAAAAATATTTATAACAAATAATGTCATCTTTATTATCCATATTTAATAATTCTAGATATATTAAATTCAATAGTGTGACATTTTGGAATTTTCATTACATAAAACAATATCAATTTTATTATCGAGGGAAAATGGAAACAACGTCATATATTTGATGTTGGGACTAAAATGACATCAATTATTCCACAAAATGAAATAATTTCATGTGTTGGGTTGATTTTGAGATCCTACGTCATGGTTTAACAATGTTTTAAACATTTTATCTTAACTGCGATGATATATATTTACCGTAATTACTATTAATAATTACAAAAAGGAGACTTATTTAACAAATTTAAACCTTATAATTCCAAAAAATGGAAACCATTATTCAAGATTAATTATCTATAAATGTAATAAATTAATCATATTTAAAAACAAAAAATTCAAATAAGTGTAGTTCTATAAGAAAAATGCATATTTATGTATAAAGGCATATTTAAAAAAAATTAAAACCCTAAAATTTATTCCAAGGATGTTAACTAGACTAATAATAATATATGATAACTAAAGTTAATTTGAAATAATTGAAAATTAAATTCATATTTTTAAATGATTCAAATAAAAATATGGTTTCAAAAAAATTATTATTTAAATATTCATTAGAAAATCGGCCAATTCTAAAAAATCCCAAAAATTCATTCTATTATAATATTTATATGAAAAAGAAAAACAAGATACAAATTTAATAATATAAAATTTATTAAAGGTCTATAAATTATTTATAATATCCCCCTCAATAAGAACTAAAAATAAATTTTGAAGAAAACGTATTTGTAATGAATTAAATGACTAATAAAAATTGAATTATTAATTACTAATATTTAAAAGATAAAATTTTATAGAATATGAAATATTATATATATTTCATAATTCATTTAATCTTATTAATACCCACCAATTTAATAACAAGGTTTTAATTGTCATAATAATATGTTGTAGTTTGTTTAAGCTAGCTATTGTGTTTTGTATACACAATTGAACATAGTATTATTTTTAAATATCATGGTGTTACATTAAAACCATTTGAATAAATGAACCCCTAAAATTTTAAATTATTAATTATAGTAAATGGTTGGATATTTAAAAATTCATTTACTGAAAACCCACATCGTAAAAATTGATAATAAACTTTCCTCTTAAAAAGATAAATAGAAATACGAAGGTCATCTAAAATAACACATAACCAGGAATCCATATTAGAGAATATGATTATGATGTAAAAACATGTACATGGATGAAAAATTATTGTCTAAAAAATTATAGAGAGTAAGAGATAATATATAATAAAAGAATGTGAATGATCATGAGAATGATAATGACCACAAAATCAAAAATCAATGTGGCCTGAAGAAGCCATCGATTCTTATGGAATGAAGGAAGTAAGAAAACATTTTTATTTCAAGATCCTTTTCCAATAGTTAGAAAATTACTGTTCCATCTAGAATAAGAATATGATGAAATATTGAAAACAGAAATTTATAATTTCATCCTTTATTCAATTACCACCATAATATAATCTTTTTATCCAAAAACCTAGTATTGAATAATAACAATTCATGAAGAAATTATTGAAATAAATATCTAATGGATCATGTAATCCACAAACCATATCAGGATATTCCTCCTATATTGATACATTAAAAAAATGAAAATTCCTAACACATGGTAAGTTAATTTCCAAAATTATTAATCCTTCATATGATGAAATACAACACTAATCTAGAAAGCCTTGATAATAATACCAATATTTAATTATAGATAATTATTTAAAATTATTAAAAATATTCCCAACTATGTTCAAAAACTATAAAAAAGAATAATTTGATAACATATTCTTCTAAGATTAATTGAACATTTATGTCCAATCATTATTATCCATTCGTGAAGTCATATACTGAAAAATGTATATTCTGTAATCATATAATCTCCAAAAAGAGTTAATCATTTTGATATATTGCTGTAATTACCATAATGATAGATAAAAAGAATATATTCATTAAATAGATAAATAAAATTTATTCAAAAAAAATAATTCTTATCTTATTTTTTATTAATTTATTATGTTAAGCATATAATTTTACACATAAATAGAGCTGCATTTTTATAAAATAACATTGATCACTAAATAGAAAAATCACATTTTAGTTTCATTATTAACTATAAGATAATGAATATACTACTAGGTAATAATAACCAATAATTACCTCATCATCAAAGATCATATTTACCTTAAACATTATCAAAACCATTAATACTATATTAAAAAATGTAATGTAATTATTCCAAAAATAACATTTATACATGTTAAATGTAAGGGTAGAATATTCAAAAAAATATAATAAATCACAATAAATATCTCACAAACTATCACTAGTAAACTAAAAATACAAAAAAAATAAATAAGTATTGATCTAAAAACATGATTTCAAATATCAACTAAATATAAATACGTAAAATCATTTAAGTAAAAAATCATGAAAACCAGGACTTCATGAATTCCAGTGGTAGGTGTTGCAACCTTATCACCCTTTAGTTGTGAGCTAATGCCTCACAAAATTTTGAGATGTGATATGTTTTCTTATAACATGCATGTTCATTTATTCTTATAAAATTAATCATCAAATTAAATTTTAACAAATATGGTTTGTTGTAAAAATGAATTGTTTTCATAAAATTCAATAATATTAATTTCTTATTTTTACATTAACAAAAATAAAATATTAATGACTATCATTCCCATAATTGTGTATTTTAATAAAATATCACATTAAACTGAATCAATTTTATTGATTATCATTAATATTTAACACATGTTTTCATATCCTTAAATATTTTTTTTGGAAAAACTCTTAGTTGAATAATGATTTTTATAATTAAAATATAACAGATAAAACACTATAATAATATATTTCTAGAATCCCAATAAACAATCAAATACATTTACTTCAATTACATTTAGAAAATAAAGTCATTATTGCTCACAGATCTATGCCTTATATTCGCGCATTGAATCATATTATTTATTTGTTCTTCAAAAATAATGCATTGGAATATTACTGGTTCCATATGGTGTACATCATATCCCTCTATTGAAATCATAAATTTTACATAGAATCTATCAGTTCTGTGACATTATTTTCAACATATAAATCATTTTCTAAACCCACTAATATATTTATTGGTGTTTATTTTCCCACATACGTGACATTTTGGAAACTAAATCTTCTTTCCTCTATGGTATTCCAGAAGCACTATTTATATATTATTAGGCGTGTCTAGATACTCGCCCATATTTATATTTTATACATATAATTAGATATATGGCTGGGAATAATTACATTGTCTCATATTCAATATATAATTTCTATTGTTTCCTCATGGGTAAAATCATTCCACATTCAATCATATAATTCATTAAAATGATACCTCATTGTTCTAGACATTCACTAAGTCGATAAATAAAATTGTGAGAAATAATATTCATAGTGAAAAAGATTGAAAAATAATTCATAGATTTTCATCCTTTTATGTATTGTTTGACACCATAGGTTTATCATTGGACATTCATGGATATTATCTATTAAAATCATTTATAATGGTTCATAAATAAAATGATAATTATCCCAAGAATACCCCCATGAATAATTCAGACTAGGAGTGTAGTGAGGGAACACTCACAATACACCGAAATTATTTTCTATATATACTTAACAATCCCTTTTCATGTTTATTACACATAGATCCATATCTGAATAAACTTTGTCAACTTATAGTATCTATACATGGACGTTTTTCTACGAAAACCACACTCATTTATTAACCAAAATACACGATGTTATTTTATATGTTGGATTAATCTAAGGCTTCCCTCTACAAATTTTTATCCTAGTTTCTACTCATAACTAGACCTTTCTCAGTTTCCAACTATACTGATTCATACTTTTCATTAATAAATATTATATCTAACTAGATGAATATTCATTACATAACATTATGATCTATGATAAAACCATAAAATATTAGTTTCATTGTAAAATTGGAAACATAATTAACTAGAGAGATATATAATTCTATGTGAACCCATATCATAATAAAAATCTTACATACTCTTACCACAATATCATATACCATTCATCATATATCACTACCCATGAAGAGTAAACATGTTTATAAACATGGCAACATAAAATATGGGAATAGTCCATGGAAAATAATTGTGTTTAATAAGTATCTCAATGTAATAATAATAAAACATATAGAGAAATAATAAATATTGTATCATTGAATTTTATACCAAGTAAATTACAAAAAATACCAAATTATGTTATTATAGATGAAAAATTAATTTAAAATAATACACATAATATTTATGAAGGGAAATATCTATTTCATTGTGAAATTACTTCCTAAAAATCAAAATTTTTAAATATTATGGAAAAACATTTCCTTGAAAATGAACATGGTATCCTCTAGGTAAACATACAAATTGATTTCTTGTCATGATAGTGATAAATTCCCTTAATTTTACCAATGTTAAAACAGAGATTAATTTCAAATATTTAGTAAAATATCAAAAGTTCCATATTCAATAAATAACATAAATATTCCTCTTCACTATATATTTAGGAAATAAATCAAAGGTAAAATTACATTAAATAATGACATAAGATTATTAAAAACAAAATTCATTGTATTTTTAGAGAACATATATATCTTAGAAAAATTATATTTGACTATAGAAATAATGATATTTTATTTTCATTAAATATATTATATCAGTGTCATGAGCAATTAAAGAGTTGAAAATGAAAGAAACGCATATAATATACAGAAATAACTATAAGATCGTAAAATTAACGTGATTATTGAGATATATGTTATATCATTTCATTATTAGAGAGTTTATTATAAACAATCATGATAAAAAATAATATTGTAAAATAAATCCTTCACCACATTTGTAACTTCCATATAAAAATAACATGAAAAAGATAAATATATATGGAAAGATATATCTCTATAATTTTCTGAATAATTATAAAAAATTAATTAATGTATTATATATTGATCAAATAAATCCAACTCATGGTGAATATATAATGTTTTATACAAAAGTAAAAGTGAGATGAAAATCCCTTAACTAATGTTTCAATTTCATAAAAACCACATCATAATCCAAAATAATAAATTTAAATTTATTAAAACTCTATATGAAAATCATATAAATACTTATGATATAATATAATTTTAACTTATAACATTTAAAAACCCATTTCTTAATAATTACATATTTTAATTATTGTTTATAAGTTTTAACTGTTTCATTTTTAACGAGAATTTTGGTTTGGTAGTTCCATTCAAAATTATTTTATCACTGATCCATAATTTAAAGAATATTAATCATTGTATAAATATTATATATATTCATTATTTTAAGTATATTTATATTTATAGTATTCCATAAATATATGGATAGAAAAATGAATCGCACTGTTCATAGAGATAACATTCCATACGTATGCATAAATGTTGTTTTCACTTTTCGAAGGATGGAATAGAAGAAGGTTAAATTAAAATTCACATTCAAAAAAATTATTCCATAATATTTACAACATATGTACCTTAATTATTTCATTATTATCATCCATTTAAATAATAAATGAAAAATTAATCAAATCGTTTCTTGGTGGTGGTTGTTCACATGTTCGCATAATTGATGTTGTCATTTTCCAATGGATTGGAATGAAACCATGTAGATATAATATTATAATTGCACAATAATAATTATGTCATAAATATCAGTAATAAACACGAAAAAAATTATAATATTGATTCAGGTATGATTGTGAAGGAAAATTAATTGTATCAATATTCGTAGGTGGTAGTCCACACGTACGCATGAGCTGCACTTTCACTTATAATTTGATGGAATATATAGTTGATTTTAGTGGAACCATAATTATAATAAAAATGAGTTCTAATAAATATAAATAACTTTTTTAGGACAAATAACCCAAATTTAGTAGAGTTATAAAAAGAAATAATTTAAATGAGATCGGTTAAGTTGTTTAACTCTTCTTCGTTAGTACTCCTTTAAATCCGTTTTATGGAAAATTTTAGAGGTAATAAAAGAATAAAATCCCAAATTATTCATGTATAAGTATGTTTTTAAGAATATTTGGTACCTTTTGGATGAGATAGATATCTCAAATGGGTGTAATTGTGTGAAAGTTGATGTCTCATTTTATATGTGGGGGAGAAGACAAAAATATATTTTCATAGAATCATAAACTATAATAAATTCATTCTCAAGGAAAATTATTTAAAATGTCTATATATTGAAATAAAAATAGGATATTATCAAAATATAATCATCTAATTAAATGAATATAGGTTGTGGTTTCATTTTTGACCTTATATTTTGCATTGACCCCTTTTATTAACGAATTTTAACCATCACGGTAATAATAACTCTTTCAATCATAAAGGATTACTATTTTACATAGAAATGAAGAATTATATAATAAATAGACAATATGTGAAATTTTAAACCATTTATAATCCTTATTATACTAGTGAAATATTTTGATAATTTCTAAATAAATTAATAAAATATTGTCATATATAGAATATCCCTTACTTCATTTTTTAAATGATTACAATTATTTAGAATTTAAAAACATAAATATAGTAATTTAGTATGAATTTATAAATTATAAAATCCATATAATTTAATATTAATCTATAAAGTCAGTTTGGTGATACAACTAACCAATTTTTTTTAACTTTAAGTGTTTATAAAAAAACATTCACATTATTTTCCAAATATATTCACATTCATTGTGTTTTCGTTATGTAATAATACATGGTAATAATTTCATCACTAAAAATTAAAAATAAATTACCATGATAAAAATATTAATTCATATGTTCCATAAAAATTTATAACCAAACATATCCCCTTTTCCCACATGTAATAATTATCAAGATATTAAATTTTATAGCTAGGCATTTTGGAATTTTTATTACATAAAATGATATAAATTTTAATATTTACAAATAATGGCACAAAAAAATTGATATATTATAATTTAGGTGTTATATGGTCGAATTTATTTCATAGAGTTAAATAAAATTGATTTTTGGTTGGAGTTTGAGACCTTATCTCCTAGTATTAATGATGTTATAGCCATTTTACCCTTCTCGAGGTGACAAATATTTACAAATTTTACTATGCACAATAAAAAAGTAAAAGAGTCCTATTAAAAAAATCGAACATAAATATTCCAAACATGGTATTGAATTTTCAACATTAAATATAAATAATTGGAATAAATAAATTTAATATGAAAACAAAAAATGCAACAGAAAATTTTTTTTTTCCAGAAAAATACCTTTTAAGTATAAAAAATATTTTTTACCATATTATATAATAAAATTTATTATAATGAAGAAAATAGGAATATTACTAACATAATATAACTATTTTTACTTTTAAATAATTTTAGAATAAAATGGATGTTTGAAAATTATTAAAAAAAATACAGTTTTCAATAAATACTAATTTTTTAACTATTTACTCGAAAATCAATCTTTTGAAAAAATAAATTCCCAAAAATTCACCCTAAGTTAATTTTTATATGATAATTTCTAAAATTTAATCCATTTTAAAATATATAATTTAAAAAAAAATAATAATTTAGTTATAATATTCTGTCAGAAAAATAAATATAATCATTTTTAAGGAAAACATATTTTTGAACTATAAAATGACTTGACTAAACAATGAAATTATATTTAATAATAATTTTCCAATAAATTTTTATAGATTATGATATATAATATTTATATATTAACGTGTTTAATAATATTCTCACCTTATAATTAAAAAATATATTTCTGACGGTCATAATAATATTTCATGGTTCATTTAGGCTCGGTGTTGCATGTTAAATATGCTATTGAACATCATCATTTTTTAAAATAGTAGTTTGTTAGAGTAAATATGTTGAAAAAAATTATGTGCATTTTGTAGACATATATGTTCCAAACTATGTTCATGGACATGATTTCAAGTAGCTATGTTCCCATGTAATTTCATGGACAATATTGTGGGCAGCTATGTTCAGATGTTTGTGCATAGAAATAATTTTGGTTATCTATGAAAAAATGTTATGATTTCATATGATAAGTATATTCTTCATTATTACACCGATTTTATGATTTAAATATTATTGGTTGTTGTTTAAATGCTTATATTACTCATTTCTTGGGTTATGCCAAAATATTAAAATCATAACGCAAGATTTATGATCTCTGTTTTGTTGGGCAAGAGTATCCTTTATTTTATCCACTGAAAATGATTGTGTTCTCATATAAAAATTCCCATTTTATGATCAATTATGGTATTATATTTTTACCACATTATTGATAATATGATATTAATTCTTTCTTATATTTATTTTCCACAGAAAGTTAAAATGTTTAACAAGTGTGATGTATCTAAAAAAGTGTAACTTGAGAATACTATTTATTGGAAATTTTTGATACATACAATGAAATATGAATATTATATATCTAATATTAAAAGAAGATATTCCTTTGGGTTTTATGATTTTGATCTTATCAATGTGGTGAAAATTTGAAGTTATAGAAATGATATTATTATTTCAATGTTATGCTCAAGTAGTTCGAGTTAGTATCAAAGATAATGTGAAAATAATATGATTTTAGCATTGGATCTAGGAGTGTGGGTCAAGGTAATCTCTATTGCTATTAGAGTATGTTTTATTTATATTTAGAGAATAAGTTATTGATTTTAAGATGAGAAAACCGATAGAAACATTGCATAAATTTAATGGGTAGTAGTAATATCTAATTATATCAATGTAGAACAAAAATTGATATATGATGAAATAAAGGTGTCATGAGATAAGATATATTAGCATTAACGTTAAATATTATCATGGTGGTATAATTTATAAGATATTATTATGATTCTCAAGAACCATATTTTTAGAATGTGATTGGAAACATGTTAATTATAATGAATCTATAAAATATATGTCTCTATAATATTCTGTAAGTATATAAGAGTGAATCATTGGAATAAATGTATGTGAGTAGTGAAAATATTAACATATGACTGTAATGTTAGAAAAGATGAGTTCTCACGTATTACACCTGAATGTGAGGTTTATTTCATATTTAAAATTATGTCATGAGTCATGACTATATTAAAAACACCATCAGATATTTTCATTAGTGAGTGATAATTAAAATAATTATAGTGTTATATTTTTAGCATAAGAACGTAACAAACCGAAATTTTAGTATGCATTTTCCTTCAAATAAATACTCTATATTAGATATTGTATCAAACATAACATTGAAATAAAATTAATTATGATATTTTTTTACCAGGAAAGATAAACAATAATACATTTTGGGAATACAATACAAAACATTATAAATAAAATTAAAAAGACGATTAAAATGATAAGTTAAAAAAATTATTATTAATAAAAATGCATTAATTTCATAAATTTTATTATTTTATTTATTATTAAATACTGATTATATTATATATAATATTAATATATTGAGGTATATTTAATGGATACAAAATAAATAAATAATTTTAATGTTATGGGATTAAAATAATTTAATGTTAATAAGTTTTATTTTTTAAAGAATATCTTATAATGTATATTATACTTTATTATAATTTAATTCTATAATTATGAAGAATTATTCTAAAAAACAATTTAAAATAAATATTAGAGAAATTAATGTAAAAAATTTCATTTTATCATTATTTTGACTTTTTTAATTAGTAATTAATAAGAATTTATATTAAAAATGATTAAATTTTAAAAATTACTTTTTTATTAAAAACAATGTTTTATTAGATTTTATGATTTCATTTATAAATTAAATCCTTAAAATATATTATTTTAATTCCATAAAATTTAAATCATATTTGGATTTAAAACATCAATTTTAAAGAAGGGTATTTTTTAGAAATTTAATAAAAAGGTTAATTTCATAGTGAATATTAAAAATACAGTTGTGGAAAATACCATAACTTTTATGAAATGGTCATTATATGAGAATTAATTACAAATTTATAATCCTATTTTTTCAGAAAAAATATTTATTTAATACGTAAATTTATGAATTTAAAAATAATATGATAAATTTATAAACCAATGTTTCACATATTGGAACCAAACCAATATTTCATTCTAATAAAAAAACTAATTATTTTTCCATTTACAATAATTAATTATTCAGAAGATTACTGTTAGTTTTGGATTGGTTTGTAAGTAAAATAAGCCACTTTTATTTATAATCAATCAAATAAATTTCATTTTGATAAATAATATTCACAATATTTTTTTAAAATAAGTGATAATTCATTTTTTCTGTTTAAAAATCAATTTTCTATATACTAGTTTTTTACATTATGGATACTTATCATGAAGATAAATTTTAGAATTTTAAAAAATAAATCTAATTAAATTCATTTCATAGTTATAATCCTGTTTTTCAAATTATGTGATATGGTAAATATTTTTTTTATAAAAATAAGTTACCTAGTTAAATGTTAGTTACCACAATAATGTCTAAAATGAGGTATAAGTGTTAAATAAGATGATAATGTATCCAAATATCCTGAAATGTTATTTATAAATGTGTTGATAAGGTTATATTATATCTTACCTTATGAGATCCTCATGTAATGTCAATTTTCGATCCACTTTCCTTGAATATGGGAATCCTTGTATAATAATAAAATATTATTTATAAGAATACTAATATTTTATAAAAAAATCCCCCACATGTCTAGGAATCAAAAAATAAAAATTCATCACTATAGTCTTCCATTTTTTATTCTCTAATAATACTCTAATTTTTTCTTGATCAAACAATCTGAAAATAATTCTCTAATTCCTTGAAAACTAATAAATCACCCAAAATGATATACAATTTCTTCATTGTATGTAATAAATTCTTATCATTATTTTTTAATTATATATTTCCTTCATCTATCATCAATTATTATATTCCCATATAATAAAATATAGATTATATCATTAATCTTTTATAATTATAAAATTATAATAATATCACATAATAATCACATCCATATATTGATTAAAACATGTTATTGTTTATATTAGTTTAATTAAGAATATAAATGATTCTATAAATTTTTATAATAGAATGATAAGAGAGATTAATTATTGATAATACATAATATTAAAAATTAGAATTCTTTTCTAGATTTTTAATATTAATATTTTACTCATTATTAATATAAATTCATTTATTCATTGGAATTTACTTAATAATTCACATTATTGATTTTAATTTGGACATCTATACCCAAAACCACATAGAATAAAACAAGAACATTCTAAATTATAATGGATGTTATATTATATTACCTTGAATATTTTGGATATTGTGAACTCATGAGCATGGAATGATATCAAAAATTATAACACCAAAACAGACAAGAAATAATTGAAGCTAATAATATGTGATGATTGATATTATGTAAAAATTAATCAATAACTATATAGTATATTAATTTAAAATATCCATAAAAATGGTAAAGAAAATTAATTTTTTATGGAATAGTTTAGTAATTGGTATTTTTAAATGATACAGGAGGTTAGAGTGTGTACGACTATGAGGAAATCTAAAGTAAGGGTTTTCTTATCTCAATATATCTTCATTAAGATATGTCACATATTCCATAATTTTTCTACATAATGTGGTGTATAAAAATCACATTTGTGTCTTTTCATCAAAATTATCATTAAATTTTTGGGATTTTAAAATAAAAATATGATTACCTCTTTCAATGGTTTATGATTCCAGTGGTATCAAATCCATAAGATTTTGTTTTCAAATCTCACATTGATATTTAGATTGTCTATTTATATGTTCATATTTTTTTTGTAATTTCAGGTTATTTCAATATAAACCCCATTATATTTTATTAACCTTTAATTATTTCAAGGGTTTACATATTTTTATAAAAATAATAATATCATTTTGTTTCATAATTTAACTAAACTAATTCATATAAGTGGAGTAACATTATTTTTTTTTTCAATCAGAAATCCTTCTATTTCATATCCATACTCCATTTATTATTTCCAAATAAAATATTCTACATAATTTAATGATTACTTGAGTTCATGTTATATTTTATTTTAATTTATTTTAATGATTTTAAAATGATTCTTTTTTAACATTTCATACATGGGACATTTTTAACCACATTTACTCCCTTTAAAAAATATTGAAAATAATATTCTTTTAAAAAAATGAACAATAATCCCTTTCACCAACATTATTTTGTTTTTTCTTAAAGATACTCATCTTTAGTTTTCATGGATTTCCGAGGTAATTTCATTTTAGTTAATCTTTTTAATTTTCAACGATGAGATATAAGTTATTAATATTTAGAAAAGTTATTTTTATATATTATTTTAAAAAACTATTATAAATGGGATTTTCGTCATTTTTAACATCCTTTAATGTGTCATATACTTTACTAGAAATGGAATATAATTATACAATCATAATTATTTCTCTATATGAGTTAGGTTCATGTCTTATGGATGTTTTCATGATACCTATTTACATCATATTCGTAAATTAATCTATAATGGGATTGTGGATATTTTCATTATCATGTAGAACACATATATATGTTTTTCATTATTTGATAACTTGTACATTATATCCATCTAATGCATTGGTTAATTTTTTATATATAATGAGACTATGATTCTATGTGGGGAAATTATTTCTCAAATTTATGGTCACAAGAATGTGTTTGGATATAATTTCAGGTATATATGTTTATAAGTATTTGTGTGGTCATGATTATAGGTAGGTGTGTACATAAATTTGTGTGTAACAATTATTGTATGTATCTATATTAATAATTTTTTATGTGGAAATGATTTTAGTTAACTATGTTATATATGTTAGGACTTCCAATTCTTATATATATGTCATATTATTATTCCTATATAACATTTTCATGATTATTTCTTAATTTTTACTCACCCTTATTACTCATGAATTTTGTTATCCAAATATTTTTTCCATGACAGATTATTTGTGATATTTTTTTGGTATTATTCAAATTAATTATATCTATGCACCCTGATAATTGTATCATATCCACATTCTCCTCATATACACACAAATACTATTTGATTGTTACCTCTTATGTTTACCCATACTATTTATTTGAGAAAACACCTTTTTTATTTGTTTGTTCCATATGAATTTAAGAGGACTAATATGACTAATATCTATAAAAGAGAGTCACATGAGAATAATTTTTTTGGGAAATGTTGAAGACTTTAACATTATAAGACAATGTTCCAAATTAGAAAATAATCTAAACCATTGGGTTATGGGATCAGGTGTTTAGTTTTGTGGTAAATATTTTAATTAATGGAAATCATATAAATTATATTCATGTTACAGTCACATTTTAGGAGTTTACATCAAATATAGCATGTAATGAGTATGTTTTTAGGACAAGATATATTAGTGCTGTTCTTGGGTGTCTCATTTATTTACATCCTCTAGTATTACATATAAAAACCTCATTTCTATCACTATTTATTCAATTTATTAAAATTAATCTATCCACCAATTAATTTATTATTCTTGATACATAGTTATTCCACACTAAACCATTCTAATTTTTATTAATTGTTTATTCATATATTAGTTAACTAATTTCAGAACCATTTATATATGTAAAACCTTTAACCATTTATCATTTTAATAATTTCAAAAAAAATCTATATTTTTTTATATTATTCAACAACCAAACATTAATATTTTCTATTTAGTACGTAAAAAATGGTTATCCCGTGCCTATTACCCCACCATCAATTCCATTACTTGTTTAACAACATCCACTCTATCCAAACCCCATAATTTTTTCCCGATAGAAAAAATATATCCCAACCCATTTCACAAAGATATAAAACAAACCATACGAATATACTCTTCCAATAGTAAGAATACCAAACAAAATTATAATGGAAATGAACTCAAATTGTAGTAGGAAACTAAAGGATTCAGTATTCCTTAAAGCCTTTTATATTTAATAAAATTTTCTATATCATTTTTGTAAATATAGTATATCATAGGGTAATTATTTCAATGATTCTATGCCTTCTATACTCATTATCATAAGTTTTAGTTGGGGAAGTCATATGTAATGGATAAAGAATTAATACTACATGCTTAAATATCCTAATAAATCATTGAGAATGATAATCCCAATTCATAAGGTGAACACTCCATTTCATCATAATGTACTAATATCCATGATGTAAATCATTATATATAGTACAGTATTACTATATTTTATATATTGTTTAAATTCAACGTTTTATATCATTTAATGAGAGTTATTTCATGTTATTTAAGGGATATGAGGTTATAAATATGAAGCATTACGTTTCTGATATGTTTACCCATCTATTATAATTCATAATTTAAAACAAAAATTCTAAAGGGTCTTATTTTTGGGTTCTACATGACCCCACTACGCTATTTCGGTAGTGGTTTTGTGTGTTTTCTTACTCAAGTATTAGTCTAGTCTATTTAAAACATGAATCACTTATCTCATTTATCATTTGTTCCATGAGGTGTTAAAACCCTATAAATGGTGGAGTGTACAACAGGTGTGGAAACTGATTCTACTTGTCTCTTGTATATCTCTAGAGATAGGATTCCTTTGACTTCCAATCCACTGCTCTTCCTCAACCCTGTTTATAGATCAATATTCTCTTATGACTCGATGGCATAAATCACACACATTGGTTCATCATTTTCTTCTTTTTTTGGTTAATATGTATCTCACAACATTAATAACGGGAATATTGTGCTTGTGGTTAAAATAACAAATTTTGGTTTTAATAACATTTATTAGATCCTTACTAATACAAGAAGTGGAAGTAGAGAATACCATGTATTCATATTTGTGAAAGTGGGAGGTAAATGAATAACATACATATCATATTATATATCATTTTATTATATATAAAATGTGATTGCCTATTTTTGTGGGTTTGTATCATGAAATATGTTATAGGATATCATAACCCATGAAACGGTTTGAATAATCAATTTACTAATAGTCGTATTGTATGTTTGCTTTATACAACTAAATATGAATACATATTAAATGTATATAAAAATTCAGTATCATATCCCGAATATGATGTTGACGTTTTTTGTTACATACAATATACAATATAATAGGTAATTAAAAGACTATCAGTAAAAAACATGACAAAAATAATTCCATGAGTTAATCATATTTGATTATTCAACTACTCGTCAAAAGGTATGATAGAATGTAGATAGAAACACGGCCTATCAGTTGTATCCTACGACTCACACTGAATTTCATAATATGATTGGTTGGTGAATATTTTAGTTATTTATATTTACTTATTAATTGAATTTATTAATTATAAGTAGTTTATCTATAATAATGAATGAAAATTTGGGAGATTTATTAATCCTTAATTAATTTATAATCTAATTAACTATCAGTTCTTTATAATCAATTATTTATTGTTTATAAAACAATTATTTAAAAAATATCAATAATTAAAAGTTAATATTTTAATATTTATTTTATCAAGTCTAATTGAATAACTTATGGATTAAAGTTATAGTTTTTTAGTAATTATAAAGGGTAATTTTTAAAAAGTTATAACAAAATAAAAAATATGGAATAATTTAAAAGGTTAATATATAAATTATTATTCATTAAAAATAAATAACTTCAAAACATTCAAAGTAAATCCTTGTTTTGGAAAATATTTAAAAATATCATTAATAAGTTGATTTGATTGATTTGATTAATGTTTTAAATAACATTAATTATGTGATATTTAAAAATTGTAGAAGGATTACCTGACAAAAATTGTAATATTTAATGATTATATTTCATAAAATATCATTTACGTAATGTATTATAATATAATGTGAAATACTAAAATTTCATATTTTGATATTAAAAGAAATCATTTATATTCAAAATTATGGAATTCACATAATGAATAATGCTAAAATTATATGGTGTTTATAATTAACAGTTTTTATTAATTCTTCAGAATTTATTATCATATGTTTAAATATATGAAGTATTCAATTTTTTAAATGTAATTCCATTTTAAATTTTTAATTATTTTAAATGGTTTTTATATATGGATAAGTGTATTATTTATCTTAAGTTGCTAAACTATTTCTTATAAATTTTCAAGCCTTGCATTACATGGTATGTACAATTTCATAGAATTTTATTTGGAAGAATTATTTATTAAATATAATTTTTAAATATTGGAATTTTGAGTAATGATGAATTTGATTATCTATCGAATAATGTATCCCTAGGTCGAGGGACATTCTTTCAATCTTCCTACATTCCTAGAGTTTTATGCCATCTTTTCGAAATGTAGAGGTTAAATATCTTTGGCTTGGGGATTTATCATATATATTTTATATCTCACATATATATATATATATTCACATGAAATGAACATGTATCTTACACATGATGAGCATTAAGAAATATGTAAATAATTTTTGATTCTATTTTTGTGTGACTAACATAAACTATGGGGTGTGTAAAAAGTTGCATATTAATATGGATTTAGAATAATAATTTTTTGGATAGAATAGAGATTAAAAAAATAAACCATTATAATCATTAATAAATAAATATAGTATAACATTAGAGAATATGGTGAGATTAAATACTTTCACAATACAATGTCTTAGACATCTTTTCGAGAGTCCCTTTTCAGGACCTCGATCATTTTATCTGGGTTACCCTAAGGAAAAGTGGGTTAACTTTTGTTTGGAAATTTTGTAATGAGTTGAACCTAACCATTAATTTACTTCTTCTTGGTCTCTTCTTTGGGTTTTAATTTTCATATAAACAATAACAGAAATAAAATTCATGTAATATTGAATATATATATATATATATAAATTATGGATTTGGATGAAGAGTTACTCACTCATATATATAAGATTAGTATATGACATGACAAACAATTTTTTCTACCACTTATAGGTTTGTATTATTTTAAATGATAGCTAGTCCTTGTCATGATGAACTATGGATCTTGTTCCACTAATGGTCATTATTAATTTTGAAAGGGGTAATCATTTTTTAGGGAGATCATTTAAATAAATTACATATTATATGTATGTAATACATTATATTGATATGATAATATATTATATTTTATACAATAGAATAATAATCATCACAATTAACACTGATAATAATCTATAGAAAAAGATAATATTAATGTAGAAAAAAACTACGACTTATAAATTGAGGAATATCTTGAGGATAAATTCTATATGATAGGGAAACACCTTCCTGAATAACCAAGTGTTGAAGTTATTCAATAGGTGAATCTAGATGCTGTTGAGAATCATATATTGTTTCAATTGGTTTTTCTATGTCGTTAAATGGAATATCAACGATAGTATTTAATTCCAAAATAGTCAATATGATTGGGTTTCACATTTATATTCAATATGATTGTATATTACAATGACATGGAGAGAGTGATAGTTTACTTAAGGATTTTTTTGGTTAAGATTTAATTCTATTTTCATTGATGGGAATGGTCTGAAAATAATAACGAGTTCAATAAAATGGAACCCAATGTTACAAATAGTTGAGAATATATTAATAAGGCATTTTATGTCATGGTTCTAGTGAGTTTTAGATAATACAAGTGGGTAATGTTTTAAATCTAAAAAATGATTTATATTTGAAGAGTCTAATAATGTTTCTTTATGTTTCTAGATATGGTCATTGAAACCATGTGGCGTCTTTATGAAATAATGAGTAATTATTCTATATAATTGGATTATTTGAGAAGAATAATGTGGCTAAGAGGAATGTGGGAGTATACTTGGTTTAAGGAAAGTTAAAATCTAACAAATAAAACAATATTTTAGTCCAAAAGTAAATTTTTTCTCATTTAATATCCTAAAAATTATAGGATATGTGATAGTAATGAAATATTTAAATTTAATATTATTTATAATGATTTATTGAATTAATCTATATCCAATGTATTATGCTATTTATAATACCAAATATTTAATGAAATAAAATAATAAATTTGTTTAGGTTATAGTGGTAAATGGAAATCTCAATAGATAAATTTATTTACCAAAATATTTCAAATTCCACTTTATCCCAAATAAATGTACATATTTTTATATACATATCAATGAATTTCAAGGAAATGTTTGATGGAAATTTTTATAAGTTTGATTATATTAAATTTAGAAATAATATAATGTAATAAAAAATGTTTAAATCATAACGTATAATGTTGCGTAGTTAAGTAGTTTGAATATGTTCAATAAGTTTTATATTAGGAATACAATTAAAAAATATCACCATTATTAAAAAATTATTAATTAATAGATGTTACCCACTATAATGTTTAGTGGGATGGTTTTCTTGCATGTTCACACATATTTTGGCATGAGTTACAGATAGATAAAATAAGATAACAATACTGTTGGATGTATAGAAAATATAAGGTTGGTCTATAAGTCTATCGTATATAATAAAATAGATATGTTCTTATATTATAATTTTTTAAATATTTTTAAATGAGTTTTAAGTATGTAAAAAGTATCATATAAAAGGAAATATCTTAATTTTCATTCTTTCACATTGGTTGAATATATATATATATATACACATATATAATTATAATTATTTTATATGAAGTCAAATGATAATTTTTGTCTCAATGTATGACTTTGAGATATCCTTAATTTATTTTCATCACATAGAATTATTGGATATGAAGTAATCTTAATTTTAAAGCAAGTATGATTCTTATATAAGATAAATAATATCCTCATATGGAATAAAATGTGACTCATATACCAAGAGGACCCATTAAGTATACCAATTTGAGTCACATATAATTTGAAATTAGTATATTTGGGGTGTATGTATCATATTAAGAGCCCCTCTTACCTGATTTCGGTTATTTAACTAGAATTAGAACGATCAATTAAATGATACCACTCTTAACAAATCGTTGAGGTTAGTTAATTTTGGGGTTGTTGGACATGTTGCTGGTAATTTTGTAATCCATTGCGTAAACAATATGGTATATTTACTATAATATAAAGATTATGAATTAAGGTCAATCGATTGAGATATATCAGGGAGTGTGTGACCACACAAACTTGGTAAAAATGATGTGCATATAAATTTGGATGAGATAATGTGATTTTATCATCCACAAAGCTAAAGTATATTTTTCTTATTCATCGATATAGTCATTTAGTACAATGATTATCGTTGATTTATTACAAGGTTATATTGTAATTACAATAAGTATGTCCCATGACAACCAAATATAATAGACAGATGAAATGTACATGAATTCATATTAGTATGGTATGTGGTTGGTCAACACATATTTTGAGATACCTATGTATGATGGGAATCCTTCCAGATCCCTTTATAGGTTGAGTAGAATTGATGATTTGTTAGGGGATCCCAATTTGTACATATATTGATACATGGTTTCATATTTTTTTTTCAAATATATAAAATATTGTGGTGAAAAAATAGAGGGTAAGTATTTAAGGATAGAGTTTTTCTCAAATTCGTACAGTATATGTGTTATGAGCTAAGATAAACAACTTTTTAACTGGGTATTCATAATGTATTACATAGGATGTGATACAAGGTGAAATTGATGATATGTTTCCAAATTCTTTTTCGAAGCTATCCAAAAGAGTGGTGGATGTTATTTCATGTGTAATTGAATAAGAGAAAATATAAGACATAATGTTACAAAGTCTATGAGGAATTAGTATCATTGGGATATTGAAGTAGTTGGTATTCCGTAAAGCCTTATGTATTTTATTCAATGAGCTATATCCAATATAATGATATGGTATATCATAAGGGTATGAAATACAAGATTTAATACCGAATTACCACACAATCATATGATAAGATTAGGTTAGTCATAAGGAATGGATAATATATAACGAAACAATATTCAATATCCTAAGAAATAATTGATAATAATTGACCCAAGTCATAAAGAGTCAATTTCAAGATGTTAGAAGGTAATCAAAACCATGTCATAAATCATTGGATAGGAATCATTAATGTTTCTTATCATATTTTGGGTAGATTACACAATTTATATCATTTAAAGAGAGGAATTATATGATATTTAATTATTTCTAATCTATGCATAGATTCATGAGTTTGTTGATACATTAACACATTAATTATAATACATATGATAATGCATGAACACTTGACGAGTTTCCTAGAGGTTTTTATAAGGGTATACTTCCATTGGATGGATATGGGTGTGTTTGTGTGTGTTCTTACTGAAATCTTGGTCAAGTCCACATGGAACCCAAATCTCTTATCACCTACATCTATTTCTCCATGAGGGGATAATGTGTCGTGAAGAGTGGATTATCCTCTTTTCATGACAAGTGATTCCTACAATAATTTAGATACCATCATAGGTGGGAGACCTATGAATTACACTCATATTCTCTTCCTCAAAACTCTTCAAATATCAACATAGTGATATTAATCTACAATTCAAGGTATAAACATGTTTTTCTAAAAAATTTGATTTTATTTTTAGGCATGTAATATTTATTTAGGCTTGGTGATCTGGGGTTGGTGATTAAAATCACTCACTTTAGGGATAATATTAGATCCTTACAAATACCTACACAAATAAAACATAAAAATTTTTATCTTATCATTTTTCATTTGAATTTAAAATATATTACAAAAATAATATACAACATTAATTATTTATTTTAACCTTGTCATTTAATTACAGTATATATGTTAATATACCTCTATGAATATAGTGAATTATATCCAAAAGAAAAATAATGATATCATAATAGAATGATTATGAATAAATCTAAGATATATTATAAAAATAATTTCACTAATATCATATAAGAACATGTTTTTTTATTCTACCTTTCTAATTTCCATTATTGAATTTAGTTATCTTTATTATATTAACAAAAACCATTTACCCATTACAAACGTAGGCCAGAAAAATATATATTAAACACATAATAAATATAATGGATATTTTGAATCCTCCTCCTCAAATACTGATTAAAATAATAATAACAAAACTATGAAAGGATTATGAAGACCCAACACAACTATGATCTAAATAGGTACCCTAAATGAACTACAATACATCAATATAATTCTTGAACATGGAAAAAAACCAATAAAACTAAAGACAAAACCCCTTATATGAACATAAAATAAAAAAGAATAAATAAAAAATAATATATGAGAGGAAAAAAGATAATAATTATGAAGATAAAGGAATCTAGGATAACAAATAATTAATTACAAGTAGATAGGGATCAAAATATGACAACAGATAATCAAGGCTTCTTAAAAAAATCAAAAAGAATCCATTAGTTTGAAGGAATCAAAAAGAAAAGTATTTTATTTGAGAATCCACATGAAATTATATATAAAAGAAAAAACACAAAAAACATGATGAAATAAAGGATACATATTGAAATGTGGGTAAGATATAAGAATCATGTAATAAACTCCCAAAATCATTAGGTGTTAAACCTATTTAAAATTGGTGAAAATATTAAAGATCATGGTGTAATGTGTACCAACATACTAGAATTCTAAAACAACTAGAAATCATAATGAAAACCTCAAACTACCCAAATAAATCAGGAAACCCTTACCCCCAATTCCATAACACAATATCGACCTTCATGAAATAATTATCAAAATATGGGATCACTAATATTTTATAACCCACAACTTTCTGGTGCATAGTAGAGCTACAATCCATAATACAAAGCACCATGGTTAAAGGATCTAAACAAAACCCCTAAGATAAAAATGAAAACCTTTTGGATCAAGACCTATGCCAAAAAAAATTTACCATGGAACAATTCTATATACCATGTCACCACCGTAAAACGTTTCTCCTAGGGCTCCACAAAATTATTTATCATGGTGCATTACACTAGGTCATCGAATAATATGTTCTTCTAGTTAGAGGGACATGAATAATAACGGGTTAATGAATGTGAAAACCTAGGTAATGTTAATATAAAATAAATTTTAGGTACTATTTAATTTCATTAATTATATTTTAAATAGTTATATTTATAATAAAAATGTTATATAAATTCTGAATTAAATGGGAAATATTTTTAATCTTATTAAATTCATTTTTTTATGTCATAAGGTTATATTTATAAATATAAACTCTTGTATTTTTCAGTTTTATTTGAATAAGTGGACATAATTTTTTAAATTATCATATGAAAATTATAGTAGGGGAATGTTATTGTATTTTTCTGGACAAATTTTTCTGTTTGTGATTAGTAAAAAATTACGGTTCTTATAAAATTTTTCTACTTTTATGATATATAAAATAAATAAACAAGATATAATTTTTTTTAAACTTATGTAATGAATCATGATTAATAATATAATAAAAATATAATGAAAATATAGATCAAAATATATAATTTATAATATATGTTATGAAATAATGAAATTCATTTTTTATGTCGATGGAATGCTTGTGAAACACTGGATATGTCTCATTTGTTTTCCTATGGACAAATTTTGGGAATGAAAAAAATATATCCTCAACTTTTATTAAAAAAATAAAAAATTATTTTTATTTTTAAGATATATATTGATTTTATATTTATTTAAAAACTGAATTATCCAAATTCATGTGGAATTCTTTAACAAGGCTAGAAAATCTAAAATAACATATTAAAGATGTTTTCCTTATATATATGTCTTTAAATATAAATATTGAAATAATATTAATGTTTACATTGAAATTAGGTTTTTTATTATTTTTATTTCTTATATTTAGTAATGAAACTATTACCTTAAATGCTTATGGTATTCTTATATGTTTCTTGTGTAAGTAGTAGAAAAATCATGTAATTCATTTAAAAAAAATCTAAAATTAATTTTAATGGGTGAATAATAGTGTTTCATGAATTTCATAGGAAAATATAAGATACTATATATGATTTAACACTTTATATTTTAGTAATCTAGTAATATTTATTTCCTTAATGTCAAAGATAATTAGTAGTTTAAATATGAAAATAAGGATATTTTTTGTAACAAAAACTATTTTATAAAATGATTTAAAATTAATTAAAATAATATATTCAGCCTTGTGAATTGGATATGGTAGAGAATATTAAAAAAGGCTTATTTTTTGTCCACCTAACCTTTTATAATTACTTCCTTTGATCCTTTGGAGTAAAAAACATCGATATTGTCGTAATTATCTAAAGGGTTAACTAATGATTAAACTAAGAGACGAGGATAACCACATAACCTAAACATGTCAAAATTTTATTGTGTGACATTATATCATCTCATCATCATCATATATTAAAAAAATCAATTGTAATATTTTCTATGAAAATTAGTTTATATATATTTAATATTGTGTGTCATTCCACGAGTAGATATCCTCTATCTAATAAAATCGATCTTTATAACCTCTCTTCCTCATTCCTTTTGTGAATTTTAGTATGGAAAAGACATACCCAAATATCATCCTCTCATCCTTTACCACATAATATATCCCTATATAGTCTATAATGTAATTTTAATAAGACACAATGTACAATATAAATATTTTTTCAGAATAAGTGTGTTATAAATAATGTATATGACATGTCATACTCAAGGGAAGAGTCAATTTAACTTAAAAACAACATTTTAGAATTTTTAAACATCAATTTTCTAATACTATTCTATTCCATGTCATTATTCTTAAAAAAAATTATTTATATTTATATGGCCATAAGTCAATTATAAGGTACATTTTATTCCAGTTTTGACTTATTTCAATGGTTTAAAAATGAAATATTTTTATGTATTTTAAATGATGCATTTTGAAAAGATGCAGTAGGACTGCTCTCTTTTATATGTATAGTATTCATGGTTTTTAAAAATCTATAAGCACTATTTTATGTATTAAATCCTTTAGGAATTGTATTATTTCATTCAAATAAAACCCATATTTCCCTTTTGTGGTAGTTATTTTCAAAATTGAAATTAAAAATGAAATAGATATTTCAATATCTAGAAATTTATTCTTATGGGTGAAAATAAGATTTTCTTATTATGATTGTGGAAATGAAATATTTCACTTTAGTAAATATATTATAGTTCTTGGGAATTATTTATGATGATGGGAAATCCCAGTAATGATCATGATGATGAGTGAGTCTATTATAGCTCATGATGATGGGTCAGTCTGAAAGAGTTCTCCAATTTGTCCGGTAATGGAATGAAGTTAAATAGTTTGGTTTATACTAAGATATTATAGGAATTTAATTGGTAGGTTATTCTAGGTCGAAGAGTGATTGTAGTATGGATATGAAAATGATGTCTAATTTTACTTCTATGTTTTATCTATGTTTTCTGTTAGATTTTAATGAAAAATTATAATTATTCTTTGTAAGGTAATGATAATAAGTATAAAATAATAGTTATTATACTTAATAAATATGAAATTTATAACCATAGGAAATGGTTTTCATGAGTTTCCATGATTGTAATTAAGCCTTTATGAGTTTTATTATTTCTTTTATGATTTCTTATGAAATGGTTTTTAAAGATCATTAGCTTGAAAATATGCGTTTTTGAAAGAATATGTCTATTTTAATCTCAATGTTTGTTTTGAAAAATGAAAATTTTAATGAGTATTCATTGAATAATAGGTTTAATCTTGTATTTATTATATATGTCCTTTACTATGATTTTTATAATCATCCCACTTTTTAAAATGATTTTCACAGGGTTTCGAGGATGATGAGGGACACGGATAAGGTAAAGAAGAAAATTGTGAATACATTTTATAAATTAAAAACTTTTTATATATTATTATTGTTTTATTTTTGGAGACATAGATACTGAGTGTCAGTGTCAACATTTTGATGTTATATTTTATTTATTATGGGAAATGACCTAATTTACTAAAACTACGAACCTAAAAGGTGTATAAATAAAGTAAAATGAATCCCTATATAAATATTAAATTAATATAAATTGCTGTAATGAAATTATAGTAGAAGTTTAGTGGATTTAATTTTTCCCCAGAGTAGTGGATTTTATGATAATTTGGTTTTAGATAAGAATTTTTTATACATTGAAACAACTCAAAGAAGTGTTCTTGGTTATGTATGATTTTGGGTTGGGTATGGATCATGTTATTTTCAATGGTCACTACATATGAAGAAAGATGTTATTTATTGTTTTTTGTAACTAAGGGAATGAAATTTTGTAAGGAAAATATATTAAGCAGAGAAAATAAATTATGTATTAGTTTTCTTTTAAAAGAATAATCCATATGTATCAATAAAATAAATTTTTTTTGAGAAATTTTTTTATGAATGTATCTTTAGTCTATGGGAATAAATTTAAATCAGAAAAATATGTTACATATTTAGAAATATTTTATGTATTAGATATTACCCAAAAGGGGAAAACTGAATGATTGTAAAAAGGATTATATAAGTTAAATGATATTACATATCAGTTTTATTTCAACAGGAAAAACATTTTGTATGAAGAATATATTACGTATCGAAAACTATATTTCATAATATGTTATCAAGATAAGGGAAGAATAATTCATATGAAAAGAATCTTATGTCTTGTAGATATGGATAGTTCGTAATCCATATATTTTATAGTGGAGTTAGTATATATCTTACATTTGTATTTTCTGTAAAAGGGATGAATATTAAATATTGTAAGAATATATTATGTACTAAATTCTATCTAATTAAAATATCATATATATTGAATTATCTGAATGGGAAATATATTACTTATGAATAAATTATATTCTGTATTATAATTTAATCCTTACCTTTTTTATTTTATTTCATTTTAGTAATATATTATGTGTTTCATCTAAATGGTAATATAAGGGTTCATTATTTTCTAATTTCTATTATTGAATAGTCTTCTCTATTATTCATATGAGTAAAATGTGAATAGGAAAAAGATATAAATTTACTACTGTGGTAAAAATATTTATCCATGTCTTGAATCATATTTTATGATTTATTGAGGTTGTATAAATCATAAGATAATAAATTGGATAACATGGATATGTTATGGTTATCTAAAAAGAATGCAGCTTCCCTAATGTTTAAGTGTTGGAATTACGATTTAGTGGGGGCTTACCTGTAATACCTTCGGGTGGTATATGGTGATATGTAAATATTGGTATGTAAGGAAGGATGGATAGTCAAGGGTCGCACACTTTACCCATTTTTTTATAATGTTGGGGGAAATATGCCATTATATAGCGGTTCACATTGTATTGTGTAATGTTGTATCTCAAAAATTAAAAACACTTTAAAGGTGGGGTCCCGCCCTGAGGTGTTTATACATAGACTATTATAAAATATATCATTTTATTAATTGAATTCTATAAAAATGGTTGGATTATTTCTTCCAAAAATAATGTAAAATTGCAATAATCAATATATCTCTAGCCTTTTTGATCCCTCATGGTTAATCTTCATCAAATTTTATATTTTTTAAGTTCTTTCATGTAAATTATTATTCAATGGTAGTTCTACCCACCCTTGGATATTAATTTATAGATTCTCTTATCGTTTCTTTATTTTTTTAGTTACTCTCTAAATTAAATATTTTTCAATATTTTGAAATTTCATTCAATTATAGTTGGATCAGCTAGAGTTCAGGGTTAGTAGATTTCTACCAACATCGAATGTGTTATATGATCTTTCTATATCTATTTTTCTTTCTAATTTAAGGATTTTATGATCATATGATATCAGTAAGGTTATTTTTACAATTTTGTCATTTTTTATGACCGTTCCCTCATAAATTAGGATATACTCACAATGCCCTAATACATAAAATGGTTATCTATCTTCCAAAATGATTCATTGGTGGTGTTTTGGATAATTGAGTTTCATATGCCCTATTTTGTATTATTTATTATGGTGAGTTGATTAATCAACGTAAATGGGTTTTCTATTTTTAAATTTGGAAAAAAATGTGCGTTTGATGAACTTTTATTTATTGGGGAAATCGTTTTATATGTAATTTCATGAAGAAATGAATTACATCAAGTGATGGTTTTGAAGTGGATTCATAAAACATGTGGATAATTATGAGAAATAGTTTCACTTGAATTTTTATAAGGGAATATAATGAGTAAATTTGGTGTGATATTACTAACCTGAATGGTATATAAAGATAATTTGACATGGTTTTTAAAAAAACCCAAAAGAGATTAGTTTCGATATTCATTTAGTCCTCTTGAAGTCATGTAAGAAATGCCATATTTTTTAAAAATTGTAATCTTGTTGTGAATATTGAATAAGATTTCTTATTACGTTGTTGTAGTTTTATGATAAAGAATGATAATATTTGATCCCTTTATATTTTATAAAATTTATAGGAAATATTATGAGCTTTCATGTATGAATGTGTGTGAGTTAGCCCAATAATGTTATGATGTTTTTATCAAGTTCACTAGTTTTTAATGGGATGTAAATGGATCCTTATAGGATATGTATGGGTGAAATGGATTGGGTTTGATGGAATTTTATGTAGTTAAATAATTTGAGTGGGGGATTTACTCATGGGTATATTGGGCCTAGAGTCAGTTTCCAATGCATGGTTACGGATTGGTGACATAGTGTTTTGGAATAAAGGATTTGGTGGAGAATCCTTTATTTTTATAAGGGTCTGGTGAATCGGCATGACTGTTTTGGGAAACCTAGAGTTTTAATTTGGGAGATGTATAAGGGGTATAATTTTACTATTATTATTATTGGGATGTATATTTGGGAAAGAGTATAATATTTTACAATATTTATTTATTATTCTTGCTAATATGTGATATATTATGAATGATTTTTTTGACAAAATCATGAGTGAGATAGTATTTGTTTGATTTATGATGGCATGTGACTATGTTTGTTTGGGCACACCAGGTGAGAGGGTTAGAATCCATGATAATTATTTACAACCTCCCATGAATGATAGGGGATGGTCTATGACATTATGTATGAAATATCCATAAATTTTTAGGGTACTGTTAAGGACCAACCTATGTGATAGTGTGTTTTCCAAGGATATGGTATAATACTGTACCTTATCTGAGAACTAATTGATTGTGATGTGATAACAAACCATACCTAGTGTGAGAAGGTAATTATCAATATTTGATATAGGAAAATCCTTGAGTGAGGATTATGGCATGAAACCTTGAATTGATATTGGTTAATCGCCTCCCCTGAGTGATAAGGGATGGTATGGTTCTTGATCTAGGATATGAATTTGTGCATAATGTGGGGCCATACCTTGAGGAAGAAGGTACTAGTCATGTTATGGGATGTATTTGTTTTTCAAAGTTCCTCTTCCAACTAGAATAATGTTAAATTTTGAATGACAATGGTTCATGGTTGTATGGTTAGTGAAGAATACACTAATTAATTCATGTGTTTTAAATATGTGTGATTATGTATTTTCGTACACAATCAAGATTAATTTTAGATATTCATAGAACCATTTATATTATTCATTTCATAGATTTGTTTTTGATTTGTTTGGGACTCTCTATATTTTTTCCCCTTGATGGGTTTCTAATAATACATGGTACTAACTATACTACTCATTTTCCCATGTTCATTTTTAATATACCCAAAACTATCTATGTAAAAAATTTCTTATTATTGGATTCCAATAGTGGTGACTTGACCAATTTTATTTTCAACATTTACAAAAGTATGTTGGGTCAGGTGTCATGGTGGCATGGTTTTCACATGATGACCCACATAATTTTTTGTATGTTAATATTATGTTACTTTTACATCTTGGATTGATTTTTGATCAGAAATATCACTACTTATATGTATTTCATGTGAATTCACTTTATCAAAATATCACTAATAGTGGTGAGGTGATAAAGGGAATTCCATTGGGCCATTTGAACCACCCCTACCGATATAAATGTCATAAACATTAATGTATGTGGGTAGGCATTAATGATACTTTCATAGAAATGAACTCACTTTTACTTGGACAAATGGTTTGGATATAGTGTTTATGGAGGTTGAAATTTCAATAGGATTAGTCATGTGAGTTTATTTAGAGTTCATCATCATTTACTTTCATGTAATTATTAATCATATATAGTAGTAAGTGTGTAATTTTGGTTTTAAAATATTAAATATATATGTTTTATATGTGTATATATATATATTTTTCCATTATGTTGTGATATATGATATGGCCTGTTTAATTATTTTTTATCTTATAATTTGTGGACCCTAATGTCTCCATGTTTCTGTCTATAGGTCTTAGGAATTTATATTGTGTACATAGGACATGATGAATTTTTATTATAATCGGTCTTCAAATTAGGGATTTTATTATGGTGTTATTGCTTCCCCATAATTGTTTTAGTACCTTAATACATGTCAAAAAACTATGTCATATACAGATATATTCCTAAGGACATGCAATAATACTTTTAGGGTGACTTTTGAGTGATTAATTTTTGGGAATGGGAAAATGTTACCATCATGTGTTTGGGAAGGGAAAAATTTAGTTAGGGGTAGAGACAAGCTTTGGGTCATTGGAAGGAATGGTATACGTATTTTTAGACAACATGGAATTATTTGAAACAAAGGTTTCCAAAGATATTTCTAGGGTTGGGAAAAGGAACCATAGGATTTGTGGGTGTCAGATTGCATTGAGAACTCCAATACGAGATAAATGTCACTCGGGATGAGTCATAGTAATCAGTTGGGTTCTAGTGAAATTTTCCATGCATCATGACAGTTTAATTCCTAAGAAATGATACATTTGATGTTTTTTTAACATATTATCTATAATAAACTCAACATTTATAAATTGAATTCCCATTTTTATTGATTGAATTCCTGATAATTATAGAAAACACAATCACTAATGTGGTTATTTTGCACCATTATAGACTATAGAATACTATATTTAAAAATACCATTAAGAATATTAACCATTTATAATTTTTATATTTTACAATGATCATTATGATTCATATATAGTAAAAGATATGATCATGTTTAATTGACACAGATGGAATACGTTATAACCTAGACCAGTAAGATAATACCATATAAAGCACTTCTATTAGAGCATGAGAGGGAAATGAAAGCCATATGATTTTACCTTGACCTAGAAAAAACTATTATCCTATAATAAAATATTGAGTGAAACCATTTATGTGTGAAGTTAAGGACTTTCGAGATTATGACCCAAAACATGTTCACCAAATCACAGAAAGAAAGCATCACCATCAGACACCTTATCCATAGGGAATACTCTAGTGTAATAAGGGTTTATGCATCCAGACCCTCATAAAATGAATTAAATTATTTTATTTAAATAAAAAAATTATATTTACTCATTTTTATTATTAATTTACCAATTATAGTATAACGAGTTTGATAAAAATTATATTTTGACATGATCAAATAAAATTATATTTCTAGTAACATATAGTTTCAAATAAGGATTTTTTTTCAAATATTCAATATTTATTGAACAAATGAATCTTCCATAAAATATTCTTATCATATAAAAATTATTTGAATATAAATTATAATATAATATAAAGAATCCCAATGTAATTTTTTATGGGTAAGAAAATTGATAATATAATAAAATCATGTTTTCTATCAGAAATAGGGATTTTTATTTAAAAGGTAAAATTATCATATTTTTAAATTTATTTTTATAAAAAACCATTATTTTTTAAATCATATTGTCAAAATTATACAATGGAAATATTTTCTTTATTCTCTAAGATAGTCTATTTTTTGGATAATATTTGAATACAATATGAATATATAATTAGTATTATGACAACATAATAACCATAATGTGATGTAATAAATTCTGAAAAAATTATCTATGGAAAAATATATTCATTGAAGTTATTTGAATAATTTTATAAACAATCAATCAATCCTCAATGAGATACAATATATTTTAAATATTTAAATCAATTCATTATAAACATGACTAATGTTTACATCACCAAAGATATTATTTAAATATTTTTGGTTCTTTTACAAGTAAAATATTTAAATACACTTCTCATTGTTATACACCATGTGAAAAAACATTGTGAAGGTTTATATTTTTTATTATTTTAATAAATAGTGTACAAAAAATTTATAAATTAATAAATAAACCCCCCACTTTGACTATAAGTTCCCACTAAATCACACATTTTGATTCACTAAAAATCAATTTCTTGCATATTTTATCTCCTCAATGTTCTCTAAATACCACTCATGGTGTCCCCAAGATCTTTAGAAGTTCTTATAATGATTTTTGGATACCATCTCAATAAAATTAATTGTGTTCTTCAAATTATTTCATAAATTTATTTATATCATAATATTTTATTTCTAATTGTTCCCATTGGAATTTGTTTTTTCACATCATTTTGACATTACTTCTTATTTCAATGTAATTATAGAACAAATTTTACCCTCATTAAACCTTTCAATGAATCACTCTCTACACCATTATGCTACCAAAATTATACTGTGATTTTTCAATTCCATATATTTGTGTCGTGAATACCAATAACCATTTCCAATCAAGAATATTAACAAAGATATACATAAGTTTTATTTGAATTGGGAGTTATATGTATGTAAAAATCACTACATACCCATGGGGATAAATGTGATGAACTGTGCTCCTATATTGAGTGATCAATGTGTTACACTAAAACATATACATTAAACGAATGTGATGGGTGGCCTCCTAATTATATATCCTTCCAATGAAAAGGGTAATTTTGTTATCTCATGATATACCATGTATGGTGCAATGGATATTATCATAAGCACAATATGTTGTGATATATTGGTCATTATCATAGACATAGGCATATGATGCCATGTTTTATGTTTTTCCCACATTTCTAAGTTACATTGATGTTATCATCTAATATTATTCTTTGATATTCATATTCATTCAGACTAAAAAGTATTAATTTCATCATTTTATTATATTGTTATTACCAATCCAGGATATAGAGCTCAAACCATTCATATAAAAATCCCCATGTAATCTTATACACTATTAATATATTTGATGGAATATAAATGAATGATTCGGAGTTTTTAAATTATATTGTTTTCCATGTTTCAAGATATTAGTATATATATCTAATTACCAATAGAAACATATACATCTACTCATAGGTGATTTTATTATGTGTATATTTATATATTAAATCATGAATTAATGTGTATTAAACTAATGGATTGTGATAGTTGGTATCTGAGCAAGTTCTAGTTATTTTTGGTGATTATATTTACAAAACATTAATGATAACATCGGGGATAAGTCTAAAAATTGAAACAAATTCCTAAATTTTAGTGAATTTTAGAGTAAATGGTTTCCTATAAAATATCCATGTCTGGATACAACATGTGGATGTGGTTTTGGATCATTTCTACCTAGGGAAATAACCATGAAATTCGAGCATTGTGAATTGTCTGGAACATCATCTAGTGAATGGAAAAGTATCCTTTAACATACCATGTTTGAAAATACTGAGTGATATGATTTGGTAAATTTACGAGATCTTTACAATATAATATGAAATGAATAAAAATTAACAAAAAAATTTATTTTAGGTAATAGACCTTTCATATAAAAGATTGAAACCTATAAATTTATAGGTTAAGAAATGTATTTTATTAATGTGTTAGCCCATTAATATTCGTAGATGACTTTTTATTTTTGTTATGTTTTAATGATTCTCATACCAATTTTTTCACCAACTTCTATAAAATGGATTGAAATAGGTGGAATCATGTTAAAAACAATGTGATAGGAAATTTTCAAACAATATTCCCACTCCAATGGTATAAGGATTCGATGAAACCATGAATATACTGACACAATTAACTCATGTTTTGAATAGAATCATAAATTTGAAGGAAATTCCACATCCCCATAAGAAAAATAATGTATAAATTTAGAACCTTAAGAAATAAAGGAATCTAGATTTGAATGGATCTTTATATCATTTAAGCACAGAAAAATGGATCCAATCTATTGAAAATATCTTCTCTATACCTCACGGATCTGTTGTAAAGAAGTTTGTACGGGATGTTAACTATAAGGATGGTGAATTTGATCAATTGTAAAGGGTGATTAAAAATAAAAATATGAGTTAGGAGATCTTTTTAATAGATTAGAAAGAATTATGAAATAAAATTTCAATAAATATTGTCGTTTCACTCTCTAAAATAAAAAGTAGAGGGATTCTCATGGAATCAATAAGATTAATGAAGAATCCATTAAGGGGTAAGATTAGGAATTAAAAATAAATTCTTGATACGTGTTGGGGGTTTTTTATTGACCCTTAATGTAAATTTGACCAATTATTTTTTACGATAGAGATGGGTATATGAAAATAATTGGTGATTTGATACTTCCATAGTTATGAGTAAATTGATTTATGGGACTTTAAAGTAGAAATATTAATAGGTGAATCTCACAAGTCTTATGGGTTAGGATATATGAAGTAGTTAATTGACATTAATTATGTAAGTTTGATGGAGAAATATCATGGGGGAATGAATATCCAAATCTGCATAGGAAAAAATGTTGGAAGAAGAAACCTGAAAATTTTCCAAAAGGGTTTGGAAAATTTGTTTCATGGTAGAAGTAAGGGAACCAAGATGAAGAATACTAATAAGATAAAGTCACAAATATCATGTAATAAAGGAATTATCCGGTAAACCATAAAATATCTATATAATGTTTCAACTTCATGAAATAAGGAAACTATGTGAATCAATTCACTACTCCTAGATTATTTATGGATAAACGATGAAAAAACATCTATACATGACAGAATTTTTTTGAAATTATGAAACAATAATTAATTAGGTGGGTCTTGAAAACTATGTGATGAAATTCCCTTTGGTTATTCATTAAATAATAGTGAACTCACTATATGATTCTCCTTCTATTAATTTTTTATACATGAATGTTTCGTAGACCTATTAAATCACAATATTAAATAATTAATGCTAAATTATCTTTTAAAATATTAAATTCAAAATTTTTTCATCCCATTTATGTACCTTATCTATTGTCTGTATCTGTGGGTTATACTTCCAAAATTATATTTTTACACTTTCTTTTTCATAATTAAAAATAATTAACTGTTTTAATGAATTTGATTATTAAGAGACAACATAATGTTTCGACAGAATGAAATCTCCCACCATATTTTTAATCTACTAATGATTCATTACAAGTGAAAGGTGGAGCCTAGATCTCATTTTTTTATCATCATATCAAGAATGTATATTATTTCTTTATGATAAATAATATATATCATAAATGATTAATATGGAGAAAAAGATCATCCTTGAGGAAATATCACATGTAGGGGAATATAATAATGTATTTATATAATACATTCCTAGTTATTTTTGATTCTATAAGGTTGAGTTATCAGTCACGATTTGACAAATATCTTTTAGAATATCCAAAACTTGATATAGAATGAAAATTATGGAACTTAATGTGATGAAGATGAAATGAAAGGATAGTCAAGATAAATAGTTTATATGTCCACATGCTTCACCATGGGATGTGTTGGTCCTCATAATAAAGAAGAAGGATCAGTCAATGTGACTCTACATTTATTATATTGATATCAACAATATCATGATAATAAAATGTTCTACAACCATTGATTTATGTCCTAGGCTATCAAATATTTGGAGAATAGTGCTTCCATAAGGTGGATCTTTGGTCAGGACATTATCATGTAATGGTGATGAAGAAGGATATCCCTAGTTTGATTTATATATAAGGAACTTGAATAAAAATTTAATAGATATTTCAGTTGGACTCCCAAATTCATCATCTATTATTATGTACAAAATTAAAATTAGTATTTAGTGATTAACATGATAAAAATTTGGTTTTATTTATAGGTGATATTCTTATCTACTCCAAAATAAATTTGAAACATGGGGATATTTAAAATGTTTTACTAAATACCATGTCAAGGGAAAAGTTATATGTGCATTATATTAAATGTTTTTTTATACATAAATAACATTCTTAGGGAATTTAATCACAAACAATGTGATAAATATATATAAATAAAAAATGCATGTAATGATATGTATTTATATAAAAGAATGACTCAATTGTTTTCAACTCAAATCCATTTTTTATCTAGGAAATGAGAACTACATCCAATGGAAGGTACTGGTGGTGACTTAGGCTTGTTGAGAGACAATTGTTGTAGAAAATGGGAAAACATTTTAGGTCGAATGGTTACACTATGGTAAGTAGAAACCGTGCGGGGTCCCACTGAGTAAGAAGGGGATTATAATGACCCATATATTACATAAATTTTTAGTACTTAAAAATTGAATTAGACTTATTACAACATATAACAAAACCATGAAAGGACAGTCTAGGTATAGTGTCTTTAGAAACAAGGAAACATGAACAACTGGTTCATAAAGTGTCTACATTGTCTCCCATTTATTTCATCATATCTATAGTCCCTTTTGGAATATCTTACTTAATAACCTTATTCCTGACCTGGGGAAAGAAAACATACAAATGGGTGAGGTCAAATTCTCAGTAAGTGTAAACAAAAGAAATCTGAATAACATCATATTCATAAGAACATAAAATTTTTGAAATCTTACCCTGCAAAAGAGATCATAATTTCATAACATGGGATAAATCATCGTAGTGAAATTAAATCACAATAATCATAACATAAAACATGAAGCTTTGTGTAATACACACATAATCATAGAGAATCATTTCTTAGTTGTCAAGACTCATACCCAATACTATCTTAGCGGAGAACGTCCATTTCTGAACCGAGTTCACTCCTCGTTTCAGTCCTATTTCACTGAACCAGTTTAACCTGCCACTCCAGCCATGTCTATATCATGAGATATAAATCTTTATACAATGCATCTGAGGTAGATATAGGTACCACCCATCTCATAATGATACCATTCTTATGTGTTCCACAAAATCATAAACCATAAATCATTGCATAACCCGTGTAATAAAAATGGGATTCTTAAACATCGTGGAATCATAAAACAATTCATATAGGATAAAGGAATTCATAAAAAAAATCAATCACAACATAATAAAATCAATGTAATAATATGTATAGAAATAGAACCCTATATTATATTATATGGAAAATAATTTTGAGAAAACACTTGAACTCCATTCTTGAGGAAAATATCCTTTCTACTTCAAAAACATTTTTCCTTTCTTAACATGTCATACAATTTTAAACTAAAATAAGTTGATTAAAAATAAACTAGAAAACTTGTAATGGAAACTTCTTGGAAATAATGTTTTAAAAATCCATTCATGTCGTATAAGTTAAAAAAACATTCTTCCCGTACATTGGCCGGAAAAGTCCAAAAGTGCCTCGTATGAAAAACGACAAAAGATTCCTTTAATATATTTTACTAAAAACTCACTGAAGGGTAAAATTGGATTTAAAAAATTGTAGGTGGATAGAAATAATATTACATATTTAGGAAACATGGATGTGGATGATAAATATTCCCCAGTAAATTCTGAAGTATAAACAATCTCGGATAAAAATGAGATTGTGAGATTTTCCCTTACCTTAGGTCCAATTTCCATCGCAAGTGTCCGAACCTCCTATATAATGATTTAAATAACGTTATTGACTTATTACAGAATCATAATCATTGTTATGATATCATATATGGTCATATTATTAGCTTATTATTAGTAATATTTCATTGCTACTTGTTATTCGGGTGTTTATTACTTTTTGTTCTTATGCGTGTTTTGTAAAATAAATTATTATTATTCTTTTTAGGTTGTATATACCTCATTTCCAGAATGTTATTAGTATAATATATATCATATTTATTCAGTCAATTCATTTATGTAATCATTATGAAATGAAAATCATGTAGAATTTGTCGCATCACATCGTAGAGACGGTATTCGGTACGTACACACGAGCGATGATATCGTTCCCATGATCGTGGAATTGTATTGGAGTGTATGTATACTATTTAAGAATCAATATCACTTTAAAATAATCATATATATTCATTCATTACACCATTAAACCCATCCAAGTAAGGTCGTGGTGGAAAATAGATTACACCACGACGTGGAGACGGTATTCCGTACGTACGCACGTGTGGTGATTTCATTTTCCGTAGGATGGATAGATGGTGAAATAGGGTTGTTTCATACTTATAAAAACATATCAGTATATTATTTATATTGATGTTATTAATCCATAATGAAACAACTAAAGAAGAAGAAGTGGAAGAAGAAATAATGTTGAAATAATCGGTAACAGACATTACCTCTTCTCTGAGGCGCTTCTTTGAATCCACCATTTAAGGCACTAAAATTGGTCATTGAAGAAGACCAGGACCCCTAGAATGTTTCTATGGAAGTGGAGAGGAGAAATTGTCAGGGTTTGGACGAGCTTTAAGTCTCAAAGTGGTGTGAGGA
This sequence comes from Viscum album, assembly GCA_963277665.1. Lineage (NCBI taxonomy): Eukaryota > Viridiplantae > Streptophyta > Magnoliopsida > Santalales > Viscaceae > Viscum > Viscum album. The sequence continues at coordinate 487,410,891 of OY728153.1, read as the reverse complement.
AGAGAGGGAGGAGGTGCCCTTTTATAAGGGAGGAGAGGGGAACCTTTGGAAAAACTAAAAATATTATTTTATTATAAAGCCATATTCGGTTTTAAATAGCTCCAAATTGATTTATTTAGAAGCTTAGGTGGGGAGGGGTCGAAATCCTCTCATAAAATAGAATTTGGACATGTTTAGTTTACTATTTTAATCTTATCATTTAGATTTAACTTTAAGATAGATAATTTTACTTTTACCCTGTCTTTTTGTGTGCTTACACTATAAGGTTAATAATCTTACTATAAAAAGCCAAACGAACCCCAAGATGTTTATTATTAATATATATAACCCTATCTATGTCATTTGGCTGAACCTTAGATTTTTAGAAATAAAATAACAATTAATAATATAATATGTTTTTTAAAAACTATTTTATGTCAATTTTGACACTATTTAGTAATTGATTTTTGTAAAAATTATAACAGAATGATTAGTTCAAAAAATGTTAATTAAATCAATACTAACATGTCATATTAACCGAGAAAAAAAGTATAATTCATAAAAAGTATCATATTACATTTATTTGGGTATTTAAAATTTCAATTATGTCAATATTTCTTTAATAAGATAATTACAGCATCATCATTGTGTCATAAATAAATTAAATTATTTAATGTCTAAAAATTACAAATAAAATACCATTATGTAGGAAATATTTTTATCTTTCTAATTAATATTTATAGTATAATTTATCTTATGTATAAACCTATATTAAAAATTAGTTACTTATTAAACTTTGATTTTAACTATTTTAACCATTCTTTAAATAAATTTATTGTAAATGTCTTAATCTAATCCATGTGGGCCTAAATGGTCATATTTTATTCCTAATGTTGTTTTTGGTAGAATTATACTTATCCAATAGAATTAGGACATGTTTTAGGGTAATAATAATATCATTTTTACCCTTAATTACCCTATTGACTTTTAACCGTGGTAAATTAAAGTAAAAAGTTACTATTCACCAAAAATTATTTTCATCCCATTGAACCAATTTTTACTTAATGACATCAACTGTGTATCTCGGATTTTTGAAATTCCACTCACAGAAGCAGTATAATTATGTTTTATGTAAATTTGAAAATTCTCCTAGGAGGTGGGTAAATGACGGTGAAAAGTTCAATAAAGTTTTTATATATCTAAAATTATTATAAAATGACTCCAATGAATTGAATTGAACTTATATAGGAATTATGTATCTATTATGACCTAAAATAAATTTAAATAAAATAAATAATTATTTAAATAAAGAGTCGGTTTTTAAATAGTAACCTAGTGTTTTCACTATTCATCAAAATTGAAGGTTTCCAGAAAAATACCAAAATTCCACCGTAGGATAATTTCAATATTCCGAATCCAAAAATGAAGTCCATTTTGAAAAATAAAATTTACACAATTTCAAAAAATGGTTATTACTATTCATAATGGGTAGTTTTAATAATATTTTAATAGCATATCGTTATTTAGTGAAACTCGGTATTGCGTACGACACAAGCTATCAAGGAAGGTCATGATTGCGTGTAAAGCAAGCCAAGCTAGTGTTATGTGTAGTGAATGATTCCTTTGATGATTTAAATAAAATAAAAACAAAAATTTTCTTATAAAAGCCGCGGGTGTTAGAGGGATGCTTGGTATGTTTGTAACTGTGAGACCCCATGAACGTGCCCATGTTAAAAACAATAGAGTTTGGACAATGGTATTTCACATTGTTAGGGAAAATAGGTTCCTAAACCATGTAGGTTTTTCCCTTGGATGGTAAGGGGATAATATATTTCTCATCGGATAGCCAACCTATGTGTCCAAACCATGTGACCCTTTTTTCAAGGTAAGAAAAAATTATTTACCTTAATTAAATTATAAAATTATTTTTCATTTTTTCCTTCTCGTCATTGCAGCGAATGAACTCCTTTTCACCCACCCATGATCGATTTTCTCCTTCGACCTAGGCATTGAGATAAATTCTCAGTTGAAATTCCAATTTGATATTTTTCAAAGTAATTAGATACCTTGGGGTATTCTCTTGAGTCCTTTCTATTCTATTTTATGTTTTCCATCATATTTATTTTTCTAAAAGGTGAATACTCTTTTGTTGTATTTTTAGGGAATTGGGTAGTTTCTTTGATTTCTCCCATATTACTTTGAATATAAGGCCAATATCGAGTAAGGATTCATTTATAACTCTAAAGTAGATAGCATCGACATGTTTCTCAATGGTATTTGTTTTTTATAGACATGACGTTGTTCCACACACTATACAATATCGAACATTTAATAAAAATGTATCTCCTGATTCCAAATTGATATAACAACCTTTTTAAACTCCCAAGAAATGTTTTTAGTAAATTAAAGGATTTTTACCTCATTTATAGACAACCCTTTGGTGTGTTAACTTTAATTTCCATTTATAGTTAATCATTTAATTTATCAAAATTAATTCTAAGCATTCATCTTGTATTATAAAAGGAATATAATTCTATTATATTGTTTTTTATTGAATCATGAAACCTCCTAAGTCCCTGGGTCATATTATAAATGTAATTTCCCATGTAGTTGTTTCTTAAATTACGATAAATCCATTTATGTTCCTCATTGAGCCTTTAAAATGAGTTTACATATTTCAAAAGGTTTATTGTAATGTATTTAACAAAATATATTGTTACTAATGGGTTTCCTTCCAAAAATTAAATTATGGGTTTAAATGAAATTACTTATAAATGGTGGTAAGGCCATGCCTATTATTACATGATTTATCAAATGCATATTTTGTATATTAATGTATTTTTTTGCATTTAGACTTGATTTATATGATTCATGAGGGGTAATAACAAAGGGATATTTTAATAAATAATATTATGCATTTAATATTGGATATGGAATGATTTTAAGGGTTGTGTTGGTCATGATGATTCATGCTCCCTTATATCGGGTGTTGATCATGATGTCTAAAATCATTGAATCTATTTGGACAGAGGGCCAGACACAAAACATCCATTATTTTGTGGTGTTGAAATGAAAAAACACCCACCATCTTCAGTGATGAGAATGGTGTCTATCATTCATTATGATATGTAGTGAGTGTATCATTTTTCATGATCTTATTGGCTTGTTTAGACTAGAAATGGATGTCTTAGTTGCACCCCAATCCAGCCAGCACATATTATTTCTATTATATGGCCATTTATGTCCACGCATTATTGGTCCATATAAGTGGATGTAATGTATCAATAATATATATATATATATATTTATATCATTACTATATATAAATATATAAATATATTGTTACTAATCAGAAATTCATTCTGGCTTGAGATGAAGTGTGTAGGGACGCATTGTGTCCTATGGGAAATTAAGAATATTTTTATATATTTTTTCAACTTTTTATATTATTTCATTTATTCATGTGCACTTTTTTTCTTTTTACACCACTTGGATTACTTCTAGACACCATTAGTGGTGACATATTTTCATTTTCTCACATATCGTATGCGGGCCTCCGTTAGTACGCGATTAGATAACTTATTTGTATGTTTAGATAAAGAAAATATCTCTATTAAATAATTTGTATATAATTAACCTATAGATTTTGCTTATGAGTAGAGCACAAATACTATAATATAGATTCTATTGGACCATCATTTTATTATTTTTTCTATACCATGATTGTATATGAAGGTCCCATGTTAATATTTTGTATATCAACAAGCCAGGAATCCTTGTATATAACACTTCCGTGTGCCTATGGAAATTATTATTCAATTATTAAATTATTTATTCTCTCACTTCTTAAATATTATATATGTTGTATGATCTTTTTATATGGAAGGTTACATGTACAGTATTTTTTATTTTATTATCTTTTACATTAAAAAATTTTTATTTATAGTGGTCTCTATTTTTTCATTATGACATGAGGGTATAGACTCTCCACTATTCCAGATTTACACCCTCACTACTAGTCAACATCATCTAGCATATGGAGAGATGTTCTTGAGGTCTTTTGTACCACCGAAATATATCATGGGTATCATGGATCTTGATTTGGGATGTTACATTGCCATTAAAGAATGTCCCAGACCAATATATGGGATTGAGGTCCATAATTTCCTCAATAATTAAGGAAATATCATGATTTTTTAACAATATTACCATGAATTTAATGTCCACCATCCAAGATAACATTGGTGGGGTGGTGTTTTCTTATAAGAATAAATGAATGTTGGGTTTAAAAGACATAAAAAAGAGTCAAACCACTAAACTTGTGCTCACATTACCCACTATTGGAGAAGAATTTTTGATATGTAATGATGTTTCAAAAAAGGAATGGGTTGTATAATCATTAATGATGAAAATGTGGTAACCTTTTATGCCCAAAAATTAAATATCCATGATTATAAATACTAAAAACATGAATTGAAATAGTCTATTGTGATCATCAAATTCAAGATTTGGTTACATTTTTTCAATGGGGAGATGTGCGGAATATATTTAGATTATTAAAAGATTATTTATATATTCTCACAAGAGGTTATCAATATGACAAAAAATGGTTGTTAGAGCTGATCATGGATTATGATTATTCAATCAAATAACATCATGGCAAGGTGATCAATGTGGAAGATCATCTCACTAGAAAAGATCCTATAACCCTACCCATAGTGAGGATTGAAAGGGATCCATCCTTGTTGAACATATAAAAGATCGATATGGGAATCATAAAATTAAATTCATCCCATATTTATCAAATCACATGTCAACCATCCATTCTTTGGAGGATCAAGGAGGCCTAAATTGGTGATGAGTTCCTACAGAAAAAACGTATCAAATCTTATGGAGTTTAACACTATAAATGATAAATTTATATGTTTTGGAACCGAAATATCTATCCCATATGAACCATAACTAAAGAAGAAACATTGGGATGATTATAGTGGATTATCTTCTCTATTCATCTAGGAATCACTAAGATAATTTGAGATTATAAGTGAAATTTATAGTGGGTTGATATATATAGTGACTCTAATGAATTTTTATTTTGATGGTTAGTATTATTATATGTCATTAAAGAAAAAATTATTTCTATGGATATCATGTAACCATTACACATAGTAATATGGAAATGGGATAATATAACCCTTGATTTCAATGTAGGACTCCCATGACATATAATGGAAATAACATCATATTAGTTGTAGTTAATCACCTAAAAAATAGTACAAACTGATGCAACCTATTTGTGTATACATTTTCATATAATCTATTGAAAAATAATATCATGATTTCAGAAATTACCTACTGATTAGTGGACAAATACTTTTATTTTTGTGATACTGTTCATTTTCAGATGATTTATGGCCAAATGCACAAATCGGAGGAGAAACAAGCAAAAATTTCCAACTACACGACATCTACTTATATACATGCCGTGTAATTTCAAGCACATACACGAGTTGACCTGGACAAGTACATGTCCATGTAACCAGAAGCCAAGACACATTGTGTGACATTTTTACATGATGTGTATACCTTTCTAGAAGTAGTTGGTGGCTGAGAAGATTCCACACGACCATGTGGACGGCTAAAGGAGACATGCCATGTAGATTCACCTACCAGGCGGTGTCATGTTCCAAGTCAGTGACGGCATGTTAGGCCACCTACCAGCAGAGAAAACGGAGGAAAAAACATGTTGAAAAAAGTACAAAGTGTGTAATTTTTCCACACTCTGTGTACTTATTATTTCTATAAAATGTGGACTTGGCCTCCAGACTAAAAATATGGGTGTGGAGAGAAATTATAGAAGAAAGGTTGAAGGCTCAAATAATTGACGCTCTTCCGTCGTACTACCATGGATCTTCTGCCTACCGAAGAATCATTCCTTTTTCAATTTTCAAGCATAATTTCATCAGGTATCAATAGTTTTGTGTTTATCATTTTCAATATGTGTAACTAAACTCCTAGTTTGTTGGGGTTGTGGAAGCTGATGAGTTATAATTTGAATTATGTTTCTCTGAATTTGTTTGTTTTAATAATCTCTAGTTATTCATCTTAAATCACATTATATTTTCACTATAAATTCTGTACCGGAGCAAGTAAATAATTTTCATGGATTCAAAAGAAGAATAATGAAGAATAACTCCATGACCATTAGAAGTATCTATTGGCTCAAAATGGACTAAGACAAATAATGATATGTTAAACACTAACCACCAGACCAAGTAGATAGTTTCTTCATCTCCAAATATAATTTTAACCAGAAAACGGAATATTTATTATAAATTAAACCTAGAGAGTTGGGTTATTATGAACCACACAATCTCATAAGAAAATTTATTTAAAAATAAATTTATCACAAATCAATAACCCCATCACATTTCTATCTTTTCTTGCATCAAAATCAGATTTTCCCATATTCACTATCATTCCAGAAATTAATTTGTTAAAATAAGCATAAAAACAAATTGTTTTTTGTACCAAAAAAACCAATAAAAATCGACTCTAAATTCAGAAAAACTCACTTAAAAAACTATGTTAATCAAGATTAAATAACCTATTAGTCCCGAAATTATATTTACTCTAACAATTATAGCACTAGTAAGTGGTCGAGTGTCCACCGACGCCATCTATCTTTACCTCTTCAACTTATTTCTAATGGATAAGGCGAAAGACTGAATTAAAGGCTTGAAACAACGATCCATCCCCACCTGGGAAGAGCTAGCCCAGGTGTTCCTATCCAAATACTTTCCACCCTCAAAGACGGTGACACTACAGAATGAGATCCACAATTTTTAGAATTATGACATTGAATCATTGTATGAATACTCGGAGAACTTCAAGGAGATGTTATGCAAGTTCCCACACCACGGAATTCCACTTTGGATGCAGTTCCAATCCTTCTACAGAGGGTTGACAACTAATACCATGTCTGTGGTGGATGCTACTATAGGAGGTACGGTAATGAGGAAGTCCCTCGATGAACTATTCAAACTACTGGAAGATATGTCTCCAAACAGCTTCCAGTGGCATTCCGAATGGGGAACACAATAATGAGATATGCATAACATAGATCTGACTACCCTGCCATCTACCTAGTTGGACGTTGTTTCCAAGAAGATCGACACACTCAATCTAAAGGGAACGTCCAAAGTACAAGTGGCGAATCATCCATCATGTGGTGAATGTGGTGACAACCACATAATGTAAGAATTCCCAGGTGTTGATGGAGGCCCATAAATATGCGAGGTAAGTTTTGTTGCACAAAACCGAGGGCCCAATCAGTACCAGCAGCACCAAAACCCGGTATGGTGTGATCATCAAAACACAGGTTGGGGCCAACAACGGCCAAATCTGCTGCCCCAGCGACTGCTGGGATACAACTAGCCTCCCTATCAGAATTAGTACCAGATGTAGAAACATCCCCAACATGGCTCTTATCAGTAGCAATTGTATCAGAACCATTTCCCACAGCAGCTGCGGTATCCACCACCTCCACTAGCTCAATAACTTCCTCAGCAAGAGAACACCTCAAGGTTAGAGAATCTTATGACCAAATTCATATCTACTACTGAGACCAGGTTTTTAAATTAGGAGGCATCAATTTGAGGCCTAGAGAACCAGATTGGCCAGTTGGTGAACCAACTCTCAAGAAGCTAACCCAGAACACTACCGGACCATACAGATAAGAACCCGATTGAGGAAGATCTTGTTGTCATACTATAGAGTGGAAAAGACCTCCAAAAGAACCAACCAACATAGGCAGCTGCATCCACACCCCATGAAGATTGTACCATCACCGACCCATCCTTATCCAAAATCCCATAGATGGAGGATATGAAGAATAAAGGGATGGAGGTTGTCGAACTTCTTGTACCTACCTTACCTTTCCCAGAGAGATTGAAACAGAGAATTCTGGACCACCAGTTTGGAAAATTCATGGACGTGTTCAAGAAGCTTCACATAAATATCCCCTTTGCAGGGGAACTGATGCAAATGCCTACTTATGCCAAATTCACAAAAGACATACTCTCCAATAGAATAATGATGTAGGATCTAGGCACCATTTCCTAACCAAAGAGTGTTCTGCTGTCGTCCAGAACTAAATTCCTCCCAATATTCAGGATCAAGGTAGGTTCACTATTCGTTTTACCATTGGACCTTGCGAGTTTGGGAAGGCCCTCTTCATCTTAGTGGCCAGTGTAAATCTCATTCCCCTTGAATTTTTCACGAATCTAGGGCTCAATGAATTGAAGCATACCCGAGTATCCCTTCAACTTACTGACTGATCCATCAAACATCTGAAGGGACTACTGGAGGATGTGGTCGTCAAAGTGGGTAGGATGATCCTCCCCGCTAATGTCATCATTCTCGACATGGAGGACGGCCAGAAGGCACCTATCATTTTTGGAAGGCCTTTCTTGGAAACTGGGAAGGCACTCATTGATATACACCAAGGGAAGTTGATTTTCTGGGTAGGAGACGAGAGAGTCTCCTACAATGTCCTCTAGGCAGTCAAGCATGCATCATCAGCCAATCATGAGGGATGTTATGCAATGAATACCATGGGTGATCTCTTAGTGGATGATTTGGTATGTTCTTTTATTTTTGATAACTTTCTCATTCCTAACATTCTAGTTGAAGAAGAGATAGAGAACCAACAATATCTATAATGCTAGGGCAGCCACTATTGGGACCATTATCTGCCATAGATCTTAGGTAAATGAGGTACGTTGGTTGATCCAACGACCTAAAACAATGGCGCTTCCTGGGAGGCAACCTAGAGGTTACGCGCCGTGTACAACCAATATACATGTCATGTACTTTTTTCTTTTCCTTTTTCTAACAATTATAAATATATAGTTTAACTAATAAATAAATTGGGATGATGTTGGTGCCGACGGTAAGGTCACTAGATTTTATCCGAGCCGTCACCAGTTCGAATCCTCCCAACCTTCCTTTGGCACGAGGGTCCTCCTTTTTATATTATCTTAAATTGTTTGTGTAGTAAATTTCATATATATATATATATATTCGTATAAGAAAACCCATGGCAGGGATGGATCGGTAGCCAAGATCGTCACCCGTCTCCAAAAGACCCGGGTTCGAATCCTGACAACTACCCCATCTCTATCATTTACCCTTTTAATAAAACCACATGACGTGTCTTTTGATATACGTCATGTGTGCCATGATTTTCCTTAATTCATTAAAAACCATTCCATATAAAGGAAGTCATGTTGATGATGTTTGAAGATTGGGAAAGTCTCGACCCTGGATCCAAAAGACCCAATTTCGAACTCGGCTAATCTCCATGCTTCATACCCTCCTTGTATAATTAAAAACCACAAGCCATGCATTTATTTATTCTCGTGTGTATAAGATATATAGATTAAATGAATATAAATGATAAATATGGGAAACAGTACAACCATCACTCCATGGTTGAGGGCTTCCGTTTGGAATGGCCGATCACCGGTTTGATCCTCACTAATGCACTAAACCAATGGTTATACTTAATTTTTTTCCAATTTTTAAACTAACGCCATGTATTTTCCCAATACATTTTGTGTTTTTATTTTTATTTTTAAATTTTTTATATACATATATCCATTTTTATTATTTTTAATTATTAATATTAATTATTATATAGTTTACTCTAATAATTATATATATGGAATCTAAAAAAATTCGAGATACATAGCATGTAGTCCACATGTACCCACCGTGTACCTTGGATATATAAGTCGCAGCCACCCTGCTTCACGTCGTGTCATGCGGCCCTTCCCCTCTTCCTGTTTCTTCCCCCATATGACACCCAAACTTCCCACTTTTAAATCCATCGATTTTCTTCGTTTTGGGTTGTGATTATTCTTGCATTCCGATCATCGGTCAAGGTACGCCCTTCTACACCCTATATTTCATGTTTTTAGAACCATTTAGGGTTATTTTGGGATCTTATGACCTTTCATCATCGGCAATAAACATCCATGAAATGAAGAACACACGCCGTGTAGCTTGGTACATGACTAGACAAAGAATGCTTCACAATTTGAATATACATGGTGTGTATGTTCGGTACACATCGTGTACCAACCTTGATCGTGCCTGAGTTCCTATTCACATCGCCTCGCACACAATTGTCACGTACACGACATGTGTGCTCGGCACACGCTGTGCATGTTATTTCTTTTGGAACCTCCACGTGTAGCACTGAACATGGCTTCACATACCATGTTCATATACACGTCATGTGTGTTCGGTACACACCTTGTATATCATTCTTTTTCCCCCCTATGTCTAGCCCTCCACACTTCCATATTCTTCTACTAATATACATGCCGTGTCAGAACCATACACAACATGTCCTTTATGATTAGAACTATTAACAAACGTGACCATGTCATTAATCATACACGACAATGTAAACTTTGCATGAACACTGTGTGTATACTAGGTACACCACATGTAGCGTTACATGGTCTATCTTCTACTCCCTAAGCGTGTTTATCCAGAGAACACAGGATGATACTCAGGTTCACTAGATGCCATGTACTCTAGATTTACACGTCGTGTACTTTATTTTTCAGTTTTCTCACATTTTATTTGTTTCCTTTTATTTGATTTTTGTTTTGATTGTTTTTTCTTTCTCTTTTAGTTTATGGCAGACCAAGATCCTTCCTCTAGGAAGTGGCCAACCTCCACCATTGAGGGAGAGTGGTCCATTTATCATCGGATTTGACTCCGTCTTGCAATGCAGCCAGACCCAGCCACTCCAGTATATGATCTCCCTCTGTTGGCCATCCTTCCACCACCCACTACCTCAGAAAAGGACAGTTCTAGTAGTGTTATGACTCCACGACCCCATACCGAGCTTCTGAGCACCATCTTTTCTTCTCCACCAGTTTCCACACTTCCTGCACCCCCTTCGGTAGCAGCTGGCCCCACATCGACCGATTCATCTAGGGGGCCTCCGTCTCCATCAGTGGATCCACCCCAAGAGATAGCACTTACTGCTGCACCTCCACCTGGGCTGGGACCTATAGGTGTTCCCTACCCATGCATGGTGTTCCCGGTCACTAATGTGGAACATTATAAGATTCAGCACTTCTCTCACCATCTGATTCCATTGATTGTTTGCTACCACGACAACACCATTCGTCAGTAGCTAGGAATCTGGGGAGAGTTAGAGGATCTCATTCGACACACTCCACTGCTCGCTGTTTTCTAGGTCAGAACTCCTATATTCCGTGATTTAATTTTGGAGTTCGAGGCCTCATTTGATTTTGACGGAGCTATGTCCCGAGAGACACCTGGTTATGAGGTAAACGTGGTTCATTTTCAGCCGGGCAACTGGCGCTTTTCTCTCACCATGACCGAGTTCGGCCGAGGGTGCGGTTTTTACCCCCATCCTATCACCCCACCCCCTGTTTCTACCTTACCAGGCTCTAGCGCTATGAGCTTGTGGGTATGTGGTAGAAGATTTCTGGGTCTGACCATCGCTTCACCGTTACCTCACAGAAGAGTACCCTCATCACCGACCCCATTCTTCGTTCCACCCACCGGTGATTTAGTGCCATTATTTTCCCTCACCATGAGTATATGTGGGTTGTGACTGGTGGTGAAAACGATCTCCTTAACTGTGTCATCTGGAAGGACTACCCGGACCTCCATTACCTTATCGCCTCCTACATCCATGTCATGTTTACCGCCCTTCAGGGAAACCTGAACGGAGGGTTTTAAGCCACTCTTCTTTCCCACTACCTCGGGGTATTTGAGCCTTCCCTACCACATGACATGTTAGGTTTACCCCAGTTGATGGAGTATCTCATGATTATTCGCATGGTATCGGTCCGGAAGCAGGAGGTACCTACGTCCTTGTCCAGGCTCCAGCCTGCCCACCTGCGGACCCTCCTACCCCACTTGCCGATGCACCACCTCCTCCTTCCCCATCCCCACCAGCTTCCCCACCACACCCCCTTCTACTGACCCCACATATTCTAGCCTTCCTTATTCTATACCACCACTAGCCCCACCTACCCTCACACCCTTGGTCGATCTCGTTGTTTCCCTACACCTAGATACAATGGATCATCATTGGGTTTGTCTCGATAGCCGCCAAGACTGATTGGAGCAGATGTTGGGGCTTATTCTTTAGTATCTTGGTATTTCCTTTCCCCCGCCACCTGCCTCTGCCTCGGTTCCTGGGCCTTCTTCTGCAACTCCACCTCCCATTACTACGGTGGCCTCAGTTTACGTTCTACTATCTAATGTGGGCCCGACTGCTGCTTCTAATGATGCCACCATTGCAGCTCGTCTAGGGGGATGCCCAGCTTCCTTTACCAAGTCTAGAACCCGTGGCTCCTACTTCTCCAACTTCCCTTCCCGGTGCAGATTCCGAGCCTCCAGTTTCCACGGCTGTGGATCCATCTCTACCAGCTGGTTCTGTACTAGATGATTCCTCTTCTAAGGCGTCCCCCTGTTTAGTTTTTGGGACATATGATTTTCATTATATATATTTTTGTGATATTTTGTTCCGATGTCTTTTTTGTATTCTTGTAGTGTTCTCTTTCTTCCCCCCTCATAGGTACTCTGGAAGGTTTTTGGGCTACACTATTCCATCACATTCTATTTTTCTACACTTAAACCAGAGGGGAGTAGTCATTTACTTTTCTATCCTAGTTTCCTTATTTCCTTACTTTCCATCGGTTTGGTCCATTGTTGTGTCCCCACCTTTCCTTATTCCACTTTTTGGGAACTTGGTGGAAAATGTGCAGTTTTATGTATGGGGGGGTGTCTCTCGACCTCTTTAGTCTTTTCCATATTCAGATTCTAGGATACATCATTATTAGACGATATATTTTAATATGTGATGATAAATTTGTTAATCATATTTTTAAATATGAAGTTGAATGTGGGAATTTTTTTAAAAAAAATTATGTTCATTTTGGTCCTTAAGGGTTTTAAAATGATTGATGATATAATATAAATTGCAACTTGTAATCCTTGGATAATTACATCAATTAGACTAATAAATTATTTGAAAGTCAGGACCTAATTTTCTCTTTATTTGTTTTTACCACTCCTAAGAGGTATTCTAAACCCTTTTTTATATTCTTTCTAATACCAACTTTCTTTAGAGATTCTAAGAATATACATAACTACCATAATTTGCAAGTTTTATTTTAAAAACATGAAGATTTTTTGAGATACATAAAAATGATTGAGGCATTAGATTGTTTAAAGACATTTATCTTGAGACCGACCCTACATCTTATCTTTGTGAAGCACTTAGAGACCATGAATATCATTTATAAGAAGCCATATTACAAACCTATTTTCACTCCTACCATAATTATTTTATGATTTATCATGATTTTTTATTTGAGCTCAAAAGAAGGGATTGGAAACTCATGGAATTATTTTGTGAATTTTCAAGAAATTAAGCATGGGGGAGATCCTCTTTATCATCTGGGGAAAAAAGGGTTCCAAACCATATTCATGGACATTCTTGAGAGGTCCCCTTTATTTTAAAAAAATGTTAAATCAAAGGGACCTTATACTCCCTTGTTGGTTTATGAACCCTACCTACTCAACTATGGGAATGGTAGTGATGAGATTCTAAGATAATGCTTGTGGAGGACATTTTTACAATGAGATTAATTTTTCAATATCATGCATTATTATTTAAATAATTTAGTCTCCTTTTTCAAACCTCAGAGTTATTTTCACATCTTTACCGAACACCCTTTTTCCAAAGAAACATCAGAACCTTGTTGAAAATACCATATGATTTATGTTAACCAAATTGTCTATAGTGGAGAACTAGATTTCTTGAAAACCTATGGATAGATTTTATATATCTTTGAATGAGAAAAAATTGATTAAACTTATCTTGAGTGTTGAGAATTTTATTGGTGAGGTAAATCATCAAGTGGATTTCTTATTTTTGAAAGGTTGAAACAGGTGTTAAATGAAGATGAATGTAGTTAATTGAATTATATACGAGGCATGATTAGAATATTTCGTGAATTGAAACTATTTTGTATTATTTTTGAAATTTTCTCTTGTACATTATTATTTAAATTTATGATTAGATGAATTCATTACCTTTTAAAATATATACTCTTTTAATTAGATGTTGATATTTTCTTAAGGGCAAGCAAATGACTAAGTATGGGGGAGTTTGATGTACCTGATTTGTGTATACATTTTCATATACTCTATTGAAAAATAATAACATGTTTTCAGCAATTTCCTACTAATTAGTGGACAAATAATCTGATTTTGGTGATCTTGTTCATTTTCCGATGATTTATGGCCAAATGCACAAAACAGGTGAGAATCAAGAAAAGAATTCCAACTACACGCCGTGTACTTATATACACGTTTTTTACATTCAAGCTCAGACAAGGGTTTACAAGGACAACTGCATTCCCAAGTAACCAGATGTCGGGATAAATCGTGTTCTATTTCTTCATGCCGTGAATACTGTTCTAGAAGCCTTTGGTGGCTGAGAAGAGTCTACACGCCCATGTGGCTGGCTGAAGGAGTCACATTGTGGGCCATTTCTACATGTAGTGTGTCCATTTATAGAAGCGTTTGGTGGTTGAATTTGGAGACTACATTCTATTTATGGTGGCTCTAGACGCCATGTACATTCACTTATCTGGCGGTGTCATGTTCCTAGTCAATGACGGCGTGTTAGACTGCCTATCATCGGAGCAAACGGAGGCAAAAACACATTGAAAAAAGTAGATAGCATGTACTTTTTCCACACAATATGTACATATTTTTTATATAAATGAAGGCCTTGGCCTCCAAACAAAAAAAGGGGTGTGGAGATAAATTACAGAGTAAATTTTAAAGGATTGAAGGATTGAAACTCTACCGTCATACTACCAATGTCCTTCTGTCTACCGGAGAATCATTCGTTTTTCAAAGTTCCAAGCATGATTTCATCAGGTATCAATAGTTTCGTGTTTTTCATTTTCAAAATGTGTAAATAAACACCCAGTGTGTTGGGGTTGTGGAAGCTGATGAGTTGTAATTTGAATTAAGTAGCTCTGAATGTGTTTGTTTTAATAATCTTTTCTTATTATTCATAAATCACTTCATATTATCACTGAAAATTCTGTACCCGACCAAGGGAATAATTTTTAGGGATTCAAAAGAAAAATAAAGATGAATAACTCCATGAAAATTAAATGTATCCATCGGCTCAAAATGGAATAATCCAAATAAAGATCTATTAAACACTAACTACCAGACCAAGGAGTTAGTTTCTTCAGCTCTAAATATAATGTTTATCGGACCAATGAAAATTTATTACAAATTAAACCCAGAGAGTTTGGTTATTATGAACAACACAACCTCATAATAAATTTGATTCAAAAATCAACTTATCACAAATCCATAACCCCAACACATTTCTACATTTACATTCATCAAAATCATGATTTTCCCATATTCACTTTCAATCTAGAAATTAATTTGTTAAAAAAAGCTTAAAAACCAATTGTTCTTTTTGTACCCAAACAACGAATAGAAATCCATAGATACTTCCAATTGTCATGGAGTTATTCGTCGTTATTATTTTTTTGAATCACTAAAAATTCTGCCCTTGGTCCGGTACAAAATTTCCAGTAATAATATGAATTGATTTAAGAAGAATAAGAAGTGATTATTAAAACAAACACATTCAGAGCAACATAATTCAAAATTACAACTCATAAGCTTCCAAAACCCCAATAAACATGGTGTTTATTTACACATTTTGAATATGATAAACACAAAACTATTGATACCTAAAGAAATCATGCTTGAAACATTGAAAAAGGAATGATTCTTCGATAGAAGGAAGAACGATGGTAGTATGACGGTAGAGCGTCAATCCTTCGAGCCTTCAACCTTTCCTCTATAATTTCTCTCCACATCCCTTTTTTTGTCTAGAGTCCAATGCCTCATTTTATAGAAAAAATAATTAAACATCGTGTGGAAAAAGTACACATTGTGTACTTATTTCAATGCGTTGTTGCCGCCATTTTATCCGCTGGTAGGCGGCCAAAGACACTGTCATTGACTTGGAACATGGCCTCGCCTAATAGGTTATTGTACACGGAGTGTAGCGCCTCTATACACGGTGTGTAGTCTCAAAATTTGGCCACGAACCGCTTCTAGAAATGCATACATGGCGTGTAGAAATGGCACACAACGTGTCTCCTTCTGCTGGCCACAAGGGTGTGTAGGCACATCTCAACCACCAACTGCCTCTAGAATGTTATACACAACATGTAGAACTGGCACATGGTGTGTAACATCTTCTTGTTACTTAGGAATGTACCTGTCTTGGTCATCCCTCATCTGAGCATGAAAGTACAATGCATGTATATAAGTACACGCCGTGTAGTTGGAAATTTTTGCTCGGTTCTCCTCCATTTTCAGAATTTGTCCATAAATCTTCTGAAAATGAACAACATCACCAAAATCAAAGTATTTTTCCACTAAGCAGTAGGTTATTTCTGAAAACTTGTTCTTATTTTTGAATAGAGTATATGAAAATTTTTACACAAATCGGGTGCATCAAACCCCCCCATACTTAGTCATTTTTATGCCCTCTAGAAAATCTCAACATCTAATTAAATGAATCTATATTATAAGGAAGGAATTCAGTTAATCATAAATGTAAATAATAAGTTACAGGAGAAATTATCAAAAGGAATACAAACTAGTTTCAATTTATGAGATATTATAATCATGCCTCATATATAATTCAATTAACTACTTTCATCCTCTTTTAACACATGTTTCAGCCATTCAAAAATAAGAAAGCCACATGAGGATTTAACTCACCACTAAAATAATCAACACTCAACAATTTTTAAATAAATTTTATTTCTCAATCAATGATATATACACTCTATCCATAGTTTTTCATGAAATATAGTTCTCCACTTCAGAAAAATTGACTTACAAAAATCATGGGGTATTTTCAATAAGAATCATATGTTTCTATGGATAAAGGTTGGTACATAACTATGTGAAAATAACTCTGAGGATTGAAAGAGGAGGCTAAATTTTTTAAATAATAATACATGATATTCAAAAATTAATCTCATTTTAAAAACGTCTTCCACAAGAATTATCATAGTATATCATCACCACCATTCCCATAGTTGAGTAAGTATGGTTCACAAACCACCAAGTGAGTATAAGGTCCCTTTTGGTAGCATTTGTTTTCTCAAAACAAAGGGGACCTCTCATAATGTCCACGAATAGAGGTTTGGAAGCCTTTTTTACCCAGATGATCAAGAGGCTATCCCCCACACTAAATTTCATGACAATTCACAAAATTATTCCTAGAGTCGCCAATAACTTCTTTTGTTAATCAAGAAAAATCATAAATGAATTAGTGTAGGACGGAAGATAGGCTTGTAATATGGATTCTTATAAAGACTATACATGGTCTGTAGGGGATTCATGAAGATAATATGTTGGGTAGGTCTCAAGATAAATGGGTTCAAACAATCTAAAACCTCAATCATTTAAATGTTACTCAGAAATTCCACATGTTTTGAAAAGAAAACTTGAAAATTTTGGTAGTTATGTATATTATAAGAGTATCTCAAGAAAGAGGGTATTAGAAAGAATATGAAAAAGGGTTTAGAATACCTATCATGAGTTGAAAAAACAATTAAAGAGACAATCAGTTCATGACATGTAAATAATTTATTAGTCTAATTGATGTAATTATCCAAGGATTACATGTTGCAATTTAAATTATATCAGCAATCATTTTAAAACCCTTAAGAACTAAAATGAACAAACATTTTTTTAAAATTTCTAACATTTATCTTATTATTGAAAAATATGATTAACAATAATTGTCCTCACATATTAAAAATATATCTTCCAATAATTATGTCTCATAGAATTTGAAAAGGGCAATGACTAAAGAGGTCGAGAGACAACCCCATACTTAAAACCGCACGTGGTCCACCAAGTGAACAAAATGTGGAACAAGGCAAGGTGGGGACACAATAGTGGACCAGACCGAGGGAATGTAAAGAAAGAAGGAAACTAATAGAGAAAATTAAAAGAATACTCCCCTCATGTTTAGGCATATAAAAATGGAGCGTGATGGAAAAGTGTAGCCCAAAAATGTTCCAGAGTGCCTGTGAGGGGGGAAGAAATAGAAAAAATAAAGAATACACAAAATACATAGGCATAATATGTCACAAAAATATATATAATGAAAAATATATGTCCCAAAAACTAGTCATGGGGTCACCTCAGAAGAGGCATCAGGCAGTACAGAACCAGCCAGTAGAGATAGATCCAGAGCCGTGGAAACTGGAGGCTCGGAATCTCCAATGGGAAGTGAAGCTGAAGAAGTAATATCCGTAGGTTCTAGAATTGGTAAAGGAATCTCAAAATCCCCCCTTAGACTGGAAACAGCGGTGGAAACAGTAGAAGTAGCATCCAGACCCATAGTAGATAGTAGAACAGAATCTATGGCCAGCGTAGTAAAGGGCAATGGAGCTGTACAAGAAGGCCCAGGAACCGAGGCAGAGGTAGTCGATGGGGGAAGTGGAATACCAAGATGCTGAATAATAACCCCAACATCTGCTCTAGCCGGTCCTGGCGACTTTCAAGACAAACCAAATACTGCTCCCTCACGGCTAGGCAGAAGGAAACAGTGAGATCGACGAAGGGTGTGGGGGTAGGTGGGGCTGGTGGTGGTACAGAAGAAAGAATTCTAGAAGAGGTGGGGACAGTAGAAGGGGGTGTGGTGGGGAATCTAGTGGGGGTGGTGAAGGAGGGGGTGGTGCATCGATGGGTGGTGCAGGTGGGTCAGCAGGTGGGTGGGTTGGATCCTAGGCAAGAACGTAGGCACCCACTGTTTGCAGACCAATCCAATACGAATAAGAATGAGATACTCCTTCATCTACGGTGAACCTAACATGTTATGTGGTAGTGAATGCTCAAATACCCTGAGGTGATGGGCAAGGCGGGTGGCGTAATACCCGTCGTTCAGGTTGCCTTGACTACCGGTAAACATAGCATGGATAAAAAAGGTGGTAGATAAGGGAGGTCGGGGTAGTCCTGTCGGATGATACAGGTAAGGATATCCATGTCATGAATGGTCACGACCCCTATATCCTCATAGAGGGGGAAACGAATGTATCTAAATAATCAGTGGGTGAAACGATGGATGGGGTCAGTGATGAGGGTACTATTCTATGAGGTAGGGGTGTAGCGGTGGCCATGCCTTGTAATCACCCACCACATTGTCACAAGATTGGAGCGCTTGGGCCCGGTCGAGGTAGAAACAGGGGTTGGGGTGATAGGATGGATATAGAAACCTCACCCTCATCCAATCTCTATCATGGTGAGGGAAACCTGGCCGCTGCCCAGCCGGAAATGAACCATAGGTACTGCATCACTAGGTGTCTCTCGATACTCAGATCCATCAAACTCGAATGAGGTAGCTATCTCCAAAAATAAATCACGGAATATAGGAGTGTTTACCAGTAAAATAGTGAGTAGGGGAGTGTGTCCAAGGAGATACTCTAACTCCCCCCAGATGCCGAAATACTGAGGAATGCTACTGTCGAGGTAGCAGACACTCAACAGAATCAGATAGCGAGAGAAGCACAGGATCCTGTCATGTGCCAAGTTGGGGATTGGGTACACCATGCACGGGTAGGGAACACCTACATATCCCGGCCCAGGTGGATGTGCAGTAGCAGAAGCTAGCTTTGGGGGTTAATCCCCAGAAGTAGATGGAGGCCCTCTGGATGAATCGGTCGATGTTGGGCCAGTAACTACTGAAGGGGGCGCGAGAAGTGCAATATCAAGTGGAGAAGAAACACTGGTACTCAGAAGCTCGGTAAGGGTTGGTGGAGTTGCAACGCTAGAAAAACCATCCTCCTCTTAGGCAGTGGGTGGTGGAAGGATGTCCAACAGAGGAAGCTTGTATACTGGAGTGACTGGGTCTTGATACGTCACAGGCCGGAGTCGAATCCGACAATAAATGGGAATCTCACCCTCTGTGGTGGAGGTCGGTTGCTTCGCATAGGAAGGATCTCGGTCTTCCATAACCTGAAAGAGAAAAAAACCAAATAAAACAAAAATAAAAGAAATGAAAACAAAGAAAATGTGAGAAAAATGAAAAATAAAAGTACACGACATGTACATCCAGAATACACGGCGTGTAGTGAACCTGAGTAGTATCCTTTGTACTCTATATAAACATGCTTAGGGAGCAAAATAAAGACCATGTAAGGGTACATGGAGTGTTACTAGTATAAACATTCATTAAATTTTGACATTGTCATGTATAAGTAAATACACGACCACATTTATTAACTATTCTAATCATAAAGGACACACCGTGTAGGGTTCCGACATGATGTGTATATGAGCAGAGGAATATGGACGTGTGGAGGGCTAGAAATAGGCCTACTGAATGAAATGGTATACACGGCGTGTACATAAAACACACGCCATGTATATGAACATGGTATGTGAGGATGTGTTCAGTGCTACACACGGAGGGGAAAATATAAATGACATATACGGCATGTGCTGAACACACACGCCGTGTACGTGGAAATGGTGTGTGAGGACGTGTTCATAGGAACTCGGGAATGATCGGGGCTGGTACACAGTGTGTACCAAACATACACACCATGTATATTCATATTACGAAGCATTCCGTGTGTGTCCATGTACAAAGGTAAACAACATGTGTTCTTGATTTCGTGGTCGTGTATCACGGAAGTCGAACGGTCAGAAGATCCATAAATCACCCTAAATGGATCTAAAAACATGAAATAGAGGGCATAGAAGGGCGTACCTTGACCGATGATCACAATGCAAGAATAATCAGAACACGAAGCTATCAAATCGACAGATTTTGAAGTTGGGAAGTCGGGTGTTGTACAAGAGAAGAAACAGGAAGAGGGGAAGCACCGCGCGACACGACGTGAAGCCGAGTGGCCACTTCATATATAAAATAAGTACACAACGTGTAAATCTAGACTACATGTCGTGTATCTCGAATATTTTTTTAGATTATATATATATATATAATTATTATAGTAAGCTATATAAAAACTAATATTAATAATTAAAAATAATAAAAATCGATATATTTATATATATAAAATTAAAAAATAAAACTAAAAATGTAATTTAGTCAGAAAATACCAGGCATGTGTTTAAAAATTTGAAAAATAGAAGTACAACCTTTGGTCTAGTGCATAGGGCGAGGTTCGAACCGGTGATCAACCATTCCGAATGGAATCCCTCAACAACTGGAGAGAAGGTTGTACTGCTACCCATATTTATCATTTATATACTTTTAATATATTCATCATATACACATGGGAATAATGAAATGAACAACATGTGGTTTTTAATTACACATGAAGGGGATGAAGCAGGGAGATTAGCTGAGTTTGAACCCGGGTCTTTTGGATCCAGTTCTGAGACTTTGCCAATCTGCCAACTTCATCTACATGACTTACATTATATGGAATAGTTCTTAATTTAGTAAGGAAAAACATGGCACACATGACTTATATAAAAAGACACATCATGTGGTTATATTAAAAAGGTAAATGATGGAAATGGGGCAGTTGTCAGGATTCGAACCCGGGTGTTTTGGAGCCAGGTGACGATCTTGGCCAACTGATCCATCCCCACCATGGGTTTTCTTATAAGAATATATATATATGTGTGTGTGTGTGTGTGGGTGTGTGTGTGTGTGAAATTCACTACACACGCCATGTAAGAAAATATTAAATGTAGGACCCTCATGCTGAAGCTAGGTTGGGAGGATTCAATCTGTTGACAGCTCGGATAAACATCAGTGTCCTTACCATCAGCACCGGCATCATCCCTATTTATTTATTAGTTAAACTATATATTAGGAATAGTTAGAAAACTGAAATGAAAAATGTACATGCCGTGTATATAGGCGGTACATGTCGTGTATCCTCTCAGTTTCCTCCTTGGAAGCGCCTTTGTTTTAGGTCGTTGGCTCGACCTACTTACCTCATTTGCCTAAGGTCTATGGTGGATATTGGTCCCAATAGTAGTTGCCCTGGTTTTCTATGAATTGTATGTTCTATGGATCTTCTTCAACTGGAATTTCAGAAATTATAAAGTTATCAGAAATAAAAGAAAATACCACATCATCCACTAACAGATCATCCACGGTATTTATCGTATAATATCCCTCATGATCGGGAGATATTGCATTCTTGACAGCCTTGAGGACATTGTAGGAGACTCTCTCATCTCATACTCAGAAATTCAACTCCCCTTGGTGTATGTCGTTGATTTCCTTCCCAGTTGCAAAGAAAAACCTTTCCAAAATTATAGGTTCATCTTGGTCATCCTCCATGTCAAGGATGATGAAATTGACAGGGAGGATCAGCCTACAAACTTTGACGAGCACGTCCTCTTGTAGTCCCTTCAGATGTTTTATTGATTGATTAGCAATTTTAAGGGATACTCATGTAGGCTTCAAGTCATTGAGCCATAGCTTCTATAAATATCCCAAGGGCATGAGGTTTACGCTGGCCCATAAGTCATAGAGGGCCTTCCCAAACATGCGCGGTCCAGTGGTACAGGTAATTGTGAAACTACATGGATCCTGGAGTTTTAGAGGGATTGAGAGTTGGACGAATGCAGAACACTCCTTGGTTAGGGAAATGGTTCCAAGATCCTCCATATTTCTTCTATTGGAGATTATTTCCTTCATGAATTTGGCATAAGTAGGAATTGGCATGAGTTCCTCTGCAGATGGGATATTTATGTGAAGGCTTCTTGAAAACATCCATGAATTTTCTGAACTGGTGGTCCAACTTTCTCTGTTTCAATCTCTTTCGGAACGGTAAGGTAGGTACAAAAGGTCTGATAGCCTCCTTCCCTTTATTCTACAAATACTCCTTCTGTGGAATTTTGGATGAGGTGGGGTCGGTAATGGTGCCTTCTTCAGGGAGTGTGGATGCACCTGGATGTGCTGATTAGTTCTATTGCAGCTCTTTTCCACTCTGAAGTATGACAACATGAGATTCATCCCTCGGGGTTTTCTCTGTATTGCCCGGTAGAGTACTGGGTTTCCTTCCTAAGAGTTTGGTCTACAAGTAGACAATTTGTTTCTCCAGGGCTCGAATTGACACCTCCTGATTTTGGAACCTAGTCTCAGCAGTAGATATGAATTTGTTCACAATATCCTCTAACCTTGACGTGTTCTCTTATTGAGGAGGTTGTTGAGCTGGTGGAGGTGGTGGCTGCCATGACTGCTATGGGAGAGGGTTCTGATACCCTTGCTATTAATAAGAGCCAAATTGGGTATATTGCTGCCTCTGGTACTGGTTCTGATAGGGATTCTGGTTGTATCTGAGTTGTCACTGGGGCGGCAGATTTTGCTGTTGTTGGCCCCAGCCTGTGTTTTGATGATCACGACATGCCGGGTTCTGGTACTATTGGTACTGGATGGTCCCTTGGTTTTGTGCAACATAACTTACCATGCTTGTCTATGATCCTCTAGCAAAACCCATGCATTCTCCCATTATGTGGTTATCACTACATTCACTGCATGCCAGATGGTTCGTCACATGTACTTGGGATGTTCCCTTTAGATTGAGTGTGTCGATCTTCATGGAAACAGCATCCAACTGGGAATCTAGAATGGTAGTTTCATCTATTTTATGCATACATCATTTTTGTGTTCCCCGTTCAGAATTCCATTAGAAGATGTTGGCAGACATATCTTCTAGTAGTTCGAATAGTTATCCGGGGTACTTCATTGTTACCGTACCTCCTGCAGCAGTATCCACCACAGAGTTGGTATTAGTTTTAAACCCTCTGTAGAAGGTTTGGAATTGCATCCAAAGTGTATGTCCATGGTGTGGGCACTTGAACAACATCTCCTTGATGTTCTCCCAGTATTCATACAATGATTCAGTGTCATTCTGCTGGAAATTGTGGATCATGTTCTTTAGTGTCACCATCTTTGAGGGTGGGAAGTATTTGGATAGGAATGCTTGGACTAGCTACTCCCAGGTGAGGATGGATCATTGTTTCAATCCTTTAATCTAGTCTTTCACCTTATCCCTTGGAGATAATGGGAAGAGGTGAAGATAGATGGCGTTTGTGGACACTCTGTGGTAACAGAATGTGTCGAAGACCTCCCGAAAATTGGAGAGATTAGCATTGGATCATCGACGGGCAGTCCGAAGAATTGAACAGTGTTCTGGATCAGGTTCATGATAGAAGGATTGAACTCGAAATGTTGGGATTGCACCGGTGGTCATACAATGTCCATATAAATTCCATGGATTGATGGAAAACCATATTCTATAAGAGTATGGCGTGGAGGTGGCTGCTGAGGAAGGGGAACTGGCATGAATTGTTGGTCCTTAGGGGCGTAGTATGGCCCATAACCTTAGTTGAAATATGGAATCCGCTCCGGTTGGAATTTTTGGAGCTGTTGTGGGCCATATCCTAGAGAATGTGGAACTTGCTGGTTCGGGTTGTCATCTGGTGCTTATGTTTTCTAGCTCCTTGGACAACAGCTGGATTTCCTTCCTCGTTTTGCGCCAGTGGAGTGGTTTGGTTTTTTTCCGCCATGAGTGCTCGTTGGCGCCTCAAAAACGTATGTTCGATCTCCAGGTTAGTTTGAAAATACCCCGATGACTCTGTGTTCCTGGAACGTGTGAGGTGGCTGCTAATACACTTAAAGACCTACACAAAACAAAACGAAACACAAAGCGTAAACAAGGAAAAGGGAAGATAAAAATAAATATGATTAGAAAATATTTTTTTTGTGAATTTATGATTTTTATTTTCACTACAATTTGATAAAAATTTAATTAATACAAGAAAAAAATTAACTCTAAGTTCCACGGAAATGGCGCTACATATGATATTTATCAAGAAATATTTCACTCTATAACAACACAATATGATATACAAAAGGGAACTGGGAGACTATATGTATTACTTATCTCTATTATATCGGATAGATATAAGTGTTTTACTCAAGGATCTAGAAAAACTTTTAGTAACCACTAGATACAGAGCTCAGTCTCAGTACTATTAATAACCTATAGATAGATGGTCAGTCTGATAAAAAAATTCAAACTCAAGAGGATATGTTCAGATTAAATTCAATGTATTTCCACGTATTTTGGGATTAGAACCTTCCCATCCTGGACAAATCATATTAAAATGTATTCAATTGTAGAATTTAATATATAATTATGAGAATATTTATGGGAGAAGGTTCTAGACTATAATATACATGGATGATGATGAATAGAGGATGATTATGGGACCTAGTCTTATAAAAATATGATGAAGTATATTAAAACCATTCAATGTCATATAAAATCTTCAAAAATATGATATTATATCTATGTAGAAAAATAATGATGAGACCTATAGATTGATGTCAGTGATATGATGTTCCTTCATATCTCACTACGAATGAATTTCATGAGGTTTTTGAATGAGGGAACAGTTTTTCATATATATATATATATATTTTATTTCCTTTTATATCCTTGATCACATTGAATTTTTACGGTATCAAATAGAACAATAAACTTGCATATCCTATTTACATTATGTATTCCATTTATCCCTCTTGAGTAATTACATATCCAATCCCTCACATGTAATAAATCTATAGTTGGTAGCATTTTAGATTGATCTTTCATATGAGGGGTATACAATGAAGATCTTAGATTAGAGGAATAAGGTATTATGAAACAATAAAACTCACATGGTCCATGTATTTTGGTAGAAAACACATTGGAAGAAGACACATGGGAATCAAATTAGGTGTTGAAAAATAA
Source organism: Viscum album (assembly GCA_963277665.1). Lineage (NCBI taxonomy): Eukaryota > Viridiplantae > Streptophyta > Magnoliopsida > Santalales > Viscaceae > Viscum > Viscum album. Next base: position 487,384,984 of record OY728153.1, on the reverse strand, counting down.
GTATACTAAACTATTTTAGTGTATAAAATGAAATCTAGAGGTTGAAATATTTTAAGGGTGAATAATTTAATGGCATGAAAATGTATAAATGAAATTACCTTTTTTGTTGAGTAAATTCATTATAGTCATATAAAACACATGAATTACTTTCCTTATTTTGGAACATTAAAAAATAATGCATGTAATATTTAAAAGGCCACTATGCATATTAACCATTGATAATATATCCATTGCATAGATAATGTTACGATAAGTAAATATTATGTTCTATGATAAAGTCGAATTGAAATAAATGGAAGATGTGATGGCCTCAACCTATAAGATCGTACCCTATGAATCTAGCTAATTAGAGCATTCTATGGAGACAATACCACTGGTATTTTCTCTTAACTAAAACCATGTAGAGATTAAAAAACTAAATCATGATAATAACCACTTATGGGATAACTCCAAAATTTTATAGATCACAACTGAAACCATGTTCACTGATCAACCTCAAAATATAACCACCATCATATACCACACACTTATAGTGTAATCTTGTGTAATAATTTGTTATGTATATATCCCATAACAATATGAATTTTTATATTTTTATTAATAAAATAATATTATATTTATCCTTTTTTATTTAATAATTTATTATTTAAATAATTTATTACTACATATATTTTTACTCAAATAAATCAAAATTTCATTTTTGGGAAGAACAAAATTTCAATTATGAAAACATTTGGATAAATTAATAATTTTTTAAATTAAAATATATTTTAATTAAATAGTGACACTTGAAAACAATTATTTAAATATAAATCAAAATATAATTTAATGATGTCCAATATAATTTTTATATGGGACTAAAAGTGTAAAATGTCATAAAAAATGGGTTTTGCAGTAAATAGGATTTTTTTTAAAAAATTTAAAATCCAATATTTAAAAAATTATTTTAATAAAGTAATTATTGTTTTTGAAATAATAAAATTGAAATAATAAAATGGAAAATTTTCATAATTTTATGTGGAAACATAATTTTTGTTAAATATTAAATACAATATTAGTATAATTTTTGTATTATGATATCATAATAACACAAAAGTGAAGTAACAAACTCTATAAAAGGGATACATGTCCAAATATTTTTATCCCTAAAAAATGTGTTTTTGAACTTATTTAATTAATTTTACAATCCTTTAATGAATCATCCAAACACTTTAATATATTTTAATGTTTTAAAGTCAATTTTTATGAACCTGACTCACTTCCACATAACCCAGAGTATTATTTTTACAAAATTATTTATTGGTTTTATAAAATATTTAAAAACAATCCAATATTGTAGAAACCATTGGCACAACATATGGGAAGGTTTTTTGTTTTGATTTTTTTATCTGAGGGAGTTCAAAATATATGTTTAGACATTAATAAATAAATCCCATAACTTTTCCTTTAAATTCCTACCTAATGTTCTCATATTAGTTACTCATAGCCCATTGAGTACGAATATACTCTCCATCATTCTCTCTTAATACCTCCCATGGTGTTCAATTTATCATAATAAGATCCTTCTATGCATTTAAATGTTCCCTCTCAAGGTAAGTGATTCTCTCCTTCTCCTCTGTATTCATGATCATTATTTTTAATATTCAATTTTATTTCTAATTTTTTATGTTGTAATGTGTTTCTAAACATCCATTTTTCTTATTATTATTAATTAATTATTTCCCACCATTCTCTCCCATTTTACACTTCTTTGAATCCTTATGTTCTCTAGTTATGTGGCTCAAATTATGTTATGATTTTTCAATGCCAGTCGATTATGTAGTGTATACCCATCCAAATTTTAACTCCAGGTTATTCACATAGAAAAACATATACTTAATTTATTAGGGGAATAATTTTATGTTACCCAAAATCAATAATAATATGATTGAAAGTGATAAATGGGTTTCTTTTGTTATATTATATGTGGCACACTAATGCATGTATATGATTTGAATGTGACAAGTGAGACAAGAATAATATAGCCCTAAAATTCATTGGTTAATTGTATAATACCATGAGAAAAATTTATGGTGCATGAGAGGTTAACAAAATCACATTATGTTTTGTTTTCTTGGCAGAAATCCTTGACTTATGCTTCTTATTTCATCTTTTATATTGTTGTCACATAGCTAAATTACATTGATTTTATCATCTAATATCCTAAACTTATGTTCATAAGCCTATTGGCTAACATGTATTACTTTATTCAAGTTATTATATATTTATTAGCTTACTTAACATTATATCTCACCCAATTCTTATGTATATTCCAAGGTTATCCTATGTAGTATTAGAAGAGTAAATAAAATATAAGGGATTTTTTGGGGCATTTAAATAATTTTGTTGTACCAATGTTTGAGGTTATTCTGGTATGTATATAATTACTGATAGAATATAGTTCTAATGGTCATTTTTAATTTCATTAATTGTATATTTATGTCTGAAATAAATAACTAAAATGTATTAAAGATATGGATTGGCAAAATTGTTATCATAGAATAGTCTAGTTATTTTTTGTATCCAGATTACAAAAGTTTAGTAAAATGATCAAGGATAATACAAAAAAAAATTAAACATGACTAAATTATGTTAAAGTACAGAGTATGTGGTCTCAAATAAAAAACTTGTTGTCTTGATACTACAACTGGATATGGCTATGGAACAGTTATTACTAGGTGTAATAACCTAAAAAGGTGCATTTAGCATTGAATTAATCAACACCGAGTGCATAAAAAGAGGCCTTATGACATAATTGATTGGACACTCTAGGGGATATTATTTAGTAAATTCCCAAGATCTCTTATAAACCATTATTAAGGGATCAAAAAGTACATAATATTTTATTTTAGAAAATAAGCCACAAATTACATATATTGAAACATTAAAATTCATAGGTTATAGAATGTATGTTATTTTTTATTTATCTCTCCAATTTTCATAGATCTCGTTATAGTTTTTAACTTTTCTAATGACTATAATCCAAAAAAAATTCCTTTCTTAAAATACATGTCTTGAAATTGGTGAAAATGATTCAAAAACCAAGGTGATGCGAAACACCCAAATGAGATTCCCAACCCAATTCGATAAGTATTCAAGAACATAATGATAAATATAACTCAATTAACTAATGTTCTGAATAGAAACATGACATAGGGGGAATCAACATCTTCCTAATAATGATCATGTATAAAATCATACCTTTAGGTGAAAAAGCCTCTAAATTTTTGTGGATCCTCTGATACTTAGATAGATGAACTGTGGATCAACTCTATTGAAAATAACTTATCTTTCTTTCAATTCTCTTTGTAAGATATGATCATGTTGAATTTTTTATCATTTATATTGATAATATAATCAATGGTGAATGCCGTTAAAAAAATATTAAGCCTAAGGAGGATATCAAATTTATATAGTATAAGGAACTATAATAATTAATTTTTAATAAATATTCTTCCTACATGATCAAATGTGAAATATAGATAGATTTCCATAGCCTCGAGTATAAGGATGAATAATTACTCAATGTGTTAAAGGAAAATTTCAAAACCCATGAATGTTATTCCAAAAGCATTCACATTGACCCAAAAAGTGTGTTTTCCTTTCTATTTGGTGGGATAATGTTGAGTTTATGAAAATATTTAATGATTTTAGATTTTGAGAGCTATTAATAAATTAAATTATGTGACATTGTATTCAAAATGGTGACAGGTGAATATAACGGGTTTTATAAGTTATGATATTAGAATCTGAGAATTTAATTTAATTCAGGTGGTGTGATGTAGAAATTTCATTGGGTTGGGAAAGTCAAACACCCCACATATCAATATTACAGGAAAAATAATCTTCAAAATTGCCTAAAGCAGATATGGAAATGAATTATATGGGGGAAGAAAGGAAACCAAGAAACTGAAAACTAATGAGATAAACCCATCGATGCGATGGAATGAATGAATTATCCAGTCAACCTTCAGCTGTTAGTCCAATGTTTCAATTACTAGGGACAAGGACACTATGTGAATAAATTCACCAATTCATGGATATTTTATGATAACTGATTCCCAAAAAATCTATTGACTAGAGATAATTGGTGATATTTTCCTTATAATTTTTGATGTGAATCTCACAAAAAATGTGGTAATAGGTACAATGGTTATTTATTCCACAATAAGAAATTTCACATTTTATTATGGTTCTATATATTCAATATTATAATACATGATTCGTTTTACTATTTAAACACCACCTTATAACATGGATGTTGAGAAATCAATGAATATTCTAAATTTGAAATTATATCGTCCAAAGTATATAACTTATACACTATATATATTTAAGGGTTTTAAATACCAATTTAAATTTAGATATTCCATTTAGTATAATTTTAGGAAATTTTGTGTGTGGATTGGATTTCCTTATATCGATCAAACTTAATTTACTAAGATATTTAAATCACCTTCTGTATCATGAATCACCCTTCAAATTTATATATGTAAAGGGAGGAGGATTAATCTAATTTAGTATCATATTCTCAAGCATGGATATTATTTCTTTATGAGGAAGCATGTCTAGATCAAATGATTATGACTACTCGAATGAACATACCTAATTACTTGTCTAATATTAGGGAATATGATGATGTATTTCCCAAATAATTTCCTTACCATCCTCCAAGATGCGGGTTTGAGTTCCCAAAATTATTATACCCTAATATTTTATAATATTCAAGACACCATATAGAATGTCAACTGTTGAACATTGAGAGAGAAAGTAGTAACTTTATAAGAATATGTATGATGGTTTTATAGTCCCAAATACAATTCCAAGGGGTTTTCCAGTCCACTTAATCAAGTAGAGGTATTGTTAAATGTTCCAAAAAAATTTATTATTATAATATCAATAGGTTCATGATAAAGAAAACATATCCTATTCCATAAGTTATTGACTTTTTTGATCAGCTACATGGATCAAAAAAATTAAATAAGGTGGATATTACATCAAGAAATTATCATGAAATATTGATGAAAGAAGATATCCCAAAGACTAATTTTCTTTCAAGTTATGGGAACGGTGCCTTTATAGTGACTCTTTTTTGACACACTAATTCTCGACATGTCTTCATGGACTTAATGAATATTGTATTTACAGATTAACTTAATAAATATTTGGTAGTATTTATATATGATACTCATATCCACTCTAAATTCAAGGAATATCAATTGGAATATTTTAATTTTGTATTGAAGACATTTAAAAATTAAAATTTAAATGATATTTATAGTATATGATAGTTATATATGGATAAAGTAACATTTTTGTCAATTTTTATCACCAAAAGGGATACATGTAGAATCTTCCAAAAAATGTAATTGATGGATGGCATTAAACAACATTTGGGATAAAGATCTGTAGTTTTATTGGATTATTTGGGTAATATTGTCAATTTTTGAGAAACCTCTAAATATTTTTATGTATATTAAAAAATTTAACTTGAAAGGGGGTTTAGTTTTTATAGCATGAAAAATGTGAAGAAAATTTTTAAGAGTTAGAAAAGATAACAATCCATATACCTACGAACAATTTGCCCATCTATGGAAAATTATTTTTGATCTATATTGATTCATACAAATAAGGGATCAGTTATGTACTCATTCATGTTGAATATGATATAGTCTATGCCTCCAAAAAAATTAATGTGAAATGAGAAAATCCATCATATTAATAATATTTAATTGGTTTATGTGATCTCCACATTCAATATTTGGAGAAATTATCTCTATGGAATGTGTGTGACGTGTATATGAATAAAAAAAATCCTCAACTATATATTCAATATAATGGGAACAATATGCAGTAATGAAGGTGGTTATAACTGATCAATGTTTATGATTTTTCAATCAACATCCATCATGGGAAGGTAGAAAATATGAAAGTTATTCTAAGTAGAAATGATCATACAAACCTATCCCTCACAAGGCATAAAATGGATCCCATATTATCAGGGATTAAAATGACCCACAAGTGAATCATAATTGGAAATACATCCAAACATATATCAAATAAAAACTCAACCATAAATTCTTGAAGGATCAATGAGGCCCAAAAGGATGATTAGCTGCTACAAAAAAGGTTGATAATATTTTAAAGCTAAACATTAATAATGATATAGATATATGGTTTGGAACCTGGACATGTGTCTGAACAAAACAAGATATGAAGATGGATGTTCTAAGTGATGGATAGATCACAACCTACTATATTCATTTCAGAAGAACCGAGATGTATATGGGTTTGAAGAAAAACATCTAGTGAGATAACTTGAAGTATGATATATGTGAGTATTTATATATATTATTAGTGTTCTATCCAGAGAATATTAAATAAAAGATTATTTGGTTACAATGAAACCATTTTTCAAACTTGTATAGAAATGGGATAACATAACAATATATTTCATTATAATACTACCCATGAAATAAAATGGAAATAAAACCATTAGGGTGGTAGTTTATCACCTTACAAGACACACATTTTGAAAATCCAAGAATTTCATAAATAAATCATATTTTATCAAAATATTCTTATTAGAGAAAATTTCATTAAATATAAATGATAATATGATGAAATTATATAAAATTTACTTTTTATAATATATAGAAAGTTGTAAATATCATTAAAACTAATATATTACAATTAATATGAATTTTTATTTAAATGAAAAAATTATAAAATTTCGATAATAAATTTGTTTAAATATAATTCTTGAAATCAACATGTAAAAATTAGAGAATGGTGAATATTTAATACTTTGTTCAGATTGAGTACTATTTTTTATAAAAATAAAAAATAGTATAAATATAAGGTATCAATTATGTTATTATAATTCTTTAATCTGACAAAATAAATTATATAAAATACATTCAAACCCAAATATAAACCCCCCCTATAAAATAATGTTCTTTGAAATTTATTTGATTATGTTTATAAACCATTAATGAATCCATCAAAACTTGTATGATTTTTTATGGTCTCAAAATGAATTCTTGATAAACATGAATCTATTCCACATCCCCAAAGAATTTAATTTATTATTTTCAGTTATTTTCCATATAATATATATAAAATATCTAATATATGAAATAAAACATTTTCATAAACTCTGGGATGGATTTCAGTTTTGATTAATTTATCATATAGTGTCGAAGACAAATTTTTTTAAATTTATTAAGAAATCACCCCATTTTCAATAATTTGAATCCAAAGATACCCTTCATCTTTACTCAAACCACATTGAGAATTAATATCCACTCATACTATTTCATTAATACCCTTTCAATTTATTCCCAATCTACTAGGAAGTTCCTTGAATTCTTTAACAAGATCTCTCTAAAAGTAATGGATTCTCATCTACTCCATTGTATTCAAGATCTTTATTTTTATTATGCCATTATATTTATGATTTTTATTGTTGTTATTTTTTTAAAAAATCCATTTTAATTTAATTATTATTTTAAATTAATTATAGAACACCTTTACCTCCCATTAAACCCTTCCATAATTCATTACGCACACCTGTTATGATGTCGACATTATCCTATGAATTTTACATGCAAATAATATGTGTAGTATATAGCCAGATCCATTTTTAGAAAAGTTTATTAAATAAGATATACTTATCCAAATTTATTATTTAATAAAATTTATGTAACCCACAATATTTAATCATTGGATTAAAAGGAACTAAATGAATTCTTATGTTGTATGATCTATGTGGAACAATAATGCCTGTACATGATATTAATGTGATGCGTGGGACCAGTATTCTATAGCCCTCTTTTGAATTGGGTAATGTTATTATCTCCTGAGATACCATTAATAGTGCATGATAGACTATCCTAATAACTCGGTGTTATAATATGTAGTTGTTTATCCTTGACTTATTCCAATTATGTTATGTTTTATATTTTTTTACTAATTTCCATGTAATGTTGATGTTATCATTGTATATCATGCTTTGTGTTCATATTACTCATGAATAACTTGTATTGCTTTCATCATGCTATTATTATTTCATTCCCTTGATCAAATTCATATCTCACATATTTATTATGTATTTCCCCAGCATATCACATGTGATATTATAAGAATTAGTGGAATAGAAGGCATTGTTTCAGAGATTTTAAATAATAGGCTTTTATGTTTCATGTTATTGACATATGTATCTTATTACCCAAATTAAGTAGGCCTCACGATCATTTGAGATTATATTAAGTGTATCATTATGTATTAAATCATTAGTTATTGTGTTTTAAGGATATGGGTTGTCGAATTACTGCATGAGGAACAAATATTAATTAACGTAACTCATGATATATTTGATGCATTCATGAATACATTATAATTTGATATATAATAATATATATCCTGAAGGTTATTTAATTTAATGTTGATTATGATTATTCGGCGACCATATGAGAATGATTTTTAGGATGTTTGGTTTTTAAGAAAAATCAGTTTTTAATTTGAAATCTCATCCAGTGGCATGAGGTGTGGGTAAAATTAATTTATATGTTGGTTTTAAAAAAAATAGATCTTATAGCAAGTTTTTTTTAATTTGTTTACCTTTTTTAGTTTTATGAAAATATGAGGAGATGGTTTTTGAAACTTTTTTTAGTATGGATTTATAAAATGAGATTATTTATAGGAAAAATAATGTATCGACAATGCCATCCATTTCCAGTTTTTGGATGTAGTCAAAATCTCATTAATACTCAAGAATTATTTAAGAAATATAGTGAGTTTTTTTATTTGTGTAATATTTTGATATTGTTTGAATATTGCATCATTTACCAAGTAAATTGAGATACCATAATTTTAGTGCTTTTTCTGGGAGGTACATTGGTGATTAAATTGGGTGATTATCTTGTGTGATGGGTTTGTTGGGGAATATCAATGTGAAATTTGTGGGTTTGGACTAGTTTGTGATGAATTTGTGAAGAAATTAATCGATCCATGTATTTAATTATTTTATCTATGATTGAAAAAAAGTGACCAGGGTGGGTGAATTGTATATTTGATAGGTATTTTCATGTTTATTTAAGAGATTAATGTGTTTTAAAATCATGGTACAGATGAGTGATCATTGGATCACGTCCCTAGATGCGAATTTTGATAGTTTAAAAATTTAAAATAGTTGATTTCAGTTTTGATAAGTGATTTCTATGATTGGGAGAACCATTATTTGGGATTTCAATTGGTAGTGGAGTATTTTAGTGGGTGTAACCATAAACCTAGAGTTCAACATATTTTTAGAACATCAGTGTCTTCATATTGGATGGTGCAATTAGGAACTATATCTATGTTTTGTTAAAGTGATCACCAGGGTGCCCAAAAAATATGGGTTGATACCTAAGAGCATTTAAGGATATATATAAATGAAATTATATCAATGAGATGATAGAGATCATAGTTTAATCTTTGGAAGTATTCATGTTTGGGTTGGGGGACATCGGGGAAATAGATTATATTAGCAATTGGAGATATATTGTGAATAAGTATTTGATGTTTTATCATATTATGTGATCAGTTAGTATAAAATTAATGACCAATGTGTTTTGGGATATATATATTAATAACCCCAAAGATTCTAGAATATGAGAAGCATAATAGTTGGTAGTTTTGATGATCGGCATCATTACGATGACACCCACATGTCACTGAATGTTTTTATATAATCATATTTTAGTGTGATATAATTTTTTTGGATGTTCTAGGATTAAAAATTTAAAATTTTAAAATCTGAGAGGTGTTTTAGACTTATCTATCATGGTTAGAGAACAATGGACTAAAATTGAGAATAGAGTATGTGTCTTTTAAGAACGAATTTTCAAGGATTCCATAAGGTCAATTTAACCATGTCAGTCATCTAAGAAAATATTGCGGGTTATCCTATGAATAAGGGTACTCCTATATAGATGGTTCAAAATTTATAAAATTATGCATCCTAACAATTCATACTACCGAGGTTTTATTTTTTTTTTATTTTTTTTAAATTCGTTTATTTAAAACACCAAAAAAAAACAATCCCCTCCCCTTACCCATCTCTCCCTTATGTTACACCACAAGACACCCTCTTTGACATTACTTGGTTCCACCTCTTCCTAATTTCCTCCTTTATCCTTCGATTTCAAAAAGTATTTCATCCAATTTCTCTTGAAATATTCAAATGGTAAGCTCTAATATCTTTTAAATCACTAGTTACATCTTTTCTCACTATTATTTTCCCACAACCATAAACCACAATCATTTTTGGGTTAGTACTATGGGTTAACAATGGTTCTAAAATTAATTTTATTGGTTTTTAGGGATTGGATGGATGTGTGCTTCCTTTCATGAGCATTTTTTTAACATGAAAATACCCAGGATCAATTACTATTGGATCATGGTAGGTGTATCTATATTGTGACATAATTTTACATTTCATTTGATGAATGGTAATTTAAAATTTATAAATTTTCAATGTATTCCTAGAAATAATTTTTCTGTGCCGTATTAATTTTGTTCTTATTGTGTTTTGATCCCTTGGAATATACACGGTTCCATTCCAAGTGATCATATAAAACACCACTTGATAGATTTGGTGTGTGTGTGGGTGTGTGTGTGTATTTAAATGGGTGATATTGATATTTGAAAAGGGTAGTGAGGAATATTGTGTGTTTTTAATTTGTTGTTACCCCAATTTTTTTTATTTAAATGTATTCAATGTTTCAAATGGGTTTTTGGATTTAAATTGGGTGTGATACCCCTTGTGAAATTTTTTTTTTGAAATTGATTGAGATATTTATAATTTTTTATAGATTTTTTAAATAAAGGGTTAATTAAAAAATGGATATTATGTAATGTTTCAAAATTTGGTTTCAATGTCATTCCCTATAGATTAATCATTTTAATCGCCTATTGTAGTGTGTGAGTTGTTTATTATTTGATGTTGATATTTAAGTATCATGAGGATATTGTTTCCTTGATTTATTATATAAGACACCTTAGAAATTACTTTTATTTTAAATGGTTTGGTATCATAAATTTTCAATTGTATTTAATATTAATTATAGAGTGAAGTCCTATTTGAAAACTTATTAAAATAGTATTTCATTGGTTATTGGTTAGGCTATAGTCAGGCCACATTGATATGTTTTATTGATTCCTCATATTTTGGATGATATAATTTTGAATCACGATGTATTATTGACATGGTATCATTATTAGGGAGTGTTTGAGGTAGGATGGAATTGACATTGGATAATTGTGTCGTTGGGATCTTTGGTTTTCATGGGGATTAATAGTTTATCTGATGTGTCCCACATTCTATAGCAATTCTATGAGGGACATTATCCCACTAATATAAAATTAAAGGGATTTTTTCTATTATTGTTCAGATTATTCATCTCAAGTATACCTTGATTAAATTTTATGAAAGGGCTAGTGGTTTGACAATGATGATACTGTTTAGTGTGATTTTGGGGATGGGTCATGACTGTAATCCTATTTGTAGTTGTTATAAAAAATTTATGTCTAGTACATATTTTATTATAGTACCCAGGGTAGTTTCCTAGTTCTTTTTTTGTGATGTAATTTCTTATTTATTATATATTCGGAATTTTAGTTTCTTACTCTTTATATTATATATGTGTTTCAATGTTTCTTCTTTTATTTTTAGCCTTGATATTATATGGTTTTTCTTATGATATTATTGTAATTCCTTATGAAAAGTATGAAATTACCAGTTTCTTGGTTTCCTTGTAAATTATGTTCACCTATTGGGTGTATATTTTTTTTACTTAAATTGGGGTAGGTTTGTTATTTCATATGTTTTTTCCAAAGGTAATGTAAAATCATTTTAAAAAAAATTAATGATTTGGGTTTTGAATGAGTGTTTTTTGAAAAGGATGATTTTTAATCTACTTTTAAGGTATGGCTTTTATGAATTTTCAAATGGAACCAAAATGATTTTTTAGGTATCCACAAGAATATTTTCCCAACCATAATGGTTTTTAACTAATTTTTGACACATAAAAAAATAAGGTTATTATTATAATTAATGTGTTTCTCATTCTATTATGAAAATTCCTATTAGAAATAAACATTCTATATGAATATTCCAAATTGTTTTAATGGAATTTTAATTCTATGTTTTTATATATAATATTTTGTGGGATACAAAATATTACATTCATTCACACTATATATATTCCTATTGGTATATGAAGTCTATATATTCAATTTGGGTTCCCTTATTTTTTCCTCTATGTATGGACTCATTTTTTTTTATTTACGATTGGTTTTTAGTTACTTCTACTTCCTCTTTTATATATTTAAATATATTTTTCCAAAAATTTAATATTGGTGGTGAATTATTTACACTATTTATATTGGGATCTGGTTGTGGAGTTTTAGTTTTCCTTTTATGTAGGGATTCAGAAGAAGAAAATTGATTACTTATTTTGTGATGGTTTTTTTGATTGTTCCCACTAGTTTACTTTTGTATCAGTCATATCTATTATCATGTTTATTTTTTTGGATGTTTTCTATTTAGTTTAATTAAACCCTTATATATATTTTTCAATTTACTTTATGGTGGAATAATTCCCAATAATTGCTTGTCGATACCGAGCACTAGTATCCTATTTCAAGAGATTGGGAATGGACTTTAGGCCTTATAGTGGGATGGGTTGGGTGTTAGGTTATATGGAATAATAAATAAGTTCATTATAATATAGTATCAAAGAATTTAAGTTTGTTTTTAAAAGTCATGATCTATGAAATTAATTCCTTGTTATTTTCGAATTGGTTTTTAGGTGATATAAATTATAGGACTCGGGAGTTATGCACATGGAGATCATTAGATACACTTTATCACTATTTACCTTGAGCCGTCAGGGGTTATTAGGGTTTTTTTATTTTATGATAATGATGGTTTTAATTTTATCTATATTTTAATGATTATATTTTACTTATGGTACATTATATTTCTATAATAGACATGAACATGGATTTCAAGTAGTGAATATAGAGTGCAATGCCTAAAAACAGTGTGATGGATAACCACAAGATTCTGAAGCATTTTAAGATTTGTTGCTTAATCATATAATGAATTATAAACAAAATAATAGTTATTATTCATGGATAAATATCCCATATTATTATTCAATTTATACCTATTAATTGTATGGTTTTATATAGTGGCTTACGCAATGGGAAATATTGAGAATAATCATGAGATGTGTTGACATAGTCAGAGCTGGTCTTCATTGAGGCATGTGATATTTCATGGGTGTCGTGAATTTTTGTGAGAAATTATCTAATTTTGTGTCTTTCTATTTTTATTTGTTTGTATAAAACCATTTATATAAATAGAAAAATAGGGTACAATAAAATATTTGTTTGTTTTGAAAAAATAAATTAAAGCATGTTTTTAAAATGGGAATTGAATTTTGGAAAATGTTTAAAGAGTTGTTTATTTCATTATAGTATTTGGAAATAATTTTTGTTCTAAAACTAGTTGTGGGGAGTGTATTTAATTTTAATTAAAATATTTCAATATAAAAATTTTCAAGTTGGAATGTTTTTAAATAATTTGTTTTTTTTAAGTAAGGGTTCTCATTTTGGGAGGAAACTAGGGATCTCAAAATGATTTTTCATGGTTGTTTGATATTTCCCCATGATGAGAGTTTAAGAATATGAGTGATTTGAGATTGTTTGAAACAAATTTTTTTTGAATTAAACTAGGGGGAATATTTTGAAATTAGTGTTGTCCTCTTGTTTTAAAAATGAGTTTTGTAAATTTGGTTTTGAAAATAATTTTTTAAAGTGTTGTCTTTTGGATTTTTTTTTGATAATTCACTTTTCGGGATTGGATTGTTTGATATGATTTAAAATATTTGGTCGAGGTATTCTTGGGAACTGTTTTGTTTATTTTATTCCATTATAAAGGTATTGAGTGAAGTTAGGGTGTTCGGTCTCTAGGAGTTGACCTTTATTTGTTTGATGTAGTATCATAACTCTGAATAGAGTGGTTGGTGATCTATTCTATCATAGTGTAATGGATTTTAATATCAAAGGGTAGAATTTAATGAAGGGTTCAGTTTGGAATCCATCTATATTGACTGTTACATGACTATGATCATTTGGGAGAATGTTTAATTTATAAGGATAGGTTTTCATGGGATCTTAACTATGAATTCATATTAATGTGATTATTCAATTTTTGATTCATTAGTTGTTATTATTAGTGGTATTTGTAATCATTAATGTGTCTTTTATTTGAGGAAAACATTGTGGTTTTATTCTTTAGTGTTATAGATTCTACTATATGAGCAGTGGTCATTTTGATTTTTCATTATTCATCACTACATGATGCCTATTTTTTCCATAGTTTCAACCGTGGCCTAATGTCAAGATTATTGGTTTGAACATTTAGAAATCCAATTATTCATGGATATATAACTATTTGTTTTGATCATATTATTTGGGACTTGTGTTCCACTACGTTGTTTTCTTCTGTTGGAATAACCATGGGATGGTGTCTCAAGATCCTTGACCCAATATACCCTCGTGTAGAACGTTCTGGAGGTTAGGTCCTAAGATTCACTCGCTAGGTATGTTTTTAAATTTATATGATCATGGATACTGGTATTTTATGGATTTGATTATTTTTTTATGATCATTGAGTACCTGCTATAGTTTTCATTCATTGTAGAATTTATGGGTTTGTTTGTGGAAATATATTAATAATAGAGTTTTTAATTCATCCCTCTATCGTTGACTAATTTTAATATTTGAGAGTCAAATTATAGTTCTAGACATTCTTTGTTTCCAGAATAGATTATCATTGGTTTACCTTGATTGAGGTTATTTGGAATGGGTTGGAAATTTTTATTTGGATTCAATGAAATATTTGTGGTTTAGTGGTTTTCCCTTTCTTGGTAATGACCCATGGAATTAGTTTTCCTTTACTTAAATATGAATATTTATTGGGGAATAAAGTGTAATGGTTGGGATAATTTTTTACTCATCAAGTCACTAATAATTTTTATTTATTTTTATTTTCTTGTGATTTAATTTTTTGGAATTCTTATCCTTTCAATTTTAAAATTATTGAATCATATTGGTATAACATTGTCATCCTAAATGATTATCTAACTACGCATAAATCATGTGCAATAAATTTTTATTGGCTTTATGATTTAGTAGTTCTTTTTTAATTGCCTAAACATATTTTATTTAATCATGTGAGTTACCATAGGAGGCTTTGTTGGTTATCTGGTGGATATGGGAACCCTTACATGGTATTCATTTGCATAGGAAAAACATGCATCATCAATTCATGGTTTACTTGAGTTTATAAACATTAAAATTTTCCCATATACTTATTTAAAATCTCTAAATATTAAATCACTCATCTCCCCCTTACCCCTATATCTCTTCTAAAACACCCCAATCCACCCACCTCCCTATCTCAGGATACCACCCCTTCCATCAGCCCTATTTTATCCTCCTATTTCTGATGTCGTTTATTCTGATTCCTATGGAATTTTATTTTTGTGATAATATATCATCTATTCTACATCCATTATTCCATGTTTTTATCCATTCAATTTTTAATATTCCATTTACCATAATCAATTTAAATTCATGGATATTGTTAGGGATTGTTATAATACTCAATTTTTGTGTTTTGGGATTACAGGGATGTTTTCATTATTTTTGGAGCCTTTTTACTCATTGTCAAAATGTTATGGATTTATTTCTATTAGTTTGGGGTCGGTGTTTCTATTTCACAACTTCATTAAAAATTTCATTGAATTATTTATAATTTTAAATTCCTCTTTATTCACTCTATGAATACAAATATTTCGATGTATGTGATTACAAATATTTTTTAATGTGCTTCTATCACATGGAATGGAACTAGATCCATGAAATGTGATTTAATAAATACCCAAATAACCTATATTCGTTTTTTTGGATATTAAGGTAGGATGATGCGTTATTAATGTTTTGGTGAAAATCATTTCTCTCTTTTCATTGGGAATCCCCCATAATAAAAATTTAGTACAAAAAGTTTCAAATTCCAATAGGGTATTTGAATTGATATTGTTTATCTTGATACCGAAATACTTTTTTCATGAGATGCGTCATTGAAGTAATGTCTAGTTCATTGTAAACTAGAACCAGAACTACACAAGAATCTACATAAGGTTATGGTTTTTGATGTTCAAAATCATTGTGAATGACAATGATTCACAGATGTCATCAACCATGTAGAGCATTGATAGTAACCACAATGTAGTTTATGTCCACTTAATGGAGCTCCATTTCACAGAAGTCCCTGGACATGTGGAGATTTGACTGTATCCTTCTTATAACATAACACCAGTTTGAGTAATCCTTCCAATTATTGAAGATCATAATCATCTTTTAGAACCTAAATCTATCACCAAACTAATTCCATTTTTTCAAATAGGACTAAAAATACTACCCTATATCTTACATTTAAAAGTAAGAAAACATTTAGTTATTGAGAAAAGATATGAATTTTTTATAATCATAAGTTTCATGATGGAAAAGATTGATTTCTAAGAGTATCCATATTTCAAGTGTAACATCCCAAGTAAGTAAATAATAAGATATTTTCATATTTATTAATATTATTTAATTAAATATTAATTTTTCGTTATAAGGGTTTCTATGTTCTATAGCATGCCCGATATGCAACAACGAGTTCCTTTAATATTTTACAGTGCACACAAATAATATAATATTATTATTTTAAATGGAAGTTAAATCCAAGACATTGTATTGGTAGGAATCAACAAAACTAACGAAAATATTTTTATACATGATTTATAAATGTATTTTCATTTATCCAGTAAAAGTTAGAGGCTTAAAATGTGAATGAATCTAATTTTAAGAATAATTTACATTAAAAGGTCAATTTAACGCCTTTTAATGGGGAAACCTCATTAAATATATATATTTGGTCACTTTAATACCTTCTATTTTACAAAAAAATCAATATTTAGAATGGATACATAAATATTTACTTTTTTTAAATTTTTCGAATTTATAAGTTAAAGTTCATTTTTTAGTGAAAAATGAAAAATATTGTATTTTAATTCCAAACTTCGTTTTAATATAATTTATTTATATGGTTATATTATCTTTTTAATTGGGTTTATAGTGTAATTAGAATATATTTTTACCATTTAATCCAATGTTGGTCATTAGAATTAATTTCACTTTGAATTTGGATATAATCAAGTGTCAATCTTTTGATAGTTATTGTTTTTTAAAAACACACTATTTGTTTTAACAAAGGGAATTAATTTTTAATTAATTAATGAGTCTTCTTTGATTATAATTTTTTAAAATAGAAATAGTTTTTTATTTAGGAATATCAAATATAGCTTAGGCTGTATTTTTGGTATTTTTCTGAAAAACATCAATTTTTTTATGAATAGTGAAACCACTTAGTAGTTGTTAAAAAAACTAACTTTTTCATTTAAATGAAAATTTACCACTTCTGTTAATTGAATTTCAAAAAACCTACATACATGGTTGTTATTATTAAGTAAAATTTGGTTCAATAAGATGAAACTATTTTTTGGTGAATAGTAACTTTTGACTTTTATTTACTACGGTTAAAGGTAAATAGGGTAATTCAAGGTAAAGGAAATGTTATAATCATTAATAATTGCCTTAAAACATTTCAAAACATTATTGGTTGAGTCATTTACAACCATGGGCATCTTTGGGTCGATATTGGGACCCCATTGAGCCACATGGGAGTGATAATGACACGATAGATAAATTAACATAATGTAATGGAAAAAATGACATAAACCAAAATCTTTTAGTAAATAAATTTTTATATGGAGTTATATTAGTGATATTTAAACTATAAATCTTCTATAGAAAGATAAAAAAATTTACTACATCATGGTATTTTTTTATAATTTTTAGACCTAGAATTAATTTAATTATTTATGACACAATATTGATGTAGTGTTTACCTCATTAATAAATCATTTAATTAAATAAGATTATTAATATTAAAAAACAACACAAACCTGTCCAATAATTATTGGATGATTTTATTTCGACCAAGAGTCATCTTATCTTCTACTCAAATGATTTTGGGACCTTTAGAAACCGAATATCATTATATAATAAAATAATATTCTCACATTCTTAAAGAGACACTCCTCCCCCTTATAAAAGTAGACCATTTCTATAAAAACACCAGTGTACTCAATATACTAGGATGTTTTTATGAGAATTATCATAAGTAAACTTACACACACCTCCATCTAATGGGTGAAGAACATACTGTTTCTGGGGATGGAAAATTAATGCCTCACGAAACGATGATTTTTCGATTATCTCCTACTTCCTATCATGATGGCCATTAAGATGGAAATGTATTTATATATGATATAATTTATGTTTATGTTTTATTTATGCTTTTGTATTTTCTATTTATATCATACTATTATGGTTTCCATAATGGGTAAACGTGATAATTTTATTTGAGGAAGTGCAAACTACTACCCCTCAAAGTGATAAGACTCGTTCATGTCATACGTGGGGTGTATAAAGGATAGAGTTAATTATATTATGTGATATTATACTCTAATTATAATATACCTATGTATTATTATGTTTTAATTCCATTAAAATAATAAATAGAAATTGAAGTAGCGTTAATGTCTACGTACGGCTTATTGTCTCCATGAACGATGCATTTCATTTCTTACATCCAAATGTTATGTACTATTATAAATAGATGTATATACAGGGTATTTATGATATATATGATATCTAAATTATGTATATAATTCTTTATTTAATGAACTTTTGACCATGTGAACAACTTGTAACTATATGGTGTTCATTTTTGACTCAAGTATGAAATATCGACAAAACGGACGTTATTAACTTAATTGATTATATAATGTTTATAACATGGTAATAAGTGATATAAAAGGAATAATAAACTTGAAAAATATTCTCTATCATGTAAATATAATCATTACTTTGTTATTCAGGATATTAAAGAATGAACGGGTCATGTCAGTCACGAGGTAAGGGACTTCGTCTAAATCTCTTTTCATTAAGGCATATTTTGTTTTAATACACGACATTATTTTTATACACAGTATAAACACCCTTGACTTTTCAAAGGGAGAATTGTTCAATGTAGTGTTTTACAAAATGACAAAAAGGAATGTTTCTTTTAATGGAAGCGGTGACAACGACCTTTCTTCCCCCACTAGTATTATTTGGTTTTTAGCTTCCTTAACAAGCCGTAATGTTTTTTTCAATCAAAATAAATACCATATATTATTTATGTATATTGGTATTGAAAATGGTTTTTATAATGGATTTGTTATGTTAATATATTTAAGTGGAATATATTTATTGAAATGTCGAAATTTTTCCTTTCCATTATATTTGTTTTTTGTGTTATGATTTTATAATGGTAATTAGAAAATTGAGGGGTGGTTAAGTGATAAAAAAAATCATGGGTGGTGTCGTGATAAACCTGGATGTATGGATACATTATAACTTCCAATTCATTTAGTATGGAAGTCGGTCGTATGGCTATTCCATTTAGTGATATGTGTGGAAGTCGACCGTGTGGTTATTCCATTTAAGTATGTTTATGTTCTAAGTTACCTTTATATGTTATGTGTTATTTATATGGGTTTTAGGGTAATATTTTGGTTAAAAATGGGTATTTAGTGATATTTTATTCAATAAAGAGTATTTAATAATTCATAAAGGTGAAAAATATTTCTTATGTTAATATATTCATGGTTTACTTGTTGTTTCGAAAAAACTATCAGTTTTCCTTCTTTATGCATCCCTTGCTGATCTTTTTATGCTCATCCCAAGTTTTTGAAATGTTTTTTAACAGGAAATAATGTGGAATAGGGTCATGGTCATGATCAAATAAAATCCATGATATTTTAAACATGGAACTAGACATGAAACTTTTTTCCAAGAGTTCTTGTTTTATGAAAAAATGGAAACTGAGTAGAAATGTCTACATTGTAATCTTTTGAGATGTAATAGTTAGGTATTAATTCTCTAAAAATCTAAATATGAAAATATCCTCAATGTGAATTATTCTTTTAATTAAAGATTATGTAAATTTTTAAGGGAGAGTCTTTATAGTTGGTATCTGTGGTCGGTTTAGACATATTTAGGAGTTAGGGTATTGTTAAATTAATGTCCATAAATTAATTTATGGTAATATTAGAATGATATTGAATTTACCGATTACCATGTTGCTTCACCTAAGATATTTAGGTTTTCATAATGGTTTTCCGCAGAAGAAAAAGGGTAGCTATGTTTGGACAACAATAAGAGGAAGACAACCTTCCAAATCAGCATCCTGAGATGGACAGAATCAGAAGTGAATAGTTTGTTCCAGTGATGGAACAATTGACTCAGGATATAAATGGTGGTGGTATCCAAGCATGAGTTCATCCATGTCAATAGTATAGGAAGATGTCAGTAGTGGATCATTTAATGAGACAACATCCCCCATCATTCAGAGGTTCATCTGACCCTGTTCTAGAAGAAGGGTGGATTAAAGTAATGGAGAAAATTTTTGATGTCATGGGGTGTCTAGAACAATAAAAGGTTAGTCTTGATTTTTACCGGTTTGAATGTGAATTTTATTAGTGGTGGTCGATGGTGAGAATATCAGGGATAGTAAAGAGATTGATGATCTTGATTTGGATGAATTCAAATGTATGTTTCCTGAGAAATATTTTCTTAAGGTGGATCGTCTTAGAATGGAAAAATAAATCCTGGAATTAAGGCAGGAGGATGACTCAGTGGCTGCTTATGAAGCAATGTCCACTCGACTGGAAAGGTATGCACCAAATTTCATGTAAGATCTTGATAGTAAGATAAATCAATTTTACTCAGGACTGATGCCATGATATCGAAGATCATTATACTCTCGTAAGTTCAAAAGTTATAAAAAACATGTACGATGCATGGAGAATGTGGAAATGGAGTATGCCGATGATCAGGTGTTCGTTGACAAACAATAGAATAAGGGGTCCAGTTGGCAGGAAAAGGGAAATAATTCACCAAATAAGACATGATGTTATAATATTAAATTTCTAACTTGTGAAAGGTGTGGTAAAAAGCATCATAGAGAATATTTATCAAAGTCTGGAAAGTTCTTCAGGTGTGGTAAGTCTGGTCATATTTCTTGTGACTATAAGAAAAATGATCAAGAAAGAAATGAAAATCCATCGGTATGATGTTTTAAGTGTAATGAAATGGGTCATTATGTAAATGAGTGTCCAATGAAGAACTAAACTAATGGAAAGAAGCCAGACTACAAGTATAAATGGGTGGTGAAATCTTTTACAACTACTTCAATAGATGTTGGGACATCAAACGAAGTAGTATCACGTACACAGTTTATTTGTTCAGATTATTCCAATGTGTTGCTTGATTCAGGGTGTACACACTCATTCATTTCTGATAAGTTATCTAGTAAATTGGGAATTCTATCCCAATATATTAATATAGAACATACGGTAAAAACACCCAGAGTAAATTTTGAGATAAAAAAGAATACATAAGAACATTAATGTCCTTTTTTGTGGAAAGAATCTACCTGCAAACCTTATTGTTTTACCTCTAGTAGATTTTGATGTTATTTTGGGCATGGATTGGCTATCTGTTTATCATGATAAGATTGACTGCAGAGCTAAAAAGGTTTCATTTCAGAAAAATTTAGAGTTTGTGTACATGAATAAACCCTTGATTTTGATTACATATCAGGAATCTGGGAAACTAGTAAAATAAAGAAATGAATGTTACGTTTCACATATTCTTGAAAATAAAGGAACTATTCAGATTAATGATGTGCCAGTGGTAAATGAGTATCATGATGTTTTTTCTAATTAGTTTTCTGGTATTATACCAGATCGAGTAGTTGAATTTACTATTGACTTTGTTCCCGATGCTAATCCAATTTCAAAACCCCCGTATCGAATGGCTCAAATTGAACTTTTAGAGTTAAAGAAGGAATTTCAGGAGTTATTAGATAAATGTTTCATTTGACCAAGAACATCACCATGGGGTGCTCCGATATTTTTCGTTAAAAATAAAGATGGTTTAATGATACTTTTCATTGATTATAGACCATTTAATAACAACAATATTAAGAACAAGTATCTTATGACTCATATTGATGTTTTTTTATCAGCACTAGGGAGCTCAGTATTTTTCAAAGTTTGACTTGAGATCGGGGTACCATTAGTTGAAAGTGAAAAAAGCATATTTTCCGAAGACCGCATTTCATACTAGATATGGAAATTATGAATATGTAGTTATGTCTTTTGGTTTAACCAATGCACATGCTGTATTCATGGATCTTATGAATAAAATTTTCTGTGAGTTCTTGGATATGTTTTTTGTTGTGTTCATTGATGATATTTTGGTTTATTCTAAAAGTAAAGAGGAATATGAAATTCATTTAAGTGTTATCTTTAAAACCATAAAAGAAAAGAAACTTTATGGTAAATATAGAAAGTGTATGTTTTGGTTACGACAAATGTCTTTCCTTGGTCACATTGTTTCATAAAATGGCATAACTGTTGATCCTACTAAAGCAAAAGTTGTTGAAGAATAGACAATACCCACAAATATAACTGAGATCTGTAGTTTTATTGGTTTGGCAGGTTATTACTAAAGTCTTTTTGAAATCTTTGCATGGTTATCTATTCCAATGGATATGTTAACTCGAAAACGGGTTAAGTTTATTTGGACAAAAGAATGTGATAATTGTTTTCAGGAATTTAAAAGACGATTAGTGAATGCTCCAGTTTTGGCACTACCATCCAGAAATGGTGAGTTTGTTATCTAAAATGATGTTTCATTGAAAGGACATGGTTGTGTCCTAATGTAGAATTATCAGGTAATTTCGTATGCTTCACGTCAGTTGAACCACTTGAGTTAAATTACCCTACACATGATTTGGAATTAGCTGCTATTGTTTTTTCTTTAATAATTTGGAGGCATCATTTGTATGGATTAAAATGTTTAATATATAATGACCAAAAAAATTTAATGTATATATTCACTCTAAAAGAATTGAACATGAAAAAAATGATATGGATGGAATTAATCATGGATTATGATTTCATGATCCATTAACATACGAGAAAAGCATATAAAGTGGCTGATGCTTTTAGTCGAAAACGTAAAGTCTCATTAACCACAATACGTTTGGAACGAGATCATTTGGGTTTTGATTTGATGAACATTGGAATAGAAGTTATTGGTGCATGAAATTCTTCTGTTTTGTTTCACGTGTCTAGGAAATCATCTCTATCAGACATAATTAAGAAAGCCTAGAAGGAATACAATGAGTTTTAGAAAAAGGTAGAGTTGTTTCAGAAGAGTTAGTTGCCTGATTTTAACGTTGATAATGATTGTGTTTTGAGTTTTGGGAAGAGAATATGTGTGCCTTGTGATTCACAGTGGAAGAAAGAGTTGTTATGTGAAGCTCATAGTTATCCTTTTTCAGTTCATCCTGGTAGTACTAAGATGTACAGAGATCTTCACGATTATTACTGGTTCGATGGAATGAAAAGAGATATTGCTGATTTTACTGTGAAGTGTTTGACTTGTCAGTAGGTTAAAGGAGAGCGGCAGTTACTGAAAGGGATTCTTCAGACTTTACTGGTGCTAGAGTGTAAGTTGGAGAATATATCCTTGGACTTCGTTGTGGTATTACTGAAGACATCTCGAGGTAATAATGAAGTTTGGGGTATTGTTGATTGATTGACTAAATCGGCACATTTCCTTCCTATTTGAGATACATTGTCTCTAGATCAAATTTCTCAGATGTATATTAAAGAGATAGTCTGGTTTCATAGTGTTCCCCTCTCCATTGTATCTGATCATGATCCCAAGTTTACTTCTATCTTTTGGTAAGGCCTTCAAAATTCAATGGGTACCAAATTAAATTTTAATACATCTTTTCATCCTCAATTAGATGGGTAGATAGAACAAGTAATGCAGACCTTGGAGGATATGATAAGTTCTTGTTCACTAGATTACCAGGGAAGTTGGGACCAACATCATTCTTTGGATGAATTTTAATATAATAACATTTTTCATTCCAGTATACAGATGGCTCTATTTGATCCATTATATAGAAAGTGTTGTCAAACTCCATATTTTTAGGATGAAGTAGGTGAAAGGAAGCTGATGGGACCAGAATTTGAAGAAGAGATGGCAGAGAAAGTTCAGTTGATTCAAAAGCACGTGAGAACATCTCAGAGCAGATAGAAAAGTTATGCAGATAAACTGAAGAAGGATCTTTCTTTTGAAGTAGGTGATCATGTATTTCTCAATGTTTCTCCATGGAAAAGTGTGATGCGTTTTGGTAAGAAGGGAAAGATGAGTCCGAGGTTTATTGTACCTTATAAAATCATAGAGAAAGTTGGATCAATTGTGTAAATAGTGGCTTTACCTCCAATTTTATCCGAGGTACACAATGTTTTTCATGTTTCTATGTCGAGAAAGTATATACCAGATCCATCTCATTTTTTGAGTCTAGAGGTAGTTCAGTTGGAAGAGAATATCTCTTATGAAAAACAACTAGTCCAGATTCTTTACTGTAGAGAGAAATTTTTGCAGAATGAGGTAATTCACCAGATAAAGGATTTTTGAAAAAACCATATGATTGAAGAGGAAACGTTGGAATATGATAATGTTATGAGGTATAAATACCCCCACATATTTCAATAAGTGAATAAAAATTGAAAGGACACAATTTCCAAAGGGGGGGAAAGATGTAACATCCCAAGTAAATGAAAAAAAATATATATTTTAATATTTATTAATATTTAGGAATTAAATATTATTTTTACTTTAAAAGGGTTTCTATATTCAATAGCATACCCAAAATGCAACAACGAGTTTCTTTGAAATCTTACGTTGCATACTAATAATATAATATTATTATTTTAAATGGAAGTTAACATCTAGCTGTTGTATTGGCAGGAATGAACAAAACTAACTAAAATATTATTATACATGTTTGTTAAATGTATTTACATATTTCTAATAATAGTTAGAGGCTTAAAATGTGAATGAATCTAATTTTAAGAATAATTTACATTAAATGGTCAATTTACCACCATTTAATGGAGAACCCTCTTTAAATCTAGTTTTGGTAATATTAATACAATATATTTGACCAAATAAAATCCTTCTTTAGAATGGGGACATCTAAATATACATTGTGTAATTTTTTGAAATTTTTCCGATAAAGATCATTTTTTAACGAATAGTGAAAAATATTTAATTTTATTTCAAAAATGCCTCTTAATATAATTTATTTATATAGATAGATTATCTTTTTAATTGATTTTGATGTGTAATTAGAAAATATTTTCAACATTTAATCCAATTTTGGTCATTTGAATAAATCTGACTTTGAATTTGGACATAAACAGTTGTCAATCTTTTGAAAGTTATTGTTTCTTAAAACCATGCTATTTGTTTTAACAACAGAAATTAATTTTAAATTAATTAATTAAACTTCTATGTTTATAGTTTGGTTAAATAGATATCATATCTAAATTGAGAATATCAAATATATCTTAGGTTTTATTTTTGGTATTTTTCTGAAAAACATCAATTTTTGATGAATAGTGAAACCACATAGTAGTAGTTAAAAAAACAGAATATTTCATTTAAATAAAATTTTACCACTTCTGTGAATTGAATTTCAAAAATCCAACATACATGGTTATTATTATTAAGTAAAATGTGGTTCAAGAAGATGAATATATTTTTTAGTGAATAGTAACTTTTCACTTTTCTTTACCGCGGTTAAAGGTAAATAGGGTAATTCAAGGTAAAAAGAATGTTATAATAATTCAAAATTACCTTAACATTTTTTCAAAACTTATTGGCTGAGTCATTGACGACCATTTACATCATTGGGTCGATTTTGGGACCCCATTTTGCCTCCTGGGAGAGATAATGACACTTTAGATAAATTAACTTAATGTAAAAGAAAAACTGACATGAAGAAAAATCTTTTAGTAAATCAATTTTTACAAGGATTTATTTATGTTATATATTCAAATATAAATATTCTTTAGAAATATAAAAATATTTCCAACATCATGGTATTTTTTTATAATTTTTAGACATCGAATAAATTAAATTATTTATGACACAATAATGATGTAGTGTTTACCTCATTTATAAATAATTTAATTAAATAAGATTATTAATATTAAAATAACATCCAAAACATGTCCAATTTTTATTGGGTGATTTTATTTCGACCATTAGTCATCGTATCTTCGACTCTAATGATTTTCAGTCTTTCAGAAACAGAATATCATTATATAATAAAATAATATTTTCACACTTTACTAAAGAGCTCCTCCCCCCTTATAAAGAGAGGACATTTCTATCCATTTCGTCACAACTCTCAAGCCTTTTTGATCATCCAACCTTTGTCCAATTAAGCTCCTTACATACCTCTCTTCCACATAGATGCCTTACCTTTGGTAGAAGGCACCTCAACAAACCATTTTTGTTCAAACCAAAGTAAGTTATCCAAATTAATGGTAATGATTTCTCTTAAATTATTTTCATTAATTTTACCTCTCCAACCCCTAAAATATTTTTATACATTATAACAACAATAGTATCCTAAATATACTATGATGTTTTTATTAGAATTATTCTAACTACACTTACACACACATTCATCTAATGGGTGAAGAACATACTTTTTCGGTGGATGGGAAACTAACGCCTCATGAAATGATGATTGTTTGATTATCTCCTACCACCTCTCATGGTGGCCATTAAGATGGAAATTTATTTATATAGGATATATATTATGTTTATGTTTTATTTATGCTTCTGTATTTTCCATTTATAGCATACCTTTATGGTTTCCATAATGGGTAAACGCGAAAATTTTATTTGAGGAAGTGCGGACTACCGCCCCCTCAAAGTGATATGACTCATTCATGCCATACATGGGATGTAAAAAGGATAGATTTAATAATATTATATGATATTATATTGTGTTATAATATACCTATGTATCATTATGTTTTAATTCCACTAAAATAAGAAATAGAAATGGAAGTAGTGTTCATGTGTACGTATGGCTTACCCTCTCCATGAACGGTGCATTTCATTTCTTACCTCCAAATGTTATGTACTGTTATAAATTAATGTATATACTGGGTATATATGATATATATGATATCTAAATCATGAATATCATTCTGGATATAATGAAATTTCCACCATGTGATCAACTTGTAACTATATGTTCTTTATTTTTGACTCAAGTACAAAATATCAAGAAAATGAATGTTATTAACTTAAATGACTATATAATGTTTATAACATGGTAATAAGTGATATAAAATGAATAATAAAATTGAAAAAGGTTATCAATAAATTATAAATGAACATCAGTTTATTATTCAGGATATTAAAGAACGAACGAGTCAAGTTGGACATGAGTTAATGGACTTCATCTCAATCTCTTTTCATTGAGGCATATTTTGTTTTAATAGATGAAATTCTTTTATAAGTTGTTTAAAAACCATTGAATATTCAAAGGGAATATTTTTTATGAAGCGTTTTACTAAAAAACAAAAAGTAATGTATCTTTTAACGTAAGCGGTGACAATAACCTTTCTGGCACTGAGAGTATTATTTGTTTTTTGGATTCCTTAACAAGTCGTAATGTTTTTTTCGAGGAAAATAAATACCATATACTATTTTCTATATTTTGGTAAAGAAAATGGTTTTGATAATGGATTTTTTAGGTCAATATATTAAAGTTATATATTGTGATTGAAATTTGGAAATTTTTTCTTTCCTTTGTATTTGTTTTATGTGTTATGACTTTATAATGGTACTTGGACATTTGATGGGTGGTTATGTGATAAACCAAATGACAGGTTGTCACCTAATAAACCAGGATGGGTTGTTACATTATATCCTCCAATGCATTGGGTATGGAAGTTGGCTATATGGCTATTCCATTTAGTGATATGTGTTGAAGTCGGCCGTGTGGTTTTTCCATTTAAGTATGTTTATGTCCCAATTTACCTTTATTTGTTATGATTTCATTATATGGGTTTTATGGTAATCTTTTGGTTAAAAAAGTTTAATAAGTGATCTTTTATTTACTTAAGAGTATTTACTACTTCATAAAGTTGAAAAATATTACTTATGTTAAAGTATTCATGGTTTACTTATTGTTTTGAAAAAAACTAACAGTTTTCCTTCTTTGTGTATCCCATACTATGATTTTTTTGCTCATCCCAAGTTTTTGAAATGTTTTTCATGGGATATAATGTGGAATAGGTTCAAGGATGGGATCAAGGAAAATTCATGTTTTCTTAAACATGGAACTAGACATGACTCTTTTTTTCAGAAGTTCATGTTTTATGAAAAAATGGAAACTGAGTAGAAGTGTCTACTTTGTAATCTTTTGAGATGTAGTAGTTATGTCTTAATTCTCTATAACTCTAAACCTGAAAAGATACTCAATTTAAATTATTCATTTAATTCAAGATTTTGTAATTTTTTAATTTCGGGTCCTTATATCATGAAACCACTCTTATGGGGTTTTTCAGAACCTAAACCCATGGTGGAGATTACATTCATGATATTCCACATCTTTCACATAAGAATAAAGCACATTGTGTATATGGGGGTTCTTGAGATTACTATATTTCCTGAAAAAAACCTAATGGGAACCATGAAATTACACTAAGGTAGGGTCACCCTGTTTTGTGAAGAAAATATTTGACGAGACCCCCTAAATTTCCAAGATACATGAATTCCACATGAAAATCATCATTCCTGAAGCCCCGGAATTTTGTGAAACCCCAACCTTCTTGAAGCCCATCCTATAATATTATTATGGTTAGTCCCTTAAACTAATAACCTTTCATTAATGTTGAGATCTTATTACCCCCATACCAATCTCAGAATAGTTCAATAACAACTTATGTCCTTGTGCAACTAGTACCATCAACCACTATGTCTATGCATGTTACTTCAATTGTAACACGGTCTATCACCCATTATTTTTTAATAAAACATAGGTACCCATATTAAATTTTATCCAAAACAATTCATCATAACCTCATACATATTTCTTTTGACACCACTATGGATTTTTTTTTCACTAACCCCCACCCATAAGCACACGAGCAGTGCTCACATATGCCCAAAAGTTGGAATCATTATGGGAAACAACTTCCCTATCTAGGTAGAGTGTACTTTCAAAATATCTTCTTATCATGCTGACATGGTTCCCATTAGGGTGTGTACTTATCCATGTCTAATCTATTAGTCATGAAATTTCCAATATCCACAACCATGTATTATGATTTTATACTGAATAAAAACATCCTCGTAAGATGATGTTAAATGATTTAATTACCCCACGTGATGAAAAAACGATTCCCCATGTATGATTATTATGGGATTCCACCTCCTCCACCACCATTTGATGAAACTCCCACACTGGGAATCATCCTCACATAATCCCCAAACTATCATGCCCTTCTATGAAAAAACAAAATGATAAG
The DNA here is from genome assembly GCA_963277665.1 of Viscum album. Lineage (NCBI taxonomy): Eukaryota > Viridiplantae > Streptophyta > Magnoliopsida > Santalales > Viscaceae > Viscum > Viscum album. The sequence goes on along the minus strand of OY728153.1, from coordinate 487,355,246 downwards.
GAAGATTCCATATTAAATCCCCATATTATCATCCTTAACCACACGAAAAAACTCCTACCCTATAACACATCAATCAACAATTCCCATACCATACCTCATTGATGATAATCCTTCAACATGTTAATCCGTACCACATTATATTAAACATCAGAGCTCAGTCCAATCAAATGAAATTATTCTACGGAATCAAACAATGTGGTTTTTTATCATTTTTTATCATCAAGGAATGTAGGAAGCCTCCATGGGGTTCAATATCTACAACCATATCCATGTTTTAAATCACAACCCATTAGGGGATACATTCCATCAATTATTTTTTTGAAATAATACCATTTTGGGGGACACACCCCATCAAATCCAAGTGTGAAATTATCCCACTTGGGGGTACACATACAATCAAATACAAGACTAAAAAATCCACCCTTTTGGGGAGACACAATATCAAATACAAGTGTGAAATCTACCCCCATTTTGGGACTCACTTTATTAAATCCATGTGATAATTCTGCACCCATATGTGACACACTCCATCGAATACAAGTGTGAAATATTCCCTATTATAGGGACACATTAAATAAAATTACATTGTAAAATCGTTCACCATGGTGGACATAATCCATCAAATCCTAGTGTAAAATCCTCCCCCATGGAGGGACACACTCAATCAAATCCATGTGTGAAATATTCCCCATGGGGGGAAGGACACAGTCCCCCAAATCGATTTGTCAAATCATTCCTCTTCGGGGACACAATAAAAAAACTCAGACCTAGTGGGATGCAATCCCCACATCCAAGTGTGATATATTTCCCCTTAGGGGGACACAGTCCACTAACACCACCAAATCCAATGTATGAAATATCCCCCCTGGGCACACACTTAAGGACCCATCAATTGCTATGGAATATTAAAATTGTGACCCCATAATCCCCTAAAAACATGAATACATTTAAATGATTTGAAATCGATACCCCATACAATAATCATGTGATTAATAAGGAAAGAATCCAACGAATAATTAATCACATTGAATCAACTACCCCATGACTGAAACATTATGCCTTAGGTTCTGTGACTACGATTCCACAGACATGGTATGCCCTCTAAAAGTGGAATATTTTATTTGTTCTTTAATTAAACATTTCCAATAAATTCCTAATGTTCCCAAAATTTCTACCTCCTCTAATCATTAATTTATTTTATATTGAGATATAAGTAGAGTAATTAACCATCATCCACCTCGATATAGAATTAGAAACGAGATCAAAAGCATGAAAAAAAACTATGAGGGAGACCCCGGGTAAGAAAAGAGATCCAAGGAGGAATAAATAGAAGTAATGACTAATATATTTTAATCCTATTTTGATCATGGAACATATATCTCCACATAATTCAATGAAAGATTCCCACTATTGGAATTTAAAAATTCAGATAAACAGATAAGTGCCACATGTTATCCCTGGTTTTAATAGATGGACACAAAAAATGTTTAACATGATGTGAACTATTCTCCTTAGACTATGGGGAGTATTAAAATTTGGATAATAATTGATTTGAATGTCACGAAATCTAGAAATTTATTTTTTTCCCACCAAGAAAGAGATGGCCTTAGCATGAAATTGTCTTCTAAAATGGGGAAGATATCTTTGAGATTATTTATTCTAAGACATCATCAAAATGTATCACTCAACCATTTTAGATAGAATTGAAAATTTTTGGGCATTGGGAATCATTTTCACTATATTTGTGCTGATGGATAATTCCACATACTATATATGAATAAATAATTAAGAGATCAGTGAATTAATACCAATAGTAACAGAGAATGGAAAAAATGTAGTAATATAATCTCTCATGACTATACTCTTAACATTGATGCCACCATACCTTTAGATTTGGAGAACCCACACCCCATTTCACCCTCAGATCTCATTTAGAGGAGGTTGATTGACACCATTTTTCATCAATAAAACCGTCAAGGAGTCATTCCCACTAGGTATATGGACCTCCATGATCATGAGGAATAAAATCCCCCTCAAAACCACCACCCTGAAGTCTTCAAATGAAAAAAAACCCCTCATTCCAATTAAAAACCTAATTTAGTGTCTCTCCCATGAATTCTATGATAGAACACATACCTGTGATGTAAACTTGGGAGATTTTTGATCCATTACCATTTTGATCACAACATAGTAGATTCTTAGAAGGTCTCCCACTAGGTTGTGGTTGTGCCAAAACCTATTGGTTTCACAATTTGTTGAGAAGGTTTCCCTCATCCCACTTTGTCGAGCCCTGTCTAGAACACATGATGTTAATGCGAGGGGGTAGACTAAGAAAATTTCCGAACATGAGGCATCTTACGCATCTTCAATGGCCTCTTCCATCATAGATATATCCCAAAAGATCCCTAGAACTACTAAATGGGTATTCATATTTACATGAATGGGATCAAAACCACATTCCACTCATAGGCAGGTCATGTTGAGTCTCTTAGTTTTAGGCACCACTGGAAGCTAGTATGATCCATCTCGTGATAAGGAGAACTAGTGTATAGGTCCTCCCTTCACATCCATCAGCCAATAAAAAGGTCCTCCCCACACCATCACCAACCAATCTGGATGTCCTCCCCACACTTCTATCAACCAATACAGAGGTCCTATTTCACCATCACCAACCAATGAAAATGTTCTCCCTACAAAATCACAAACCAATATAAAGTTCCTACCTACACTATCACCAAATAATCCATAAGTCCTCCACACACCACCAATGATCAATGAAGAGGTCCTCCCTACCTAATAATCAACCAGTGTAGAATACATCTCTTCACAATCATCAAACACTACTATGGTCCTCCCCGGAAAACCAATAACCAATGTGGTTCTCTCACACACAACTTTTAACAAATTCATAGGTCTTCCCGGCACCACTATAAACAAATATAGATGTCATATCCATTTTCAAGACACGTCCTACCATGAAGAAGTATCACATGGCCAGAGGTCTAACAACCATCATAGGGGATATGATGATGGGGCACGCCACAACATACATGAGGAGACCAAAGAGACCCTAAACAACTCACTCTTGGAGAAGACCCACACCTTCATAGGCAATACCATTACAAGTATCTTGTCATATTTGACCTCTCATAACATGAAGAGATGGATAACTCAATGAGGGAACCTATAACCTCATATCTATAGTCTGGGGATGAGGCCGGACAATCAAGGATTATAGTCATGGAAGCTGTAGTCCACAAGATCCCTAGATTCATTCATGGATACATGCAGGTGAATGGAATTATGGGAACCTTCCGAGGACTCAATGTGCAACCATCTCGATCACTGTTAGTTTCCATTCTCCCTACATCTACAAGAGAATATGGAGAGACTTCACATTCATGGTTTATTCCCTTATGTGTTTGTGAGAACACAAATGATCCACAAAGGGATATGGGTACACTCACAAATGAAGAATAAATAAACATCCCATCCTACATGAATATTATCTTAAAGATTCTTCCACCTCCAACATAAATCTTATCATGTAGTAGGTATTAGACCATGAAGAAACCCCTCTCCCAGTAAATCTGTATAATTTAAGGTCTAATTTATTGTTTCCATCTTTCTATCTGCACCTATAAATAAGGGTTTGGGATGACTAGGAGGAGGATTATCACCTAGTTGTGAAAATGAGAAATTTAATGAGCTTATGGCCACTGAAAAGTAATAAATTGAGTTTTGGTGACCCATAACACATTATTTTGCCATCCCAATTCCCTTCATGAAGGACCAGGTGTAATTTTTACAATATCATATGGGAAATTCTTTGAATCCTCTAATAACATCAACTAAATTACTCTATAATCTATTAGAAACTCATTACTACTTTAAAATAGTTCAAGAGGGTTTGAGATCATATAACTCTTAGTATTTCAACACAAAAAGTTGTATGGATTCCACAAGAATCTCAAATAAAATCACGTCACAAGCCTCCCTTTTCTTGGTCGGGTCATGGAATAAGAATATACATACATGCATTTTAGAGGCTAGAGGAAATATGCAACATACCATTTTATACGTATTCTATGGTAAGGATGAGACGATCAATCTTTAACATCATCCAAAAATTAATGTTCCCATGTGACTACCATAATGAGGAATGTGGTCACCATGTTCCCACGATAAGATTTGTGGAAGTGGGACACTAACACAAGGTATAATTTTGAAAATACATTTTAAGGGATGACACAACACAAGGCCGACCCCTCGGTAGGAATCCAAACTCATTGGTAGGGATAGGTACTTGGCCATACAATTCCCCTAATGAGACATTAATTCTAGCCTGTTAGTATACATTGAATATTAAGGGACATTTTGAACTCTCCAAACCATTTATTGTTGGACACCCATGATAGATTCCTAGCTCCAAGAGGTTGAGGAATATACAGACTAATTTCCAAACTCATTATCGAGTAGAACCCATTCCCTAACGATATCATAATGGTCCTTATATTTATTTTTATGGGGAACCCAATCCTTCTCATTTAGATGTCCCAATTTGAACATGGTGGCATCATGCACCAAGTCATAGAAAATTCTAGGGGATATGAGAAAGGACCAATATATGAGTCTCCCACCATGCTTGAGCAACATGATTATCTTCAATGGGATCGAGGTAGTGTTTTTCCTCAAGTTGATGATCCCTTTGACACAATAGTGGCCATAAATAATCACCAATATGATGTGATAGTATTTCTCGTCACCCATCTCATTGTTATAGAATCATGATATGTTGTAGTCTTTCCTAATGGAAAATCATACCTGGATTGAGTGGGAAATTATTGATCCCACCCAGTGTTTGGATGTTCTATATTCACCCCATTTAATGGGATGGGTAAACTTTTAATGTAATTTTACCATTTCACCTTAAGGTGCAGCCTAATGTTGACAATTCCAAAGCAATAGAAATCTGCAAAGCTATGATTCATTTTCATACTTTAGAGGGACCAATGTCCTTCTGTTATGGTCATCCTCCCACGAGGTCTATTTAGATTTGGGAGGACATATATTTAATGTTCATATAAGAGTTAAGATCCACATCCCGAAAGAAGCGCATCACCAACAACCTAAAATTAAAAGAGTGGAGAATTTATCGATTTGATGACTTCATCATTCAATGTAAGGGTTTCAAATACTCACTCTACATGTCACTATCATAGTAATAGCTTCATACAATGTGCGTGGAGAAATTCATAAATGAGGTGGTACCTGTCATCATCTTTTTAAACTACCTTAGTGGATTTCATGAGTTTTTTAAAAGTGTTCAACATATAAAAAGCCTTATTGTGTAATAAGCAATAGGAACATCCATTTACCCTTCCATATCCCACAAGAATTTCCATAAAAGTAGATATAGAAACCGTGATACATTTAGAGGTTCCTAATCATGTACACTTACGGGCCCCATTGCTAGACGAGCCTCTCGAGGTGTAGGCTCACCCTGCATATCCCCACCAGGCACAATATCAAAATTGATAGCCACATCGATGAGAAATTATGGCCCTAAAACCCCATCAAGTATAATCTCATTGTGTTCATATAATATAAATTATGAACAAGGCCTATTCACTAAGGGATTCATATGTCTCGAGATATATCATTTTTTCCCAGGATAAGGGAATCCTAAAATTTTGTGAATACAGATACCTTAGGGGGCTAGGTTTACTAGCCGAGGTGATCACTACACCTATCAATGGATCCTCAAACACACCGTACATGAATTAATTATATTCAATGATTGGCTCCAGGACCAAGTATATCATGAAATAGAATTTTTTTTGGTATTCTTGTTTAGGTGACACATGTCTATGATAATGCTGATAGTGATAGTGAAGACTTTGATGAGTGGTAATAGGTTTGCATCCATGGGTTGTAGAAGTATGATGACTAGTTGGTTCATAAGGAATTTGATCACGCCCATGGTTTTTTTAATTAATGTTGGAGAAAGCATGAACCTCATGAGGTTTTCCACCTCCTCCAACATATTATTTTACATATATGACAATGCCTCCAAAATCATGGATATTATGATACAGATGGTTCATGGAAAATCAGAGTCCACTACTAGTGCTAAAACTAGCTCAAAAAATTGGCAACTTCACACCTCCCAAATAGTTATATATGCCTAGTGTATTACTAAACATGGAATAATCTACTTTTGAGAAGAAAGTGTACACCTACTTGAATTTGTTTGATGTAATGGACCACTTCTCAATGCCTGAAAACGAGTAATGTCAGGTGAACCCCTTGGGTTCATCCAGATGATGTCATTAAATGAGAGCAATATGACATGCCATTAGAAAAAATGATCTTTTTAACACTTTATACCTTATTATACATGTCACAATGACTAGAAATCAAGAATTACATAAGTATTAGAAATCACTACCCTCATTGTCCAAACCAGCAGGCACAAACCCAAACCCTTCTAGATTGGTTGACCATATAGCCTGGCCAAAAATGTGTTGAGATAATGAATTTTCAATTAGTGCCTATCCTTAGCTGACCATCACACAAAAATCATTTTTTCAGAGCAGAACATCTATCCAACAATTGAATATTCCCAAATTTATCCAGTCCCCCACTATTCAACCAATAGAATCTTTCACACCCCTAGTAAAGGAAAAACCCTATGAATAGAAAAATATTCTTGTAACATGGAAATATGATGGGCTAAAGCACATCGATTATATATAAGTAATGATTTAGGTATTCTAAGATATTATCTTTTCGTTATAAATAAAGAATTTAATTGCCAATGATTTTAAAACCCCCATATAGTTAGAGGTCAGTTATATGTTGATGAGGAAAACTACATAGTGGAGACCAAGTAAGAGGAATTTTGACCCATTATATTATTATATAAATAGGAAGTGGGTGACAACATTCAGGGAAACTTACACCCATTGTATAACTTATGCCAAATTAATGGTGTAGAAATCCACCACACCCTATTTGATACTGCATTAGGGGTCAAACTAATCCTTACATAGATTATCTATAGGTTATAATTATAAGAGAAACTATTAATCCCTCTACCTTGAAAATTATGGTGTATGATAATAGTGAGGAGAAACTTATTGGTAGAATTTAGCTGAAGAATCAATTTTGTGGCCTGGTATGAAGTACTGAAATGACAGTAGTCTTGTAGAATACAGATTACGACACACTAATAGGATGAAAATATATTCATTAGCATTTATTGGTCCCCTCTTTATACCAATATTTCTTCAAATACTCCATTGATGGTTGTGTAGGGCTACTCTTGGGTGATGCATAGCACATTGACTCTTTTGAGACCCAGTTCCTAGATATTTGTTACTATAAAATGGTGGAAATGATGGTCTAGGACAACTTGATGAGTGAATCAATTCCCATAATGATCTAACAACCACTTCTCATGATCAATGAGATAATTTAAAATAAATATTTTTCCTCTCAATTCATCAATTAGATACTATGACCCTATACTAATGTGGTTGATTAGTTGTATCCAATAAAAAGGATGGCTTTTACGTTACCTCGTACTCCTTCTATGGATAGGACCAATGAATATCTGAATACCACATTATAGTGATGTGATAATAGGTTCAACAGATGACCATTTATCACCATATTTCTTACATTCTCCACAAATCATGACTGACTCGAAGAAGGTCAAATAATCTTCAGTTCTTCGATATCAGGTGTGGGCCGCGCAACTATGAACTGAATATAATTGCATCAATTTTTTTTTCATTATATCAGAAAAGAAAGAACCCATCAATTAGAGTTTGGAATCTTCTAAATAATACACTAGTACTTTCCCTTAGTCAAAAGGAAAGAACGATCCACCTAGTCCCTCTGATTCCCCTATCCAAAATGAAGAAGAGTAGTTGGAAGACACCCCTCTTGCATAATAAGAGGGTGTCTCCACCACTGTTGATGTGTTAAACCATGTGAGACATGGTACTATGTAAGATATGAGGCCAACACTAATAAATGTATCCAATTAACTAGAAAATAATAAAAAAGAAGGAAACCTTCTTTGGAATGATCTATGACATATTCATATGGAGATATGATAAGTTTTTAGGGATAGACTAACTTGTTACCATTCAACACATTGGCCACCTAATGAGTTATTGTTGGTTCAATAATCCTATTAGAATTATGAAACCCTCTCATGGTGATATGTTCAAGGATGATGCTGAAAATATTATTAAATTCAACTTTTTAGGGATTTCTTGCTACCATGGTGTGTATCGAAAATTTATAATTCAAGAAGCCTAATGGGAAGATCAATGTTGGAATCGACTTTGAGGACCTAAAAAACCATTATTAGAAGGATTATTTTCCCCTTCCGGTGGTAGAGCTATTGATTGGTGCTAAAAATGTGTTTTAGGCCCTCCCATTTATGGATAGAAACTCTAGGTATAATCAAATCTAAATATCCCCATGTTTAAGATTCGAATTACTTCATGGAACCCCAAGGAAAATTTCTCTATCAAGTGATTTCATTCATATTAGAGAATTTTATATAAACATAATCTTGATTATTTCACCACATATTTAATCCAATTCATGAGGCATTTGTGGAATATTATGCAGATAATATATTTTGAAAATCTTTCATGCTTTTGGACCTTCTTAAGGAATATGACAAATTTGTCTACTTCCTAAACACATGATTCTTAATGATAATCCCCATGAAATGTAAATTTATGGATACCTATATAAATTTTTCAAAATAATTTATAGGATAATGATTCATCATGATTTTCCCATAGAATATTAATATCATCAATAAAATTCAACCCTGTGAAACCTATGGGAGTATAAATGAATCCATCTCAACATATCCTACGTATTACAATTTATAGAAAATCTGGTTGACATGTGTTATCACTTCTCAAGGTTTTGGAAAAAGCATCATCTACCAATGGGAAAAAGTGTTGCATACATCCTTGGATGATATTATATAGTATCCACTATAACTGATAGTTTATATTCAACCCATCTTAGGAAACCCATTGGTACCCTACATGAATACATTATAATATTCTCTTGGTTCCCTTAATTCATAGAAAAACAATGGGTTTATGGGAATAATTAGATGTTATATCAGCTTCATGATCCTCTACATGTACACTAGATACTCCCCAATCAAGAAGAGTTTCATCACACATCTATTTTAATTATAGAAACTACTCCATTATTTACAACACTATGTGATACATCTGGTTTCCTAAGTATACCTTCTTAAGTATATCCTTAACTTCCCCATGTTTATGGGATAATTGGAATGCTTTGTTGAAATAATATATAAGTTAGATATCATTTGTGTCCCAAATAATTTTATTAATGTATAGGCACTAGAATAAATCATATCTGAAAATACTGTCCTGAATAACATCGCCTATATATTTAATTTCTGGATGAAGCTATCCTATTATATGAACATTCAATAATATGTTAGAAGATTAACTTCAATAGTTCCATCCAGATTCCATCCGGTAGAAGGCTCATTGTCTCCAAGGATAATATGGTTGTCCAAGGGATTGTATTTATCAAACCAAAAAATTATTTCTTTCAGTACTATTTCATGTTGATAAAAGGATTCACTATAAATGGGGGATAATATTAGGCCCTTATTACTAATATTGAGTTTCCCCTCATGATTGATGTCCCCTGTAGACTTGTTAAGGGAGAATCTGAGCTAGTCATTAAACAAGTCAATGTCTACTAAATCATTATAATGAGGGTGCTTGTTCCCCTACCAAAAGACAATCATCCTATGATGGCCCAGTTCTCTTCCCATCTAAATGTGATCCATTTCCTTAGTAAAAAAATTATTAATCCAATGCATTTTCACTTTTACTCTCATCTATTGTTGAACCTAGTAGGGATGACCCGATCATTCATGTGGAACAGTAGAGGTTCCTCTCCCCTGCCACATTAGATGATCATAACCAATAAGTAAATTAGCTGGATACTAGTACGAAAATTCCATGATCCTCAAATCCACCTATAGGGAGGAAATGACCTATTACATTACTCCCTTTTCCAAGTATCTCCGAAATTGGATTCCATCTCCATACTAAGCCATGCATGATTTTATCTGTCATCATACATCACATTATACCCTCTATGATGTTCCTAACATTAATAAAAACTTTTGAAGTCAGAGTTTCGATGGAATTATCATCATTTTCTTCTATGGGTATGAGATATCTCTAGTCTTGTATTATTTCTTTGTTGAATCATGTGGTGTCAATCGTTTAGGATTTAAGCTCTCTTGAAAAATTAGGAGATTGGGGTACAATTGGCCTGACATGGTTCATTACTTAATTGAGTTAAACTGGAGGATTAATACAGTCTTGATCCATTAGAAATTTTTTCATCAACCACTGTAGCTTCTTCACACTCTAGTTTAATCTTGTCCCTTTTTTGTATGGGGACATTAAAATTTTATACCGAACTCGCAAGTCACAACATGATAGTTCAAGTATGTTTTGACCATTATAGACTTATTTTACAAATAGGAATAACATGTCCCCCTCATAGATGTCAAAACTGGGTCAGTGAGAGAGAGTGTGGGCTCCTCCATGATGCATAGTTTTTGAGTGTCTCATGTTATTATCAAAGGAAACGACACCAACATTTGGGCTGGTGAACTGATTAAATTTTATTCCATATAGAAAATTTTGTCCACACAAACTTCTTGATTCCATGTAAATGAACATGAAATGATTTTGGAATTCTACAAGACCCTCTCTAACATCTTATTGAAAATAGTTTCCCAAAACAAAACAACTGGCTTGATAATCTCCCTAATTCTTAATGGGCCAATCAAAAAATAACTATAAATTACTCCCATGTGACCCCATAAATCATTATTTGTAGAAAAGTGGGAGTCAATGTGAGGAACCAACCACAGTATCATAGAGACAGTGCCTTATTCTCAGTATTGGAATGATAACAAGTAATTTCTATCCCAAAGGAATGAATAAAGTAGTAGTTTTGGAAAAAGATACAAAAAAATGTCAACATTACAACTTGAAATGATATACATAATATAAAATCAATTTAAATCATAGATTATCCCTAAAATACATTCATAATATTAATCTTCAAAATCTGGGGAAACTATTACCTAAGAATGGGGTGATCTCAGATTCTCAATAAGGGTAAGTAAAACAATATAATTTATCATAAAAATAATTACTAGGCATGGTGAAAAACTAAAAACATTTGCATTTAAAAATATATTTGAGCATAATATTGTAGGAATGAAAGATGACTAAATATGACCATATAAATGATCAAAAGTTATTGAAATATAACCATTGATAGTATTCTATTCTAATTATCACATGGTTTAATAATTTCTAATACCATAATTAGGAAATTCATAATTCCCAACATCTGAAACATATAATCAATACCTCGGCCAAGACGCCTGAAAATACAAGGGTTAGTCCTCAACCGAAAACTAATTCTATTTTGTCTTATGAGACATACCGATGTGTCAATTGGATATATTAAGCCCCACCTATCACTTTTTAATTCCAATTAATTTCTCATATGCAAGGATCTAAACATAAACAACATGAAAATATGAAATAATTTTCCCCAATATGTACCCATAAACACTTACCATTATGAGTACCATGGTGGATGGTATCATGATAGCACATCCATAGAAAAACTGATCATATCCCATTTAATAAAATATGGTACATGAAAAAAATAACATATTAACCTCAAAAATACATAAAATTAAATAGAGGTGTTAAAATGGACAAAATTACTCTAATAATATCATTGAGGAATTTATGAGTAAAATATACATTGACTTTGAAAAAAAGTATTCTTTAAAAAAAATACATTCATAAATAAATAAATGAACAACTATAGTTTTTTGTGATTAACTGGGTGGTTTTATAAAAATAATTATTTCTTAAAATATATTTTATCATGCCCTGGAAAATAGTTATGAATTTGAAATGTTCCCTTGAATCTGGCTTGTTTATCGGTAATAATTTAACCCCTATTAAAATAAAGAATATTTTTTTTGGAAATGATATATTTAAATTATATCATAATTGATGATGAGTAAATGACAATAATAATTATTTTAATTTTATTTCATATGGACAATGTGTAACCCGAAATAAAATGGATGTTTGGGTAGAAAACCCTTACCTTATTTTTGAATGTGTTCTTCACTTGAGCTTCAGGTACTATATAATCAAATTAAATCCCCTAATTATTTAATTCATAACCATATGTACATGTTTCATTTTTCATAATAGTTTTATTATGTTCATTATAGATTTTTTTGAGTTATAAGGTGCAAATTTATTTCCCAGGAGCATTCATTTCCTTGTTTTTCGTGATCAGTATATTTGTATATTATAATAGATGTTCATGTAGAATGCGTATAATTCCACAAGATTGAATTAATTTAATTATTATGAACTCAGAATTGCTTAAATGTTAATTAATATCATTTGGTTATATAATATGTGTATGAGTTATTAGAGAAAACATTTAGTGATAATCGTTTAGATTATTTCAGTTATTTTGTGTTCCAAACGAACTAGTTTTGGTTTATTATTTAATAACTTGTACAACTGATGGTTTCAGAATCATTACATAAGTTATGAAACAAATTTTAGAATGTTTTTCAACCATAAATTTTTTTTCATGGACATACTTGAAGAATAAATTGATGAACAAAACATCTTCGTCCATGAAGGTTGTAAATCTACACCTCCCAGATTGTGATATAGTTTTAAAAAATGAGAGAGAGAGAGAGAGGGTGTGTGTGTGTAATGATATTGACGAAGGATATTTTACTAACATGATATAATTACTGTATATATATTATAATGGAGTAATGATGATCATTTGGATATAGATGGTGTGGATAAAATAATAAAATAAAGAACTAAAAAGAAATTAAAAGGAAAAGGAATAGGATTTTACCTCTTGAGTACACATTTTGAAAACCTCCAATAGGGAAGGGGTATTGGTATTTTTACACAAACAAGTATCTCCTAGATGTTTTAAAAGACAATGTAAGAGTCTTTGGTGACAAATTTGAGAATTTTCAATGATTATATGACTGATGAAAAGAGTGAGTGAGGAGGGGTTTTATAGTGGAAGAGAGGAGTCATGTTTGATTATCTTATTCATTATTTTGTTATTTCTCTCAAGAAAAGAAATAGTGTTTGAATATTATGACAAAAAATTGTAATTGGTGCATGTGAGATCAAACCAATGCCCATTTACATCATACATGACTCAATAATGATGCATAATTTCATTAATTTATCATATTTCATAAATTATCGAATATCACTATTCACAAAAATTATAGTATTTCAGAACAATCCTAAAAATTCACCCTATCATTTTTTTGACATTTAAAATTAAAAAAAGAATTCCATTTTATCAAAATTATTTTATAAATAATAGAAATTTATTTTGTAAATAAAATAACTATTTACATGAAAATATATATATTTTAAATATAAAACTGCTATTATATTACATTCCAAAATTAACTAAGGTCTCCTAAAATTAACCTAAAAATAATTGACAAAAAAATATATATTTCAGAATAAATTTAATGTAAATTAATTTAATTATAAATAAATTAACTTATTTAAAATTTTAATTAAATATTAATTACTCAAAAAAATTTCAACACTTAATTATTGATTTTTAAAATATTCACTGAAATTTATATAGTGCCTAAATTTAATTTACACTTACCTGGGTGAGGTTTATATTCATAAGTTTACATTACTATTTTTATGAATAATTCACAATAAACCAAACAAATGTTGATCCAATCAGACTCAAAATATCTTAATGATCACAACCGTTTATGTCATTTTTCCAAAATTCAAATCTCATAAGTGGAAAAGTTATATTTAGTGGGTAGGATATAACTCTATCCTATAAAAAATTGTTTGTTTATTAGGGATAATTGTTTCATGTTATCTATATTAAATTTATTTTTAAAACCTTGGCGTATTACTTTCTTCTCCACTTACAAAAATTTATTCCTCAAAATTACCAGAATGTTACCTCATAAAACGATTTGGGTTGGAATTCATCATAAGTTCCCCACTCTCCCACATTTCTACTTAAATTTTATGATATTTTTAAATATCCCTTTCTTGGTGAGTCATTTTATTCCTCAAAAACTATTCTTTTGTGTCCATAGTTAGGATAAGATCGTCATAGTAAGATCTATCAAGTTCCAATTCTATACCAATAGAAGTGAGTACATGTATTGGGTCTGGCATGTACATTCTGAATAATGAGACATGGAACACATTATGTACCCTTGAAAGGCTTCGATACATTGCTAACCAATAATCCACCACTCTAATTCTCTCTAGAATTTCAACATGACCAATGCACCTGGGGTTATGTTTACCTTTTCCCCTAAATCATATAAGACCCTTCCATATGGGTACTTCTATGTAAACTTGATCTACCACCTGAAATTAAAAACCCTTCCTTCGATTATCAATATGGCTCTTTTGATTTATTTGAGCTTCTTTGATTGAGTTTGAATAGTAATTACCTTCGCTGTTGTTTCCTCCACATCAATGGGCCAACAAGCTTCCTTTCACATACTTTGACCCACAACATTGGTGTGTGACATCTCATTCTCTAAAAGGATTAATATTGTTCATTTTAATACTTTAATGGTAACTATTATTGTAAAAAAACAACACCAATTGTAAATAAAAATCCCACATACCATGAATATTAATTGAGAATGATATCAACATTTCTTCTAATGTTTGTATCATCCTTTTTGATTTCCTATCAGTTTGAGAGTTATAAGCAGTACAAAATCAAATCTCAGTATCCAAACATTTTTTATGATTGTTTTATGAATTTAAATGTGAATCATTTTTCATGATCAGAATCAATTGAGAGTGGTGCACCATGAATTCTCACAATATCATTGTTATAGAGTCGTGCAACGTTAAATTTTGGAAAATAATCCCTTATAGTGAGGAAATGTGTAGATTTTATAAGTCAATCGAAATTACCCATATTGAATAATATGGTTTATGGAGTTTTGTGTAATATAGTGACAAATTCCATTGTGATGTCATATTTTTCACTATGTAGTAATAATAAGATGTTACATTAATCTTATAGGATGTTGTCATTCTTCCATCACTTTTTTAAAGACTAAATATCTTCATACATAATCATAAATTTACCACATCATGTTTTCCCACTAGAAATATTCCTCTGAATCTCTATAAATTTTATGCTACCATGGTGTATACATAAATTCGAGATATGAACTTCATACATTAACTCCCTTTTCATCTCAAGTATAGAGGGAAGACATAGCCTTTTCCAAATTTTAAAATTCTTTCTTTACACATGATGTCAACCTACATCCCAATTATTCACAGATTTAATTCACTTTTAAAAATTCTCATTATCAAACTGAGATATTTTAATTTATTATAATAAATATGGTTGGGAAACTAATTGAAAAAATAATTATGTTTCACATTAATTGATCATTTCCATATCCATCATTACTAGATCAATAAATAAACAATCCCTTTCAATCTCGATTTTTCATAGAACTCCATGACCCTTCCTACTCAATGCATTATCTACCTTTTATTATTTCTTGGTTGGTAGTGTGTGGAACAATTGTAATCCTTGAGTAGCTCAAGCCATCACCTTTTCCTCATGTTGAGTTATTAATCTTAGAAGATATATTTTAAACAGTTATGATAAGTATATATCTCACTCCTGTCTCCATATTGATTGTGTCTCCATATATTCAAAGTAATGATTAAAACTGCTAACTCAAAATCTTGAGTTGGGTAGTTATATTCCTGAATTTTTTACAGCCTTGATGTATATGTAATAACTCTAACATTTTTCATAATAAGACAGCCATGTCCATACTTTGATTCATCACATTATATCATAACTTCCACATTTATTGATAGTAGAGTCAGGATAGGATCATTCACTAATATCCTATTCAATTGTTCAAAACATTCTACATATTATTTTTTCCTTTTGAAATTAAACCCTTTACAAGAATTCTTGGTCAACATCATTTTTAAATGGGTGATGTTATGAACTAAATGCAAATAATAACCTTCTTAAACAACAAAACTATGTACCGCTGTTATGTTCGATGGATTTGATCATTCCTCAATAGCCTTTGTCTTCACATGATCAACTATAATTCTATCCATAAATACAATATGACCAAGATAAGTAAATTATTGAAGAAAAAAATCACACATGCTAAAAATATCATATAATTTATTTCAACTAAGAGTCTTCTGAATAATGCATAAGGGATTCTAATGATCTTCGTATCATCTGGATTATATCATGATATCCCCTAAAAATACCTCAAAAAATCATCATGATATTCGTTAAAAAATATATTCATTAGATCCATGAATAAAAGGGTGAATTAGTCTAGAGAAAAGGCATTACTGCAAACTAGTAATGCCCATAATGGGTTCAAAATGCTATCTTTGTAATACCATCCTTCATCACAGGCAATTGATGATATCCAGATCAAAGGTCATTCATTGAAAAATATTGGGCTCCATGTTATTGATCAAACAAGTCCTCAATTTGGGTTAAGAGATACTTTTTCTCTTTTTAATATCATTTATTTCTCTATATTCAACACATATCTTCATGGATCTGTATTTCTTCTTGACAAATAGAATATAGAATCCCCATAGGGAAACACTATGGTGGATAAATCCTTAATAAATAGATTCCTAAACTGGTGTCTAATGTTCTACTAATTACACTATTTCCATTCTATAATGGTGCTTTTATATAGGTCTTGAACTATGAATTAAATCAATTAAAAACTCAATTTCCTACTTTAGAGGATGTCCTGGTAAATCATCTAGTAATACATCAATGTATTATTTCACAATATGCACATAATTAATTTGATAATTTCATTCCTCAATAAAAGATATTGATTTCTCATCCTCCTCAATAATTTCATTCATCAGACATATTAGAGGTGGATCTATATAAGAATCAGATAGTGATGCTTCTCCTCTAAAGATAATAGATTCTAAAAATTCCCGAGAAGTTGTAATTTCATTCTTCTTGAAATTTATTTTCACATATTATTTTAAAAACCAATCCGTGCAAAATATTTTTTCAAAGGTGACCATTTGTATGATAATAAAATCAGTAGATAAAGCATATTTATATTCCATAATAGGGAATGCCTGACACCTCTTTATTGAAATGAGACTTCCCTTAATGATTTTGACTGACAAAACCCTTGTTAAAGAGAATTGGAAATATCTTGTTTTTATTGAAAACAATGAAGATATAATGGAATATGAAAATCATGAACTAAATAAATAATTGGATTTGTTTAGGTAAACTAATATTGTACCTACTACCACATCGATAGAAACTTCAACTTCAGTAGCTATGATTTCATAAGATTGGACATTCTCTCATGGCTTTCTCTGTGGGATTTTTCATTGATGCTTTGGATAATCATTGTAATAATGTCCCATAAATTTTCAACCATAGCATTGAACATTGGTAGCTACTTTCTTTAATTTAAATATGGAGATTTTTGGATTCTTTCTCTATATATTTTATCGACTATTTTTCCTTTTAAGCAAGCTACAGGGTATTTTTTTCTACAAGTATCAAATGTAAGAAAACTCACCTTTCTATTATTCCCTTTAACCATTATTGTTTTTAACAATATATTCTTCGATTTAATTCCATTAATATCAAAAGACAAAGAGAATTATTTCCCTATATCGATTAAACTTGACTCTATATCTTTATATGATGAGAATCTCTAGGAAACCAGTTCCCTTAAATGTAATGGTTTTAAACCATCAAATAATCAATCAATATTTCTCCTCGGATTATGTTTATAGTCCATGACATGCCTTGATATCCTTATAAAATTGGATTCATACTTTTCTATATTTTAATACTATTTTTTTCAAACTCATGAATTACCTCTCCATATCTACTCATTATTCTTGAGGAAAATATTTTTCTAAGATCATTTATATATATTCCCTCCATTTCATGTATTCTATTTCTTATTACCCATTTGTGTTTTTAATTAACAACCAATACTGATCCCCATGTCTTGGTACGTGATAAAAAGTCATGAAAACCTTCTCTCTTTCAATACATCCTAAAACATGAAATTTATTATCTAAAGAACATATCCCCGTCTCCACTATTAATGGGTTTGTTGTCCCATTGAATGATGGATTCTTTTGTCACAAAGTGAGGTCAGGAATTTCTACTCCACATTGTGTATTAGGATGCTCATTACTTGTAAAGTTATTTTTCATTACCAGATTCATCTTTCCCAATATAGTTATAATCTACTCAGTACCAGTTGCAGCTCTAGTAACAACATAATTATCTAGAATATGAGGAACATCCCTCCATTTGATATGTTCATTCATTTTACTTACATTATTTCAACTAGGATCCCATTCTAAATGATGTCATACGTTAGATTATGTTATGACTCATATTTCAAAATCTCCACTAGTATAATACTTATCATAAATTGAAATCCTATGAATAACTAAACCCAAAATCAGAAAAATTGTTTCATATATGAAAGATTTACTTTTAAATCCTTCATAATGTCTTGTAAAGAAGATGTATAATATCCTAATCATATCCCCTAGGAATGTCAAACCAGTTGTGTAGTATGGCCCATGGTCGTATACCAGGTTACCCCAGGAAAAACCCAAAATACCATGTCAGAGTTGTATCTATTACTTATATTTGTTCCCAAACCAATACCACATGTAGTATCAAGACATTGATTTATTTTATACGACTATCCAGATAATCTCTTCCTTACAAAAATTTGAGTACGTTATTGTATCTATATCCTCAAAGTATTTCATAGGGGTTTGTTCCCTAATCTACAATTTATATGTCTAGTGTTAAATATTTCTACTAATCTTCCTCTGATACCAACTGTATGGACATGACACTAGTATCCCGGAGTCCGTGCTAATTTTATTACATTTTCATGATTACAAGAACATTGTATCCTAAAGGAATGTATAATTTTTTAGTTTTTTAAAACAATATACAAACATAACATCAACATTACAATATATAATGAAATAAATAATAGAATATCCATATGAATCCTAGATTATCCATGTAAGTCATTCATAATATTCATCTTTAAAACCTAGGAGAAAATAGAAAACAATAAAAGGGTGAGATCATATTTTTAGAAAGGGTATGTACTACATTGGATGACATCAAAAAAATACACTAGGCATGGTGAACAAGTAAATACACATGCTTTTAAAATATACTTGACTATATAATAGTAGGAATAAAAGATGATTAAATATGTCCGTATAAATTTTCATAAGTGAAAGAAACATAACCATTTATATTCAAATAGTATAATTATCACATGGTTTATTAGTTACTAATATCATAAGTAGAGAATTCATAATGTCAGACATCTGAAACATATTGTCAATGCCTCGACGAAGACATCTAAAAATAACCGGGTAAGGCCTCGGCCAAAACCCAATTTTGTTTTGTACCATGATATCTACTGATACGTTGGTGGGATAGAGTGTTCCACAGAGATCAATTTCTTAGTATAAATGATTATTTTTATGAAAGCATCTAGACATAAACAACACGAACAAATGAAATGACATTCCTTTTTCTGTACACATAAACACTAACCAGTTTGGGTAACATGGTGAATGGTATTCAGATAGAATATCCATAGTCAAATTGATCATAGGCCATTTAATAATATATGGTATATTAAAAATATAATATATTAACCTCAATAAAAATAAAATATAATTACATGTTGAAATAGACAAAAATACTCTGATATAATTGTTGAGGAATTTTTGATAAAAATGCACTTTTACTTTGAAAAGAAAACTTGTATTGAAATGTTTTTCAATAAAAGCATAACTTAACTAAGTTAGTTTTCAAATGAATAAATTATTTGTTATATAAACAATTTATGGCTAAAAAATATTAAATATTTCCCTTGAAAATATGTACAAATTTGAAAAGTTCCTTTGAATCATGATTCTTTATCAGGAATAATTCAAACGGATCATTATAAAAAAAAATTAACACCTCATATACTAAAGAATGATTATAATGGGTAAACATATATATATAATTAAAACCTAATTTTTTATGATCACATGATAATAATTAATAATTTAATTGTGATTAAGAGGGATATGGAGTAACCCAAATGCAAATTGGGGATTCTATTTAATATCATTTCATTATTTACGAATATGTTCTTCACTTTAGCATAACATCCTCTAATAATCAAATTAAATAAATTATTTATTTATTTCAAAAACATATTTGAATTTTTTTTATTAATTAATTTATTATGTTCATTTATGGAAACTCGAGGAGTTATATGACTCAAATTTATCACTCAGGTGCATTATTGTACCTAGTTTTCATGATTAGTATAATGGTATATGAAAATGGAAGTTCATGTGGAATGGGTATAATTCTTCAGAATTGAATTAATATGATATTATTGAACTTAAAGTAGTGTAAATGGTTATTCATATAATTTATTATATTGTATGAGTATAAATTTTTAGATACATCATTTAGTGATAATATTTTGGATTTTTATAGTTGTTTCTCGATCAGAACGAACTACTTTTGTTCTATAATTTACAAATATATATCCTTGATGGTTTGAGAAACGTTGTATAAGATATAAAAAATATTTTTTAATCTGGTTCAACCAAAAAAATGGTTTCCTGACCATCCTTTAAGAATACATTGATGATGAAAACATATTGATCCACGAAGGTTGGAAATAAGCACCTCTTGGAAGATGATTTCATTTTCAAAATAAAATTGAGAGAGAGAGTAAGTATATTGATGATGGATATTTATTTAATATGATATAATAACGATATAAAGATGATAATAGACTAACCATGATCATTTTTATATAGGGGGATAGGATATAATAATAAAATAAAGAACTAAAAAATTGAATGGAATAAAGGAAGATGATTTTACCTCTTGAGTACACCTCCTTGAGAACCTTCTTAAGGGAAGGGGTTTTTGTATTTTGGTAAGAAAAATAGTTCCTAGACATGGCGTGATACTAGGGAAGAGTATTTAGGAAAAACATTTAGATGCATCATGGATTATAGGAGTGAAGGGAAGAGGGTGTAAGGGGTGGTTTATATAGTGGATGAGATGAGTTATTTTTTAATATTGTATTCGTTATTTATTTAATTTTCTCAAAACAAGTAATAATGTTTTATTATTCTAATGAAAAATAATAATAGGTGCGTATGAGTTCCAACCAATTGACATTTACTTTATACGTGAATCAAACATGATGTATAAATTCATTTATATAGAATATTTAGTAAATTATCATATTTCCCAAATCAATAAAAATTCATGTATTTCAAAAAAATTAATAAAAATTCACAATAATGATTTTTTGATGTTTATAATTAAAAAATGGATTCCAGTTTATCAAAATAATTTTCTAAATAAGAGAAATGTTATTTTTAAATAAAATTATTTATTACTTGCACAATACATAATTAAATATAAAACAAATTTTATAATACAATAAGAAAATAAATGAGGCCTTATAAAATTACCATAAAATTATATAAAAACAAAATATTTATTAAGGAATATATTTTATGAATATTGATTTTTTCTAAAATAATTTTTTTATTTAAAATTTTAATTAAATATTTTTTACCCAAAAAAATATCAAAACATAGTTATTGAATTTTTAAATATTTACTCTCATTTAGATGGTGATTAAATTTTGTTTATACATACATGGGTGGGATTTCTGTTCATAAGCGTTAAATACAATTTATAAGGATTTGTTTCTATTCATGAAAAATGTATATTGATCCTATATGACTCTAAATATATTACTAATCACAATCGTGTGTGTCAATTTTTTGAAATTAAAATAACAGTAGTGGAAAATTTATATTTAGAGGCTAGGTTATAACTACCTACTATAACAAAGTGTTTGTTTCTCAGGTTCTAAGGGTTTCTTTCATTCTATATTTATTTTATTTTAAAACAATTATGGTTATATAGTCAAACCCATTGAGATTTAGTTTTCATTTCTCTAAATGGACGTTAATTACTAGAAGATACTAGATAGAATTGTATATGTTTGTTTAATAGTTTGGAATCACTCATGGAAAATAGGCGTCATGAAATTCATAGTTATGAGAGGCACTAGATCATGATCTAATAGGAGTTCAACAAGAAGGTTTTACTCTTATCTTTTTAACAATGTGACGTAGTGTTGGCTCTCAAAACACCAATGATACCCATAAACAAAGTTTCAGACCAAATTGGAAGGAACTTATATTATTCAAAAGGTCAATTCCAATGGATCATACTCATTAATCACCATGGTTAGAGAGATTATCACAACTCCCACCAAATACCCATTTATCACTGGTCCAATAATTGTGACCCTTATCTGTTTTAATTTGGTATAAAATTTTTCACGTTAAACAATTAGCCATGGTTAATTCTATGTGAAAATAAAATAATGCATCCACGGTCTCATCTATACAACCATAAACCAACAATATCCCAATTGTGAAGTAATATTGACCCTAAACAATTTGCAACTGGTCCAAACTATATTCCCTTAAACATGGATAAATTATCTATATAAAGTGACATTAAAATGTAAAAACTACGGTCCAAGTCCTACAAACATAAGATAATAGAAACCCCATTGTCCAGAAAGTGTGGCCATAAACTACATTCATCCCCATGGTTTGATCTCTATGAATTTTAAATAGTTGAAACCATTATCTGAGTTGTATGGATTTAAACCAAAAACACCAATTTCAATAGTTCACATCACTAAAATACGGTCCTAACCTATATTAGAATCATTGGATAGAACATACACCATGTGATGTATTGAAAGAAAAGTTATGTTCCTTAGAGCACTATGAAAAACCCTACCCTTACCCTATGCGATAAACCCGAGTTTCCCTATGGTAACCATGGGACGTATCAACGTCTTCTATAGAGGGGGCATCCCATACATTCAGATTCAGTCTCCTACCACACCATGTCCCAAAACTATGTTTTTCTTTATTCCCATTTCCATGGGAAAAGTAGCGACACATAGACTTCCAACCTAGACACCAGATCTCCATAAACCCATCAAATTGGGGATACAGTCACTATCATTTGGAAATTTGACATAACATACAATATTATCATAAAACATTAAATTATTTATATTTTATTTTAGGATATTTATTTGATAAAAGTTATTGCATAACATTTAATTCATGTCTGGTTTTACCTATTTTTTACGAAAAAAATATCCTTAAAAACACCGCAAGACCAAGCACCATGAATTTAAAATAATTAATTAATTCCCCTAGGTCCTAGATTTGTGGCCCTAAAATAATGAGATATAACAACCCTATGTAAGATGTTTAAAATATATAAAATTATTTACATAGTCATTAGATAGGATAATTCTATGTTTTATAACTATTTGTGGCATGATTCACATTCCCTTATGATACCCAGTGATGCATAGAGCTCATGTCGTGAGGCGCATCCTAGAACTCATAACAAAACCTTCACTTACTTGTTGCAATATCACTCCCAAATTCTATTGGGTCTCCTCCTCACATGTAAGAATGCATCATATTCATTGACCCATTAGTGGTTCAAGATTCACTTATGACCCAAAATGTGGATGAGGAATGAAAATCTCAAAACACAAGCCCCACTAATTTCATTTTCACGTGATGATAAAATATATTTTTACCACATATAAAAATGTGATTCCTCGTATGATAAATATGATATGAACTAAACCAACATAACAAACAAATGATGATGAACTATAGAATTACCCCGTATAAAATCGGGATGCATCATATGTCCAATATGAGATGAACCAAAGAATCATCATCATCACATGATGTTAAACTATAAGTGTTACCCCGTATAAGACATATATTCCACATATGATAAAAATGAGATGATTCCCTATCCTCACATTATATGAGACTACCCCTACATTGTTGATCTTAAACCACGCCATGATATAGAACAATGTGTGGTTTGATTCCCAATTCCAAGGGATATGTACTAACACATAGACCTCCTCGCTTCAAGCCCAAACATAGCACCATCCTACTTATAGGATTATCTCACATTCCTAACACTATTACAATAAACTTTGTCAAACAACTTCCATGACCACTTCACTTAGTGTAGATCCTGCATGAACAATTAACATTGGGGTTTTAACACTTTGGAATGAAAAACATCCTTTATGTACCTACTCTTTGTCCAATCATTATAAACATAATCTATGTGAATCTAGGATTGTTTTTTCCCAATATTCACATAGATTACATCACCCCCGTGTTTCAGCAAGACAATGCTCCCTTCTATTTCTCATCGCATCCTCACTCAAGAGGACTTCACCTATCACATACGAATTCTAGCTGATTATTTCATAGAAATATGTGCCAAATGAATCAAATCCCCATGGGATATATAGAGATTCCCCAGCCTCATTTCATGGGTCCATCCCAATTCATCGAATCATTATGGGGTCCTTCATCCAAAAACATCATGGTGTTGAATTCGGTATGATTTTTAATGTTTCATTTTCAAGAGGTTCTATTTGAACCTGTTTTAACATTGGGTTATAAATATTTCATGGATCTCAATTCTCCTTATGAATCCCATGCCTTTTTTAAATCTATGTGATTATAAACTATATACTGACCCTATGGTCTGAGCTACATGACCTAAATCTAATAGAAACTATAGTCCAAGTTGTAATATATTAATATAAATATCCCAACATCCTCAAAACATGACATTAAAATATAGAATTACCCATTATAACAATGGGATGCCTTGTACAATAATCATGGGATGTGCAAGAAACCAAACATCCTCCATGCAATATGTTAAATTATAGCCTTACCCTATATAAATTATGGATACCAAATATGATGAAAAATGAATGAGAAAAACCAATATAAATATTGAACAAAACTAAAATATAATCATAAAAAATAATATGGACATATGATGCTTCATATGGTAAATATGAAATGATTAAACATCCTCCCCATATAAGAAACTACCCCAACCATCATTGGTCTTCTACCATACTGAGTTCCAGAACAACATGTGACTTCAGTCCTATTCTCATGTGTTATTTAGTGGTTCCCAAAACTCTTATCTATTGTTCATTCATACCAGAAAATCATTTCATAATTATATACTACATTTAGGTGAGGATTTATCATCAACATATATAATCTTAATCCTATGCAATCAAGAACATTGATGAATAGATCCCAGGGAACACAATATTTTATCTATGTCATTTCAACATCCTATTTTTTAACTTTTGATTTATTTTATTTGGATAACCATAATCCTCCGTATTTGAATGGTATCTCTCACAAAAAATGTCCCTTGACAACACTAGATCACCAAATATCCTAGTCTCTTTCATTGAATGCTCATTGATAACAAATATGAGATCACGTGTTTTGAACTCCTCTCATTGGTAAATCTTGTATCTTTTCTCCCCATCCTAATCCAATGAGAGATAAAACCTACAATTTATACATTGCTAATAGTTTTTTACATATCATTTCCCATACCCCTTTTTCTATCTAGGTCTGGAAGGTCATGATCTCCCTCATTGTATTTTCCATTCATGTTGGCCACATCTTATGTTCTCGTATGAAAACTGTGAGAAATTCATACCACTCTTTTTTTATCACATAGAGTATGGATCATGTTGGATTAGGTTTTAGGAATTATTTTTCTTCAAAAACTGTTGAGATGCATGGTATAGCCTAAGGACTCAACTCGAGAACTTTAAACTAGGATCCCAAATCCAAGAATCAGACTTAAAATGTGTATCATTTTTCTTTTGAATTGTTCAGGTGATGATGTTCCCCTTTAGTAATCAATTCACATTATCTCACATCCTTTCCATTACATACACACTCTATTTATATTATATACCCAATGGTAATAGAATTATAAATATTAGACTATTTTAAATCCCTATGGCCTAAACTCTATGACCTTAAACTATGTTCCCAATACGATAATGATGATATTAATCTATTTTCAAGTCACCTTATGAATATTTTGTGTGGTAGCAAGCCTCCTTGGGCCCCAATTGATGTCTTTTTTTAATGTCTTTTGTACCACACATGAAATTCTAAGAATGTTCACCCATTGTTTCAAACACTTAAACCATAAATTAGGAGCACAAATCCATGTGTCATGACTTTAAAAATTATGCAAGATATATATGGTATATTCTATGTGGAAGGAAGTCTGAGGATCCTTTTTCATGTCAGGTTATCTCTACCATATTCTGTAAACATCCCCTATGAGATAGAAAATCCTATGGTGTAAGAATCAAATACATAAATTTTGTGTGAATCACCCCATATTTTTTTCATTATGTAGGGCCTCCTAGGAACACCATTACAATTTATGTTTAACACTCTGACATCATAAGATCTTTTCTCTAGTTATCCCCTTAGTTACAATAATTAAAAAGATAAATTATGTAAATAACCATGGTCCAAGCATTATGACCTTAATCTGAGATTCATGTTCTGAACATTATGACCTTGAAATATTTAAAACCATGTGTTTCAATCATTATGATCATAAACAATATGATCATTCTTGGTCCAGCTGGTATGACAATAAACCACCAATGGAATGAAGAAAAAGTGTCAATCTGGATAAAAACAAGAAGGTAAATCTATTAAAGAGTCATATTCCACTCACATATTCTCTCCCACAATATGGTAAAAAATTAAGAGATAAAAATAAATTGGTACAAAGCCAATTTGGACACACATTGGACCCTCGAAAAAACCTAGATGGAATTGAATAATCTATCATGTCTAGAAAAATTTATAGTGATACTGTAATCTCCCTTTTCCCCAATTATCTCCACAAATAGGTACCTATTTTTTTCAACCTTCATAGACCCTTGTCACCTTGGATGGAAATTTTTTATTCATATTGGTTCACACAACCTAGTCTCCAGATGCTAAATTTTAATACGCACATCCAATTCACATGAAGGTAAATTGTTTGATGCATCATGCCTAATATATTATTTTTAACTAGGTTTTCTTCATCTTTTTTGCATGATTTAAAACTCTGATGCATGCTAGTCCATAACCTAGTGATCATATTTTCCCATTTGATGTTGGTCACATACTACATCCTTCATGTTCTTCAATTCACCCTCAGCATATGAGATAAACCTCCCTATAGAAGATGATCTGGACCGTTTTCATTCCAATAATCATAATCAATGTTCTCTAAGAAAAGGCGGAACAATTCCTAGACTGTTGAAATACATTAAAATAATTCATCAGTTCATCCACATGCTTTTCATATTACATTATTTTGACCCCCATTATCTTCCTTTTCTAATCAAATACCCCCAACAATGATGGTTCCTAGCCACATTGTCTCACCTACCATCCAGGGCACACACACATGAAAGTCTTATGAGGATATTTTGAGATAGTTTCCACTTTCAAACTTTTTTTGTAAAGACCCGAAAATTTCAAGGAAATTTTTTTCTTAATTTTCTTTGGAATTTTACAAGAGCGCAGCTTTAGACGGCACCTGATTCCGAGGCCCGGTGTGCCCGGAATCAATTTCCGAAGTTTGGCTCGGGTACGTTCAGTGAACGGACGAGCGGGTTTTTCTATCATTTGAACTGGTGCACGGAATCGAATTCTGAGGGCACCGATGAAATCGCAGCGCCGGTATTTGCTTAGAAACGCCTCTTTCGGAGTTTCGTTTGCTCAGACGTGGTTTTTAAATTTCGGGGCTTTAAGTCAGAAATAAAATAAATTTGTGCGACAACTTTATTTTATTTCACTTAAGCTGCATGGAAGCCACTTGAAGCCACTTAAAGGTGGCTTGATCTGAGTTGAACTGGATAGGATGCTATCCAGAAATATCCTACCCCCTTGGTAGGATATTTGTGAGGTGGGGCCCGCACGAGCCCCGCCGTTTCTTTCGCTAAGTAACGCACCCGCGAAAACCCGTCAAAGTAACTGAAAAGTAAACCGACGCGTTTTCTTAAATTCTTAACAGACCATTTAATTGAGCGGTTTATTTCGTGAATTAAATGGGTTGTTTCGCTCGTTGAATTAATTCAACGAACTGATAGGTCGTTACTTACGCTTTTGCGTTTGTTGGCATTTTATAAAATAAGACCAACCTAAAAATCCTTTGAAAGGATTTGAGAGGACCTTTGTTTCTTCATCTCCCCTCCTCGCGAAGAACGCGAAGAACGCGAAGATCGCGAAGAACGCGAAGAACGCCGGCGACCGGAATTCGACGACGCACACCGTGATCTGCGACGTCGACGAGCTCTACCCACGACGTTCTTCGGCGACGCCTCTTCTTCCGCGGCCGATCCTCGTTCGGCAACTAAGGTGAGAATCGGATAGTTAATTCTCCTTTTTTTTAATTTCAATAACAACGGATTTAATTAATTAAATCTGTTTGTTCTAGATCCGGAGATCGTCGGCGCGACGTTTTTCCCACGGTGCGACGAACATCCCTTCCGCGACGAGCGATTCCGCGACGACCTCACGTCCGACGACGACAAGGTAGGGGTTTATTTTCTTGATGATTCTTTCCCGTGTTTATTCTTTTGAAATAAAGAACCCGATCACGGAACAATTTTAATTTGTTTAAAATTGTTTATTGGTTTTTCCTTTTCCCCCGTTGAGTTTATGACTAACGCGGAGGGTGCGGGTCTAACGAACAAGACCCGGCAACCCTCCGCCGATCTTTTGTTGTGCGGATTTGGCGGACGACGACGAACCGTGCGGCAAGGGAGATCCGTTGATCCCGCAGTGAAGATCGGCCCCCGGGAGGAGCAACGGCGCAGACGGGAGGCAAAACGGGCCACCAGAGCAACTCCGGTGGCCCGCGGAAGGCGGCGGCGTCCGGTTCCGCGGCCGCGCGGAACCGGGGAGGGACGCGGCGGCCCGGCCGCGTCCGCGTGACAGGCGGCCCCCCGCGGGGCCGCGTTTTCCTCCAAGCTGCGGGTCAAACCCGCGGCGGTTGCTTCGGCCGCTCGGCCGAAGCCGAGCCGGCCGGTCCGGTCGGCCGGGCCGCGCTCAGGCCGGACCGGACCCAGCCTAGCCGGGTCGGGCCGGGTCGGGCCGACCCGGTTCGGGCCGACCCGGTTTGGCCGACCCAGGGGGGGTTCGGGCCGGGTCGCCCCGGGCCCAGAACCCCCGTTTCGGGCCCTCTTCGGTCTTTCCCCCATATCTTGGGCCTGAGACCTCCGATTGACGAACCGTCAGCGGCTACGCGATCCTTGGATCTATACGGTCGTTTCGGTATATTACACTCAAGGTTTCGGAAGACTTTGGGTTTGGTCGGGTTGGTTCGTACACGAAACCAACCGGGCCCTCGGAGCGGAAACGTTCATAACTTGAGCTGCGGACGTCCGATCGACGTACCGTCAGCTGTGGTAGTTTCCTCTAAGTGAGACGGAACTTTTGGCATACTCCGCCCGAGGATCGGACACAGGCGGAGTACGGTCGGGTTGGTTTTGCCCTAAAAACCAACCGGGCCCCTGGGACGAAAATGCCAATAACTCTCAGACCGGGCATCCGATTGACGCGCCGTCTGTTGCGTTGAGATCCTGTTGTCGATACGGAACTTTTGGATACATCAACTTCGGACTACGTGTCAGTTGATGTATCAGCCTCTCGGCTCGTGGAGCGGACCCTCCTAAACGAGCTCGCTATGTGCGGGAACCCTAGCGCTGGCTGTGACTTCGATGACAGAGCAGAGATCCTTCGTGGACTGCGACGACGGCAGAGCAGAGATCCTCCGTGGACTGCGACGACGGCAGAGCAGAGATCCTTCGTGGACTGCGGCGACGACTGTGCAGAGATCCTCAGTGGACTGCGTCGACTACTGCACTCAGCGATCCTACGTGGATCAGTGCTACAGGTTCTGTGTGAGCCCGATCCTATGTGGGTCCTTACTACCGGTTCTGTGTGAGCCACTGCCTACAGGTTCTGTGTGAGCCCGATCCTATGTGGGTCTTTTGCGGGGGTTAGTACCTATCGATCCTTCGTGGGTCCGACGATTTAGATGGATCAGTGATCATCTTTGACGTCATCTGAAAAAGTATACCTGGTTGAGCTGAATCTTATGTTAGTCTCCTTTGTGGATTGTGTTGAACTATCCTTTGTGGATTTACTGTTTACTCTCCTTGTGGATTTGAGTCTTTCTTTCCTGCGTGGATTGAGTTGTTCTTGAGCTCGTGAGCAGAGCTAGAATTGGGGACTTAGGTATATGTATGGGCATATACCTAAGTCGAGTCAGATGTTACTTCGTGATTGCATCTTTCTTTTGTGCTATATCCTTTGTGGATTTCGGGAGACCTTCGGGGGTCTCGGGGTCCTTACTGAGTAGCTTATACTCACCCCTGCACGGGCTATGCCCGCACCTTGTTGTGTTGGATGCAGACGACGGACAACGCTGATCACGGTTGGGGCGTGGGGCAGGACAGTACCTGGAGGTGGACCACTGGACGGGATGTGCTCGGAGCGGACGTGGGACCCGAGGAGCCTGGAGGCTATCTGTACCCACCCTTCAGGTGGGATTGCCAGTGGACGACATGAGGCCGCCGTCTTTTCTTCAGTTGCTGTTCTTTACTTTTTCAGTTGTACTTTACAGTTGGGCTTGTATTTCCGGCCCCCTTTACTTTCTGCACTTTGTAGTTACTTTCCGCTTGCTGACTCTGTGGTGGTTGTTACTCATAAAGGGAATGCCTTCCCTGTTTACCGGGATTTTACGCCTTGGTGCTAGTCGCCAGCCCCTGGCCTATGGAAGGCGGGCTTGGGGTAGTCACGGAATGGGCCCCGAGGTCGGGTCGTGACAAATTGGTATCAAAGGTGGTCGGTTCTACCACAAACTCTGATCGTCCTTTCTTTCTATTTGAAGCAATAATGTTTAGTGTATTGAGTGTGGTTATCAGTTCAGGGAGCCCAGTGTTGGTACGGTAGCCGACGTATCCGTACACCAGGACCCTGACTCCTGATTTCCGACTTAATGCATGAAAACATTGATTGCGTGTGTGTTTCAAGTTTTCTTTGTGATTACATGTGTCAGCTCACCAGGTATACTGATCTGCTTCATGAAAGTCTCAAGTTTTCCTTGTGATTACTTGTGCCAGCTCACCAGGTATACTGTTATGACTGTGGTGCTCTTGTTCTCCTTTTCAGGATGGCCCCGCGATGACAGCCAGCTAGGGTTCCGAGTGTAGGGCGCGACGGCAGCCCACCGAGCGACGAGGCCTCGGTGCAGGGCCCTTTGCCAGCAGTGGCACCGGCGGTAGCTTTACCCGCCGAGCCACCGATGCTACCAGTACCAGACGCTGACGATGCACGTCGCCTCAGGGCACTCCATGAGTTTCAGAGCCAGCGACCGCCCAGGTTTCGCGGTGAGGCGGACCCCCAGGCCGCCGAGGACTGGCTAGAGGCGGTGGTACGGACCTTTAGGCTAGTGAGGATACCAGCGGATCTCATGGTGATTATCGCGGCGAGCCTCCTGCAGGCGGCGGCAAGACGATGGTGGAGCTTGATGCTCTAGGTTCACGATGAGGCATCCTTGATCTGGACGGACTTCGAGAGCCTCTTCCGCTCTGAGTTCGTCCCGGCCACCCTCCGAGCGGTGCGCATCCAGGAGCTTCTCCAGCTGCGCCAGGGCAGCATGACGGTCGCTCAGTACGCGGCGAGGTTCACTGACCTATCTCGCTACTCGACCGACATGGTACGGGACCCCTTCTTCCGGGCCCGGACCTTCGAGAAGGGCTTGCGGCAGGAGATTCGGGCGTCGCTGATCTCCCTCAGCATTCCGACCCAGGCGGGAGTGCTGGAGCGAGCCCTCCTGATCGAGAGCTTCCTGGCAGAGCCTTCTCCAGCGGCGAGACCTAGCGCAGGGCGGCAGGTAGCTGAGTCTTCGGCAGCAGGTAGCCGACGGATGACTCTCGGGTCCAGGCAGACCAGACCCCCACGCAGACGGCCTCAGGACACCGGCTCAACAGTGCGAGGCACACAACGGAGTGCCAGCCTTCCGAGAGGCAGGTTGTGC
This sequence comes from Viscum album, assembly GCA_963277665.1. Classification (NCBI taxonomy): domain Eukaryota; kingdom Viridiplantae; phylum Streptophyta; class Magnoliopsida; order Santalales; family Viscaceae; genus Viscum; species Viscum album. The sequence continues at coordinate 487,322,897 of OY728153.1, read as the reverse complement.
TACTCCTGCGGCGGGCAGGGTCACATGGCTCGTGACTGCCCGACTCGCCGATCAGAGGAGCAGCAGACGGTGGAGGGGCCACCCAGGCAGAGGCAGAGGGTCGACCGTGGCGGTCCGCAGGGAGGAGGCGGACGAGGCAGAGGAGCTGGCCGAGCAGTGGGTGGTGGGCGACGCTTCCAGGCTCTACCCCCACCACCACCAGGAGGGCCACCTCGACCACAGGGAGCTGGCGGGCAGGGACAGGCCCAGCTCCAGGCAGTGGAGGCCTTCGACCCCGACATGCCAGAGATGATTTGAGGTACGATCTGTGTCTATTCCACCCTTACTGCAGTACTTATAGACACAGGAGCGAGTCACTCTTTCATAGCCTCTGCCCTTGTTCGGAGCTCGGAGATTCCGACTGAGCCGTTGGCTCGATCCTTACGGCTAGAGACTCCTACGGAAGCAGACTCGACGATTACGCACTGGTGCCGGCTGTGTGAGCTTACTCTAGGAGGCGAGAGCTTCGGCTGGGATCTCCTTGTAGCGGGGTCGAGGCCTTACGACGTCATCTTGGGCATGGATTGGCTATCCACGGTTCATGCCCAGATCGACTGTTTTAGGCGCAAGGTGCGATGTGTTCGCACCGACGGGAGCTGGTTTACCTTCACCGGCGAGAAGGGAACCTTTGCAGCACAGGATGGACTTCCACGGAGGAGAGTGCAACCCATCTCTCATCAGTTGGCTAGCCTCATCCTAGGAGCAGTGGACGTGCGGAGTCCAGTTTTTCCTGCAGTGGTGGACCAGTACGTGGACGTCTTTCCCGACGACGTTCCAGGGCTACCTCCTCGTAGAGAGGTAGACTTTTACATCGACTTGTACCCCGGGATAGCCCCGATATCTACTCCAGCATATCGGATGGCCCCCGCCGAGCTTCGAGAGCTGCGGGTACAGTTGGAGGACTTGCAGAGCAAGGGGTTTATCCGACCCAGTGTTTCACCCTGGGCTTCCCCGATTTTGTTCGCCAAGAAGGAGGACGGGAGCTTGCGACTGTGTGTCGACTATCGTCGCCTGAACCAGGTGACAGTGAGGAACAAGTATCCGCTGCCACGGATTGATGACCTCTTCGATCAGCTCAAGGGAGCACGGTGGTTCTCGAAAATAGACCTCCGGTCAGGCTATCATCAGCTCAGAGTTCGAGACGAGGACGTGCAGAAGACGGCCTTCAGGTGTCGGTATGGCCATTATGAGTTCTTGGTTATGCCGTTCGGCGTAACCAATGCTCCAGCAGTGTTCATGAGCCTCATGAACAGGATCTTCCAGCCATACCTCGACCGATTTGTTGTGGTCTTCATTGACGACATTTTGGTATACTCGACGACTGAGGAGGAGCATGCCTACCACCTGTGAGTTGTGCTAGACACACTCCGAGAGCACCAGCTTTATGGCAAGCTCACAAAATGCCAGTTCTGGTTACGTGAGGTCCATTTCGTGGGGCACTTCATCTCTGAGGCGGGAGTTGCAGTGGATCCCGCGAAGATCGAGGCAGTGCTAGCTTGGGAGCCACCCAAGAGCGTGACAGAGGTGCGGAGTTTCTTGGGCTTAGCCGGATACTATCGGAGATTTGTTCCGGACTTCTCCAGAGTTGCGGCACCACTCTCATCTTTGACAAAGAAGGGGAAACCCTTCGTGTGGTCAGACAGATGTCAGCAGAGCTTCCAGGAGCTGAGACAGAGATTGACCAGCGCACCTATCTTGAGGTTGCCTGAGGAGGGAGTTGGATACGTAGTTTACTGCGATGCGTCAGGGACTGGACTCGGGTGCGTCCTGATGCAGGAGCGGGCCGTGATCGCCTACGGATCACGTCAGTTGAGGCCGCATGAGCAGAACTACGCCACTCATGACCTGGAGTTAGCAGCAGTGGTCTTCGCTCTGAAGACTTGGCGGCACTATCTGATGGGCGAGCGCTTCACAGTCTTTTCTGACCACCAGAGTCTCAGGTATATCTTATCTCAGAAGGACCTGAACCTGAGACAGCGGAGATGGCTTGAGTTCCTCCAGGACTATGACTTTGAGATAGTCTATACTCCTGGGAAGGGGAACGTGGTAGCCGATGCCCTCAGCAGGAGGACATGCATTCAGCTACTTGAGGAGGCGACAGAGCAGCTAGCCTCCTTACAGATATCCTTCGTGGATAGAGACGGAGCAGCCTTTCTTCAGTCTCTCACAGTCTCTCCTCCACTTCTACAGTGGGTCAGAGAGGCTCAGCGTGGGTACGCTGACTGTGAGACCCGGCGTGCACTGATATCCTCAGGTCAGGCGCCTGATGGCTTCTCCCTTGGAGAAGAGCACGACATCCTTTTCAGAGGACGTACCTTCGTACCAGTCGCTTTACGAGAGGAGGTGCTGAGAGAGTTTCACACTTCTCCCTTGGCGGTGCATCCCGGAGTGGAGAAGATGTACCAGGATCTCAGGCGACAGCACTGGTGGCCGGGCATGAAGAAAGCTGTGGCAGAGTTCGTTTCACGATGCCTCACCTGCCAGCAGGTGAAGGCAGAGCATCAGGTACCAGCAGGCTTGGTACAGCCCTTGGAGGTCCCGGAGTGGAAGTGGGACGGCATATCTATGGACTTCGTGACTGGACTTCCACGCACTTCCAGAGGTCACGACTCCATTTGGGTTATTGTCGACCGACTCACCAAGTCGGCACACTTCTTACCCATCAGAGAGCAGGGCTCAGTGGAGAGCATGGGACGTCTTTACGTCCAGGAGATCGTACGGCTTCACGGTGTGCCATCGTCTATCGTCTCCGATCGAGATGCTCGTTTCACTTCCCGGCTTTGGAAGGGGTTGCAGGAGGCGTTTGGGACGCGGCTCCATCTGAGCACAGCCTTCCACCCTCAGACGGATGGTCAGACTGAGAGGACCATATAGACACTCGAGGGCATGCTCCGTGCATGTGTTCTCGACTTTGGTCGCAGCTGGGAGGACCACCTACCCTTGGTGGAGTTCGCGTACAACAACAGCTACCACTCCACCATCGGGATGGCACCATACGAGGCGTTGTACGGCAGACCCTGCAGATCACCGTTGTGCTGGACAGACCCTGGGGAGTCAGCACTCGTGGGACCAGAGATGGTCCGAGCCACGACAGAGAAGGTCCAGATCATCCAGGAGAGGATGAGGACAGCTCAGAGCCGACAGAAGTCATATGCTGACAGGAGGCGGAGGCCACTGGAGTTCGAGGATGGCGACCACGTCTTTTTGCGTGTCTCACCTCGACGTGGTTTACGGAGATTTGGCCGAGGCGGCAAGTTGTCTCCATGCTTCATCGGGCCTTTCCAGGTCCTCAGCAGGATAGGAGAGGTGGCTTATCGCCTGGCTCTACCACCTCAGTTGCACCGGGTGCACGACGTCTTCCACGTGTCTCAGCTGAGGAGATACGTGCACGACCCGACGCACATCATCGACTTTGGGGAGCTGGACGTGGACGATGGGGCGACTTTTGCGGAGGTACCAGTGGAGATCGAGGATCGACAGGAGCGGGTCCTACGTGGGTGGTCGATTCCTCTTGTGCGCGTCAGATGGCAGCACGAGAACCTCCAGGAGAGCACTTGGGAGCGGGAGGCTCAGATGCGTGCTCAGTACCCCCATTTGTTCCCCTAGTTTTTTATGTATCTTTACGGGGATGTAAAGCCCTGAGGTGTGAGTAATGTAAAGACCCGCAAATTTCAAGGAAATTTTTTTCTTAATTTTCTTTGGAATTTTACAAGAGCGCAGCTTCAGACGGCACCTGATTCCGAGGCCCGGTGTGCCCGGAATCAATTTCCGAAGTTTGGCTCGGGTACGTTCAGTGAACGGACGAGCGGGTTTTTCTATCTTTTGAACCGGTGCCCGGAATCGAATTCTGAGGGCACCGATGAAATCGCAGCGCCGGTATTTGCTTAGAAACGCCTCTTCCGGAGTCGCGTTTGCTCAGACGTGGTTTTTAAATTTCGGGGCTTTAAGTCAGAAATAAAATAAATTTGTGCGACAACTTTATTTTATTTCACTTAAGCTGCTTGGAAGCCACTTGAAGCCACTTAAAGGCGGCTTGATCTGAGTTGAACTGGATAGGATGATATCCAGAAATATCCTACCCCCTTGGTAGGATATTTGTGAGGTGGGGCCCGCACGAGCCCCGCCGTTTCTTTCGCTAAGTAACGCAACCGCGAAAACCCATCAAAGTAACTGAAAAGTCAACCGACGCGTTTTCTTAAATTCTTAACAGACCATTTAATTGAGCGGTTTATTTCGTGAATTAAATGGGCTGTTTCGCTCGTTGAATTAATTCAACGAACTGATAGGTCGTTACTTACGCTTTTGCGTTTGTTGGCATGTTTATAAAATAAGACCAACCTAAAAATCCTTTGAAAGGATTTGAGAGGACCTTTGTTTCTTCATCTCCCCTCCTCGCGAAGAACGCGAAGAACGCGAAGAACGCGAAGAACGCGAAGAACGCCGGCGACCGGAATTCGACGACGCACACCGTGATCTGCGACGTCGACGAGCTCTACCCACGACGTTCTTCGGCGACGCCTCTTCTTCCGCGGCCGATCCTCGTTCGGCAACTAAGGTGAGAATCGGATCGTTAATTCTCCTTTTTTTTTAATTTCAATAACAACGGATTTAATTAATTAAATCCGTTTGTTCTAGATCCGGAGATCGTCGGCGCGACGTTTTTCCCGCGGTGCGATGAACGTCCCTTCCGCGACGAGCGAATCCGCGACGACCTCACGTCCGACGACGACAAGGTAGGGGTTTATTTTCTTGATGATTCTTTCCCGTGTTTATTCTTTTGAAATAAAGAACCTGATCACGGAACAATTTTAATTTGTTTAAAATTGTTGATTGGTTTTTCCTTTTCCCCCGTTGAGTTTATGACTAACGCGGAGGGTGCGGGTCTAACGAACAAGACCCGGCAACCCTCCGCCGATCTTTTGTTGTGCGGATTTGGCGGACGACGACGAACCGTGCGGCAAGGGCGATCCGTTGATCCCGCAGTGAAGATCGGCCCCCGGGAGGAGCAACGGCGCAGACGGGAGGCAAAACGGGCCACCGGAGCAACTCCGGCGGCCGGAGGCGGCGGCGCCCGGCGCGCCGCCGTGGAGGAGTTCCGCCGCGGCTGAAGCCGCGGCGGCGGCGGCCGGTTCCGCGGCCGCGCGGAACCGGGGAGGGACGCGGTGGCCCGGCCGCGACCGCGTGACAGGCAGCCCCCCGCGGGGCCGCGTTTTCCTCCAAGCCGCGGGTCAAACCCGCGGCGGTTGCTTCGGCCGCTCGGCCGAAGCCGAGCCGGCCGGTCCGGTCGGCCGGGCCGCGCCCAGGCCGGACCGGACCCGGCCTAGCCGGGTCGAACCGGGGCGGGCCGACCCGGTTCGGCCGACCCAGGGGGGGTTCGGGCCGGGTCGCCCCGGGCCCAGAACCCCCGTTTCGGGCCCTCTTCGGTCTTTCGCCCATATCTTGGGCCTGAGACCTCCGATTGATGAACCGTCAGCGGCTACGCAATCCTTGGATCGATACGGTCGTTTCAGTATATTACACTCAAGGTTTAGGAAGACTTTGGGTTCGGTCGGGTTGGTTCGTACACGAAACCAACCGGGCCCTCGGAGCGGAAACGTTCATAACTTGAGCTGCGGACGTCCGATCGACGTACCGTCAGCTGTGGTAGTTTCCTCTATGTGAGACGGAACTTTTGGCATACTCCGCCCGAGGATCGGACACAGGCGGAGTATGGTCGGGTTGGTTTTTCCCTAAAACCCAACCGGGCCCCTGGGACGAAAATGCCAATAACTCTTAGACCGGGCGTCCGATTGACGCGCCGTCTGTTGCGTTGAGATCCTGTTGTCGATACGGAACTTTTGGATACATCAACTTCAGACTACGTGTCAGTTGATGTATCAGCCTCTCGGCTCGTGGAGCGGACCCTCCTAAACGAGCTCGCTATGTGCGGGAACCCTAGCGCCGGCTGTGACTTCGACGACAGAGCAGAGATCCTCCGTGGACTGCGACGACGGCAGAGCAGAGATCCTCCGTGGACTGTGACGACGGCAGAGCAGAGATCCTTCGTGGACTGCGGCGACGACTGTGCAGAGATCCTCAGTGGACTGCGTCGACTACTGCACTCAGCGATCCTACGTGGATCAGTGCTACAGGTTCTGTGTGAGCCCGATCCTATGTGGGTCCTTACTACCGGTTCTGTGTGAGCCACTGCCTACAGGTTCTGTGTGAGCCCGATCCTATGTGGGTCTTTTGCGGGGGTTAGTACCTATCGATCCTTCGTGGGTCCGACGACTTAGATGGATCAGTGATCATCTTTGACGTCATCTGAAAAAGTATACCTGGTTGAGCTGAATCTTATGTTAGTCTCCTTTGTGGATTGTGTTGAACTATCCTTTGTGGATTTACTGTTTACTCTCCTTGTGGATTTGAGTCTTTCTTTCCTGCGTGGATTGAGTTGTTCTTGAGCTCGTGAGCAGAGCTAGAATTGGGGACTTAGGTATATGTATGGGCATATACCTAAGTCGAGTCAGATGTTACTTCGTGATTGCATCTTTCTTTTGTGCTATATCCTTTGTGGATTTCGGGAGACCTTCAGGGGTCTCGGGGTCCTTACCGAGTAGCTTATACTCACCCCTGCACGGGCTATGCCCGCACCTTGTTGTGTTGGATGAAGACGACGGACAGCGCTGATCACGGTTGGGGCGTGGAGCAGGACAGTACCTGGAGGTGGACCACTGGACGGGACGTGCTCGGAGCGGACGTGGCACCCGAGGAGCCTGGAGGCTATCTGTACCCACCCTTCAGGTGGGATTGCCAGTGGACGACACGAGGCCGCCGTCTTTTCTTCAGTTGTTGTTCTTTACTTTTTCAGTTGTACTTTACAGTTGGGCTTGTATTTCCGGCCCCCTTTACTTTCTGCACTTTGTAGTTACTTTCCGCTTGCTGACTCTGTGGTGGTTGTTACTCATAAAGGCAATGCCTTCCCTGTTTACCGGGATTTTACGCCTTGGTGCTAGTCGCCAGCCCCTGGCCTATGGAAGGCGGGCTTGGGGTAGTCACGGCACGGGCCCCGAGGTCGGGTCGTGACATTTTTAGTGGTTGAAAGTCATTTTTCCCCAATTCTAGAAAAAATAATAATCGATTCAATGTTTCGAATATGGTAAATAGTTTCCTACATCATCACAATACCCCCTTTCCATTCCAAATTTTGGGTGGCTTGATTAATTCACTTCATCCCCATTTTGTTTATGTAGAATTCTACTCTCATGGTTTTACTCCATTTATGAACTAAAATACCTTTTGGGTGTAATTTTTATATCCATAAAACCCCACCATACGAAAAAAAATTCATGGTCTAGATAGTCATTGTGGTCAATGAACAGGTTCAAGCCCCATGTGTCTAAACATTGTCTATTAATATCATATAAATGAAAAATAAATTCTATTTTTCCGTTGTTTCCCACAATGAAAAGGTTTCACAAGGCCTTAGAAAATCATTATTATCTATCATTTCAATGTGATTGAGAAGAAGGAAAAGGAAAACAATTTATAGAATACATTAATTTTAAACAAACCAACCAATTTTTTGGAGGGTCATCCGCATGTTAGAGCTTCTCCTTTTATTTTTATAAGGTAGAATTTTCCTATGTCTCAATCCTAGTGGATTTGCACTTTTTCTTATATAGCCTTTATTTAGTAGCCTCCAATTTCCACCAAAACTCTTCTAGACCTATTTTCTCCTTCTTAGTGATCTAAAGAAAATATGTGGATGCACTTCTTAGCCAATTTCTCTTATAAAGGAACCCAACCACCTTAGATTCCATATTCACATCATTTCTCTTAGATTCCAAAATCTAATACCTTTTTTTCATGATGATTATAAAGAACCGGCCTCTAAACATTACATAATCTTGAATTAAATGAATAATTTACATTGAGTATCTTTTCATCGTTAGAGTTTTAGATAATTAGGACATAACTATTACATCTCAATGATTACAAAGTAGAAAAATCTACACAGTTTCCTTTTTTTCATAAAATAAAGACTCGTTAACAAAAGATTCATGTCTAGTTCCATGTTTTAGACAGCATGACATTTCCTTGATCCCATACATGACCCAATTACAATTTATGTCATGTGCAAAAAATTTCAAAAACATGGGATGAGCATAAAAAGATCAGTTAGGGATATAAAAATACAGAAAGAAAACATTGCGCCATGTATACATAAGAATCAATGAAATCATACTTTACTCCTAAAACATAAGCACTTTAACATACCTCATGAAATCATAAGATTTATGAATAACTCATAGAAATCAGGAGACATAATGGTAACTTGAGGCATTCATAACATTATTACGTAGGGAGTAACCCTCTTGGTTACATTTGGAATACCCATCACAGTATATTCCCTATATCTCTTCGGATAAACCTTAGTGTTTAACTCCTTCATGTTACCCAATGCATTAGAGAGCTATCTCGGGCTCACCCGCCCTTAGTTTATCATGGAACCACCTGACTTTATAGACAATGCCCATGAACCATAGCATAATCGTATCACATAAAACATGCATAAAGGAAACAAAAAATGTCCACATTTCAATCACAATATATCAATACAACACATTGATATAATCAAAACATTATCAGAACATATCATTACATTTAAAGTAATATTAACATTTTATTCAAAAATATTAATAAAAATGAAAATGTCATATTATATATTTACCTAGGATGTTACAATGATACAGTCTTGAATAATAACAATGGAGACATTATACTCTAGTTTACCTTGTTGGAATGTGATATACTCTTTAATAACTTATAGAGACCATGTTCCCAAAACCATTTCCTTCACTAGATGAGATCAAATTACATCAACTCACTAAGTGCCTGTAAATGAGAATTAACAAGATTGTGTGTGAAGGCCATTATAATCCTCCTTATCAGCCCCTAGGATGATTAACCAATTGTGGAGGGATGCAACATCATTTGGAAGATTAGAACGTAAAGAGTACATCATGAAATTTTGGACACTCCTCCACACCATGTGTCCGATAAACCATTTCTCATCAGAAACTTCGGAGCCAGAATACATGATGTCCTCAGGAGGTGAATGATTATACTAAGGTAAGAGTAAAAAAACATCGATTGAATGGTCATTTTCTAGAAGGTCCTTAGATGGTTTGAGCCCTAGGTCTAGTGGAAACACATCAATACCAGACCCATTATCTATAGCTTGTGCCACAGCTACCTTGTAATGAAAAACTGAGGTGGGATTATCCATCAAGTCATACCTTACAACCCACATCAGTGGTACGATCTCAACAACATTCACTAAGTCGTAATATCTAGAATACACAACCAATTACATTTCAGAGATAATTGAATCCATTTTAGTCTCCCTGATCACATCAATTTGCAACATGACATTTTCCTCCTCCATTGTGGTTTTAGTTCCAAAAACCACCTCTTGTGGAACATACATAGTATGCATAACCAATATAGCCACCTAAAACACCTTCATCAAATGCATATCCTCTTCCTCAACTTTTTCCTTGGCCTCAATCACTGACATAACTAGTAGATCTCAAAACACAGGTTGAATTACCATTTTAATCATATGGTTAGATGTCCATGCTTTATAAAAGGTATAACACATAGTAAAAGGTGAATTGGGGAAAAGGTATTAGAGAGGTATTATAGACCAAAAAACATGTCAAAAATATTTCCAAGAGGTTATCTTAAAAAAGGTATCACCCCAGTGGTTGTCTCCTCAGTGGTACGTGTCAAACCAGCTAATGGTGGGATACATGTGGTTGCAACATTAGTGACAGGCACCGCGGTCTCCCCCTCAATGAACTAGGCTCCATCAACCCCCATCACAGGTTCATCATGAATCCCCTCTCATCCTTGCTCTCAAATTCCAGAAATAGTGAAAAGAGTGTTCAGAAGAAATTATAAATAATGGGTTCTATTTAACGCACAAGATATTAGTGAACATGACTAACCAATTACTAGGAATACATCCAAGGAGTTTATTGTGATGAATTTAATCCCCATAAATCATATTATAACCCATCTTGCAGAGGTTCACACATATCTAGATCAAATTACATGAAATTTGTAGAAGTGTTCTGGACTAGCAACACCTTCACTCAGTAGGTCTGGGGACACAGAAGCGCCCTAATTGTGGACCAAGTACTCCATATCTATAATTTATTTATCAATCTCAGCTTGGGGACAAGGAATACTACCATTGTGAGACCTAGTTAGGTGAGGAATATAAAATATTTTTAGAAGACATTACATATCCCATGTAGTATTGTTATCCATCTTTGGATTCACCAACACCCATAGGTTTGAGGAAAAATAGTGTCATTTGGAACATCTAGGCGATGTAGTCACTTCCATGGACCTTGATCATGTTCCCGTAAGACAACCCCTCAGAGTCCACCTTCCTATCGAAGTGTATTACCATAGAGATTGGATCCTATTTTGGGAACCAAAGCTATAGATATCTCTTATATAGGACTAGTAATTGATATATCTTCATCCACTGCGACACCCACTAGACCAACCCTGGATTCACAATATTACCTAACTACCACATGACCTTGATCCCACATACTTGGGGTGCCTTTTTCTTCATCATATCAAGTGGTTTACTATCACAGAAATTCCTCTGGATATACATTCTACCAACTTATCACAAATTTTTGGATGAGCCCATATGAAATTTTGGGTGGTGCTAACACATTCTGCCTCATTCTATCTTCACATTCAAACAATTTACATATCTTACTGAGGACCAAGGGTTCATGTTTTCTATGTACTCACATAAACAACCTGAATTTCAACTACCACAGGAATCAAAATTTCCTCACAAAGAGATATGGGTTGTACTTCTCTCAGTTCAACATGAATTCCACCATAGCCCCTAGTAACCCGCCTCAAAATGCTAAGAGTTGTGACCGATATTCAATGGTCGCCATGAAAAATTAGATAGGGTATGTATACTCATACCCCCCATGTGTGAACATGCCCAACCATACAAATAGATGAAAGGACATCACAAAAAGATGGGAGTTTCCACTAGATGATAAGGTAGAGAACCTTGTTCATGTTTGCTAATACTGAGACCATCATGTTGATTTGTTTTCCATACCCAACAATAAAACCATTATGAAGTTTGTCAACCACAACCCCGGGTATAAATCCCTCACCAATATCATACATAAATAAATTAGAGTCATAATAATCACTTTTTTCCCAACCATTGGAGCCTTGGCCTTCACACTATATCCCCACATCTGCTATTCACTTGCTTCCAGGAACCTCTAGGATGAGTGCTTTATTCCTTATTGGAATTCCTTAGGGAATTAAATTTTCCTCAAAGGTAGTCATTCAAATGATCCATTAAATTTGTACTAAAACCCTTTCATGAAATGGATTTCTTTCATCCTTGGTTTCATCTCTCTTATCAACTACTCCAGGTGAAACAAAACACTTTCTATATATTGATGATTCACTAAGACCTACCAACCATTTTTGTGGGGGTGAATTCATCGTACATGTCCCCTTGGATCTGGTTTTCAGAAATCTGATATAGATCAGTCAATATAATGATGACCTCTCTGTGTTGTAGATGAAAATTTTTATCCCCTAGTGAAATCTATATAAATAGACTCAACAAGATGTACATGTGACATTAGATGTGGTACTTTGAGGAACATGTGAACCCATAGAAAAAACATATCTCTGGATCGACCTCAATATAATGTCTATATTGGAATACCCAACATGCCCATGACCATTCATCTTCGATGTTTCAACATTTTCCCATGTCCCCATTCATTATTACATCATTTGATAAGGCCCATTAGACCAAACTTTTGGATATTCTCATACTCAGGGTGAAACACCTCTACCTACAAAACCTTAATATTAAAATTGGTCACATTGTTTCATAAGTAGTGTGTAGTAAGAGAGGCATGGTTCATAACGATTTTTCTCTAAATATCCTTATTCCGATGTGTGCTCCAAAACCATTAGGAAGGTTCATCTCATTCAGAATTGCGGATGAAAACAATATCCCTCATCCCGAAATAGTATTGTGGTAGGATCTTTCATAATGGGTATTCCTGTTGAGCCTCTATAAATAATTTATTGGTTGTGGAATGTTTTTCCTAGATCAGGAATCTCTCCCTAAATATGAGGTTTCCAACCATCATTCTTAGTTAGTTATTGAAATATTAAGAATATTCAATAGTATATTTTATGAAAATATTTTTGTTAGAATCTATTTTTTAGTGGTCATTTCATTGAGGTGTGCATATAAATGTTGATTTCAAATAAGTCCTTCATGAAGGTATGTCTGGGATACCACCATTCATTTAAAATTTATGTTTCACAAGTATGTAAGGATCATAGTCACAAAACGCTCTTGAATATCTTGAGTTTTGTGAAATGAGAGCATTGGTCTATCCTTAAAGAAAACCATGTGGTCCACTAAAGAACCCCATACCTATTTATTGTCATAATGTTAGCCCATTTTTTTGAATAGGGCTTGCAAATTGTTAATTTTCTCTTGTTTTATCTCATATTTTGAACATACTCTCCCTCATTGTATCCAATCTCATGGTGGAGTATTTGATGATGCAAAAAATATGCATTTAATGGTAGTGGTGAAGGATTGTATGGATAGTATGAAACAAATTCAAATGAAAACGTCCCAAAAATATTCTAAAGGGTAACGTTCATGAATACCAATATCTTTCTGAATGGAGTTAGTTATCTAATGTCCCCAAAAACATGGATATTTGATTGTATCCTTAGAATAATGTAATTAATGTTTGTGTTATTCTATTTATGTGATTTCTCTAGTTGTGTGGAGCTATGAATGTTACCCTCATGAATCAAAAATCTGGCTCATGGAACCCTGTCTATTCTTAAATCTCATATTAGTCTACAATATCCTCTCTCTTTAATAAAAAAAATTCCCTTTCTTCCAATGTGACAATATATACTACCATATGTCTATCATTTGAGGAGATTTATCCATTTATCTTCATAGAAACGAATTTAATTATTCATACTTAGAAGATTCATGGGAGAGAGAGAATATGGATATCCAATGGTAGCCATATTTTGAAAAACTGACTTCCAGGGGAATTTGAGAAACCCAACCCATGGTGAAAATTTCATTAATGTAGGTCCATGTAATTTTTGTCAGAAAAACGCACTTTTTGGATATTATGATTTCATGATACATTTATTCTTTTCAAAACCAACCCCATTGGAACCAATACAATAATAGGAGAAAAGAAAAACTTGTTTAAAAAAAACTCTTTCGTATGACCCCTTACTTCTGTGAGTGTCCTAACCTCTATAAGACCCATGGACTTCATGAAGACCCAAAAATTCATGAATCCCAAACCTTTATGAAATCCTTACTCAAAGCCTACTTATGGTTCCTCCTTTCATCCATCCCCCTTTCTTGAGTTTTGAGAGCCCAAAGAAGCCATACCAATACAGAGCTAGTCCAATTGCACCCCATGTCCCTGAGCTGCGGATTCAATATACCCTAGTGTATATCCAAATTTCACCATGTATGTATGTTCCAACACCCAACCATTTTATACTAATCATTATTACCATAATTCTATTTTCAAATATTCATAGGCACACTTACTTCATTCCTTCTGATTGACACTCCTCCACAACAATGTTTAAACCATGACCCACCCATAGGTGCATAATTAGTGGTCACGTAAGAACCAATAGTTGAACAATTTAGGGAAAAAACTTACCTATCATGATAGATTGTACTTTTTCAGGATATTACACTCGTCGTGACATGGTCCCCCGATGGTGTATGCCCCATCCACATCTAAGATGAAATATGTTTAAATTCCCATCTCCACATCATTCCCTATGTTGTCAAACTACCTAATCAGCACATGATAATAAACTATAACCTTTACTTATGAGATGAGAGAAAAATTACCTTTATACGATCATTATGGGATTCTACCTCCTCCCCAACCAAGGGATGAAAGTCCTACACCGGTAAACTTATAAGTATAATCACCACACCATCCACTCCATCCATGGGATGTAACTCTTACACCGAGTAGGTTTCATGAATAATCTTCACACTATCCTCCCTCACCGGGGAGTGAAAAAAATCACCCAGGAAACTTCTATGAATATTCCACACACTATCCCTAATTATTTCTCCTTTCAAAAAAATATCTATCCAAACCACATGAAGTAAAACTACATGGACAGGTCCTATCGCATGACCATAGACTATGGTACTGAATTATGTTTGTTATTAACCATATTTATGATATTTTACATGTGACACCTCCTTGTGGTTCAATCATGAAAACCAAATCCACGTGTGAAATCATCCCCCTTAGGGAGAAAAACTCGGTCAAATCCATGCGTGAAATATTTTTTATTGGGGGGAATCACTCCATCAAATCCATGAGTGAAATATTCCCCCTTGATGGGACACACTCCATGAATCCTATTTGTAAAATTTTCCCCCTTGGGGGACACACTCCATCAAATCAAACAATAAAATCTTCCCCCTTAGGGGGACAAAGTCAATCAAATACTAGTGTAAAATACTCCTCATTTGGGGGACATAATCCATGAATTACAAGTGTCTTATATTCCTCATTGAGGGGAAAACCCCATCATATCTAGGTGTGAAAGATTCCCCCAGGGGGGGGGGGATCCATCAAATCCATGTGGGAAATATTCTCCCTTGGGGGGACACCCTTTTCCGGATCTAGGTGAAAAATATTCCCCCAAGAGGGAGAAGAACTCCACAAAATCAAAATGTGAAGTCGTCCTCCATGGGGTGACACACTATACAACATTCAAGTGTGGATGATTCCCCCCTTGGGGGACACACCCCACTGACTCCACAATAACCCATGTTTGAAATCTCACCCTAGGGATAAAATTAACTACCCACGTGTCCTCGAGAGACATTTAACATGTGATCCATTTATCTCTAAATGATGTTAAACTTGTGATTTGATTCAAAATACCTACCTCATTCCATAAATACAGGATTCTTGATATAGAAATTCTTCGAAGACATACATCCCTACAATAAAATACCATGTGAATGATAAGGGATTCATTAGGTTCTACACCTATGATGACTCAAACACGAGGTTCCCTCCAAAAGACAATGACTTTGTAGGTTCTCTTCTTACACAACATCAATATCTAACAAATGAACCCAACATTACTACATAATTTAATTAATGGTTTCTTCACTATCAACATAGAAGCCTTTTAATTAACAATCATTCAAATAGTCATGGAACTGGGAACAAATTTCATAAATAATACTTAAATCTGAAAGGGATATCCAGAGTTGGAAAAGATATTCAAGGAAGAATCAATGGAAGGAGGGACCGAAATACCATAATTTCATTTCAATTAAGAAGACTAAATCACTAACTAAAGTGATAGAAGCCACCTACCTTTAAAATTTGGGAATATAGGGAATTAGAGTAGTGAAATGCAAGGTCCCGTAGAGGAACTATCGAAACAAGGTATGCCAGAAATTTGAAACAATATTTTGAAAATTCATTAATATTTATAAAAAATTTAAAGGTGGTTTAAAAATAAATGTGAGTTTACCCTATGGATTTAATTTAATGTTTTAATATTTTATTTCAACATTTCGGACCATGGATTAATAATTTTCATCCCATGTTGGATAATATTGGTTGTTCATTGTTTTATAATTTGATATATTTGTACCTTGAGGTTTTTGATTCCATGCATCATTTTTTTTATTCCATATGAAATTAGTTTTCTTAAAAATGGGTCTGGAATAAAACATTTAAAATTAATTAACAATTAATTTTACTGTGAAGACCCATTTGAATCTTTTTGAAAATTAAATTTCATTATTCATTATTTATGACCTATTTAATATTAGTTGAAATTTGTTGTAAATTATGATTATTTTTGAATGATTTAATTTTTATTCATGATGTTTTATAAGTAGGGGATCATTTTTTGGGATTGTTTAGGGTTGGATAGAATTTATATTAAATGATTGTTGCTTTTATCTATGTGGAAGACATTTGGATTGATAATTTCCATAAATTGGAAAACCACCTATAGTTCGATGGATGTTTGATTTTTAGTTGATACTACCCATTGTCTAGTAGCCCGTATTTGAATGTAATGAAATGGCTAGTGGGGTTTTCACTGATGACAAAATTTAGCGTTATTTTCGTTAAACATTTGGTATTTTTATTCTTTTGGAAGTTCATTATATATTTTCAGAATTTTAATCATACCAATAGTTTCTAAGGGGTTTCCTCATTCTATTTATGGTATTTTATGATTAATTTATTGTATGTTGAGCATTTTAGATTCTTACTCGTTATATAATTCATGTGCTAAAATGATGGTTCTTGTATGTTTGAGCTACCAAATTATATGGTTTCCCAAATGATATTATTGATTTACCTTATGAATTGTATGAAATAATCTTCAGTATAGATTTAATTTTCATTTATTTTAAGTTATTGTGTTTGCACAGGTTTTTAAAAAATTGTGTGTGTACATTGTTAAATCTTTTCTAATGGTAAAATAAAATTGTTTTAAAAAAGTTCAAAGAAGTGTATTTGAAATGGATATTTTTTTAAAGTGTATTTTTGTAGTATTATATAATGTAAATTGTTTTAGAATTTTAAAATGGACTGTAATGTGTTTTAGGTTTTGAAATTATTCAATGGCTAATTGAAATGATTTATACATTTTTGTTATCAATTAATAAAGATAAAGAAAGTATTTTTGAAATAAATTTGAGGAATATCTGATTAACAAACATAAATTCTTATAAAAATAATTATTTTTATGTTTATATTAATTAAATGAAGAAGAATTTTATGTTCCTATATTTACTTGTTAGTGGGATCATAATGGGGATGTTTTTATCACACCCTGCATATGACTTTTAGTGTATTTTTTTTCATGATCCATTAGAGGCGGCCTATAATTGTCCCCTCATAATTTTTGATTAGTATTTTTTGTAAATTAATGGTTTGTGTTTCCTTAAAAATTCTATTTTACAATTTTCCAATTATTTTTACCAGTACACAGGATAGGTTTTTAATTATATATGGGATTTTGGAGGGTGCATGAGGTATATTTTTTGGTTTTTTAGGGAGGTAGGGGATTCATAAGGATTTATAATTTATTGATTATTTTTTTACCAATTATTTCGACTTATTTAGATTTGGATTTTTCATATTTATGTTATTTTTTGTTTTTGTTTCATTTTTTTAAACCTTACACAGCCTCTTTAAAATTGATATATATTTTTTATATGAGGGTGAAATCATTTTTATGGATCCATTGATGATTCCTTTGGACTAGTTAATGTCCTATGGGAATCAGTGAAAACCTTTAGGCCTTATAGTGATTTAAATCAAGCACCGAGAAAGATATATTTATAGGCAAGTTCATTATTGTTACAGGTTGGTAAAAGTCATGGAAAATATTATTTTTATTGTTCTTAAGAGTTGGATGTTTTTATAATTGTGCTTCAAATATGATTTTGTTAGAATAACATACACTTATATGAGGTTTTATTGTGTTTTATAAGTTTTATTGGTTTTTTATTATGATATAGCCAAGGGGAACCATATTGGGATGGGTGTTCAGACATATTTATTATATTTTAAGTGGCAGTTTTTTAATCAGGATACTCACATATTTTTCTTCTAATATTAATTTATTAACATTTCTAAAATTTAAAATGGGTGAATATTTTGTTTTAGAAAATATTATTTATGAGGAAATTTGTTTCAAATTATTTATTCAACCTAATGAAGGAACCCATTTACATAGAATTTATATTATATATTAGTTTGTTTCTTATAAAAATGTCTTGCATATAAATAAATATTTATTATGTATCTGAAAATATATTATGTATAGGTTTTATGTCTAAGGATAATGACCTTATATAAGACGAATATACTATGTATTGAAAAATATATAATGTATGTGTTTTTTCCTAAGGGAAAAAAATTATCGACGAAAAATGTATATTATGAATGAAAAAATATATTTCATAAGGCTTTAAGGTAAATGATTATGTATGCAGGATAAATATGTATTGAAAAATTTATTATGTAATCGGTTTTTGGAATAATGGAAAAATCATATGTATTAAAATTATCTTATATATTGGATATTTTTCAAAATAAAGACACATAATAACCTGACCCCAATAAATTTTAATTATATATAATGAAATGCCACTAACCTTAGGTGCATACATTAGACCCCAAAAGATTGAAAACAATTAGAAGGTCAAATGATATCATTGGGGGATGATTTACCCACCTGTACAACATAACCTATAATAGAAAACCACAATGGTATAATAATGATTTCATGTATGATTCAAATCCAACCAACTCAAAAAGAAAACAACCATATATTTCCCAGGGATACCATGTGGAATATACAACTACAAATTGACACAAAAATATAAAAACTCCAAAACTGAATGTGGAACTACACTATACTCAAGACCAAAACCACTTCAATATTTAACCTAATGCGTCAATTACTACCACATCATGGTTATATACTAAATATTAAATATACATTTCCGATACATATATCACAATAAAAAATGTATTCATATGCACTAATGTGTATATATAGAGGATGGGTATACAAAGGAATAATAAATATACCAGAGTAATCCCATTAATGCCACTAACAATGACCATGTTATCCCACAAAAAAATATTAAAAAAACTAGGAGAAACAAAATATTCAAAGAATAATATATATATATATCAATTTTATGAAATACTGGCAGTGAAATTAACCGATGAAATGAACTAATTATTCCAATAATGAATCCCTTTCCATGAATCCAATAAAAACCCCTCCATAGGAGATCTCATTAATATATTAACTCAAGAGAATACACATTCACCATACCATGTCATTTATATTATATTTAATTTCAGATGCCCCAAAATTTGGCATATGTAAGAAATTAAAAACTAACAATGCCATGTACATGCATATTATGATAGCACACTAACACCATTACCATGTTCTATTCATGTGTATAAAATTCTAATATTTAAAAACCAAAGGAAAATGAACTATTATTTTCAAAACAATATATTAACTGTTTTCCATTATTTATTGGAAATATTATGTTAGAAACCACAATCATTCTTGTTATAAATGTTGTATAGTAGAATTAAATCCATCAACAAGAAACACATCAATCATGTATAATGTGAGAGGAATATTTCCTTCACTTAATAATGTCACACTATGTAACACACCCCTTGACCATGACCACTCAATAGTGATCATGAAAAATATTGTTACTTGACATCAGAAACACCTCCTCATATTCAATGTATAACTAATAGAAGTTTGGGTATATGGTATTACCCTAGGAGACTATACCCTCTATATAATAGACAAATAATATCTAAAAAAAAATAATCCGCAATATTATATAATCAGAATATACAAAATAAACAAAAAGGGGAATGCTAAAAAATAGAACTCATCATTCAGAAACACACCTATCTGAACATATAAAATTATAACCCACTTGAAATATAACACATAATTAGTAAAATAAAAGAAATAAAAAAGTCAAGGATTTAATATTTTTATATAGCCATACATAAATCCCAATCACTATGTCCACATGAGCTATAATTCCCCCCTTAAAAAATACCGAGCCTCTGCCTAACCAGATCATATGTTTAGTGAAGAATTATTGAGTACCCAAGTATCATGTCCACCAAATAAATGTTTGAGTACAAATAAATAGGTAACCACTAATGTGGTATCATACATTACCTGTAACTAAAATTCTTGTTCATGGGTTATGCTTACAATAAATATATAAAATAGTAATAATGTGGAAGTGAAAAAAATACTACCACTGATCCCCATGTTCTAATGTAATATCCAAGATTTATTATCTGTAATTCATCCAATTTTATGGTTTATTTCAGAACATCACATAACTATGCGAACTGATTCTAGGCTAAACAATTATATAAAAGAAGGAGTCATAACCATTCCCATGGAAGAATCTAAAGGAATCATAGGAGAAATAGCCATAAATTGTTTAATCCAGAGGAAATAATTCTAGGAATTCCTTTGGTATGTTGTTTATAGATTATTCCTAGAAGGGTGGACATACACAATCAAATAGTAGAATTAGGAATAAAATTGATTCATATGGGGATGACCATAGAATATGTAGATATACACCCACTATAAGATCATAGCACCATAGGAATCCCTTATAGGAAGAAACCGAATCTATGTGGATTTCCCAAGGAATTAATGTTGAGTCAATAAAGTTTCATTATGACTTATCCATTTCTCTATTTTTTGAAAATCACAAACACTCTATCTGATGGAAATTTTATTTTCCCTAATATTTTTTTGAAAGGAAATTTTCTCCTTACCCAGATTATCAATAATAAAGAAATTTTCTCTTCCCCATGGAAAATTTACCCTTACATATTTTCATTGTTTATATTTTAATTTCTATGAATATAACTCTTTTTATTCATAATTGAATAATTTGGTTTCACATCTAAAGTCTCCAAATTCTATAAATACTTAGATATTGAGTATTCTGTTTTCCGGATTTGAATTCAGGTTCCAAATTCCTCTGAATTGAGGTTTGGAATTCTGTAAAATTCAAACTCTGAATTCTCTGAAATTCAGACTCCAAATTCTCTGAAATATAGACTTCAAATTCTCTAAAATTTAGACTCCAAATTCTCTGAAATATAGACTCTCAATTCTCTAAAATTCAGAATCAAAATTCTCTGAATTCGAGAATCCAAATTCTCTGAAATTCAGATTCTGAATTCTATGAAATTCAGACTCCGAATTCCTCAGAATTCAGGTTCCGAATTCTTTAGATTTCTGTATAGTAATTTGTCATAATTAAGACTCCTAATTTATTGAAATTTTGATTCTGAATTATTCTGAATTATGACTCCAAATTTCATATAATTCATCTTCTGAATTCCTTAGAATTAAGGTTCCGAATTTCCTTGGAATTCAGACTGTGATGTCTATAGAATTATGATTCCAAATTCCATGAAAACAGAATCTGAATATCTATGTAATATAGACTCTGAATGATTACTTTCTGGGACTTCGATCTTTATTTTTCCGCAGACACTGAAATCTGTTTTGATTAAGCATCCATATTTTTCTTACCCATTTTATAGTTATGAAATGATGTCATACAATTTGTTTCTAACTAACCATTTTTTAGAGTGACACGTGTAAATGTACCTCTAAGATTCATGGAATGAATATGACCATTGGAGGAGGGAGTCCACTGTTGGAGAGGTGCTTATAAATATGAGCTCAAGAATTTTGGAAAAACATTGATAACTCTAGAGACCACATTCTGTTGAATTGATTTCAAGAGAGAGATTCTCTCATTCTTTTTGTGTACAGAACATCTTGTTCAGCTTTCTTCGTGCGACACCAAATGTTTCTAAGTACATTTGACGGCTTCTAAAGATTGAAAGACAGAGGTGTCGACTACCATATTGTTTGAGGTCTTCCTTGATATGGAAGACAATGGTGCTGAAAACCTTGAAGTTCGATGGATTGTGTGTATAGAAAGATAGACCGTGATATTCCTATCGAGGGCTTAACCTGGTGTGGGAATGATAGACTTCCTTGAAAGTATAAATCAATGGACCTTTATCCAAGGTTGTTGGATACCCTAATCTTTGGGTTAAAAGATTTTATACATGTTACCTATATTGTTTCAATTTTTTTTTCACTGCATTTTGATTATTAAGGGAAGTATAACTATCTAATACTTTCATATACTTGTATACTCTAATTAGTAAGATTCTATACGCTTTAAGGTAAAACATGTGTCCTTTTCAACTTATCTTATGTTTCAATTCTAAAACCATATTTCTGTAACTTACATGTCTGTAGAACTAAGAGGTTTTGTGAATTTACCTTGTGTATCCTTGTTAAATATATTTTTCCTTAATGTTAAAAAATGAATGTTTTATACCAACATTAACAGTTCCAAAAGAATTTTTAATGTATATAATTCCCCCCACTTGAATATTGAGCATCTACATTGTTATTTCGATGCAAAATTTGGTATCATAGGATGTTTTTGAAATACTTATATTCACATATAAGTTTTATTGCACATGGTTTCATTGTTGATAGTATTTTCCAGGCTTAGGAATTTTTATCCTTATTTACAAACATCTATTATTAACAAAGTTTGTGAGGAAAGATATTTTATTTTATATGGAAGGAATGAATGTTCCTTTTATTAACAATATTAATCCTACTAGAACACCTATATTTTATGGGAATTATAATGAATATTAGATAGATTGTATGAATACTTTTGTTATTAACACTAGAGTAGATAATTTATTCATGCTTACTGGAGGATATAAAATACCTAACAAGAAAGTCAGTACTTTCACCAACCATGAAAAGCCTAAATATCAACTAAATTACAAGGTAATAAATAATTTTCTTCTCTCTATGAATAGAAATATATATATCCAGATTTCATCTTGTGAAGCAGCAAATTGTATTTGTAAGAAGCTTGAAGTAACTCACTTTGGAACTTCAAAAGTCATCCAAACTCGAAGAACAATGCTTAGAGATGAATATCATGGTTTCTTCTTTCCTTATTGGGAACCCATATGCAAGGTACAACAATGATTCATGACTATTGTTAATAGATTAAATTCTATGGGTGAGAAAGGATTTTATGATGACGCTCTTGTGGACAAAATCCTAAACATCATGCCAAACGAATGGCAATCTAAGAGGACAACTATAGATGAAAATAGGAAAGTTACCCCGATTTATCTTGATATTTTTGGAAATATTCTTCAACATGAGACTATAATGAAGAGATATGGTGATATGAATAAGAAAAATAATGTAAATGGAAGTGTTTCCTTTACAAAAACATGAAATCATATGAAATCCAATACTCCTGAGTGAGTTAAAATATCCAAATCTAAGAGGACTATTATTCAATCTGAATCTCGTGGAAGTGAATATTCATAAAATGAGTTATCCAATCCTGCTCGAAAAAATTGAACAAGATTGATTGACAGAAGAACTTTAAATCAAGATAAAAGAAGAAATAATTAATAGACAAGAAATATTCACAAGTCACTTTTTAAGAATGCAAAAGAGCAGTGCATATAAGGCCAGATTGTCCTATTCATAATAGAAAAGACAGAAAGGAAAATCATTTCGAGGGGAATATAAGTATGTAGTATAAGGCTAAATCTAAGAAATAATTGAAAGCTAATGACACCTGGAGTGCCAGTAGAGGTGACTCTTCTGTAGAATCCTCAGAGTACAAATCTTCTGGTCAGAAGAATCTTTGTTTACTTTCTATGTTACCTATTGATAATAATGGATTAATGGAAAATGTACACAATTATGAATCCATAACCAATGTATCCTTGAAGGATAATTATAGTGATAGTAAATATTATGAATCCTTGGTTGAAGAATATTCTTAAGATGAATATAATACATTACCTACTTATGAATAAGTGTCTAGGTTTGCTAAGCTCTATGAGAATGTAAATTCTAAAGTCAAGAAAAAGAATGATAAAAAAATTCTACATTTTCTATTCTTACTAAAGAAGCATAATATATTTATAAATATATTTATATGAAAATTTATTTTTTGGAAATTATTTGAAAATCTCTCATGGAAGTTAATTTTGGGAAGGATAATATTTCTAAGGATCTAGAAATAGTAATTTCTAAGAAAAATGTTTTAAGGAGTAACTCTAGTGATAAAACTAATGTTCTTGAGGATAACTAATTAGTTATTAGGCTGATGTCAGAAATATGTTCCTTGAGGAAGTATTTGTCAAACATTACTTTAGGTAAGGAAAATTTTGGCAAGACGTATTCCAAAATTCATCCTCTAAAGAATAATTATGGTTTTGGTTGTACAAGTTCAAAACTGATCTTCACTAATAACTATTTTGTTCCTCAAAGTGCTTCATTGTGCACTAAATGACAGTGTGGTGGAAATTGGTGAAAAAGTTGTTCCTTAAACAATAATCAATCTTTAAGTTTTCATAAAACTTATTTTTCTATGAAAATGTGGATACCTAAAATTTTTCTTTCTGAAATTTCCGGATCCAAGAATGTTTGGGTTTCGAAAGTCTAACACTCTTATTTTCTGCAAAATAAAGAATGTACCACAATCAATAAATGTTACATGGATAGTGGATGTTCCTAGCATATGGCTGGTAACAAAAACATCTTGGAAAATATTATCAAGAAGAAATGAGATATCATTCCTCAATTTATCAGAACACATGACCAACTTGTTGATATGTTCACAAAATCATTACCATATGATAGATTTGAATACATTAAACCAAATTTTGGAATGATAAGTGTAAATTAATATTCTTTATTAACTTTTTATTGAATCCTATCTCCTTACAGAAACAAACTCCTTTTCATAGGGGGAGTACATTCTCCTGTTAGTTAAAATTTTCATATTAAAAATTATCGTACTAAAAATGTTTTTAGTCAAAATTTACGTTGTTAAAATTTTCATAGTTAAAATTTTCATAATCTAAATTTTTTGTTATCAAACAATTTTTCGTATTCAAAATTTTCAGAATCAAAGGTTCTTCCAGAAGAATTTTCCTTATTAAAAATAACCATTCTAGCAATCTAAAAGGTATGTTTCCTTTCCAAAATTTCCATAATCATCTTTCACATGTTTTAATTCTTATTTCTTTTATAAATTTTAGGATTCAAATTTATTTAAATCTAAATGTTTTTCTTAAAAACCTAAAAATATCTGAATCTTTCAAAATCCTTCATCAGCTATCATCTCAACCATCAGATCTTCTCAAGAAGTTTTCAACCATTGGATCAATCAGGGAAGTTGAATAGTTGATTCATTTTCCTATATAAAGGACCCCCAATGGGTTTTCTACATCGAATCCCATGATCTTACGTGCTGAATCTCTACCCTTACTACATAAGGATGTTCTAAATTTCTTTGGTCTTCCATAGTTTCAAATGTCTAAAAAAGCCTCTCCTCAGAATGAAATTCCATCCGTAATGGAAATCTATAAATGGAATATTTATTCTGAATGGTTGGTAGACTCGTACTTCATTAATAATTATGATTCAATCATTTCAAAGAACATCAAGTTAAATAACTTGGAGAGTTTAGCTGTATCTAAACCCAAGGAACAGGATCCAATGATTCAGGAGTTGCAGTTAGAGTTCTATGAATCTGTATAATTTTTCAATAAAGGAGGAAAATAGATATTTTCTTTCAAGATTTATGGTAAGACTTACTCTCTTTATTATTCTATGGAAGCTTGTCTAATTGGAATACCTTACGAAAGAGAAGCTAATTTTTTTTCACAGAAGTTACCTGATGTTGAAGGATGATTTGATAAGTAGAAGGCCATAAAGTTACTTCATTTGGTTGGAGTCAAGATTTTGAATATTCATTTTTATTCATCAAATTTATGGATTCATGAACATTCGGTTCAAGGCTTTATTATTCCAAGGAAATGATATAAAGATACTCTGAAAAAAAGTGATATATATGTTTTAGATTTCATAGTGAATCTCCAGAAGCATAATTTGGATCAGAATATTTTTGTGACGATTTAGAATATCAAGAATGGAAATCTGAATTCTCAGATTATCATGTATCTAGAAATTCTATCAACGGTCATTGTTTCTCGTTTAGAATCAATGGAAATTTCCTATAAATCATTTTCAAGAAATTTCAGGGTAATGTTGTTAAGCTATGACACTCTAAAGATAAGGAAAATTGGATTTTTTGGTGAATCCTGAGAGTTTTATGATCTATCAAAAGAAGATGTTGATGTTTTATCAAAAAAAACTTGTTGTATCTGAAAACTCCAAGAAAGGTGGTAGGAAGAAGATAGTAAAGGATATTCAAGAGATATTAAAAGTTTTTGTTGCCAAGGGAATTCAATCTGCTCCACCAAAGACAATGAAGAAAACATCTTATCCTGATTAGGTAGTTGCAAAATGTTGAGATGATATGAAAAAAATAAATGGATCCTAAGTTTGTCTTGGACCCTGCTGAGGAAAAATCATTGAAGATAAAGGCTGTAGAGAATTTTTAGAATAAAGAGAAATAGAAGAAGCAAAAGAAGAAGATGTATGAGACTGAGATAGTACATTCTCTTCTTAACAATACTAAGGTAGCTTCTGAGAAAATTACAGTACAATAATCCTTTTTAATAGAATCAATCTCAGAGACTCCTAGTAAGAAGTTGTTGATTCTGGAGAGAGATCAAGAAAAAGAAATAGTGCAAGAATAATAAGTTTAATAAGAATAATAAGGGAGTGGTGATACAGAAGATATTATAAAGAAAGTAGAATATTATAATGAGAACGAGAGTCCTTTTGAGAAGTTATCAATCCGAACTTCTGAAGCTGAGTCTTCAAAACATTCTTCATCAAGAAATGATGATAAGGGTGAAGAAGATGTAAATAAATTGTCTGAAGAAGAATGTATCAATCAAGATTTCATACAGCCAGAGGGTGTTAAGGCAGGAGCTGAGACAGAAGAATTTGATGACGATAAGACTGTTCAGCTATCAGATACTGAAAATGAATCACCTAAACAAGAAGAAATCATTTCAAGAACATATACGGTAAAGCAATTTATGGTTGATACTCTTACCAAGACTTTGTTCATTAAGAAAGATGTTGGTGTTTCATTGATAAGGAAAGATGATTTGATTGAAATGGAATCACCATCAACAAAGCATTTGAATTCAGAATCATCGTCTCTTGGCCATGAATTTTTTGTTTAGTCATTGAAGAATCTATTTGGTTCTATTACATTATTTCCAAGTATAGATGCAAGATTTCAGATGATTCATCATTCCATAAATCAGAAAATAGATTCAGTATCCATGGTGATGGTTAAGTGTGCCAATCTTGATGCTGATTTCAAAAGTTTTTTCATTAATTATGGATCCTATAAACAATCTTTCAAGAAGATTACAAGTTTGTAAAGGAAAATTATTGAAGAAATGAGATATCTCAATGAGTTTCAAGATAATTCTAAGGATTCATTTGAAGATTAAGATGTTAAGTTCAAATATTTCACAAATTATTTTGAATAAAATTTATCTCTTGATGAAACTACTCAGAATCATGAAGTGAATGATCGAAATGGGAAATTGTGTTCAATTGCTCAGAGTTCGAAAGGGGGAAGGGATCTTAGAATCATACTTGATGAAAAAATTTCTAAACAAGAAGAAGCCTTAAAGGCTCAGGATGATATGCTTAAGGCTTAAGAAGAAAAAATTAAATCCTTTGAAAAGGAAAGTGATGATCAAGATCACCTACTCATGCGCATGGAAGATGATCACAATGAACTCAATAATATAGAGACTTTTTTTAAGAAGCTACTGTCGAAGTAAAAAATAAGGATAATATTTCTCAAATCCGATCTTTTGTTGTATTTTTCTATTGTACATATTCATTCAATATTAATAAAATTTTTGTTGCACTTTATATTTTTGGTTGTTTAGTACTAATATTTCATGAACTATATTTTCTTTTCCATTCACATTATTCCTTTTTGAAAATCACAAAGGAGGAGAAAAGAATGTCAATACAAATTCTATGTAAAGAATAAATTTCCCTATAAGGGAAAGTTAATCTTAGTGGGAGTTTCTATCATGAATATTTTTGTTTGCATGAAATTACAAAATATTATTCATGAAATCAAAAATATGATCATTAGGTATTTCATAGCCTAAGGGGGAGTTAGTCATATTCATTATGATCCATAAGTAAAGGGAGATAATTTTTTATTTTCATGTTCAAAAAAAATTTAAGGTCCTTATATTCATTTTATTAAGGATGTTTGTGATTTCCAAAACGAGGGAGATTATTGAGTAAATAAGGTTTCCTTATGACTTTTCCATTTCATTATGTTTTAAAAAACAAAAATGCTCTATCATAAGGAAAATTTTAATTTCCCAATGATTTTTATAAGGATGTTATCTCCTTACCCATATTTTCCTTAATAAGGAAAATTTTTACTTACCTATTTTTCATTGTTCATATTTTAGTTTCTATGAATCTAACACTTCTTATCCATAAGTGGAAAATTTTGATTCACATCCAAAACCACGGAATTATATAAATACTCAGATATATTGTATTCTGTTTTTAGGATATGAATTCAGGTTCCAAATTCCTCTGAATTCAGGTTTTGAATTCTCTGAATTTCTAACTCTGAATTCTATGAAATTCATACTCTAAACTCTCTAAAATTCAGACTACAAATTCTCTAAAATTCATACCCCGAATTGCATGAAATTCATACTCCGAATTCTCTGAAAATAAAACTCTGAATTCATTGAAATTAATACTCTGAATTATCTGAAATTAAGACTCTGAATTCCTCAGAATTCATGTTCTAAATTCATCATAATTCTAATTCCGAATTATTCATAATTTAGACTCTGAATTTATTGAAATTATGATTGTGAATTCTTCTAAATTTTACTCTAAATTTCATAGAATCCAGGTTATGAATTCTTTAGAATTCAGGTTCTAAATTTCCTTGGAAATTAGACTCCAAATTTTATAGAATTCTGATTCTGAATTCCTTGAAAACATAATCTGAATATCCATGGAATATAGACTTTGAATGCTTACTTGATTAGACTCTGAAAATTATTTTTAATTAGACTCTAAAAAATGAATTTGATTAAGAAATCATATTTTTATTACCCTTGGTATAGTTTTGAAATGATGTTGTAAAATCTGTTTCTAAATAACTGTTGTTTGAGTGACACGTATACAGGTCCCTCTGAGATTCAAGTAAAAACATGACCTTTGGAGGAGGGAGGCAACCATTATATAAGTTCCTATAAATAGGATCTCATTTGAAAGAGATCAATACTTCTGGAAATAAATTTATAATTCTAGTGATAACATGATGTTGAAGTGATTTCTAGAGAAACAGATACTCTTATGCTTTGTGCGTACTGAACATCTTGTTCATCATACTTCGTGTGACTCTGAATGTTGCTGAGTACATTCGAGGGATTCCGAGGATATGAAGACAGAGATGTCGACAATGTTAATGTTCGAGGACTTCTTTAATAAAGAAGATAGAGGTACTGACTACTGTGAAGTTCAAGGTCTTTCGAGGAGATCAAGACAGACTTTGATATTCTTATTGAGGGCTTACCCTAGTGTGGTTAAGATAGACATTCATGAATGTATAAATCAAGGGACCCTTATACTAGGATGTTGTAAACCTTAATCTTTGGGTTAAAAGATTTTATACTTGATACTTGTATTGTTTCTAGTTTGTTTTTTCCTTCATTTTGATTATTGAGGAATGTACAACTATCTCATACTTTATTATACTTGTATACTATAATTATTAAGATTCTATAAGCTTTAAGGTATAATTTTTTCCATTTTAAACTTGTCATATGTTTCATTTTTGTAACTATATTTCCATAACCTAACATGTTTGTAGAACTAATAGGTTTTGTGAATTTACATTTTTTAACCTTGTTTAATATTGTTTGCCTTATGGTTAAAAAAGGAAAGTTTTATACCAACTTTGATTGTTCCAAAGGAATTTTTAAAGTATTCAATTCACCCTCCCCACTCTTGTATATTGAGAATATACATTCTTATTTCGATCCTACAATTAACATAGATAAGAAACAAAATATAATATATAGTTCTTAATTATGGGATTTCATATTTCAACCATAAGATGATTCATTGGAAGTACTCATATGAAATCCATGTAGTAGTATCCTTAATGTCAGATCATGGGGAGTATCTTAAGGATCGATGCAGTATCAAGCCTATCAAGAATTCACTTTCTTAAGAAATACCCATAATTAATAACTGATCATTACCATATATACATACAAAGGAATCAATATATATCTATGATACTCACATAGGTCCCCAAGGTCACATTATAACACAGACACCCACACGAATTTATTATACCATTCCCATTTATCATGTCAATTAACATTACATAAAGAACCATATGTCCACTAGATATCTAGTAACAATATAAGTACCTATTTATACTAATTATCGATAGTAATTATGTTACACATATAGAATATGTCATCCGTCCCATATTCATTATATATTCACCATAGGTTTGTCCTCACGCAACTAGCACATCCAAAATCTGACCAATTCCTTCCTACCTATGCACCCATATACTAGTGAGGTTGTAATAATAACCATATAGTAATATCAAATAGCCCTCATGTTATAATTTTTTTTCACATCTTTATTGTGGTCAACATTGATCAATCATCCCAGTCTAACGCTGTCTAATAGAAAAGGGGTTTAAGGATCATGAACTAGGGAAATTGTGGTACATTCACATCATATAATCTTATATCATTATGGTTCTATGTGTCCCAAGGAATGAATTTTTTACTAAGGCCCTAATAATTTTAATCTAAGGCATCAAACCATTGTATAAGGGTTCATCATTTCCCATGGTACTACATAATGTGATAATGTTTCATTTAAATAAAATAAATTTATTAATTAGAATTGCTTATCTCAGATAATGTGGAAACAATAGATATCACTTCCCATATATATATAAGATAAAAATATGATGGGTTATAATCATGGGACCATCTCACATATTAATATAGTTATTCCCTTTTTAAGCCTTTCTATAAAACCACCACCCAAGATTTTCCGTGCCTCGAATCATCTCTAGAGAACCTATCTCAAACCACAAAATAAAATATTAAATTATAATGATTTCTAATTAATTACTCATATTATTTATATTAAGTTACATTAAACTTATAATTTAATTAGAAAAGTCATAATTCCTAAACACCCGACAAATATAACTCACATTCCATGAAACCGAGCAACGAGGTGTGGTCCACTCCCAACATGCACATGGGCCTAATCCACACATCCAATTCAAATAATTATATCAATTTTATATATTTTCATAATTTATTCCAATCATGAAATGTCTCTTAAGACTCACGAATTTAGTTCTTCACCGAGATACATTGACCAACTATTTGTTGAAGGTCTATAAAATATTCCTTATGTCTTCATAAGAAAACTCTCTAATAATTTGAAACAATTATCTGAGAAATATAATTTTACATAGTAAAAAATTATAGATAAATTAATATTGGGATGTATTTCAATAAAAAACCATGTAAAAATAATGTTTCACCCTCTGGGTATTTTTTGTTTCTATGACAGGAAAAATAAATATCATTACAGTTGATTTTCAATATTTTATAGTGAAAATGATTACTAAAACAATGTTTATTCATAAAAAAATATTGAAGAGGAATGGAAATCCATAACGGATTAAAATTGTGGGAGAACTAAGAGATATAACAGTAAATAGTGATTAATTGTTATTAATTTAACATCATATATAGGTGGAATAGAATAAAGTTGGAGAACACCCCTTGGATCGATAATATATGAGGGAAAAAATGGGATAGGGATAATGGTTAAAAATACATGTTTTCCAAATGGGGATATTAAATATATTAAAACTACACTAGACGAAACCAATTTATGGACCACTATATAAACAATTCCACTGTGATCCTCCATGATGGACATCTAGAAACATGAAACTCTTAGTCCCATGGTGTGGCTCCTCTCCACCTAGAATTTATTGATAGGTATACTACACCCACACAATGGGGTTCTCCATGATGTAGAGATCCTGGTGTTATTCCATAAACACTGATCATAGACAATCAATGGTTTAGGGAACCCAATTTTCGTCCAAAATGACCCTCATCTTCCAAAGCTACCACCACAATAAGCCAAAAATACAAACATATGTGTTTTAAAACCCGTGTTTAAAATAGGTGGATCCCCTTAGATGCCAACAATCATCCAAATTTTAAAACTGGTAATTTCACCATCTATGGTTTCCATAGGGGGAGATCATGGGGTCCACCCTTATATTCTGGCAAAATTCTTATGCCCAATGGTCAATCCTTGAACCACTCACCATTTTAGGATCCACTATAGCATATAACATGGAATGGTGGTACCCATGGTCCAAAACACCACCCATAGGAAGTAAACGATGGAATAATATACTTTCTTTTAATTATTAACAGGGACATGATATGGTGTGGCCTCCTTATCTATGACATAATCAACCCCCAAGTAGTAGTACTAGCCTCACATCCCCTCTTCCAAACTATGGAATTACCCCTTGAGGGTATTTCATTTCATCCCTTAACAATAATCCACCATATTGTATCCCTTGTTGACTTTTTATTATAGAATTCTGTCGCTAAAATTCCCATTGCATGGCCAAATGAAATTTCATCAGTGTTAACCCATGAACTCAGGACACCTCTCAGTCCTCAATATAAAACCAAAAAAATAACATTGATAGGTTCCATCACTCATAACACTAATATAAGACCAAATTCATAAAACATACCTGTCTTTGTGAGTAAACATGTAGTCTTGAACTAAATATTATAATCCAAAAAATCATTTGTCTTTAAAATTTACCTACCATATACATTCTCATCATAGAAAACTATCAATGTATATTAACCCTTTATTTTCACCTATCTCGGTTCTCAATTCATATTAAATACAACTCGTTTTACATAAAAATTCTAAAGGATCATCCCCTATAAAACATCAAACCCAAGGAAGACTCTTCATCAAGCCTAATTTACCCTCTTATTGGAATATCAAAAACACAAAATCAATGATTACGTATGAATATTTATCGTATGAGTCCATGATGTCATCAACTAATTTGTATCCATGTCCTATAGTAATCTCCATCATAGATATCTATTTATAAAGACTAATTGTGACCCATAGTAATCCACAACATCAAAATTTCTAAGCAAACAAAATCATCTTCTGTCCAACAACTTGATCATGAAGGTTTCCACCTCAACAAACCCAATCACATGATCAAACACCAGTCGATCCTGCTCAAGTCGACCATTGATGAAAAATACCAACGTCATCCATCAACACACTATCTCATCACCTCATCATGAGGTCAAAATCCATTGAGTCATCATGTGATCATCCAAACCGTCACACTGAAATTCAACTCAACTCGTATCATAATTCCAGGACTAGATATACTATCCACTATGGGTTAGGAATGGAATTTTTAAATAGATTATTTACCTATTGTACAAGAATATGTTGATGTTTTTCTAGTGGATTTACCTGGTCATCCTCTAGAATGGGAAATTGTGTTTTCCATGGAAATAATTCATGGTTCAAGGCCCATATTAAATACCCCTTATATAATATCCATTAAGGAATTAGTGGAACTAAATAAAAAACTAGGGTAATTGAGTAATAACGAATTTATTCTCCCTAGTGATTCTCTATGGGGATCCCCTGTTATCATAGTAAAAAAGAAATATGGATCTATGAGGTTATGCATTGACTACATGAAGATCAATGCAATAATAATAAATAACACGTATCTATTACCTCACATTGATGATTTATTTGATCAACTTCGTGCAGCCCAATGTTCTTCAAATATAGTCCTTTGATCTGGATATCATCAGTTGTATGTAAAGAAGGAATACATTCCAGAAACAAAATTTTGAACTAGGAATGGGAATTATGAGTATACAGTAATTCTATTGGGACTAACTAATGCACCCTTTATTTTCATGGATCTAATGAATACAATTTTCAAGGAATACTTGATGAAATTGTAGATTTATTTTTTATTGGTTCATGTAAATTAATATACTTCTCTATATATGAATATAATCCTTAATTCATGTTTTAGGGGACTATGTAGATGAATATGTAATAAGAAAACTATTGAGAAATATATATGATTGTTTTGGACCACAAAAGCATAGTATATATTATCTTTATCAAAAATAGAAATCTAGAATTGGTAACATATGCGATTAGAATCATGCCATATTTTTTTCATGTGTGTGATTTTTATTTTTTATGATAGGTGATACACCTGGTATATTCATTTTTTTCAGGGTACTTCTTGGGCTGTAGAATATAAATTTATTTTTTTATAAACAAACATATAGAGGTAGTTTAAACTATATATAAATATTGAAAGAAAATTTTCAGTGGTTTAAACCACTTCTATATGATGATGGTTTATATCAGTGGTGGTTAAAACTAACAGCAATTCCTCTTCAATTGTTTTCCAGAAAATCTCTGCTAAAATGAAGATATCCACTGCTAAATATCATTTCATTGACACTTACCATAAACTACCACTAAATGGAAGTAACTTCTAGATATTATATACTGACCTCAACTTTAGTGGTGGGGTTTTAAACCATTGGAGAACCATTTGGAAGTGGTTTAGACCCCCTATACATAGTGGGTTTCTTATGGTAATACCTTCATATTCAAATATATTATAATAATAAAGCATTTCTAGGTATTACATATAATGAATTATATTATTATCTTATGACTTGTCCAAATGCCTCACATGCCTAAAGGATATAAGACATATCAAATTAAATTTCCCACCTTCATAAAATATTTGTAGACCATTTTACATTACATATTATATGATAATATAAATAATAAATAATAAATCTATATCTAAAAATCCATTTGTACATATTTTAAAAAACATTTTGAGAGTTTTCATTAATGTCACCGATTATTAAATTTTATGAAATATCTTATGAAAATGATATCCAAAACACCCTTTTAGTAAACAATATCAAAAAAAATTAGAGAAACATAATATGTAAAACAAACTCTTCATTTTGTGATATAGAAATTGTATCCACATAAGTTCTTAATGAAATTCCAATAAATATAACTCACTGTATCTATATATGTAAGAAAAAAGAATCATCTTGTAATATAAGGCCACATCCTTTAACCATACTTAATCTTGAGTTATTACAAGATTACACATTGAGGATCTTTTTAGGTTTAGAGTTTTAGAGAATTAGATCATAAAACTTTGATTACATTCCACATTTAAACAAAGTGGTTACATAAAAGATAGTATTCATTTTTTCCCATCAACAGAAACATATTTAAAATAAAACATGGATTCTTTATTGACACTTCCTTGACACTATCATCATATCATGTGCCATTCCCTTGACCTGTGAAAAACATTTCAAAAACTTGGGATGAGCATAAAATGTTCAGTAAGGGTTATAAAAAGTATGAAAAGGAAACATGAGTACATATATACATAAGAATGAAATCATACTTTACCCATAAATCATAGGCACTTTAACATTCCACATAAAATCATGAATAAATCATTGAAATCGTAAGACATAAAGGTAACATGAAGCATTCAAAACATTCTTATGTAGGGAGTAACCCTCTTCATTACGTTTGGAATACCCATCACAGTATATTCCCTAAATCTCTTCAGAGAAACCTTAACGTTTAACTCCTTCACGTTACCCAATGCATTGGAGAGCTATATCAGGCTCTCCGGCCCTTAGTTTATTACCAAACCATCCGTCTTCATAAAAATGCCCAAAAACCATAACATAATCATAGCACATAACCTAAGCATAAAGGAAATATAACATTCCCACATTAAAATAACAATATATCATTTTAAGATATTGAAATAATGAATCCATTCTAAAACCATTTTCAAAACCATTTAAAACATTTAATAAAGAGATTTTTAAATCAAAGTCTCCCATACCACATTAAAGATTTTAGCATTTTAAACCATTAATATAAATATAAATAAATCCATAAAACCATTTTTAAAACATGGATATTAAAGAGAAATATTTATAAGATTAAATCATTTAACCATTTAAAACGATATTTTAGTTAAAGGGTTTTTAACAAAATGAGAGACACTTGAATACAATAATCGAGGAATAATATTTAATCAAAACATTATAATATCATGAGAATAAAGGGATTCATGATATAATATTCAAAATGACATTATATACACCATATAAGAGTGAATTGGTGCATAATAACCATGAATCCTAAATGGAAATGTAAATTGAGATGAAATCCATTATAAAGATGGTATACTTAAATTAAGGATAAATCAATCCCACAATTATGAGCGAAAAATATAAATACACCCAATATAAGTGGATATTAAGTGTAAAATAATCAAATGTCATTCACACATATTCAAAGGATGACATATTCAATAACTACATGTTGAACCCAAAGACATCGAAATTGGGTTAAGAAGTTCCCTTGACAGCCTAACAGCGTCACATCAAATTTTAGAAAAAGAGTTTATGAGAGAGATAAAGGGTATCTCATCTACTGGACATACAATATACGGTAATAAGGATATATAAGAACATATACCCACAAAATAAGATGGAAATTAAAAGTTATAACAAAATAAGTCTTTTAAAAAGAGGAGGGTGAAAGGTTCCCTTACCGATTTGGGTAACTTTCGAAACGTACACCCCATGAAAGAAGGACTATACAACATTGATGTAAATACTCACAAACAAAATTATGTTACACAAAGAGTAGAATAATGTACAGTACATACACCACTCAAAAGGAAATATTGGAAAATGTAGAATGAATCTCACGAAAACACAAAGTGAGGTAAAAGCCCCATACGAAATTTTGGCAGCCTAACGACGCCAATTAAAACTTCCAAATTGGATTGATGAGAGAAAATATGTTATATCATCAAATGAAAATAAAAAGTACAGTAATAGTAATATAAAAGAACATCCCAATCAAAAGAAAGATGAGCTTAAAAGGAATGACATAAAAGAGTGTACATAAAAAGAAAGAGAGAGGTCGGATCCCTTACCTCGGGTACGAATTGACTCGATCGTTCTTTAACCTCCTGAATAATAAACTTGAGATAATTTATACTTGCTTAAGATCCTTTTTAAGTTCATTATTCCTTTTATATCACTTACTACCATGCTATGAACACTATGTAATTATTTATGTTAATAATGGTCGTTTTGTAGATCATTGTTACTTGAGTCAAATATAAACTCTTTATAATTAAAAGTTGTTCATGTGGTAAAATATAAATTATATACATATTTATATTCATTATTTAGATATCATATATATCATATAAATCCATTATATACATGCATTTATAATATTACATAACATTTAGAGATAAGAAATGAAATGCACAGTTCATGGAGACGGTAATCCGTACGTACGAATGAACGCTACTTCCATTTCTATTTCTTATTTAATGGAATTAAAACATAATGATACATAATATTATTATAATACCAGTATGGTATAATATATAATATCATTAAATCTATCCTTTATACATACCACATATGGAATTAACGAATCAAATCACTTTGAAGGGGTGGTAGTCCGCACTTCCTAAAATGAAGATATCATGTTTAACCATAATGGAAACCATAAAGGTAAGCCATAAATGAAAAATACAGAATCTTAATTAAAAAATAAACATATTATATATCATATATAAATATAGTGACATCTTAATGGCCACCTTTGAGGGTGTTAAATGATTATTGAACAATCATCGTTTCGTGAGGCAGAAACTCACCATCCACAGAAACAGTATGTTCATTAATCATTAGATGTAGGTGTGTGTAAGTGTAGCTTGAATACGTCTTATAACAACATACTAGTATATTTAAGATACTGGAGTTGTTACAAAATAAGTGAATAAAAATAGTTTAGGGGGTTGGAGAAGAAAAATAAAACAAAAATAGCACAAGTGAATACATTACCTTAAAATCGGGTATCTCTCTTTGATTTGAGCTCAAAGGATTTTTTGGATGACTTCTACCCAAATTGAGGCTTCTAGGAGTAATACAAGGATGTGTAAAGACAAAATGAGCAGGTTTTGGCCGATCCAAAGGCTTGAGAGGTGGGGGTAAGGTGGTAGAGGTGGGGGACTTTTATAAGAGGAGAGGAGGGGCACTCTTGGAAAGTTACAAAATGTTACAATATTTTCAAATGAGTTTCAGATTTTAAAGGTCCCAAATTGATGTATTTAAAGGATAAGGTGATAAGGGTTAGAAATATACTTATCCAATATGTTTTTTACAAGTATATGTTATAGTTTTAACATTATCTTTTCATTTTATTTTAATCCATTATTAATGAGGTAATCGCTGCATCATCATGATGTCATAAATAATTTAACTTATTTAATCTCTAAAAATTATAAAAAACTATCATGATGTGAGAAATCTTTTTATATTTCTAATGAATATTTATAGTCAAAAATATGACTTGTATAACCCCATTTAAAAATTGTTTTATTAAAACAACCCATGCTTGTGACATTTTTATTTTAACTTTAAAAAAAGTTATTTATGTCATTTTCCAACCAAAGTGGCTCCATGGGGTCCCGAAGTTGACCCATGGATTTTCTTTGATAGACATGACACATACAATGAGGTTAGGACATGTTTCTAGGTCATTTCATATTATTAAAACATTATTTTTACCTTAAATTA
The DNA here is from genome assembly GCA_963277665.1 of Viscum album. NCBI lineage: Eukaryota > Viridiplantae > Streptophyta > Magnoliopsida > Santalales > Viscaceae > Viscum > Viscum album. The sequence continues at coordinate 487,284,264 of OY728153.1, read as the reverse complement.
CACTAATTACCTCTAATCGCGATTAAAAACTTAAAAGTTACTATTCACCAAAAAATTATTTTTAATCCCATTGAACCACATTTTACATCCTAATGACAACCATATATGTTGGATTTTTGAAATTCAAATCACATAAGTGGTGAATTTTCATTTAAACGAAAATTTAGTTTATAAACTACGACTTAGTGGTTTCACTATTCATTAAAAATTGATGTTTTTCAGAAAAATACCAAAAATTCACCCTAAGCTATATTTGATAATCCTAATTCAAAAATGATGTCTATTTTACAAAATTCAAAACATATAAGTTGAATTAATTATTTTAATAATTAATTCCCGCTGTCAAAACAAATATCGGGTTTTTAAGAAACAATATCTATTAATAGGCTGACACTAGTTTAAGTCCAATTTCAAAGTGAAATTAATTCCAATGACCACTATTAGATTAAATGGTAAAAATATATTCTAATTTCACTTTAAAACAATTCAAAAGATAATCTAATCATATAAATAAATTAGATTGAAAAGTGGTTTTGAATTAAAATACAACATTTTCACTATTCATTAAAAAAATGAACTTCAGGAAAAATACCAAAAATTTACACAAAGTAAATTTTGAGGTCCCGATTATAAATAAGAATTTTTTATTGTCAAAAATAACACATAAAATTTTCAAAAAGTGGATTTAAAAGAGGTTCGCCATGAAAAGGCGGTTAATCGACCTTTTAAAGAATACTAGAATGTTTATGCTTAAAATTGGATTCATTCTCATTTTTAATCCTCTAACATTTATTGTAAAAAGTGAAAATATTTGACAAACATATATAATCATTTTTTAGTTAGTTCTGTTCATTCCTGCCATTACAACGGCTAGGCATTAACTTCTTTTTAAAATATTATTATTTTATTATTAGAGTGCAACGTAAGATTTCAAAGAAACTCGTTGTTGCGTATTGGGTACGCCCTCGAGCATAGAATTCCCTTTAAAGTATTATTAATATTTTATTAAAAAATATGGATAAATAAGAAAATGTCATATTCCTTATTTACCTAGGGTGTTACATCCTTCCCCCTTTTGGGAATTGCGTCCTCGAAATTTTAAAATTGGGCATGGAAGATTCATTGAAAATCCCACATCGGAACAAGAGTAAGTAAAACTATCACTTTAAAAGAATGGGAGAGAAGTAAAAATGTCACCCGAGTTAACCCATACTAGGATTCCATGTATGAAAATATGGATATGGAGGAAAAAACAAAGGGTCATGTTCTTATGGAGAGTGATAGTAAACATGTCTAGGAGAATGTTACCAACAAGAAAATCACAAACTTGTGATGGGTTAAACGGTATTTGATTCCCCAGTAGGAAAAATTAATAGAAAACATTTTTGTTTTAAGTTACTTTTCATTGAGGAATTTATTTATGAGCTTAACTAAAACATAAGGAAGCATACTTAATTGTAATGTTGACTTTCAACTTTTACTAGATTTCTTACATGAACTCATATTTTCTCCAAAAGACGATTATTTAGGATGACTTGTTCACATTAAGAGTGATATAATCATCTTTTAGAGAATTACCTAATCCACAAAAGAGAACTATATACTTCCCATGTCTTTATACCTTATCCAAAACTAAAACCCAAAGTTCAACAAAGACCATTCAATAAACATCTATCCATAAAATTCTACAAAGTAAACCAAACTAAGATTGAAACACAATTCTCTGGAGCATTTAATCACATAGTCTTCTAAGATAAATTTTAACATTTTTCTCCGAAATAACATCAGTTACTCTTACAGTCTCATACTGAAGAGTAATTAACCTAATCACATATCCTCCATGATAGGCTAATTATTTCCATTGAAAACCAAAAAAACTTACTCTTCATTCATAAAATCATCTAACTAAAAGAATCATTCAAACTAACCAGGGACTTCACGTAGTCCGGTGGTAGGCGATAAATACCAGTTTCACTTTGGTTGTGGGTTCGATTCCCACAGCTTCGTCCGACGCGACGGGTTGTCACACGGTCTGTGTGTTGTCCCTTTTCAAAAACTATATAATTTTATAACATTCCTCAAAAAGAGATAAATTCATCAAAAATAACCATAACATATTTTAACCACAAAGGTTATCTGATAACTTCCACTTTGCAACCCAAAATGTATTAACCAGTAATTGCCTCAAATACAAGGATCATATAAACCCAAATGGTTCTTTATAACTATATCTCCAAAATAAAGGACAATTATTCCTTGAATAAAATTTTGGTATATCAAACATCAGGGTTACTATAAAAATTCTTCTAATGTAACCCCATCATCAAAAGAGAATTAATACATATAAGAATTTTACCATCCTAAAATCCACCATAACTCTTGAATCCCTTAAATGATGACTTCTTACTCACTCAACATTCTTCATGATCCATTAGCCATTACTTTTCAAATTATTCTGAAATACTTCTTTACTACAAACAAAATCATGAATCATATCCTAATATTCCAATAATATGAAAACATAAGTTAAGAAATATTCCATACATTTCATTCTTCATTGTCAGTTTCTTCATCCTCAATCAGAATGGAATTAGGTATTGGTAAATGAATATTTGTACAATCTTGGTGACCCCATTCCCGAAACTTCTTCGTAGGACATGGGTTTTCATAATGACCATGAACACCACATTAAAAACATTCAATTGATCCTTCAGAATGAACTTATTTTCCTTTCCTAGAGTCAACTAGATGCTTCCTTTTTCCATGGAAGGTTCTTGCTTTATGACCTTCATTTCCACATCAATAGCATCATTCTGTCCCTTTGAAACATTTTCCTATGTGTTTCTTTCCATATATTTGACACATAGGTTTTTGAACATACTTACCTTTATGATTATTACCTGATCATTCGTAGGGATTTGTTTCTCGCATATACGATGCCTTATAAAAATAACTAAGGATCAGGTGGTCAATCATGACTTCAGATAGATGGTGGAGGATAACCATAAGAGTTATCATTGGAGCTCCCATATCATTCAGTTGTTCTTTCATAAAATCGTCATAGTTTTCTTCAAATCCACTGTTACTTTGGTGCCTGCTAGATCCAGCCATTTACTAAAATCAAAAAGGTCAGTATGAGTATATCAGTAAAATCATCAAATAAAAAATAGGAAGATAAAAACCAAGATATACTTATCCAAGTTATCTCAAACTCATTCTAACTTTAAAAAAAACGATGACCCCATCTAATATACTAACCATTATGGTTATACACAACTTGTAACTTTTTATTAAACAACACTGTAACCTCTAAAGTTATCTAAACTGACATATGATACCAACTATAAGGCCCCATCCTTAAACCTTACTTAATCTTGAGTTATTACAAGATTACACATTGAGGATCTTTTCAGGTTTAGAGTTTTAGAGATTTAGATCATAAAAATTCCATTACATTCCACATTTAAACAAAGAGGTTACATAAAACATAGTATTCATTTTTTCCCATCAAAGGAAAAATATTTAAAATAAAACATGGATTCTTTCTTGACACTTCCTTGACACTATCATCATATCATGTGTCATTCCCTTGACCTGTGAAAAAAATTTCAAAAACGTGGGATGAGCATAAAAAGCTTATTAAGGGTTATAAAAATTATGGAAAGGAAGCATGAGTACATATATACATAAGAATGAAATCATACTTTACCCATAAAACATAAGCACTTTGACATACCTCATAAAATCATGAATAAATCATAGAAATTGTAAGACATAAAGGTAACTTGAGGCATTCATAACATTCTTACATAAGGAGTAACCCTCTTGGTTACGTTTGGAATACCCATCACAGTATATTCCCTAAATCTCTTCGGATAAACCTTAACATGTAACTCCTTCGCGTTACCCAATGAATTAGAGAGCTATATCGGGCTCACCTGCCCTTAGTTTATCATGGAACCACCTATCTTCATAACAATTCCCAAGAACCATAACATAATCATAGCACATAACCTAAGCATAAAGGAAAGATAACATCCCCACATTGCAATAACAATATGACATTTTAATATATTGAAATAATGAATCCATTCTAAAAACCATTTTCAAAACCATTTAAAACATTTAATAATGAGATTTTAAAATCAAAGTGTCCCATACCACATTGAAGCTATTAAAATTTTAAACCATTAATATCCATATAAATAAATCCTTAAAACCATTTTGAAAACAAGGATATTAATGAGGAATTTTTATAAGATTAAATCATTAAAACATTTAAAATGATATTTTAGTTAAAGGGTTTTTAACAAAATGAGAGACACTTGAATACAAAAATTGAGGAATAATATTTCATCAAAACCTTATAATATCATGAGAATAAAGGGATTCAAGATATAATATTCCAAAGGACAGTATATACACCGTATATGAGTGAATTGGTGCATAACAACAATGAAGTATCAATAGAAATGTAAATTGAGATGAAATCCATTATAAAGATGGTATCCTTAAATTAAGGATAAATCAATCTCATAATTATGTGCGACAAATATAAATACACCCAATATAAGTGAATATTATGTGTAAAATAATCAAAGGTCATTCACACATATTCAATGGATGAAATATTCAATAACTACATGTTGAACCCAAGGAAATCAAAATTGGGTTAAGAAGTTCCCTTGACAGCCTAACAGCGTCACATCAAATTTTAGAAAAAGAGTTGATGAGAGAGATAAAGGGTATATCATATCTTGGACATAAAATTTACGGCAATAAGGATATATAAGAACGTAACCCCACATAATAAGATGAAAATTAAAAGACATAACAAAAGAAGTCTTTTAAAACGAGTAGGGTGAAAGGTTCCCTTACCAATTTGGGTAACTTTCAAAACATAGACCCCATGAAAGAAGGACTATACAAAATTGATGTAAATACTCATAAACGAAATTATTTTACTTAAATAGTAGAATAATGGACAGTACATACACCATTCAAAAGGAAATATTGGAAAATGTAGCATGAATCTCACGAAAACACAAAGTGAGGTAAAAATCCCCTTATGAAATTTCGGCAGCCTAACGACGCCAATTAAAAATTACAAAATGGATTGATGAGATAAAATAGGGTATCTAATCAAATGAACATAAAAATTACAGTAAGATTAATATAAAAGAACATCCCAATCATAAGAAAGATGAACTTAAAATGAATGACATAAAAGAGTGTACTTAAAAAGAAAGAGAGAGGTATGATCCCTTACCTCGGGTCCGACTTGACTTGATCGTTATTTAACCTCCTGAATAATAAACATGAGTTAATTTATACTTTCTTAAGAACCTTTTTCAAGTTCATTATTACTTTTATATCACTTACTACCATGCTATGAAAACTATGTAATTATTTAAGTTAATAATGGTCGTTTTGTAGATCATTATTACATGAGTCAAAAATAAATTTTTTATAATTACAAGTTGTTAATGTGGTAAAATATATATTATATCCAGAATTATATTCATTATTTAGATATCATATATATCATATATATCCATTATATACATGCATTTATAATTTTACATAACATTTAGAGGTAAGAAATGAAATGCACCGTTCATGGAGACGGTAAGCCGTACGTACGCATGAACGCTACTTCCATTTCAATTTCTTATTTAATGGAATTAAAACATAATGATACATAGTAATGTTATAATTACAGTATGGTATCATATATAATATCATTAAATATATCCTTTATACATACCACATATGGTATTAACGAATCAAATCACATTGAGGGTGCGTTAGTCCGCACTTCCTAAAATGAAGATATCACGTTTAACCATAATGGAAACCATAAAGGTATTCCATAAATGAAAAATACAGAAGCTTAAGTAAAAAATAAACATATTATATATCATATATAAATATAGTGACATCTTAATGGCCATATTTAACGGTGTTAAAAGAATATTGAACAATCATCATTTCGTGAGGAAGAAATTCCCCATCCACAGAAATATTATGTTCTTTAACCATTTGATGTAGGTGTGTGTAAGTGTAGCTTGAATACATCTTATAACAACATCCTAGTATATTGAAGATACTGGATTTGTTACAAAATAAATGAATAAAAATAGTTTATGGGGTTGGAGAAGAAAAATAAAATAAAATAACACAAGTGAAGACATTACCATAAAATCAGGTATCTCTCTTTGATTTGAGCTCAAAGGCTTCCTTGGGAAGACTTCTACCCAAATTGAGGTTTCTATGAGTAATATAGGGATGTGGAGAGACAAAATGAGAAGGGGTTGGCCGAGCCAAATGCTTGAGAGGTGTGGGTAAGGTGGTAGAGTTGGGGGCCTTTTATAAGAGGAGAGGAGGGGCACTCTTGGAAAGTTACAAAATGTTACTTTATTTTCAAATGAGTTTCAGATTTTAAAGGTCCCACATTGATTTATTTCGAGGATAAGGTGGTAGTGGTTGGAAATATACTCATTCAATAGGTTTTTTACAAGTGTAAGTTATATTTTTAACATTATCTTTTAATTTTATTTAAATCCTTTATTAATGAGGTAATCACTGCATTATCATGATGTCATAAATAATTTAATTTATTTAATGTCTAAAAATTATAAAAAAAATATCATGATGTAGGAAATATTTTTATATTTCTAATGAATATTTATATTAAAAAATATGACTTGAATAACCCCATTTAAAAATTGTTTTATTAAAACAACTCATGCTTGTGACATTTTTATTTTAACATTAAATAAAAAGTTATTTATGTCATTTTCCAACCAAAGTGGATCCATTGGGTCCCCAAGTTGACCCATGGATTGTCTTGGTCGTCCATGACACATCCAATGAGGGTAGGACACGTGTCTAGGTCATTTCATATTATTAAAACATTAATTTTACCTTAAATTACAACAATTACCACTAATCGCGATTAAAAACTTAAAAGTTACTATTCACCAAAAAAGTATTTTAATCCCATTGAACCACATTTTACATACTAATGACAACCATGTATGTCGGATTTTTGAAATTCAAATCACAGAAGTGGTGAAGTTTCATTTAAATGAAAAATTAGTTTTTAAACAACCACTTAGTGGTTTCACTATTCATCAAAAATTGATGTTTTTCAGAAAAATACCAAAAATTTTCCCTAAGATATATTTGATATTCCGAATTCAAAAATGATGACTATTTTACAAAATTCAAAACATATAAGTTTCATTAATTAATTTAATAATTAATTCCCGCTGTCAAAACAAATAGCGTGTTTTTCAGAAATAATATCTATTAAAAGATAGACACTAGTTTAAATCCAATTTCAATGTGAAATTAATTCCAATGACCACTATTTAATTAAATGGTAAAAAAAATATTCTGATTTCACTTTAAAAACAATTAAAAAGATAATCTAATCATATAAATACATTATTTTAAAAATAGGTTTTGAATTAAAATACAACATTTTTCACTATTCATTAAAAAATGAACTTTATCGGAAAAATACCAAAACTTTACACAAAGTAAATTTTGAGGTCCCGATTCTAAAGAAGAATTTTATTTTGTCAAATATAACACATAAAATTGTCAAAAAGTGTATTTAAAAGAGGTTCTCCATCAAAAGGTGGTTAATCGACCTTCTAAAGAATACTAGAATGTTTATGCTTAAAATTGGATTCATTAGCATTTTTAATCCTCTAACATTTATTGTAAAAAGTAAAAATATTTTACAAAAACATATAATAATTTTGTAGTTAGTTATGTTCATTCCTGCCATTACAATGGCTAGGCATCAACTATCTTTTAAAATAATATTATTTTATTATTAGAGTGCAACGTAAGATTTCAAAGAAACTTGTTGTTGGGTATTTGGTATGCCCTCAAGCATAGAATTCCCTTTAAAGTATTATTAATATTTTATTCAAAAATATGGATAAATATGAAAATGTCCTATTATTTATTTACCTGGGGTCTTACATGTAAAGAATCATTGATACTAATTCTATAATGTGATATGATATGATCTCCATCAAACCCATGCATCTCTATACACGGGCCATGTAGTTTCATTATATACAATGATGAATTTTAATAAAATAACTATGTCCATGAAATCAGGTTAACATAGAATAAAATTTTGTATACCCTCCTCATATATTCTCAACCTATAGAGTATAGTATAACTAGGTCAAAGAATAAACTACATGTCATTCATCATGAATATGAGAACATAACATGTCCCTCATCGATAAATATAAAAAAATCATGTGTCATTAATATGAACAGATATATAGTTCTTTATTATATCTCTATAGTGGACCCAGATTTCTTAATCATTATTTGAGAGGAAAAATAACATATCAGTTAATATCAAACTTATTTCCTGATAAAAAACATTTGAATACACCCCCTGATTAGATAAGAGTCATTCTTTGAATCTGAATGGTGTAACATCCCAACCCCAACATTTCATATTATGAAGGAACATGATGATTCTATCCTTATGTGTGTCTCACAGACACCAAAGGATGGAAATTAATGTTAAGGGAATAAAATAACAATGTGGTAAGATTTACTTTTATTTAATATAAAACATAAAACTACAAACTATAATGAAAAAAATATAAATATGATGCATGATAGTAATAAACCAAACGAGAGTAAACATCACTTAATAGTTATAAATATTACAGCATACCATAATACTCTAGATATATCTAGAATACCCATAACTCTAAAAGACATTATAGTTCCAAATGTTTCACTATAGGAAGCTCATCACCATGATAACCTCCAACATACACCCTCTATAAACAATTATCAAACCCTCAAGGATCTCTACTAAAAAAGTATGGGATATTTCCCTTACCTTTATCGGGATTAAATAATTATACCTATATACCTAGATTCATAAATTAAGGGTGATTTTACTATATAGTAGGGAATCCCAAAATACTTTTCACACACACCACCTGAATAGAAACACGTTATCTAAAATTTAATATAAAACATATAGAGGATTATGAAGAACAATAAATACGAAATATGTATATTTATAGTGAAAGGAAGTCACATAATAATTTATACCCGTAGGTAGAACCAAAGAAACAATATAACATTATAAACCCTCCCATTTTGTAGCCATGTCACCAACTGGAAGGCATGAATAATCGAGAAGCCCCTATTAAAATCCAATACTCATCAGTGGAAACCCATCCATCTAAACAAAAGTCATCAATTGTTAGTAAAATCTCATTGCCCCCAAATTCAACATGAAACCAATTCAAAATATAAAATTTCTCAATAATATAAAAAATGAATGCACACCAACCCATGTAAAAAAAGGTTCTTCAATATCATCATGGAAGCCAATTTTGAGTAAAAAAGGACCCAAATCCACATGTGTCATAAACTAACACAAAATTTAATCATTTCAAAAACAAATTCTAAAAAACAATTTTACTAATTAATGTGTGGATATACACAATTAGAAAAAAATAATTTTTCCTTTACCAAAATTAATCTTTACAAGAAGAGACTAATCAGATATTTACTCACAACGTTTATCATATATTAAAAAAGAATTAAAATATTAAATGAACTGTGATTTCATGTTATTTATCTATGTAGGGTGAATAAAAATCCACCTGACTCAATGAATATTATCACATATAATTAATGATAAGGATCATAAAGAAAACAGGATACATAAAATATAATAAGGGGACCGTATGATTTGAGATACCTAAAAATGAGAATAAAATTCAGTGTTTTAGGAAAGGATTCATGTTGTGTATCTAGGTTTAGGAAACCCAAAAATTATATGCCTAGTTGTGCACAAATTTAAATATTTAAATGCTCAAATAAATGGTATAAATATCTCCCTCTTTCTTAGTTATAGAGTTAGTTTAGTTCATTTAATAAAATGTCATCCAACTACACCATGATGTATTAGAATCTATTATGGTCATGTTTCCCTCATCCATGGCTCTCTATAGAGATTCACACTTATGTGGATTAGTATTCATCACTATTTTAAAAATACAATGAACGATACCAGGGATGGAGTAACCATCTTATCTATTCCAAATAAACTATGAAGCCTGACCAGAAATCTACTAAACACCAGCATGGGAACCAACATAAAATTTTAACTCTCATTTATTCTCATTATGAAACTATCCAATAACTAGTCCCAAAAACTATAGCTAATTCCTCCTCTAGGGATTCATAAGGATATCTTTAATCTCGAATAGACCCCACTCCCTCTAAAACAATGATTCATAACCTACATTTCACCAAACATAAAATCATACATCTACCATAACCAATAGTAGAAAATGGCCTCCACCATGGCTGCATTAAATTCATGAGAATCATAACACCCTTATTGTAACGCCCCGACCCTAGTTTCCTAGAGTCGGTGCATTATTACATAACATTGGCATGATCACAAGAAAGATCAAATCTCGAAAGACCGATTGGTTTAGTAGCCTTGGAAACACTAGATATATTCATAAGTTTTACATTACATCATAAAATCAAAAACTACAACAACAACATAATGTTTCCACAGTCCACACTACAATCCCCTCATAATATCCCTGCAGGTCATTCATAGCTTACATCTTCACTTCCTGGGAAAAATAAAACATAGAAAAGGGGTGAGCTCAAATGCCCAGTAAGGATAACAATATAGCGGAAACTTTCATCAATAAGAATAAACATTTAAGGCAATGTATAACTAAAACAAAAGCCTTTTAAACATGAACTTTCAACATGGTATGGCATAAATAAAATGAAATAATGCCATTTACTTATTCACATGGATATTCCACTAATCGAATAATCACATGCAAAAATAAATAACCACTTTCATAATGTTGGAATGCATAATGCCAGACTATCATAACCACATAGCCAAGGCCTCGTGCCAAGACTACAAATAAGATTTTGTCAAGGCCTTGTGCCAAGACACTAGTTTGTCTCATGAGACCTACCGATGCATCGAGGAGCTATAGCGGGCTCCACCCGTCACTTATTAAGTCCAATGCATTCCCATATGAAAAGGTTTAAACATAACATAAACATTCGTATTAAAACTAGCATACGAAATGTCAATACTTTCACAATAAACTATGAATGGTATAAAAATAGCACATCCACAGTCAAACATATCACAAAACCTTCAATACAATATAGAAGTTTTGTATCATAATAAATCAACATCAAATAATCTTAAAATCCATCAAAGGATGTTGACATAGATGAAATCAAAATTCTTTTTAAAGAAATATCTCCTTTTATTTTGAAATCATTTAAGATCCATATAAAATAAAACATTTTCTTTGAAAATATTCTTATAAGCTTGTAAGGAAAGCTTTGAAGATTTTATAACGGCGTAAAATAACCGCACCCGCCGTATAAGTTAAAAAAAACATTCTTACCTCAATTCTGTCGAAAAGGTTAAAAAGGACCTTGTTTTGAAAACGACGGAAAGATTCCTTTATAAACCTCTTATAAAAAGTCAAAAAAAGGTATAAATGACTTTAACCCATATTCTTGTAAATAGTAAAAATGTTTTGAAATACATTTTTAAGAAACATGGATGTGGATGATAAAGAGATCCCAGTAGATTATTACATATAAACAACCTCGGATAATGAAGAGATTGCGAAATAACCCTTACCTTGTACTTTTCCTTGGTTGGGGTAGGTTAACCTCCTGTATAATGGTGAAATAGTTGTTATTAAATTATACAAGAATCATATATATTAATATGATATCATATATGATCTTTTAACATTGATTTGTTAATAATATCTTAGAATTATCGTCGTTTCGGGAGTTAACTTACTCATTTTATTTTATATGTTTTGTTACATAAGCCATGGTTGTTGTATCTTATTCATATCCAGAATGATATACAGTCCTTAAACATCATTTTTAAATCATCAAATGATAATTATACTTGAATGGATACGATGGAGAATGAATCTCATCGCGTTCGTGGAGACGGTAGTCCGTACGTACGCACGAGCGACAATATCATTCTTTTGATATTAAAATAATATATAAATGGATGGTATATCATATATACAGAATCATTAACATGTTATATTTATTATTTACATGAGTTACACATCATTATTATACCCATCCAAATAATATTATATTGAATAACAATTACACCACGACGTGGAGACGGTAAGCCGTACGTACGCACGTATGGTGACATGTTACTCAAAGGGTGGATAGAATACTGAATATGATTGTACCATATTTATAATAACATCACAGTATATGTGAGATACTGGAGTTATTATTTCAGAATGGTAAGAACAAAGGAAAAAGAAGTGGAAGAAGAAATGAACTTAGAAAAGGGTGGTGAAATCATTACCTCTTCTTCGGGTTCTTCCTTTTGATTTGATCAAAAGGGCTCCTTAGGTTGGCTTTCTGATCAAACTAAGGCCTCTAGGTTGTATTGAGGGATGTTGGGAGAGTATTTGGGCAGAGTTTGGCCGAACCAAAAGGCTTTGAAGGTGTGAAGAAATGAGAAGGAGGAGTGCCCTTTTATAAGAGGGGTGAGAGGCACCTTTGGAAAAGTTAGAAATATTAATTTATAATAAATTCATATTCGGTTTACAAAGGCTCCAAAGTTGACTATTCAAAGGATGAGGTGTGGATAGGTCGAAAACAACTCATCCAATAGAATTTAGACAGGTTTGGGTACTTATATTAACCTTATCTTTAAGTATTAACTCTAAGTTAATTAGTTTCACTTTTACAATGTCTCTTTGTATTTTTATATAATATGATTAATAAACTTACTATATACATCCAAGCGACCCCCAAGTGGTCCATTAATGAGGACCCTATCATAATATAAGTCTCTTGGCCGAACCTTAGATTTTTAGGAATTTAATATCAATTAATAATATAATATTTGTTTTAAGAACTCTTTTATGTCAATTTTGACACTATTCAATAGTTGATTTTTGTGAAACTCCTAACAGATTGATTACTTCGAACAAAGTCAATTAAATCAATCCTAATATATCATATTATCATAGAAAATTAGTTTAATTCATTAAAAGTTTCATATTATAATTATTTGGGTATTTATAAGATCAATTATTTTTATTTTTCACTATTTTAGTAATTACTGCATCATCATTGTGTCATAAATAAAATAAATTATATAATGTCTAAAAATTATAAATAAAATATCATTATGTATGAAATCTTTTTAGCTTTCTAATGAATATTTATAATCGAAAAGCCAACATGTATAACCCTATGTAAAAATTGTTCTTCTAAAAGATGTAAGCTTATGCCATTTTTATTTTTATTTTAACTTTATTAATATAAAGTGTCCCTACCACATACAAGTGGCTCCAAGGGGTCCCCAAATTGACCAAAGGTTGCCCATGGTCGGGTATGTGTCCACCAATCAGTTTAGGACACGTTTTAGGGTAATTTTTTATTATTATAATATTATTTTTTTAACCCTTATTTACCGGATTTACCCTTTAACCATGGTAAATAAAATATTTACCACAGTAACTATTCAAAATGTCTAAAAATAAAAGTTACCTATTTACACAATTTGAACATCCTGATTCCAAATATGGAATCCATTTTCCCAAATTCAAAACACAGAAGTGGCAGAAATTAATTTAAAATTAATTCCCGCTGTCAAAACAAAAAGCGTGTTTTTAAGAGATAATAACTATCAAAAGATTGACACTTGTTTATGTTCGGTTTAATTGTAAAATTATGTCCAATGATAAACATTAAATTGAATGGTAAAAATATATACTTTAAAACCACTCAAATTCATAATTTATCACTATTAATTATTTTGATTAAAAAAGTTGTTTTTAATTAAAATTTAGAAATTTTCACTATTCATCAAAATATGAAAGTTATCCGAAATGTACCAAAATTTCACCCTAGGCTAATTTTGATATTCCGAATCCAAAAATGAAGTCCATTTTGAAATATAGAATATATATGATTTCAAAAAGTAGGTATTACTATTCACAACGGCTAGTTTAATTAGTTGTGGTGTGTGTTAGAACTCGAGGTTGCGTACAACACACGCTATCGCATTATTCGAAGGGAAACGTACCGTAGAAGCTTGGGGTGTTACACTTATCCAACTAAGAGCCCTTCAAAATCAATCCAAATCATCTAAAACCCCTTTAGAACCTAAAAATACAATAAAAAAATCTCATAAACTAAAAATATTTAAAAAAGTAACATAACTAAAAATAGAATTGTTATATTCTCCACACCACTATGCTTTCCATCGTCAGTAATCTCAAGGATTATGATGTACAAGAAAAATATCTTTCCACAAATCCACCATAATTGTATCGTTCTCCAAAAAGTCCTTAAAACCCATCCATGATGCAATAAAAAAGAATTTTTTAGAATAGAGGGGATTATATTTTCTTTTCCATGATATGAATCATTGTGTGATCGCAGTGGACTATTATAAATCAAGAGAAACAAAATCGCAAACAATTACATGAATAGAGTCTATCCCACACTTCTACCACTATGAAATTTAAAAGGAATTATAAACTATTTTGAATTAGAGTTGAAATTTAACTGGTAACCAAATACACTAATACCCTCAAATATATAAAATGATCTAACATAGAAAATAGATTACAAACCAAACATTATTAGTAAAAACATCATTAATCAAGGGAATGTCTGTGGGATTATGTAATTCCTCAAAACTAATGTTGATGGAAAAATGATATAAGAAATAGAAAAATTGTAGGTTGATATAGATAAAGGTATAATTATCCAAATAGATCCATATAATGATTTTTTTGGATAATATGAAAAATATAAAATATATATAGAAGGAATCCAAGCCTCTCATGAACAACCTAATATTATTGCACCCACATTAACAGTCTCCTCCAAGATTAATTATCACCCCAATTACTATAGAACCCTCGGTTTAAAGTAAATAACCTTTTATTTATGATTCTTGTGTAAAAAATGAATGTGGGTGAAACATCAAAGAGTTTGGTAGAAGATTATAATGTTTGTGTTGCTTTCAAAATATTTCACGGTTAGTGTATGGTTTCATAAAATCATGCAACAACTACAAGAAAACATGAACAATTACACAAGGGCTAAAAGGAAGGAACACACCAACACACCAATTTTTAAAACATGCGGAAGACTTGGAAAAATAATTTATGTTGAAATAGGTATTTGGAATGTTTATAACATGGTTTCTTAACAGTTTGTGGAAACAGTCTGATGTTTTCCCATGAGGTATTAGATGATGCATGGTGATTGCAGGATTTTACTAACTAGGTTACTAATAATTTTGCTGTTAAAATGATATCCTAAAATTGTGTATCTCACATATTTTGACCTATATGGACTTCGATTTTCCTCTTATGTGGACCTAACTTGAGATTATCTTTTAGAAATGGTTACGTAAGAGTCTTTCATAGCTCTGGATGAAATCTGATGGCTTCTCTTAGTGTTTTAAATCTAAATTCTCAAGGAAAGTCATGGTTCCTGGTTGTTTTTGGAGGTTTTCACTAGATCCACATCTCCATATCTCTTGGTTTCATAAATTTATAAATAATGTGGGTATATATAAGTTATTTTATACCAAATGTGATTATGTTATGTCTTATTGAAGATAGGGAATAGATCCAAGGCTGGAATATGGAGTTCCAACCCGATTTCGTTGGAATTTATGTTTTATTTTTCAATGCCACCATAAAACCTAATATAGGTAGAATAAATATAGACTCTTCTATTTATAACAACAATGAGTGAGTTATAATTAATTTTTTACCTGAAATTTATCATAAAACTGATGTGAAAATCATTGTAAAATGATTCTATAGCAATGGTTTGTAAAATTATTTAATGTTTGTGAAATGTTCTTTGACAAATGATTTTAACATGTTGATTTTTAAATTAATTATCTGTTTGATTTAAGGGAAAATAATTTCAATATAATGGTTTTTTATTAAAATGATATTCGAATATAAATTGTACTAGAATGATTTTGTTGACATGGTTTTTGGGCATAATATTTTGGGAGTGTTCAATTAAATTTTGTGGCTTGGTTGCAATATGAACTTGTGTTCAATGCCAAACGTGTAATAACACATGGTGTTTAATTAACTTGAGATTACATAGTTGATCGATGAGAAACCTCTAATGTGTATGCAACTATCTTAATGAAGCATGAATGTTTGAATGTGAAGGATTGTGTATTAAAATGAGATATGAAAAAAAGGAATTCCTCACATTGTTTTAGAACATTTTTTTGGATTATTTCATTGAATCTTTTTATTTTTGTGAAAACTACTTTGTTTTGTAACATGTTTATATTACAATATAATCTATTTTTTAAATTTCTTAATATATGTTTTTATATTAATTTGATAGACTGTTATCTCCTAGTGGATTGAGTAGGAAAGTCATTTGGGGAAAATATTTTGAGATACATTACTCACCCAAACTTTGTAACTGTGGTTCTTTTGCAGATATAGTTTTTCAAGGCATGAGAAAAGGTAAAGTAACACATTTCATTATTAGTTCTTCTTGATTCTTGGGCTATTTTTTGGACATTGGAGAATGGATCATTCTGGCATCTTGGAGTTTTCATTGTAGTCCTTGAAATAAATCCATCTTTTCTCACGTTCCATCAAGAGTATATACCATGTAAATGATTCCCACAATGATTTCAAACTAGTACTTGGTATCCTGAGGACCTCATGTTCCCTGAATTTTGGGGAATTCTAGATCTATAAATCACCTACATAATCAACCATATTCCTCTATATTTTATTTAAGTAATAAAGCACAATTAGAATTAATACTAGAAATATCAACGTCACCTCATGAATTATTAGATTATGTGTTGGAATACCCTCAAATTCCCCAAAAGTTTGTTTATTGGCGTCATAGTTAATTTCTTCATTAAGTATTCATTCTCTTCCACCACATTATGTTGTGTAATATTAATTATATAGGGTTTAATTTTCGATAAATTTCTAATGAATGTTTAGATATCCTATAATAGGTTTTTTATGATAAGAACATAAGTTATTATATGATAAATTGAATGTATTATTTTCCTGATTATTATGAAAACATCTCTGCTAAGAGATACCCAAATCCAATGTATAACCCACCTAATTCAATTCAAGGATCGATTATATTACTTTATCACAAGACAATATTCAAAATAATTTATATAACAAAACTTCATTATAATTTTCAACTAACAGATGTCATAAGAATATATTATTCCAGTAGATAATATAAATATGACATTGAAAATTCATAATTCAAAGAATAAAATTAATGAAATACTTTGAAGCACTAAACATTTATACAATCAAAATGTGATTCTAAACGAATAAAATTGATTACTGAACAACCCCAAATCTTCTAAAACTGTAATAGTAACCCCATCACTACTAACACATAGGTCCATGGAACATGAGTTGTCCAAACACATGAATTCTCCCCATAACAAGTTTCACGTAGCCATTATCAATTCTACTATAACCCAAAAATAAATTAAAGGAATTAAAAGGCCTTTTGTTCCATTTTTTAATGTATATCCCTCAATTTCCCAAAAAACATATGAGTAGGGGAGATAAATGTCATATTCAATTCCTCCCTTATACAAGAGGCTTCAAACTAGTGGTGAGAGTATAATGTAACATGGGGAACCAATACCATCTTTAATAATAACCATCATCAATAAATAATATCATATAAATATTCTAAATAAATTTTATATGAAATGGTAACTAAAAAATTCTAAAACAAATGGTTTACCATGTTATACAAGGAAATTTAGATGAAACACAACGTAACAGGCCAAACCTAGTATCATGGAATATGAATGATAATAAGTTTAATAGTAATAGTGTGGATAATATTCTAAAATCACATCTAAAATGCATCACTCATTCAATAAGATCCATGCCACCCACCCAAATGTATCCCCCATCCAATGAGTCCTCTAAAAATTCAATACACATAATTGGAAACTCATACATCTATATCTAATACTTCACATGGATGTAAAATCACAATGTGACCCTAAATTAAGCACAATATCCATATTTAATCTAATAAATACCAATATTTTTATAAAATGAACATACAAAATCCCATAAGATCTAGAGAGTCCTTATTTTTTCATGGTATACATGTAAGAATCAACAAGGATACAAATCCACATGCATTATGAACCCATAAAAAATTGACAATTTAAAAAAAACATTCTCAAACAGAATACCGTAAAATAATGAGTAGACACACATTGTCACAACAACATCACCTTACCTTACATAGAACAAATTTTTCATAAGAAGATATTAACCCAAAATTCATTGAGATCATCTATTATTAACTAAAATAGTTTTTATTTATCAAATTATCAATAATTCCATGTTTTTGACACATGTTGACTGACCGAGAAACCCCCTTCCCCAAATTATATTATCCCTTATAATCAATGATAAGTACCATTTAAAGGAAGAGATTAATCCAAAAACAAAAAGGGAACCATCTATTTTTAAAACCCTATAAGGGGGGAATTATAATTTATGGGAGGGACTCATGTTTTGCATCTATTTTTGGTTTAATTATATAAATGACATCAAGGATTGGTCACATTTTGTGATAATTAAATACACTATGTCCTGTAAAAATCTTTCCCAAACCCCCACCCTCGAAACCAAAAATAGTTTCAGTCATTTAAAATAATGATATTTTCCATCACCATGAAATGTTGGTATCCATTATAGGCATGGTTCCCCTGAAAATTATCCCTACATAGACTCACAATAGTGTGGAGTAATTTCATTCATGATTTTGAACACACCATTGATTACTCCACAACATTTAAAATACATCCTCATCAATTCCATCTCACCTGTGAATATAAAACATGCATCTTCTTAATAATTCAATAACTAGAAATATTCTCATTTTACTATCCCTATTTTACAAATGAAAACTCTTCAAATAACCACACCCAAAAATAGGTGTTTTAATACTCACCATGATTCAAAAGATTCTCAGGAGACTCCCCATACACTATGATCTCCAAAATGGAATTACACAACCCATTGTTCTCTAACATTCACAATGACCAAATATGACAACCATAACAGCAAAAAACCCAAAACAAAAACTCAGATATGAACATTTTGATACATCAAGATCTAAAAATACATTCTCCAACAAAATTACATTTCTAATCGATTAATTTTTTAAAAACAATCCTCTGATAATTTCCAAAACCAATCCAAACGATATCATAACAATAACATACATAATAAAAAATTTAAATATCAGAAATTAATGGTATTACAAAATCAATCAAATTATAAATGATATTATTATAGGTATCTCATTGAAGTTATATAGTGGGGACTCCCAATATGAAAAATCCATCTCCAATATATGATTGATATAGTATATAACCCTCCACATTAAATACATCATGGGTTATCTATAACAAAAACCCAATTGTTTACCCCGTGAAAATATTATATTTCCCAACACAAGAATCATACTCACATAAACCGTATCCTTTTGACATAAAATATAATACTCGAAGATTAACATATGTTAGAGAGAAATAAAAGACTTACTTTTTAGGAAAATAATGAATTAACTATAATAAATATATATCAATATATACACATACATAGCTAACATAAATGAAAATTAATGTGTTGGTTTAATCTTATTATTGAATTATATATTTTATATTCTTAAATTCATAAAATATATTTTATCAAAACCTTATATGGAAAACTATTAACATATCATATATCATAGACTAAATGATCTGCACACAGTTTTATTCATATTTAGGGATTCGTTGTCATCATTATAAATTTATAAATTTCCTAATGCATCTCAATGTGAACATATGATTAAACCCTCCCATTGAACCATTAGTAACTAGATACTTTATTTAAATCACGTTTGAATAATGGAGAGACTTTATGAATCATATTTCTCATTTTCAACTCATTAAACATATTCAAACATCATATCTATAAATCATCTATCTCTAAAATGTTAATAAATTTAATTTTCTACTTATATTTATTTTTATATTCATCATCATCATCCATGCAGTCTTTACATCAATTTTTTGTTGAAATATTTAAGTAAAAATGTAAAATATTAAATTATTATTTTACCATCATACTCTTAACTCTTTCAGAATATAAAGTGAAAATCACATTGTTTAGACTGGTATAATACTTTTCATATTTACATTTAATTTCCCTGTGTCCCGTTATACTACAATTAGACTCTTAGAAACTATATACAATTATGGATTGAATGATAAGATAAAAAACACCATTGTGTTTATGAAATAAGATGTATTTTAATTAGGGTTAATAATAACAATAAAGATTTTACTTCCTTATCATATATTGTATTTTATTAGTTTAGAGAACTATGATGAAAATTAATTTTTTTTAAATTCCATGATATATGGTGGAATCATATTCTACCATATTATTTTATAAAATAATTATCCAAGATAAAACTTATTCTATGATTTTTTACATTTCAATAATTTTAGTGAGTAGAATGGATCAAAAACCATGTGTATCAAAGCCTTCATATCATTCATTAAACTACCACTATTTACAAACCTTTAGAGTGATAACATAATTAAAATCAAAACAAACATATTTTGTTTCAAATTTTTCCATGGAAAAATAACTTATCACAATAAATTAATCAATTTAGAAACTCCTTTGTTAATTATGGGAAATAATATTTCACAATTCCATCATCAATTATTCAATTACCTATAAACTATTATTTTTTAAAATATTTTTGAAACATATATTTCATATCAATTACAATCTTGAATAGATGAATATAATTTTATAAAATCAAAACATAAGGTGTAAAATCCATGAGGCTTCATATAACCATTCATGTAATCTGGAAATTTCTTTCTCTAATGGTCAAACGTCCCACAATTTACACAATTCTATTCTTTTATCTTATTTTTCCTGGTTTTTATTATAGACTCTCGTGAAACTATCCTATTTAGTAACTAGAAATATATATTACCCTAATGATTTTACAGCATCATAAAATCACTTCAAACATTATATTCCATTTCCTAATTAATAATCCTCATTATATTTTGGTGATCATGTATGATTATGTTGAAATTATTCACACAATAATCCATAACGAACTATTGAAACCTTTCTCACAGTGACTGTAGAGTAAAATACAAGGAATGGTCCATCCTAAGAGGTGATCTCAGTCTCTCTATGTCACTGTTGTACATAATATTATTTAATATATATATATATATATTATCTTTATTTCATCATACACTATAAACAAGAAATTGATGTCTCATTACCCTCATGTCATAATGTTTTCTTGATGGAGTCATTTAATGTTGTCAGTCATCTCATAAGTATCCATATTCTCATGTTCCCATTCCATAATTGGTTCCATAGACACATGAATGAGAGTAGAGACATAAATATAATAATTCATATTATTTTCAAAAGATACTATTATCATTTGTAGAGTGAAATTACTAATCGAACTCTTAAGAAGGGTTTTATACAGCATATATAGTGTTTTTTCTTCATTAAAACAATTCGTATGTTCAGGTAACCAAAAATGAAATTACATCAATTAATTTTTTCTATGTCCAATATATTTTTTAAAGGAAAATCATTAATATGATTAATATTATATTATCTATAAAAAAATATGTTATTATAAGAGCATCTTGTTAAATAATCCTTTAATAATAATTTTATTAAATGTTTTGACATTCAAATGATGATTAATTTCAAACTCACAATATCCATTAATGACACAAGAGTCATATTTCACTAAGAAATGATCCTAATTGAATATTAAACAAATAAATTATCTATTATGCAGGGCATCTTGACAATCATATCATGTATGATTCTTGGATAGTTGAATAGAAACCAATTTTTTACCAATCCTTTATACGGATAAACCCAACTTCATTCAATTGTTATCCCAGCGTTTAGGGTTACAAATATAATCATAACCCAATGATCATAGTGGGATTTGGTTATTTTACTGTTAGGGTTATCCATCTCCCCCAATTATAACACAAGACAATCAATTGGCACCCAACATTAGCATGAGCCATTTTGGTCAGATGATCAAATTATAGTCATGTGATTTATTTAGAAGGAATATAACTATTAGTATTTTTAAATGCGATTTAATATCATCTACTTATCTTGAGTAATTTCCAGCTAGGATGTATTCTTATAAATATCTTTTTGGATTTTTATTCCTTCCAAAAAATCAATATATTCAAATGATGTTAATGTGTAACTATTTAGAAAACTCTTAACTTGGATTACAATCCCAAACCTAAAGGAAAATATATTTTTAGAGATATAAATACATATTATGTATAAGGTATATGAATCATGTTAATGTAATTATTTATGATCTTATAAAGTTAACAACCCCCACATGATTAATTATAGAGTCATATATAGTCAACCCCAACATTTCTATAAAATGATACAATCTTATAAGCCATATAAAAAATAATTTTTGCCTAATATTTATGTTAAAACAAATATCGTACAAGTTTAATACATGATCAATATCAATATTGCATATTTATGAAAAAAAATTAACAAAAAACATTTCCAAAAATAAATATACAATTCTAGGAATTTATTTACTTTTTTAAAGTGAAAAAAATAGTAGAATAATCATTTAAAAATTATAATGAAAAAAATATCATAAATGAAAAATTCATTTTTTTCTAAGTGATAAATTATTATTTGAATATAATGAAATATAATGTTGAATTGAAATAAAATGGAATAAAAATTAAATAATAAATAATATCAAAAAAAATAAATCATGAAAATAGTGACTAAATAGAAGAATACAAATTAACAACATTTATCAAGTTATTACAATAATTATACATTAATTATTAAGGAAAAAGTTCCCCATAATCTATGGTGTACACATATTTTAATTTATATTACCCAATATGAAATTGAAATCTTGAAGAATATATTAGGATACCTAAATGTTAGTTTAAAATGATATCCATGTTACATAAGCGAGACCATAATCACAATGATCATGAAAATTAAAAAAAAATTATTCCATAGTTTCCACTAAACGATATTTATCATGAAAATAAAAAAATTACTCAATGTATAACATAAATTGAACAATTAAAAAAATAAAAAACACATATTTTATGTTGGCAAGAAGCTTATTTAAAAGAATAAAGGAAATGGAATAATGAAATATTTATTATTGTTATTTAACATGAAACAATTATAAATATTAATATTAGTGAAATAATTTCTACTATTTCAGTATATAAAATAACAAAACATTAATTTAATGATTGATATGTTTTTATTTAAAAAAATAAATTAGTTTTTAAATTTTATATGAATATTCTGTTATATTATTAACTTCAAATATAATTGTATATTTATAATGAATAACTCTTAAATAAATACCAATAGGATCTTGTGAGTTTTGGATTCAACCTTTTCATATTGTATATTATGTTTAATATATATTTTTTATGTAAGGATATATATATATATAACAAGAATATTTGCAATCAATTTATTGAATTTACCCATTTTTGCAATTAAAATTTGAAAAAATAGTTTATAGAATATGTAAAATGGTACAATTAACTTTTTTTAGAAAATATTCAAAATTAGATAACATTAAATACATTATATTGTTAGCAACATTATATATGATATAATTTTTTACGAAATATTGGTTATGAAAATGTGTAGTCTTAAAAATGATAAACTATAAATTTTATGACAAATATATATTTATTTTAGTGAAAATATACAATCGAAAAATAATATTAAAAAACTAAATAAATAATTCTTAATATATTATATTTTCAGGAAAATAAATATATATAAAATATCATATAAGTAAAAAAAATTATAATAATTTAATTTGATTTGGTATATAATCTATTACCTTTGAAATAAGAGTTAATATTTTAATATCTAAGATATAATTGAATTAATGACAAGTATTAATGTTTTTATTTTTAAGAATAATGGGTAATTTAAAAATAAATGGTGTATTTTTTTAATTTTATAAAACCAGGTAAGAGATAATAGTCTATTTTATTCATGAATGAAATCCTTAAATTAAAAAGGGCTAATAGGTAAACCAAACACGACCTTAAAGGCCAATGGTAGTATGTCCCAATACAATATGATGTCCCAAAATACTAGTTTCTTAAAATAAAAAGGTATTACCTAGTGGTACAATATCCAAGCATGACAACAAGGCTCAGAGTGAGTAATATGTAGCCTGAAATAACACAAAAATTTGTGTCTCCCTACCCAATATTAACCATTGATCCATATATATTGTAAAATTTTTTGTTTCCCACTCCATACAATGAACCATTTCATAATTATAGATAAAAAACCTTCGGTGATCACCCCTCTAACCATATAGAGGAAATAGGGATGGATAATGGCTGACAACACACCCTAAACTTTTTCGAGCCACCCACACTGTGAGGTTTCTAAGGCCCTTGTATTCACCACCTATCTAATGATTTGCATCCTAAAACTGGTCCAAATATTATAATTCCAAAATTTATTTCACCCCTCTATCTAACCCTATTTCACCATGTATATAGGAGGATGAATGATTAGCATCGACAAATATATCCATTAAAATGAGGTCACCCACCTAGTAGCTCATCCACATAACCAACCAAATGAATCAATTTTTTCACCTGGAAAATTACATGTCATCAACTTCTCCCTAAATTTGGCTTGTAATCTATAACATAAAGGTCTATAAGTTGAAAAACCACATAAATGACTTGATAGCCCATGAATTTTTATAAAATCTAATGTATTCAATTGTCATGTGGGAAAAACTATAACCCCTACTAGCAACTGACCATTGAATAATTCATTAACCACATCCATGAATGTAAAAATAATATTTCCTCCCACATCAGCCATTACACATCCACCATCACCTAATCATGATTTTCCTACCATATACACTGCTCTTGAGGAAAACAACACACCCACATCTATCATCAAGATTACCATATAATAACTTCCATCTTCTTCATAATACATCAACTGTCATATCAAAAACTCTACTCCACTCTAATATTGGTAAACACATACAAGAGTGAAGAATAAAAAACAATTAATGACCATAAGTGGATGTTATAATGAAATCGATTCCATGTAGTGTTGGAACCAGTGTAAATTGGTTTCAAAGAGAGATCTAGGATGATGTCACACCAAATAAGGATGAAACATGTCCGGTGAGTTCCATCATGGTTATAGATACATTCGTCTGATGTTATATATCTTTAAAACTCAATATACATGATGTATTGACCAATATTTTGAATAAAAAATATTAGTAAATTACATATTCAAATATTCTTTTTGAAAAGTGTATATATTATTAGTATACTAAATAAATTATTATTCAAAAAGACAAAAAATTGTAATTGAAAAAAATAAATAATTATGAAATATAATATATTATCAAATTATAATAAAAATATTTAAAAATACATTTAGTAAGTTAGTTCACTAGATTTTAAATAATATGAATATAATTTTTTGAAAAAAATAGCAGATCATAGATGTCTTGGGGAGGTTGGATATAGAGGTGAAACTATAGATTTAAAGAACCAGAACATTATAGGATCAATTAATGATATGAGGTAATTATATATAATTAAATATACATCCAAATATAAATTTTTTTTAATCTACATTAAGGGAATGTGGGATTCCTTAGTTTTCAATACAAGGACCATTAGGCGCGGAAAGAGCTCACAAAATTATGAAACACCATACTTAGATTTTTAAAATCAGACCCTCTATATGATTACCAGTGCAGTGTACTAGCCTAGGTGTCTGGATTCTCTTTGATGGGTTTGTTGAGGGGAGAAACCATTCTTTCCATTCTGTAGATGAATTCCTCTAGGGTGATTAAATATACATCATTGATGAAATTTTGGTGAATCTATATATAATATATGTCAACATATTGTTAAATCTAATAGGGAATTTTTACGAAATAAAAAAAATAAATTCCTATTAGTATGTTAAAATATCAATGAAGACTATTGAGTAATAAATTATAGAAGAGATTAGTGACCTGATATCAAAAAACATAAAACATTAGAATAAAACTCCACATTCCCATCCAATTAATCTAGTTGATTTGAGATAAAAACAAATATAGGATAATGAAGATAATTTAAAAAAATTGATAAAATGTTTAAATATATTTATAACTAATTTATTTTTTATATGAGAAATTATAGAAAAACTAAAAATTTCTATTAAGATGAAATAGTCGAGAAGATATTTAAAATGAGAAAACGGTGTTGGTTTATGACAAGAACCCATCATATGGATTATTATTACAAGAAATACATTTCCAATATTTGAATCTTAACATTATTTAACCTTTTAGTGTATTAGTATTTATTTAATGCCTTTTGATCTACAAATTTTTTCCCAATGTGCAGTAAAACTAAAAAAGGAATAATACAAAACTATAAAGACATAAAAACATAGAGGGACCACTACCCATTTAATAAATAGCATCATCTAATATTTTATAGAATACCTAGTTTTTCTTTAATACCAAATCACCATAGAAATATCGATGATAGTGGAGTCCCATAGAAAGAGTGAAATAAATAATAAACTATGGAATCATCAATGAAAAAAATCTCATGGTAACCAAAAATACAAAATAAGGATGGGAAAAACATGGGCCACCATTATCCCAAAAATGTGAATATACTTTTAGAAAATAATTTAGAATAATTTTATTATCATGGTTTTACTATTGATGAATTATGTCCATGAAAAATAAAGAGTCTAAATGAGACTTGTGAAAGTGATATTCCCTAAATCCACTATATATTTGATACATTGGGCCATTTATTAAATGTATAATATAATATATCATATGTACTACCTATGCATGTCATATTTTATAGTTTTAATTGAATATTAAAATATGATTCAATTGTATTGGCTATAATATTATGATATCATATTCACTACCGTAAATTATATTGTAAGTCATGTTTTAATGTGTTTATTGAGGAAACCAAGACACACACTCTCTGCACTAGTGCTAAAGGTATATATACTACATAAAATTATCGATACCAAGTGTCGTACCCCATACCCACACCCCAGGATTTGATTATAAGATAAAATAAATTTTATTCTATCATAGATAACAAGTGAGATGAAACAATATACACTTTTAGATATTATATATTATAATATAATTTGAACATTTTATCACAAAAAATATTCACATATTCCAAGGAAATTATGGTATTGTGTTTATGAGGTTCTTTAACATAAGAAACTGATTTTACAATACTAGTGATCATTTATCTATTGTTAAACTATAGTAGAACACCCTCTATACTTCTCATAAATTGTACTCAATATTATAAATAAGAGAATATAAACATATGAAAGATGTGGAATGAAACTATAGTGGCCTATATTTTTCTAAAATAGATTTTAGATCTTATTAGATGAATATTCATTATATAATATAATGGTCCACGCATAAATTTTATTGGCCTACTATAATTGTAAAATTGGATACATTAATAACTGGATCATATGTTAACAAAATCCTCTCCCACTAAGTTGTTCATAACTACCACCTTACATAGACATATCTATCCTAAAAACTTTTTTTATATCATGTGGAAATAAAACATTGTAAAGGGTGATATCAAAATATTTTTAAGGGTGGAAAATAAGATATAAAGGAACAATTGAACCTAATATAAGAATAAGGGTATAATAATGTGATAATACCATTTTAAAACCATACCCAATACATCAGAGATCGTTTTATGAATCATAGAATAAATCAAGTAATTTTAAAAATTATAAATCATAAATGAATCAAATAAAATTTTCCATTACTGAATAACATAGGCACAAAACATGAGTTTGTGGAAGACACATAAGCCTAAAAAATTATCTCCTTAGTGGTCAAGGGAAATTTATATGACTATAATATTAGAATGTATTCCCTCATTATACTATCATAGTAGTTATTTTTTAATTCAATGAATATCACAGTGGGTAGATACCCTTAATGAATTGGGTTAACTACTCATTCATGTCATGTTTATATCATGATATATAAATCATTACCCAATTAATTGGTGGACTATATAATTATGAGCCCATGAATTACATAATTTAAATCAATAAAATTGGTGAAAGAAGATAAAAAATCAATATTACATAACCCATTAAAATAAATGTGTTTCATAAGTATTTCCTCATGGAATAACCCATTGAGAAGAAATGGGTTGCATAAATATTTCAACATTTTGAAGTAGCATAACTCATTGAATGTAATTGTATTCATAAACATTGTGACATAATAATAATAATAATAATAATTAATGAAATATTATTTATGGTATCATAGGATCATATCCCCATTAAATATTTTTTAACATTAACGATTTCATATTAGATTGAAAATAATTTTAAAATGTCTCTTAAATCCATTAATGAAGATAATACTCTTTTTAAATTGAAATAAATTATTTTAAATATTATAATATACTAAACAGTAAGGGAGTAGTTTTAATTAAATTGAAACAAATAAAATTGTAAATTACAATTCAAATCATTATATTCTTATTTTATTGGGAAATTTTGTTTGGGTTGTGTACATTAAAAAAATATTACAGTCACATTTTTAGTAAAAAAAATGTAAAAAGTACCCCTTTCAGAAAAAAAATATAATATTATAATTAAACCATTTTTTTGCCAAACATGTGTACAATGACTTTAAATAGTTTTATAATTTTTTTAAAAAATTATATTATTTTTATAAAAAATGGACATGGAAGGGAAAAGATTTTCGATGGAAGAAAGAAATAAAGTCAATTTTTCCATAATAACATTATTTTGGTATCATTATTACATTTAGAGAGGAAAATTAAAATAAAGAACCTTTCTCTCCATAAATAACCAAATAAGATTAATATTAATGAGATTATTAAGTCTTGGATGATGAAATTTCATCACGTGAAGAAGAATCATAATCAATCCTGATAAATAATGAGATTCCATAAAAAAACTCTTACCAGATAGGTAATTTTTATATAATAAAACCCATGATGGAATGAAAAATGTAATGATATGTAAATATCTACAAATTTCATAATAATAATAAATAAATTATTTTATGGTATGTATATAAACTACATAAAATAATCATGTTGTGAATATGGCATGTGTCTCAAAGAAATAAAAGTGAAATGAAAATTCATTACCTCAAATATGACTACAATCATACGTGTTTGAACATCTTATATTATAAAATAGTTTTTCCATAAATAAATTCATGAACCATAATAAAAAATTTGACATTTTATATGATTAATTATTCCTATATTTTCACCCATTTATTAACCATTCATTATTAAAAACACATTTTCACGTTTAACAGTTTTGTTTTTTATTAATGTATTGGTTGAGTAGTTTTTGGTCCATGTACATTGATCATGGTTAAATTATATCAAGAACATTAATCATGATATAAATAAAATATATATTCATTATATATAAATTTTTATTCAGCCATGAAATTTGTCGATAAATAAACGAATAACACCATTTATGGAAATGGTAGATCGTTTGTATGCAAAAATGAGGTTTTCATTTTTTTAATGGATGGAATAAATGAAAGATAAATTTATATTCACCATAAAATTGAAATTTAAACATCAATAATATAATATAAATTTATATATTATATCATTATTACCATCTGTGAAAAAAATAAAATGAAACATGTTTCACATCACTTTATAGAGGTGGTTGTCCACACATACACATGATAAACAATATATTTTTCCAAGGGATAGAAAGGTAATAAGTAATATATAATAATATAATTCAATATGTATAATTATGTGATATATATTATACATTTATTTATATAAACTATAAATTTCATTATATGTAGATGTGAGAGTATGTGACGGAAAACGAATTACATATGTTTGCGATGTGGTAGTCTAATGTACACACGATTGATTATTTCCATTACCATTTTATTGAATAAGATATGGATAAATGATATTTTATTAACTTAAATAACATATATATATATATATATATATATATATATATTTGATACTATTTTCATTCTTATGTAATATTTTAAAATGTTTTAAAGCAGGTGGAAGAAGGAAAATTCCATAATGCTTGGTTACTAACTATACCTCTTCTTCAGAAAAACTGTTTTTTTATACCAAAAGGATAACTATGAAAATTTTATAATAAAAATAGAGACTCTATGTTGTCGGTATGGATATAAATAATTTATTTATTGTATTTATTTAATAATTATTATATGGAATATGGAAGGATAGGGGATGTCATTATATAAGTGGGGGAGAGGATGCACATGAAAATTTCATAAAAGGATTAAAAATGATAAATTCATCCTAAATAATAATGATTCTAAATGGATGAAAATATGAAGATGGGATATGATAAAGTCAAAATATTTTTAAATAATATGATTTATATAATTTCTTTTGGAAAAAATGCCCTTATATTTTGGTTCAACACCCTCCACCGGTAAATATTTTTTAACCATATGAGTGGTAACTATTTTTAATAATTTATACTATTCATTTTGAAATTAATTAGGATGTTATTATAGGCTAATATTAAATATTCTGATTATAAATATTGAATAAATTTATTCAAGTTCAATTTACTTATTTTTCATAATTTAATTTAAAATTAAACCCATAAATGCAATGAAAATTGGTTTTCGAATGAAATAGTTTCCTTGAGTATAAAAATATTTTATATACAAATTATATATAAAATAGATAAATATTAAATATATTGATTTAATATTATTATTATTTAAATAAAATTAATTTTAAAACAAATGAAAATAAATTGTTTCCATTCAAAATATTTAAAAAAATACAATATTTAATAAAAATATTTATTTTTCACTATTCATGAAAATATTAATCATTTCAAAAAATTCTCAAAAATTTAATAATATATAACCATATAATTTTTATTTAAAAATTTTATTTTATTTTTTCAAATTAGGTTTGTAAATTTTTAATAAAATAAATTTTCAAATATGGTCTCAAAATGCGATGTAACATCTTTTTAGAAAAAATACAGTTTTTGGCATAAAACGAGATTTATTCAAATCCCATGCCTAGAAAAATATTACACGATTGATAAAGTATTTTTTAAAAATATATTATATATAAATTTAAGTAAAAATATTCAACAATATTTATTAATATTATTTATTAATATAAAATCACATTGCATGCATTAAAATAGTTTTTTCAGAAATATATATCTCTTACATTGAACTGATTATTATTTTTATTACTAATAAATTGTCTACCGATGAATTTTTTTTATAAATATAAAATCCACATAATTTTTATTATTTAAATATTCATCATCATTCAACCCATTTAACATCGATGATATAAAAAATCACTATATTTGGTTTATTTGGACTTAGGGATTCGTGTAAAATAAGCTATTAAAAAAATTAAAATTGTTTGAACCGAAATATTTCAAAATATCCAACGGTGTAACATTATACCACTAACCCTAAAAAATAATATATCCCTAAAAATTACATCACTATAATATTGATAACTATGGTTACCTGTGACTCATCATATCCCCAGTTTCTCATATTGCTTCCTCAAATCGGTCGTTTCACTTCAAAAAATGGACATGGTCTGTGGTATTGTTACATAAACCATTATCTATATAGTCAAAAATCTCGATTTATTATTCCACAAAATAAATCAATTTCTCTATTGGTATGACCACAATTTTCATCATATAGGAAGGATCATTAATGTAATTTATTTAATGCATTATATATGACCGGGCGAAACCCTCACTGAGGCGTGTTCAGCTGGCCCCAATGGTTGATTGTGGGGTGTACATCAATTTCACAATCATTAATATGTGGTACACATTTTTTATTAATATAAACTACCAATGGTTCACTCTTCCATAACTATGTGCATATATTCATTCTAAAGCCATTTTTTCAATTGTAGTTTCATATCCAATGACTCTTACAGACTCACGTTGCTTGAGGGGTGGGAGGTCAGTCTTATCACACCATTTTGAGGTGAATTGTTACATACTTTAGGAATATATTTATGATTTTATATATTATCTTGATACTCTTCTTAATCCCATTACAGTAGCTATTATTAAATAATTATAGTTTAATTCTATTTCTAAACAAATGAAATGGGATCTCATTGATGAACATAGGAAAGGGATCTCATTGATGCACCCATATATATGTATCCGAGGTTCTCTATCTATTTTCTAGTTATGGATATCTTATTTATATGATGAATCCATATAACCACGAACTTCATAATTTTTATCCAAGCTTGGGGTTGGGTAATATTCTGAGGAGAGGATTGAGCCATTATTAGTATTCCTACGTATCCTGGATATTGTATGAATCAAACCACGCATACTTTATTAAACCCACGTAGTTTGAGGTCATTTCGAGAGAATATATGTTTGGGAACTGAGACATCAAATTTTTGTGCTCAACTCTCAAGGTGATGTCTAGCATATCCTTCTTATGAAAATAATCCCACTTATCATATTTCAATCATGACCTTGTGACTGGTCCTAAGGTAGATACCCATATGTATAAATGTTTTTGTATCATGCCACTAAGTAGGGATTACATAATGATAATCACCTAGCTGGTGGAGATTCGTTATTCCAATTATGTGTTAATTGTTTCTCCCCAATACGTCATGAGAAATGGTCGGTTTGAGAATCAAGGGATAGAAATTGATGAACATCATTACATAAGGATGTCGGAATTTCATATTGAGACAACCCTTATGAATTTTAATATAGATTTATCTCCATCAATAGTCGTCCTATATATCCTGGTTATAGAATGAATTGGATTCATTATAATTTAGTTTGCTCTCAGTTCACTGGTGGATGATGAATGATTATCAAACCATGGTAATGATTGGTTCTTAATGGTTGAAACTTCGGTGGCATGGTGGGGATTACCCCAATGTGGACGCTCAGTTCTGTTCAAGCTTAATCCTTGTAATGGAATCAAATTTATATAGGTTATAGAAGGAATTAGAGTCATACTAGTTCATTTTATTTGGCTTAAAATCATTCATTTCCCTTTCCTTTGTAGAGGTTTATGACTCAAATGAAATGATTATTGAATCAATGTAATCCCACATATTCTATTCTTGGTGTGAGAAATAAATTATGGAGAACGAATTGTTTCATTGAGTTGCAGATGAGTGACTTATGCATTAGAACATCCCTTTAGATAATTGATATGAATCTTAACCCATTGGAAGGCATCCTACTTATCCCAGTTATGGAAGGAATCAGGCTTCACATAGTTCATTGATTGGGGCTTACACATTAATATTTCCCTTATATGAAAGACATATCATATCATTCCACTGGTTGATGATTACATATTAACATTACACGTACCATGGTAGAGGATTATGATGAAAATTATACTACTATTATAGATCATGATGATCATTTGAGATATGCTTAGTGTTATAAATAAAGAATTTTCAATGACCAGTCTCACTACTTATGGATGTGGGAATTATGTACTAAGATATCCCCTTGGATGGTTATTAAGGATATCGATCCTCATAGTGGATTCTTACATATCCCAGTTATTTTATGTGACATAGTCTGAATAGTAAATTTAATAGGGTATTATATACTGATATTGTCTTTATAATCGAGGCACACACACTAAGGATGAAAAAAAACATGTCCTATAAATTCTATTGATAGGTCCTTCCTTTCATCCTGATATTCATTTATTTTCTGCATGACATGCATTGGTTTTCAACCTAGAATTTCATAGAGTGTCTGCCAGACATGTTAAAAGTCAGTCACATGATCCAATTGAATTATTCATGGGATGTCACATGGCCTACATGGAATTTATAAGGGTTGTCTCATTATCAAGGATTTACTCATATTGAGTACATCACAAGACCTGACTGGTCAACCTTGGAATCCATCACATGATACTAGTTGGCTGGTCTATACGGTGCCACGTGATCCACCGGACATTCCCTGGTGTCAACACAATAGTACAATGAAACACTTGGAGGGTGTCATGAGTTTTGTGTGACATGTCATGGAGGGCATCACATGTCTTGTCTAAAATGTATGGATGGAATCACGATACCCGGATTACTTTTCATAAGGGTGTTTCAACAGCCAATTGACATGCTTTTGTAAAAATGTGGGGCAAAACTAACATTATTGGGTGTTGTTATATGAGTTAGGGAACATGTTTGAAGCACATCAATAGGTTTGGAAGGCAAATATTGAGGGTTTCCCAATACTCAGATCATGTGCCTGAAGGTAACCATGTTTCTTTTTTTAACATGTCCCTACGACATCTCATGAACCAAATAGTATACAAAAGGAGTTTTTCGAGGTATAGGTTATATGTCCTAGTTCTGTTTCATTTCTTGGGATGTTCATGAAAACATAATGTGCGTTATCATGCATGACCTTCATGTATGCATCCAACCATCAAAATTTATTATATCTTTTATATTGTGAATGTGCTATATTTTTTTATGTTTAGATTGTTTTAAGACTCTCACGACCTAGCTGGTCCATGGGAGGTCTTTCGTGTGCCATTAAAAATGTCCCATGTGTGATATATGTGTAATCACATGAAGCACCTATGCATGTTGCATGATCGCTATGGATGTACGCTGGTATCAATGTTGTTAGAATACATTCTAGTCATGAGATCATCTCTTTTGAGAAATCTGATCTAGTACCTATGTGAAGTTACCCGAGTTCTTCAATCTGTAAAAATTTGTTTTTATTTTATAGTAAGTATCTGTATGTAGAAGTAAATTTTTCACACTTGGGTGGAGGATTTAATAAACTCACCACTGGTACAATTATCTGATTTTCATGGATCGTATCTTGGGAATCCAGGATGGATCTGGGAAAGAAATTTTGAATCACGCATCTAAATGAATCTCAGTCGTGGATCACTTCGTGTGTGACACCTAATTGTTAGAGACCACTTGCACCTCCAATAAATTCCTTATTTATTAGATTATTTATAATTAATGGGTATATTATGAACCATGTGGGCATGCTAATGGACTTGAATGTTTTTATTTTGACATGTCCATGGGATTTCTGAAGATGAAGTTATCTCTAGAAGGACACTAAAAGATATCATATGCCTTGTTTTGTAATATCTGTGATATGAGGATGTCTTGTTACGGGACCTTCACTGGATAATAATGACTTTTCTATGATCCTCAAGAGACCGTTCAATGTACTTCCTTAGCATGTCATAAGTGTTTTACGATCATGAGAGTCTCATTTCTCCTCTCCTTTTTATTTTCTTTTTTTATTTTACAATGTCTGAAAGTCACGGAAGACTACATGAGTAATGTTTATGTTAAATAATCTATTTCTTGGTCATGAATCATGTGACTAATAATTTGTTTATGAAATGTGTGAGAATTTCATGGATAATTCTATCCCTTTGTCCAAAATTGGAGAATGATATCACCTGGACATACTCTAGGCTCTTTGTGTGATGAGAATGATATTTGGATGGTATTTTTTGAGATGAGGATGGCATGTCATTGGGATATCACAATGTATTTAAGAAAAATAGGGTCACGTCGCATGACATTTTTGATAGTGAGTGGATTCTACATCCATACTTTTCATTTCCTTTGTTTTATATTTTTCAAGGGATTGGGGTTCTTGAGTTTTCTCTAATGTTGTCAAGGAAATTCAGTCTCCCAATAGGTGATCCACTACATTATATTTATTAACACAAGAGGCCACATATTTTTTGTATATTTTCCTCCTATTTCAGAATTATTTTCCAATGTTTTGTCCGGATTTTCTCGGTTGAAAAATTGTGTGGCATGCGATTGTTTATTTGGTTTCTCATATTGGACCCCTAGTTGTATGTGGTTCCTTCAGAAGGGAAGAATGTCAGTTTTTATTGGACATTGTTGGACCATCCACATACTATTTTTTGTGAATGGGGCCTTTATGTGCCCCCATTATGGTCACACGATCATGAATTCCTTGTCGGCTCATGTGATCCACATATATCATCACCTTCTTTTTCATTTTCTTTTGCCGGGGAAACAATATGAATATCTAGATAGATCTTCCCTTGTTGATTTTCCGATAATCATTCGGATGGTGTTGAATAATTTATCCCTCACGAGTGATGTTCATGGGAGACTCATGGCCTATATAGTGATGCATGGTATTATACAGAATACATTATATACAAGGGAGTGGGGGAGGCTTCACTTCCCAGCTACTCATTCTCCCAGAGCACTGCCTCCATTCTTCTGTCGCATAACTTTTTTCGAAACACCATTCAACATGACTAAATTTAATGAAATTAACATGATCTTATGTTCTTGATAATAGTCCTGAAAGATAGATTTTTCACAATAACTTGATTTAAGCTACTACAAACTATATTTCGGTAAACATTTGAACTTTATATGTAAGGATTGTGACTATCTTATAGTTTTTTTTGGATATTATAGTTTGATCATATGATTTTTTTACTATATTTTGAATCATGTGACCCGGACATGATAAATCTATTAGGAGTCTCTAATGTTTCAATAAATTTCATGATTCCCTACAGGGTAATGTGACCCTCAAGATCATTTGGTGGCAGATGATTTAATAGGATTGTATGTGATTCTTGAATGACATAGTATATTCATGTGATTCACATGATTCTTCTAGTGTATGTCCTTCCATTGAAAATATATTTTTTATCTATATGACATATGCCACTTACTTTAATTCATATGGATTTCAAATCCCATTGATTTTCCCGTAGTCTTTCAAAGAAGGAGGAAAAGGTAGTTATTGTTTGTCGTGATGATATATTGGTGAGTGTGGATCCTACTTGATATTGTTCCTTTCATTCAAACTATATATGTCTAATAATGATGATGGGATTAAAATTTGAATACAATCCCCTTTCTAGATTCATTCCCCTTTATGGTTTTAGTATTATCGATGATGTTCCCATTCTTCCATCGAAGTCCTCATTCATTCCCCCTTATTGGATATAGATGTCCCATAACACATTCTGAGAAAACATCACTATGTGGGGATACTTTTTCATCCAGAGGGAATGTAGATGAGTATACACTAACATTTATTCCCATATACTTTGACAGGACTGATCATGAACCCTACGTGGATGTTCATATATATCACTAAAAAATGTTGATATCATCCTCCAATCTGATGTTCAGGTGGGTGACCAACTAGGATGTCCAATCATGTTGTTGTTACTGCATGGACTAGGGATGATCCTTCTGGGTTCAATACATTTCTATTGAATTCACTGCGGAGATGAAACAAATTGGAATGTATAATCCTTTTTGGATATCACTGATATCTACCTATGTCAACAAGGGTTTAATATGATGTTTTTCAGTCATTGGAGATATTACACATACACTTTCCAACTCATTCAAGGTAAGCTGGGAATGTGAATTTGGAATATAGAGCACATATGTGGTTCACCTATATTAGGTGGGAAGTGTGAATCATTTTTTTGTCTTACTCTTCCTAGTAAAATGTAGTGAGGACTCCTCCTTTAAACTTGG
Source organism: Viscum album (assembly GCA_963277665.1). NCBI lineage: Eukaryota > Viridiplantae > Streptophyta > Magnoliopsida > Santalales > Viscaceae > Viscum > Viscum album. Next base: position 487,246,358 of record OY728153.1, on the reverse strand, counting down.
AGTAGATGAAGATTTCTAAAAACCCCTCATAAAGGAGCTAGTTCCTAGACTAGATATCATATTCATGAAATCAGTGGGGTACATTATCAAGAAGGAAAACCCTGAGAACAATTCTATGATACCAAGACTTGGCTTATGTAGGGCACCCACAGAGCATTATGATGCTAATAGATCCTTGGGTGAGGATGATAAATTTAGAGAATGGGGTTGATATGTTATCCCAGGTATTGACTACGATGTTAGACTATCTGGGTTCCCTACCATTTACCTTAGTGGGTACATACTTCACATGAAGGAAAAGTTTTGAGTTAGTGCATCCATTTTTACGATGGTGAAGTCTATGATAGGGGGACTGTATCAGGCTATTCGTTATATACAGGACAAAATAAATACTTTTATGAATCATGTTTAGATGGGAATGTACCCATAAAGGATAGTGGGACAATTCCACGTATTATGTAGTTGGATAGGGGATCCCATGGGTGTTTATTAATATATGAACATTCAGAGAATCCAAAATTATAGTTCCATTCCATACCAACGATGTATCAATGGATGAGATATGTTACACTAAAAAACTATGAAGTCAGGGCTTATGTAAGCTGCTATAATTGATTGTCTGTAGGGACATACATGCCTATGCTGAAAAGTGACATTATTGACATCAGTTAGGCTAATCAAAATGCATGGGATTATGTGATGTCACGTCACAAAGGGGTTTTATCAACCCATACTGATGGGTAACTTATTTGATAATGGTATAAACCCTTCTGGTTCAACATCTAATTCTTATGTTTCCATTAAATATGTCCCCAATGTGTTCATGTTTTATCTAAACAACATTCGAGGAAATCTCTCTAATTTTGGATTATGATCACTAGGGTGGTGACTGATGTTAAGATAAACCCTCATACATGTAATTAATTAATAGTTATTCCACATGAGTATGTTTATGTTTATATTTAATCCAATTCTAATGGGTAATTATCCCTATTGTTATGTAAGGCCTCTAAACCACCATCCTCGTAGAACTATCCCATACCCGGAAAGAAACCATCTCTCAGTGGCTTGATAGCCTCATAAGCACCTCGCAAGGAATTAAAATGATTTCTATTACGGGTAAAAGCACACACTATGAAGACTATATGAAATTTAGTTCTAGAGGAAGTGACTGGGCTTACTTACTTTGTGGATCCTCTGGCTGGATCTTTCAATTCTGAGGCTAGTAATCTTCCCTTATTATCAAATAATTTGGCTATAACGATTTTTTAGAGACTTTATCCTAAAATGTGTTCCTATTAACATAATGGGCATGGGTGATGGACAAGGGTCGATTCCAATCTATTAGTTGATGTGGAACAACATGTAAAAGGAGGTTTAGACCTTAGTTTTGGAAACCCACTAATAGGTGTAAAATGACCAGTTGTTCCACCGTCAATTCATATTTTTTACCTTTGGTTATGACGGTTTTGATTATTCCATACATCAATATGAGGTGAAGTATGAGTTCTATCATAGAGATCAGAATAGGGGCCATGAATTGAGGGCATAATATGTTGAGGCATCCACTTTAGTGAAGTTGAACTAGGATGAGGTTTGAAGGAAGCTTCCCAATGTGAAATAGCGGAATTCACTCCCTGGGACGTAGTCAATTCGATAATGTTCAAAGGTATCCATGTTCTATCTAAAATCAGTCTTCATTAGTATCAGATATACTACATTGAAGTAGATTTATACTAATATCTACATTTAATCCATAAATTTAATAAGTCTCAGCTATATAAATACGTTTATACTATAGAAGAAAAGGTAACAGATTTAAAATAATGCTATGAAGGAGGGTTTGCAACAGGTTGAAAAGGATGAATTTGAATCTAATGATCAACAATGAAAGTCCAGGATCTCCATAGAGAAGAGACTTTCTGGTCTCATGGACACATCCGAGCATATTCTATGAATAAATAATAACTATATAATATTTATTTGGATCATATATTAACAATAGTGACTCCAGTGTGAGGATATTCATCTTGTTTCATGCTTTGTCGAGGAATAGATTTACTAAAAGTCATATTTATTATTTATTAGTTCTTTCATTCATGAGGATCATGAAATTTCATATATCTAATAAGAATTCCCAACGATACCCATCCATTTCATAATATTAAGTAATCATTAATTCCTTGATTTTGATGTTGAAATTCAAATAGATTTCTCCTGAGATATGATCACGAATGCCCACCAACATGAGATTATTCATTGATAATCTGTTCCAACAATCATGAGATAACCTTATTTGCAGAAGGATTGCTTGGGTTGGATATATGTATTTATGGGAGGGTTATCATTCTTTTTTCTGAATCCTATAGTCTTTATGAGCATAGATTTATTTCAACTGAGGCCATATGTTGGGTCATACAAGCTCTTGGTGGCTAAATCATTATTTTGATGTTGTTTAGGGTCTTTTATCTTATAGATTATATTATTTTAGTTTGGGGTATTTCAACTCAGACCTAATATTGATTTATTTTATGGTCTTTTATCATAGACATGATATTTCATTAGTTCTGGATCTTTTATCTCCCACATTCTTTTTATTTAGTTTATGGTCATTTTCATGAGACCTTTTATTACATTGTGTTAGGGAACCTAACTCATGTCTTCAATTTCTTTATTTAATGGTATTTTATATCATACATTACATTACATTAGATTAGGGTCTTTTATCTCATACCAAATAAATTATCATGGAATATGGTGAGTACGTGCCATGAATGACCCAAAATACATAGAGGTGATGGGTTCATCTGTGGTGTGGCTAGGTCCCACAAGGATCAGAAATCCCTTTGTGTAGAGTGCCACAATTTCATAACAACCACAGGTGCATATTGATAAAAAAATAGCATACAAAAAAAGTTTATAAAAGGGTCTCTTAATTTCGGGTAACTTTTCATGGGACTACATAAGATTTATAGAGGCAATATAGGTTGATGATGAAATAATAGGGATGATAGGTCTTCCTGGATAGTTGAAATTGGGGGTATTGTATGTTCTAACAAAAAATTTTGTGTCTATGAATATGATATGGATATGAAATTCTGGTTGTGTCCCATTACATTCTATAACGTTTAATTCCTCTACGGTGTTGCAGGAGCTCATATAAATTTGAGATCATTTATGGTGAGAATGAAAAAAAACATTAATATGTGGGTCCATAAACGTATGTCTCAATTGAACGGTCAAGAAAAATATGATATACACTCCATCCCAAGGTCCATTAAATATTTATGAAGACTCTAAAATCCCTTTTATGTGGTTGGGTATGGGAGGAAATCTATCCATGAACTATTCCAACACCCTAGGGATGTTAAGATCAAAGTTGTGAAACTCGATCCCTACACCCTGTGGTTTTGAATCATGGGGTTTAGTCCATCAATGTTTCATTAATTGAGTATCATATTCATGCATTGATAAAGTAGAAAAAACATGGTTATGTAACGTCGAGAATGAAACATCTTCTGGGATATTTTGGTATTGATACAGTATGTCAAGGTCCAAATAGCACCAATCACGAGAATGATATGATTAGATCATACTTGGAGTATTCCTGATTACACTGAGGTGTTAATTTTTTCTGCAATAATGTCTAGGATCAAAGGTTTTTGAATGACCTTCTTGCAGAGAGATGGATTTTTTTGAATTCCATATGCGTATATGCGGGAGCCATAGGCATACATGCATAGTCATAGAAAGGGTTCCTTGATGAATGGTATCCTATCCCAGAGCCATGAAAGGTTGTGTCTATCAGAGGAACCCAAATCAATATGTTTTATTTGGGGAAGGTGTACTATCCATGAATGGTTCAACAACACTAAAAATCCTGTCACTGCACAGGGAAAATTTTCTCATGGTGAGGAGATGGTACAGATCATTACTATAGCTTTTTCATAAACTAGGGAGTCATGTGGGCATATATCTGATTTTATTAAGGAAATAGTGTAGGCCCTTTGAGCTTCATATATTAAGTATCTAATCCCCAATTTTTTCCTAAATTCTAAAGATAAGGTGTTTAGTGAAAAAATACATTACTTTTTCTCTGGCTTCCCTTTTGCATGTTTCCAACCAAAAAATATTTTTTCATTTTTCGATATCAGTTTAATGTATTGTGATTTTTAACATTATAGTCTTGAGATTAAGGTCATACAACTTTTACAAATGTGAAATAAGTTTACAATCATGACACATATGGTCCTAAAATGGGGTATGATACATAATATCCCAATTAGAATACCTAGGTACAAGAGTACCCCAACATCCTCTCGACCAGGAGATGAAAATTTTGTAAATCAAGGATTGGATTTCACAAGTCATTAGTAATTATATGAGAAAATCATGCCAGTATTAGTTAATATCATAGCGAGTTCTTGAGTTCTTCCACAATTTTGATTGGGATCACAAGGATCATAATGTCATTTTTTAGATAGTGGGGAATTTGTCTAATGTCATTAAGAACATATGAATTCACCAGAGGAATACATGCATATTTGTGGAAGGGGTCTCATGAAATTGAGTATCCCTTCTAGTAGTCATGGATGTTTTTGGAGACCCATGATTTTTTATTCATGACGAATGATTTATGGATTGAGTTTCCTTAAAATATGATGGAAACACCACATACACTTGATGACTAGGGTAAAGATATTTCGGTCCATTGACGGGGGATAGAAACTATGAAATTACTAGAATAGTTTATCATAATGTAGTAGGGTTGTTTTACATGTTTTTTAATTTTATGTGGTATGGATATGTTCAATGTAGTTTATTATAAAGGATACATACAATTTTATTATGCATTTTTAATTTCATGTGACCAGAACGATCACCTTGAAGTTTAATGTCATGCAGTGAGGACATAATTTCATTTAGTTTAATGTCATGTGGTATGTTCATGTTTAATGATGTAAAAAATTCATAGAGTCATATTACATGTGAAAGTAGGCCATGTGTAGATTTTCCTTGTAGGATAAAAGTGTGATCTTTTGTGATCTAGTACCCTTTGTAATTTTTTGTGAATTTATTATTGGATATCATATATGGTATTATGATTGATGATTTTGGACAACACAAAGTATAATTTGACGACCAAAGTAAATCCACACGTAGTTATTGAATAAGAAACACTCTATCTGTGTAGCATGTGCATAGGGGAGGTATTTTTTTGATTTATCATCATAGCTAGGCCTAGGGTTAGATACATAGACATAAAAACATATCCTGTGATGAAAGGAATAAATCCACAAAGAGTTCTTGAAGAACAATACAATTTAACATCATGTGTCGAGGATGTGGGTATCCTGACATGAAATGGAGATTAGTGGCTCTACCCATGGATAGAAATCTGGGTGTCACTATATATCTCATGGGAATGATAATAAAGCCATATATATTTCATGAAATTCCATCCATTTTAATGTCTTATGGTGAGGATGAATATGATCATACATGAAGAAATGGAATTTTTGTGGTTGTGTCCAAGGGTGGATTTTTCGACATCACTACACACCACATGAAAATGAGAATAAAACCACACATTATTCTTGAATGGGAAACACTCTATAGGTCTGGCCAGTGTATAGATGTGGGAATTGATTCTGTTGATCACTACAGATGGGACCACGATTAGAGATCGAGATATCACTATGTATCCTGTGATGATAGGAATCAATCAACACATGGTTATTAATGAACTCTACAGTTTAACATCCTTTGGAAATATGTGGGTTTCCTACAATGAAAATGTGAAGTTTGGATGGATCCAATCATATAAACCTTTTTGTCACTACATATCTCATTGGAATGAGAATCAATATATATATATAGTTCATGAAATACCATGTCGTTTTATGTCAAACTGTAAGGACGATGATTAGCCAACATGATAGAATGGAAATGTATCTAATGGGCCCAAGGGTGGATGTACGAGAAACACAATGTACCTCATGAAAATGGAAAACTAGACACTTTTAGTTCATAGAAAATGGCCTTCTTATCCAAGTCTATATTATATAGAGAGGGGTATTTTTTTATTTTTCATGGATATAACATTGATTTAAGAGTGTTTTATCACTATGTATCTTGTGATGTTATGAATCAAGTCACCCAATGTTCTTGAATGAATGTGTGGTAGAAGATCAACACCCCAAACAGTGGTCCTCTCTTGGGATGTCTATAGGAATGTGTAGTTTTATGTGATGAATAAGACATCAAAAATTCAGTTTAACATCATGCATCAGGGACTTAAAGAATTAATTTTATGGTCTTGCACTGAAGACCATGATTTGAATATCTTATGATTATGTTCCATGTTTGTGAGGGGAAACCCTTATTAAAATATGTATACGCATGTGAGATATGCTTAGTACGAGAAAAAATAATAATAACACAGGTTACTATCATAATGATGAGGAAAATAAGGATATGAGTGGGCTATTTTTCATAATATGGTTGCTATAGCAAGATATAGAATCAAGGAGTCCCTTTATATCTTATTGAAAATGAGAATCAATGGGTACATTTTTCTATAACACATGTTCAAACTAATGTCATTATAAAAGTATATAATTTTTGTAGTATGAAATCTTTAGGTAAGGGCATGGATCACCCAACGAAAAGGAATATAAAGACTATGTCTAGGCCCAGAACTATAGGTTTATGTATTAAAATGTATCCTATAATGTTAGGAATAAATCCATATTATTTTCTTGAGGAACCATGGAGTTTAAAATCATGCATCAATGAAGTGGGATACCCTATAGTTTAAATTATTCTCATTAGGACATCTCCACACAATTTAACATCATGTTGTCAGAAAAATTTTTTATAGAACAACTTCATGAATGAATGAAAAATTGGTGTTCCTTACACTAGTGTGGATGCCCATGTAATGATAGATCTACCCAGTATTTCATGATAATCCTATCATTGGTGGGGGTAGGTGTAACACGATCCCTATCAATAGTACTCATTGAGTATGATATATTGTGATATACCTTATGTATGATATATAGTCCTTCTTATATGGTTTCCACCATTAAGTGATTATTTCATTGTATTATTGGGATTCTAAGCACCAACACCACTTCCCCTTAGAGGAATGAATGAAGGTAAACCTTTTTATTGAAGGCCTATGTGATCTAAATCTAATGTACCTCTAGTTTTTGATTTGTGTGTAACTTGTTCTCAATGAACTTCTCTAATTCATCTAACCACATTTGTGATTTATCATCATATGAGAGTTTTCTATATATAGATAGTCGTATTAAATAAATTTGGACTTCTATGAGTAACAATGATTCAGTCCCCACACAAATGAGTATGTTTTTGGTTATATAACATTATATGTGCTGGTATTGTAAGCCTAAAATAATGAAGGATATTGTCTATCCAGGACTTCTTATTATTGTTCATCATCTTCTGGATTATTTTCAATAGATTCTTATTAAAGGCTTCTATATTCCCATTTTTGAATATATGATAGAGGGATGAGTGATTGAAATTGTAGTTTTACTCCCAGTATAGTGTATTATAATCTATATAATAGAAGTTGGTTCCATTTTCCATCAATATTGTGTGAGGGACTTCAGGAATTGTGATGATATGTGATTTTATGAAGTTTAATGTTTTATTCAACCCAACTTCCATGAAGGGGTATTTCCATATCCCATTTGGAATAGAAGTCAATGGAATAAATGATGTACATGAACTGCTTAGTTATGGAAAGTGGATATATCACCATGAAATTCATTCCCCAAACACAAAACAGACTAGAATATTTAGATTTATGCAATAATTCTAGGGGTATATAAATAATGTTTTCATGGATTTTTCATTCTTGACAATTCCTTGTGAATTTAAAAAATTTCTCCATCATGGTTTTCCAGTAATATCCCACCCTCCTACTTTGGTGGGTGAACATAGTCCTAGATTGATGGGTGTTGCATTATCCCACCTAGATATCTTATATAATGGTGTGGATACCTTCTTATATATTTAATATGAAGAGGATTACATCCAAATTAAACTTGTATTAAAATTTGTGATTACGTAGGCCTTGTCATTGGAAAAAATTGGTTTTACGACACCGAGTTTGTTCCCTTCCACCTAAGTCCTTTGGTAGAATAAAATTCTTATGACAAACTATTATAGGATACATCGATCCCGGGGTGATCATTGATTCATCATAATCTCGAGTGGTTCTAAAATGAATTATTTCCCTCATATCACCAATTATTTTTGTCGAGACCATTCCCCAATGAGTGACATAAATGATTTAATACTCGTGATCTGGGTTGGCTAGAATGGGTTCTGGATTAACCAATTCATTTTATTGAGAATTATGTGAATGGAAGGGATGATACAATGTAGGATGAAATGATAAATCCTCCATCAATCCCTTAACATAGCCTCTAAGAGGGGCCAATTCTTCCTTTTTGATGGAATACTCTCCATTTATTTGATTTATGAATAGCTTCAAGTCCCCTTAGTGTTTAGGTATGTTATTTGTAGCTATAGGGCCAGTTCCAATATAGGAATGAGGACTTGTAACCCTACCTATTTATTTATTCATCAAGAAAATAGTGAGATATAGTAGGAACAATATCTATTCCTAGAGAGAAAAATAAAATTTCTATTCTAAATCTATTGACATTGGGGTTTTCCATCCTTTTACAAATTGGACAGTGGGAGGTCCCAAAAAAATAAATCTCCCATGAATGGGGAGAGTCATGGGAATATAATACCTCACAATTTAGAAGCACAGTGTCCACCTTTGTATTTTCTGGGGCAGGATGTGCTGAATGGAAATCAACTACGTGATTCCCTTTCCCGGAAGAATGGGACACAATTTCAGTATCATATTTCTACAGAATGTCCAAACAATATTCCATGTTCCCATTCAACAAGGGAAAACCATGTATGTACCTAATCATATCAATACTAGATAATAGATAGACATTTTTGTGATCCAAGTAATGCCTCATCTTTTTCACAACAAATTTGAGTTCTAGGAGGTTCTTATTGACAATAGAGTATTGGGTCTCAGTACCTAAAAATAATTATATGATTTTTTAGAGACTATTATCGATTCCCACATAATTATTATGTTTGATAAGTGAACCATCTGAGTGTTCAATGGAAGGAACATTTATGATGTGTGGCCTACCATCCACCGTAGGCATTAGGATGGGTGGGGGGATTAGATATTGCTGGAGAATTTCTAAGGCTTCCTAGAAATCATAATCCCATTAATAGGTGATTCCCTTATTCAAAGTCTAGGTGAAGTGAAGATCATTATAGACCATGTTTTATATGAATCTTCAAATGTAGGTGAGGTTCCATTGAATCCCCCATAGTTATATGATATTTCTAGGGGTGAAATTTCTAAAATAGAACTAGTCTTCCCTAAGAAAATTGTGATGCCATTGTGGAATACCAAAATGAAATGGAACTTCGTTGATATTACCCCGAAGATGCATTTCAATGGATTCAACTTCATACTATGTTCTCACAGCATTCCTAAGACCATATGATGTTCCATAATGTGATCACATTATTGTTGGGATTTGACCATTAGGTCAGCGACATAACATTAGGCAATGATTCCCAATAATGGCTTAATGATATGATGCATGACAGATTGATATGTATCACCAACATTATTTATGCTGAAGGTACTCACCTAGTTAAAAAATACCTCTTTATAATCTCTGAAGGTAGAGTATTTTTCATCTATATGAGCCATATTTATCTGATTGTACCCTGAATACACCTCCATGTAGTAGTGGGCTTGGAATCCATTAGATGAATTGATATAGATTTTTTTGATTGGTAATGAAATATTTATTTTGGGTAGTGTTCATTAAGTTCATTAAAGACTACATAGACCATAATTTTATGAGTCTTTTTCATGATAGATATGATTTCAGAAATACATATTGGCTATTTTTCTTCTAATTAAATGTTTTCTATGATAAATTTTTAAACTTCTACCTCTACATTGGTGGAATGAGAGGGGTTCATTCTCTTATATACTTTATTAACGCCCCAATACTCATAAGATAATATGAGATGGTTCAAAGCCACTTCTAAATTAAGTCTGGGAGTTTATGTATTGTTCCATGTGATGACATATCAATGCTTCCTTATAAATGAAATATACACCTCTTTCTTTTTGAGGGGCATAGCGGTAGAAATACATGTAGTTCATCTGTCATATTCTATTCCAATATTTATCTTCCTTATCTATTAAATTATGTTGGATACACCTTCCTCGAATGTGGTTGTGTTGTTCTTGAGGTCATCCTCATCATCTTCCATCATAGAGTCTGTGGATTCCTTTTCATATGAAGATGAAAGTATGGAGGCATCACCATCACTATTGCGGTGATAGGGGTCATGAGAAGAGATATTATCATCCCTTTATTCTTAAATAGTTTTATAGAGACATAATAGATTATTTTCTTTTACACTATCGCTATATAAAATAAGGGATTGGAACTATAGGTTAGTTACACCACCTTAACTATATATATGGGGAGAACATAGTTATTGTTGATCATACGCTAGGGATTCACAGGGGTGGTCCCTAATCCATTGAGTGATTCCACCTGTATATCATCATCAACAATAAGTTTCTTACATCCCCTTTTGAATTAACATGTATCAGAATATACGGCTACAGAAGTCTCAAAGGGGGAGAAACCACCATGCAATATGCCAATCTTTCTATCAAAGGGGTATTTGAAATGCTGAGGGAATGTTAAAGGTAACTCCAGGTTGATATGGTTGCAATGCCTTCCAAGTATATAATTTTATGTTTTCATTATCTATAGAACCATAAAATTAGAATTATATTAGATATCTCTAAATTTATCTTCATGATTGATCCTCTTGATAGGGAATTTTTCTTGCTTGTCACACCCTTGAATGTTTTTCCTCTTGGGAGAAAAATCAAATTCTTTAAATCCCAAACATTTTTGGGTTCGAATATAGATGTGGTTGATACTGGAACCATTATCAATCAAATACCTATTAATTTATTCATTATTGAGCCTTCATAAAACATTTAGTGGCTTTATGTTCCTTTTACGGAATGCTTACTAATCTTATTCCATGAATGACATCGTGACTTGGCATTCAGTTGACACGGTCACCACTAGTTAAACCTCGACTCTAGAAACTTACGTTGTGAGATCCTATTGGATTTGGATTGATGTAATAAGATCCACCATATGTTCTATTGAATTATAGAGAATATCATAAAATGGGATCTTGGTAGGGAGAATCAACAAGAATTTCATAATGTCATATGTTTCTTCCAGATGGTAGTGCCTCCCAATGTTGGGTTTGTCTATGAAATTTGGCTCTGAAGATGTGGCATTTGGCATGGGTGGTGCCAATGATTGTGCATAGTTTGATAGATTATCATCCTCTGGTGGGATGTTCCATGCCTTCATTATTAGTTTGGGGTAGAATAGATAATCAAACACCCGTTTGGTGGGTATGTAAGACAACTGGGTACGAATGACCACAGAAAGGTTATCAGATGCCTCCATTCCTCTTTTGAGCCTACTAGATTTCTTCCATATGGGTCTTAGCTATATATATATATATATATATATATATATATATATATATTCTCCATGGGTACATGACCGGGATATTGGGTTTGAACCAATTTAGGTTTTCCACTCAATTCTTAGTTCTGGTACAAGCGGCCTTCTATTCCCTGATTATATATGATAAAATCATATTCTAAAACATATTAATAATTTAATAATGGGTAATCCAAATATATCACATTAAAATAACCAATGATGATATCTTCATTTGAAGAGGGTTTTATTTGGTTGGGAATTTCCCATTTTATGGATGTTGTAGGGGAAAATCCTAGAAGAGTTAGATATTTCATTGGAAAATAATATGATTCCTCCACATATTATTATTATTTATTTTGATGGTCACACACACCTTCAGAAGGCATATTTGATCTTCCTCATTGGGTGGTTGAGATAATGTGGATCTAGATATCTGTTCTCTCAGGGTGTTCGTAGCATGATAAATTATTTTTCCATTCATCTTATTGTTGAATCATTGCACACACTTGGTCGAGAAATTTTCCCAATCACCCTCTTACTCTGAAAAGGAAATATTTATGAAATTCACCTACTGTACCATCTATCCAAGAATGACCGATAATTGAAAAAAATTATTTCAAGATGAATAATATCAAGAAATTATATCAGATAAATTTATGGAAAGGTGATTAGTTGGGAAAACCAGTGAGGTTGACCTCATCTTTCATCATGGGATACAGTAGCATGATCATTTTTTTGTCCATGGATGCATTGAAATAACCAAGGACTTGTTCATTTTTGAAGGACTATTAGTTTTTTCATCTTTTCCTCAACTATTGGGAAACACTAAATTTATTATACTTCTAGAGACAAGTGATTTTATGGTTCTCACCGCTTGACAGGAGGTAATGGACATCTTGAGGCCTACCTTAGTTCTTGGATAGTCACTGTTACTATCATGAGAGTGAAAACTATATCTTCTACTTTTCTTTTTTTCACGTTCTTATGGACATGAGTTGGGTTTTGGATCCCATTCACTGAATGGATTACACATTAAATTTTACCATTTTTATAAACTCACAAAACCTGCATACATACATCATTGGTATTATGGTTTTCTCTAAATCACATTGAATATTTTCAGCAGAATGATATAATAGTTTATCTTATAAGAGGAGATGTTGAGGGAATATTTTAGACACATACACCTTGATATGATGTTATAAACCCTCTAATTTTTGTGTTTCTTTAAATTTATCTAGTCATTGATCATCATTTTCCTCACATTGAAAATGAAATTTTAAATTAATTTTCAATGTTGGTCTTCCTATCCTACAATAGAACCTTATGGAAGACTGTTGTTCCATAGAAATATTAGCGCTATCAGAGTCTATAAAAACAACTTCATATTTATGCCTCCTATTAAAATAAAGGGCCTATTATGAACCCACATAATCATATATTGTGTCTGTGATGTTTTTCATATATTTATTTCACCATCAAGAGTTTAGAATTTATGACTCTCAAAATTGGATGGATGCAAAGTGTTATCCACCCATTTAGGATATGGATTTATCCCAAAATTCATAGGTGTGTGTCACCCTCCATGGGCTTCCATATGAGTATCTAGGTCATGAAGATATTATTCATATTATGGGAACTGAAATTTGAGCTATATCCTATCTAAATAGAGCAGGTGGGGGTTTGATGTGTCCCCACATTTATCTCCCTCTAATTCTCACTTCATCCTATGTCTGAGAGATCACCTTATCGATGGAGAAATTATCTATAAAATAGAAGAAAGTAAAGATAGTTTATGAATTCCACATTTATGTAAACTATATTCTTAGATCTAGATCTAATGTGAATCTCAGATACCTCTCTTTTTTGGAGGATTGTATATGGGGGGAGAATAATCATATCGTCCTAAATACAATACCTAGTGGGAATATTTCCCAGAGTAGCTCCTCATTGAATAATTTATGTGCTTTTATCTCACTCTGATATTGTAAAAATTGTTCCTATATGGAATGAAGATCGTCTTTTCTCGGTGTTGATTGTGATTTAATTGTACCATTACATTTTTCTTTGGCAGTGTACAATTGTTGAGGTTGAAACTTGGTATTCAAAGGTTATAGATTATGGAGAATTAAATTGGTTCTAGATTCATCTAGACTCATTTATTTCATCCAAACACCTTACTTGTAGGGTATATTTTTTGTATTTTGACCCTCTTCAATTTTATCTAAATCCTCAATGTCTACCATGTTGATTGAGATAACATACATATAGGCATTTTAGGGAAATGGTGGTTGTCCCATTACTTTCAAGAAAACATGAACTGTTTTCAGTACCTTCATCATGTTCATTATTCACACCATTTGACATATTGATATTTTTTATCTTCGGACTTCGGCGGGGTCTAATTTCATTTTTCATACGTTCCGCCCTCCTTGGTCTAGGAACAATGACTTGGATGGAGGTTCCAATCATGATTTCTGAATGGGCCACGACCAGAAGTGGTTTGTCATGTGGTGGGAGGAAAAGATGGGATGTCGATCATCAATCATTACCTCCCATACTTGAGAAGACTATATATCTCTATGATTATAATTAAAATAAGCCCAACCATATGGGATGGGGGTTATTCAAGGATGGAATCGTCATTGATTTGTCTTGTTGTGCAGGATCCAAGCATTCTAGTTGGACAATTGATGACTATCATGATTGATATAATGATATAAATTCCCTTATCACAGTGGGAAGGGGTAGATCTAGAATCACAGTTGATGTCCTTGATACCCTCTCAAGGGATGATGAATAAGGGGATATATATTTAGATATAAATTCCCCCATCCCAATGGGTTTTCTTTTTTTCACAACATCATCCAATTTATCAAGAATCCTCTCCAGAGGTAAAGATATGAGAGATAGAGGCATTAGTAGATATTCTCCTGGCCGGGCGAGGTGGGTCTGCTCCGGGACAGCTGTTATGGTAGTTGTTATTGTATACCATTTCATACGTCATAATTGTTTTCACGTTAATGATGGGTGTGATGGAAGCCCTTGGGAGAAATATTATTCACATGATGTTTTTGGTTGATCTAAAAGTACAGTTCCATACATGAAATGAAATCCTACAGCTTCAAGGGGCCCAATTTTATGTCTTTGTGGCTATCCTCTCCCTTCATTCATGATTTCTAGGAATAGTTGATATAGGGGAATTCCGTTGTGGTGACCAATGGGACGGAGAATTACATAGTCCCATGATTTTTTTGGAGGCTATAAAATTAAAATACCCCTTATTTGAGGGGGTTATCTATTCTATGGATGAGGTAATGTGTAAAAAACAATATATTCCATATAATAGAATATAAAAGCATGATGGGGATTTGAACATTTGTTTTTGAAGGTTTTTGATACAATGATAGACTGAATGTTGCAGATTTACATTATTCATTACCATTTATGGATCAAATGCCATGGAGATAACATCTACGTCTATCTAACAATAGAGTATCATGATGGTCTGAAGGTAACCCTTCATATCCAAGATAAGGTATGTTTCTAGCCTTCAGTCAATAATGTCTATCCTACAGATTTTGTAATAGATAATACATGCACTTCTTTTCTATATCATCAAGGACCTCATAGTCAGAATTGGAGATGGTTCGTAACACGATTGCATGGTTTTTTGCCTAAATCACTCTATATGTTAATGTAGGTATCTACTTCATCACAATTACATGCCTCTGTCTAGTCATTCTATAAAAATTATTCTATTATTAACCTATTTACTATAGTGAAGGGTTGCTGGAGGATCATATGGAATTGTATGTCATTGTCCCCAATGTTTAAGGAACCTCTATATACAAATGATTTGGAGTTTGAGTCTCCTCTCTATAAGATTGCATCTTCTAAAGGGGGGATTTTCATGTCGATGTGAGATATCACCATGGGGTGGTCAACCCCAGTAGATGTTAGGAGTTAAGTCCATATGATCTATCTATACACTACCACAGGGAGGAATATCTTTGAATCATCATCTTCTACATTGGGTGAAGAGTTTAAGGACCCTTTTGGTGTTGATAACATATCTTGAACAACCTCAAGGACATTGGTAGTACGTAGATGATAAATATTGGTCATGTTATACGTTATTGTCGAAATATAATGACCTGCCATTTTAAATTGTGTAGGGATAAGATCATGTTGTATAACGGTTTCCAGAACATTCTTATAACCTTATTATGTTCAGAGAGTATGGTCCAACTACTAATAAGATTCTGGAATATTCTGATGAGCTATATAATTATTTAAAGGAATATGATCATATCCCATGGAAAGTTCCATTATCTCATAGTGATCCTCATTCAGGACGAAAATATGATCCTAATCATGTGACTTTTTAATATGCATCTGGTATTTCTTGTTAGCTATATGAGCCCACCACAAGGCATGTTCCTCTCTTACCTGATTAGCCCCGGTTGGAGCACGAATATAATTCTGGTCTGAATATTCATTACCTGTCAGAGTATGTCAAAAGTCTTATCTAATTGAATAATGGATGTCAGATTACTCTTATATTCCCTTCATATTATTCTACGTTATTAATTTTTTAGAGGAAGTAGAAATATATGTCTGGCTTTCCTGATCTTCTAGAATACTCTAGAATGATTCATTGATAAGAATATAAGCCTCTCTTGAGGATTGAGGGATTCTCACTACGTCCACCTCGGCTACAATAGGGACATATGCCTGATCCTAGGCCTTTAGAGTACTATAGGGTATCTTTGCTAGGAATATGAGCCTATCAAGAGGCACGTGCCTCTCTAACTAGGCGATCTGTGGCCAAAACAGTGATATTAGCCTAGTCCTGGTCATTAGGAATATGCCAGATAATTTTATCAAAATTCATTTGCCCATGTCCTAAGGCATGTGTTTGTATCACATGGTGACACCTATTTGGAATGAGTAAATGAGCCTAGTCGGATGCCTCTTACCTTATCAAAATATTTCTATAATTCTCCAAGATGGGAGAAATAAAGTTCTCTTGCTCTGATGTAGCCACTTTTTGGTGATGATCAGTGTTTTGAGATTTCCTAACTATGTGGAAATGAATATATGCCTGTCCAATTATCTACAATAGTGGAACAATAATAAAGAAATGTTCTTCACATATTGTCAAAATTTATTGGCATTTTAGAAAAGTTTTTGTATGGATATATGCCTACACATTTTCCTTCGCCACTATATACCAGAAGATATCATCTATTAATTTGGGGATATCAGACCACATCTATCCTTTTTGTGAAACCAAAATATATAGATGGACTTCATGAAGATGGGTTGAGATATGAACCCTCTTCATGCATGTTGCAATAATATGTCAGCATACTTGTTCTGATTGAAAATGGATATGAACCTAAAAAATTTCTCTTTGAGAATATACTGACATGGGTCATCATCTAGAGCGGAGATATGAGCCCTGTCATGGATATACGGTGACTTCCTCAGACTATTTTTCTTCTTTTCTGTTTGTGCATGGTCGTCAGAGGTGACAATGCGTTGGGTGGTACACTTAGTAGGCGAAAAGTGTGTACCTGTGGGACGATGCCACTAACAATCGTTGAAAAGTGCCCTTATGTAACCCATGAACCATACAAGATCCATATTTAGGATCTTATTCCATGTTCATTAGATATAAAATGTAATAGTTGTCTTTCTCCAGGGATACTCTCATGAAGTGATTGGTTGTTGAAATGAGGGCCACTGTCTTAGCCGAAACCTCCCAGGGAGACACATATACAATAGTTTTTATGCTTAAAGAACCTCACGGATATCATACAAGGTCGATATTGTAACAACGTTTTTTACACTAATAATATAATGTTCTCCACGTATAATTGGTTTTTATGGGAAGGTGAGATTATTATTTAACCTATGCGGGTTGCTGCCTTTTGTGATTTACTAGATCAATCACTAGATGAAATGTCAATATCTATATTAAAGATTCTATTGATGAGAGTTATATCTATATTCATTTCGAAAACAATTTTTTTTCACTAATTAGTGTAATATAGTAGGCATGATGTTTTCAATCATATACACACAGTTAACACAAATTTCATATTATTCATGATCCACCCATTCAACTCATTTTCGCATGTCAAAAGGAGGATAGATTTATTTTATAAGAACCTTGGTGTTAGAAGGAATGATTTAATATCATTCTAGCCTTTCTTATTTTCTTATATAGGATCATCAAAAAAATGTTTCCAGGAATATGATTAACCAATCATTCTATTATATTAGAGTTTTGTATTGGTATTTCCCTATTTTTCGTTGCGTTTGGTGTGAGAAAAATCCCAATGAATAAAAACCTTGTTTTTTTTATTTTATAGATTCAGGTCGGGTTCAGAAATTCTGTTTTGATGGAGAAGAGATGACTATAGAAACCCTCACTGAGGTGGGTTTTCCTAGATTTAATAGTTGTTTGTCGGGGGATTCATTTCTTACACAATCACTAACATTAGGTCACCATTTTCATTCTTAATGGAAACCTCCATTTGTTCCCTCATTCATAAATTTGTGTATACCTACTTTCCAAATGCATGATGCCAATTGGGTTTTCATAGAAAATTATTGTTAGGGTTCTTCATTAGATGAGATAATGGAAGGTCAGGCTCATCACCCCCTTTTGAGGGGAATTGTTGCCAATTCGAGGATTATATTATATATTTATGATATTCTGATGAATCAATTTCAAATTATTATATAGTTCTAGTTATTATAACAAATTTTTATAGGATTATTGTTATTATATACAATAGAAATAGAATATCATTGATGAACAGAGGAAAGTCATATCTCATTAGTGAAGAAAACCATATGTATCTGAGGCTCTTTATCTTTTTCTAAGTGATGGATAGATTCTTTATAGGATAAATCCATTTAAAAAGATAAATTTTAATTTTCTACTATGTTGGGATGCATTAAATATTATGAGGAGTAGATTTAACTATTATGTGGCATCTTACATATCCACATTATTACTAGAATCAATACCCACAATGTTTGTTAAACATAGGGAATTTAATTTAATTCAAAGAAGACATATGTAAAGGCACTAAGGAAAATAATGTTTGAGCTCGAGCCTCAAGAAGACGTCATACGTTTCCTCATTATGATATAATAATAGTTATCATAGATTGATCACTCCCTAGGGAATGACACTATGTAGACACCCATATATGTAGGGGTGTTTTGTATCATGCCACTCATCGAGGATTGAAAATTGAGATTTCCCTAGGTGGTGGATATTCATGATGCCAATGTGGTGTTCATTGGAGTTCCCTAAGCCCTTATAAGCTATGCTAGGTTTGAGAAAAAAGGGATATCAAGAGATCAACATCGTTCTGTATAGATATGGTACTTTTGTACTGAGACATACATTGGGAAGTTTAATATATGTATCAGACCTCAGGGAGGGGTCCTACGTATCTTGGTTGTTGAATGAATTTATATAGTCTTAGTTTAGTTATCTCTTAGTCAGCTGGTGGAAGAGTAAATATGATCAACCCATGGGAATGAATAGTTCATGATGATTTAAATATTGGGGACATGGCATGACTAAAATTTATGTTAATGCCCATTTTTGTTTTGACAATGACCATTGGATGAAGTCATATGTATATTGGTTATGGAATCAATCAACCACCTTTTAGTTCAATTGATTAAGGCTCACGCATTGGCATTTCCCTTTCCTTTTTAGAGGCTTATGATGAAAATGATATGATTATTGTATCTCCCTAAGAAAATATGATCTATTCTGAGTGTGATAATGAAGGGATGGAAATTGATCAGTTTCATTTCATTGTGGATTAGGGACTTATGCATTACAATAGCCCTTTGAAGGTTTTATATAGATATTGTACCTCAGTAAGTCATCCAACGTATCCCAGTTATGGACGAAACTATATTTCTTGTAGGTCATTAATCATGGATTACATACTAACATTATCTTAATATGTAGGAAATATCATATCAAGATGGTGGTTGGGGTCATGCAGTAAATTTTCCCTATCCTTGGTAGAGTCTTTATATGCAAATGTTATGATAATTTCATCTCCCTAAGCACATGTGAGCTATCATCAATGTTTCAAACAAGGGATGTAAGTCTCACTACATATGGATGTTGGACATATGTACTAAGTCAAATCCATGGATGGTTATTATGGAGCTCGAGCTTTGAAGAGGGGTTATTGATGTCCTATTTATGGAAGGAATCATATTTATCAAAGTTCATTCGATTGGAGATTTTATACTGTGATTTC
The DNA here is from genome assembly GCA_963277665.1 of Viscum album. Lineage (NCBI taxonomy): Eukaryota > Viridiplantae > Streptophyta > Magnoliopsida > Santalales > Viscaceae > Viscum > Viscum album. Next base: position 487,226,389 of record OY728153.1, on the reverse strand, counting down.
CATTATAATAAAGGATTACTCACTAACGATGAACAAATCTATCATATCCTAGGATTCCTTTTGATGTGGTATGATTTATTTCCTATCATGCATTGATTTTCCACTAGACATGACATGGTTGTCTTCCTGACATGTTAGATATTGTATTCATAATATAGCAATAGGAATGTTTCTAATGCCCTCTTCGGGGTGCGCACATCTGTTTGTTTGAGGATGACAACACCGTTTCCCAACAATCCCACGTTCCAAAGGTGGGTGACATCTGTCACCAGTTCAGGGACATTTTATCCTTGATTGAAAAGGGAAGATGGGATGTTGATTCTTTCTTCAGTGGATTCCTCCATAGAAATCGTTACCAAGTTTGATTCTCCCTTAAAAATTAAGTTGTTGTTTGTGAATCTCCTTCCCAATGCCATATCATTATGGACACCGATTAATTGAACTACTTCTGTTAATACATTCTAGGGCGTCTTGACAGGTAGAAACCTACGGTCAGAGTAGATGAAAACATTAGGCATTCTGGGGCATCTCTGGAAGCATGGACATTGGGGAACCTATATTCTACCTCATAAGAGGGAATTCAAGGGCACAGAACCTGAGGCATCCCATTTCAGTCACGGGGTATCTTATACGGGAGGCATGTCTCTGAGGTTTTCCTCAAATTTCCATGTTTAGCATGGGGTATGTCACATGTTTAATGTCTAGGGAATATGTTTATTCCAAAGGCATGTCTTCTGAGATTTTTCTTAGACATCTTATGTTTAAAACGGGGTATGCCGTGAGTTTAAAGTCTTACATAGAAAGAATGAGAGTGAGAAGAATTTTCCATGGAGATGGATCAGATTGGTATATCCCAAGAAGGGAGTTCCAAGTGTTTTTACAAGGTGGATAGATTCGAACACTCAATAAGAGAAGAACTAAGATGGTGTGTCCCATAAAGGTAAGATGTCACACTGTGAAGGCTAATCTAGACACCACTATGGGTAGATCAGGGAGTGTGTAGCCTAGAATGGGGAAACACTAAGGTTTACCATTGGCTGTGATTGATCCTCGTAGTGGTTTCCTTCGTACCAAGTGTAGATGACAGGGTTCAAACCCATATAGTTCAAAGGGGTGATGAATTGGGGAGTACAGAAAGCACAACATCCCGGATACATGCTGGTTCTTATTCATGGAAATCATCCCATATCAAGAGGTATACTCTTTGGTGGATGGTTATGGATGTTGTGGGGCTTATGAATTGTTAGCTACCTGGGTGACGTAAGGAGCGGCGATGTGGAAGTGGATGACATGATCTAACCGGGATGTGGTGGCCCAGGTAAGAATCAGAATGGATGATGGAGGGTTGAATAAAGTGGATGGAGAATGAGATGGAACCAACGTGATGATGATGATGATGTTGGTCTTGAGCCTCGAACAGACTTCCTACATTTTCCAAGGGTTGTGAATCAATGTCCGCGTAGTTCGGTGGGATAATGGGACACATGAAGAGGCAACCTGTGATAATGGACGTGTGGAAGGGATGTAGAGTAAATAAAACCTCCAGGATGGGGCATGATCATCCTGGAACTAATGGGATCGAGGGTTAGATCAAGATGAGACATGGACATTGGGCTTGAACCTCAGGGAGGCTTCCTACCTATCCATGTGGCAGGGAATCAAATTCCACATAGTTCATATGAAGATGACTTACAGTCGATTGGGGACTTCAACGAATTAACGCCCAATGGGGATGACAATGGCTTACCACTGTATGGGGGTCGCAACAGCCTGATGATGGATGGGGGTCGCAACGGCTTACTACTAGATTGGGTTGATAGTGGATTACCGTAGGATGGGGTTGATCCTTAGGGAGGCTTCCTATGTAAATTTTCTAAGAGATAAGGATCAATTCCCATGTAGTTTGAATGAGTACAATTTAGCATCTTGCAAGAAGAAAATGGGGACGTACAGTTTAACTTCATGCATGACCATGGTGTACCAATGTGAAGTGTTCGGGACCAATGGGTGTTGGGATTAAAACTCAAGGAGTCATCCTACGTACCTTTCCTTATCATGTTTCAAATCCCACGTAGTTCAGTTGGAGTGGGAACTGACGTCAAGAAGGTCAGAACCAATGGATGGCAGGAATGAACCTCATGGAGACTTCTTACATACATTGCCTTGGAACGGATCAAAGTCCACGTAGTTCAGGTGGAGTGGGAACAGACATGAAGGGCGTAAGAAAAAATTATGGTGGGATTTAACCTCATGGAGGCTTCTTACGTACCTTACATTGGCTAGGATCGAAGTCTACATAGTTCGGGAAGGTGTTTGGGGCCTACACTCTAGGCTGCCTGGAGAGGATGTCATGGTCAATGCTTACTACTCTATGACCATGTGAGTCGTGCTCGGTGTGAGAAAAACAGGTGGACAAGACCTGATGATAATGGTGAAATGGTGCATCCATGAAGGGTGATGAATGTGGCTTATGCAAGGAAGCTTCCCGGGTGATGCTATGGAGTGGAAACGTTGGATGAGCCATACGCAAGGTTAATGGGGCTATGGAGCAGAAATGGTGGATGGGGCTGCTATGGAGTGCCAATGTTGAATGGGGCTTACACAAGGATGTTTCACAGGTTCCTCTATGTAGAGGCAATGGTGAATGGGGCTTATTAAAGGAAGCAACCTGGGGGACACTATAGAGCAGCAATGGTGGATGGGGTTTACACAAGAAAGCTGGTCGGGTGCTACTATGGAGTGAAAATGGTTGATGGGGCTTACACAAGTAAGATTTCCAAGTGCTGCTATGGAGCGGAAATGGTGGATGGGGATTACACAAGGAAGCTTCCCATGGTGTCTTCCTCATGTCTGGACATGAGGGCATCCTAACCCATTGGTTGCTTGAGTCCTTCAACTATGGGCTAGTGCACAAGAGGGATAATGCCACGGTAATTGTAATCTGTTTGATCAAAGGGTGATGAAAAGTGTGAATTACATGACCAACATTTGGAATGCGGTGAGGGTGGCATAGAGATGAAGGATAAACGTTGAAAGTGTTTGAAACAGTGCATCCATAACGTGTTAGCCTGAAATAGGGACAAAAAATGGTGGTTGACTATTGACCATTTTTGAAACACATGACCTTACTAAATCATTCTTCCAATGTCTTCAGGGAAATTGGCCCATGTGAATAGGTCAGTTGATGGGGCATGGGACCAGGCTGTTAGGGGGTCCCTTCAGACATGGATGTGGATGAAGATCCAAAAGAAGGACATGTAAAGCATAAGGTGGAGTGATGGAACATTTGAAAGTATTCCAACTCTCCTAAAATTATGCCACTATAATCATCGAATTTGGCATCTTATGCATGGAGCATAAGGAATCTCTTGTTTGGATCAAGTGGCATCCAATGTTTGGAACATAGGGTGTACTACAGTTTATAGTCATGTAGATAGGAATATTGGCATCTCATGCTTGGAGCATAAGGCATCACTTTTTTGGATCAAGAGGCATCTTATGTTTGAAACATAGGGTCTACTATAGTTTAGAGTCATGTAGAAAGGATTTTTTGCATCTTATGTGTGGAGCATAATTCATCACTTGTTTGGATAAATATGAATCCTATATATGTCATATATGGTTTTCTAGATTTTATATTCATGTATAGAGGACTGTTGGAATCTCAGTCTTAGATCATAAGACATCTCTTGTTTGGAGCAAGAGGTATCCTATGTTTGGAACATAGGGCATACTATATTTTAGAGTCATGTTGAAAGGATAGTTGGAATATCATGCTTGGAGAATAAGGCATCAACTGTTTGGAGCAAGAGGCATCCTATGTTTGGAACATAGGGAGTAATATAGTTTAGAGTCATGTAGAAAGGACTATTAGGCAAAAGGCATCTGGAAATGGCTAGTGTTGGGACAGACGCATGAATGACCCTTTCTGGATCATCCTAGAATATGAGCCATGTGGTATGGTTTAGAGGAGTTGCTTGAGGAATGGTTCAACTCAAGGTTCCTGGGGAATAGATGATGAAACTCTCAACACACGACATGGAAAATAAACCAAGAAGAATATGTCGACTCAAGGTGTTTCATGGTGTGTGGAGGTGTATGTCAAATCATAGTATTCTATAGGTGGAAGGTGGTTTCCCATAAGGCCGCAATGGAAAATGCTGACATCCTTGCCCGAAAAGATTGCGGTGTGACTCTATATTCTTCATGGGGGTTATTGACATAAGCGATGGTAAGAGCATCACAAAGGATAGGTCTTCACAAAGTTGATTCATGGAAAAAGGGGCTTGCATAGCATGGGGTCTCGCGAAGAAGCTTCACGAAAGAATGCTTCTCATGGAGCATGGAATCGCGGAGCGTGGACTTGAAGAGCACAGAATCATAGAGAATGGACTTTCAAAGCATGGACTCATGGTGTGTGGACTCACAGAACATGGAATCGTGGAGATTGGACTAGCGTAAGATGGACTCGTGGAGCGTGGACTCACGGATCATGGACTCGTGGAGCCTGGGCTCACAGACCTCGGACTCTCAGAGCATTGACTTGCAGAGCATGGACTTGTGGAGCAGCTTCATGAAGGAAAGATGAGCTCTGCAAAATGGTAGATCATCCACCCAATGGGCGGTGTGACCATCATGTGAAGGGGGGGTGAGCCATTTGTTTATAGTCAAGAGGCATCACGAATCAGAGGTCGCTCTGCACGAAGACAGGGCTTACTCCGCTACAGGTTTGCGAACCTCAAATGGGTTCATGGAGAATTCATCCTCCTTAATATGTGGCATGTTCACGAACATCAAATGGGTTCACAGAGCATCCCACCTCTATGCTTTGCGGTGGGTTCGCAAATATAAAAGGGGTTCATGGAGCATCCCTCCTCCTTTCTCCACGGTGGGTTCGGGAATGTCAAATGGGTTTGTGAATCATCCTACCTCCTTACTCCTCGGTGGATTCACGAAAGAGGAACTATCCGTTGGGGCGAGGCCCCGAGGGCTGTAGTCATGTTCCCTTTCTCTGCGATCACGGAGGGAGCTCTGCGAAGGGGCTCTACATACCAGTTTTTCAGACCAACATCAAATGTCCATAACTCCTAATCCATAATTTCGTTCAGTCCCAACGACATACCAAATCGATGCTTAAAAAGCGGGATATGATCTTGGATCATGTATGGAAGCATTTGGAATATTTCAGTTAGGCAATTTCCGATGCCAAAAAATCCCCCCTAATAATGGGGTCCAACAAGGATGAAGAGGGTGAGGCATACCACATTATGTGGAAACAACTGTGGAAAATGCATGTATTGGGTTCCATTGTTCCTCGATCGCATTGAGGATATATCTTACTAAATCTCTAGGCATGTGTGAGACATGATCGGTGTGGAAACCCATTGATAATAGGAGATCATTCACCTGAACGATAGTGATATAAAATGCAAGGTGTGAGGGGATCAGAATGGTACAGTTATTTCCATTGGGAGCATCCTAAAATAGGGATTCCAGGAGGATAATGGGGCTCTCTAAATATCCGATCATGATTTCTAGGTAGAAATAGGGAGACTAGATTAGAGAATGAAGCTCTAGGAATAGTTAAATTACTATTTTCCCAGTGTGCTCTTGTGCACAAGTGGGGTAACTCTAGGGGAATTTGAATCAATCCGTAAAGAGGGGAATGGAATGTGTGAATCACAATTCCCAGGATTTAGAACACTGTGGTGGTGGAATGATAATGAAGGGTAACTGCAGAATGCATTTGAAACATAGTATCCTTTTTGTGTCAGCCTGAAATGGGGATATCAAATGAGGGCCGGCCATTGACCATGTTCGAAACACAGGGCCTGACTCATAATGATACCAATTTGTCTTCAAAAACATTGGACCAGGAAAGTAGGCGTTTCATGGGACAAGAATCCATACTATATGGGAGTTCTTTTAGACATGAAAGTGGATGAGGGTGTGAAAAAAATTCATGAAAAGCATGATGGGTGGAGTGATGGGTTCTTCTAATGGATTTCAACAATCATGAAATTATGCCACCATGGTGAAGACTCCTTAGGTGGGAACAACGTTCTAATCAAGGATCATATCTACATCTGAACATGACCTCTCTGGTAAGGACCTGGAATGACATGTATTATTAATTCATACCAATGACGATGATAGACACGTATTTTAATGTCATACAGTGTGGATGATGCATATACTTTCCAGGTCATAATGCATGGAACATGGTTAACAGTTTAAAGTCATGGTATATGGACCGTAGGCTCCTATATTAAGGTCAAAGAGACTGGACCGTGATCAGGGATGAGGGGCTAGGAGGGTTAACGTCCCTATGTTTGGGCCCGAGGTTGAATTATTGGGCATCACTATGCAACCCATTAAGAGGATAATCAATCCAAACTTAGTTCTTGAAGAACGATGTGGTGAGAGACTGATGCGAATATGGGAAATCCTTTCTAGAGACGGATCTAATGCTTCCCATAGTTACTATGGGGAATCATGAACTTGTTCATAGTAGGGACTCCAGTTTAAAGTCATGCGTTGAGGATGCGGTTACCCGGAATGGAAACTGCTTGGTGTGGTGCATATCCCAATGAGAATAAGAACATAAATAGTCCACACCACACCATGCTATCTATGGGGAATATTTAGGGTGAGAGACTGAAGTTGAAAAATTGGTTGGGCCCAAGACAGGTTTTATGGGAATTCCAACATATCCAATTAGGATGGGAATCAAGACACATATAGTTCTGGAATATACAGCGTAGTATAACGTCATGCAACAAGTACATAGAGTTGTCTTAGTTTTTGTTCATAGAGCTCGAACCGTAGGTGGCGAGACACTTCCAAATGATTGAAATCCTCAACTAAATTCCTAAGCCCCCATGAGCTATGATTGATATGGGAAACAAGGGTAGATAAAGTTGTTGTTACACATGGAATACACAAATAAGGGAAATTAGTGTGGGGTCCCGAATGACACATCACCATGGATTGTCTTTCTAACGTGAAAATATGCACTGGGGGATAGTACCAAGAGTATCAAAATATCACTTAGACGTAATGGAGTGGAACATTACGGAAATCATGCAACCAATATTTAATTCTTGATGGGGTTGGTGTGATGATAGAGGATAAATGTTGAACTTGTTTGAAACACAACATATATATCGTGTGACCTGAAATGGAAACAAAAAATGAGTGTTGAACACTTACCATGATCAAAACACATGACATGTATTAATTTGTCAGTCGAGATCGTCATGGACGTTGGCCCGAAATTATAAGAGATCCCTTAGGCTATGTATCCATACCATTAGGGGGACCTTTTGTATGTGAGAGATTATGGAATCCCAAATAAAGGAGAGCATGAAGCCTGAGGATGGGTGATAACATGTCCATGAAGGATTAAACACTCTAGGTGCCGAATAAGAGTTCTTCTGGGCACATTGGTGGCCTAAAAAGATGGAGAGGTACATGGAATAGTTGTTACAATCTCTACATGAATGAAGACATAATCCCATACTACACCACATGCCCTTCCTCCTAGAGGACTCAAACCAAGGGGCCTGAGATTTGAGGTTTCTAAGAAGCAGGGATGGTCCTGAAGATGAATTGTCCAGGTCTTCCTATGTATCCCATGTGGATGAGAATCAAGCAATAAGTAGTTATGAGGGTTCCACATAGTTTATCAACATGCGGTAAGTACATGAAAAATGAGAGGTATCTCAACAAGTTATGTGTACAACATGACGAGTGACCCGACATGAATGATGACATAATCTCATACAACACCATACAATACTATGTTAGAACTTGGGACAAGAGACCGAAAAGTCCGAGGGACCTGAGGATGGGCCATGGATGGAATGTCACATCCAGTTTGTAGTTCATTTCTATACAAGAAAATTGTTGAGTGGTTTTATGTCCTTCAATTTGGACGGATCACACTGTTTAATTTCGTGTGATGAGGATAGTTGTGATCTTAGTTTAAGGTCATAGAACTTAGATCATTTCATAGTTTATTGTCACACGGGGTGATACTGAGCAGTTTAATGTCATGATTGAAAAAGATGAATAGTTTAATGTCATTCAAGATGATGATGTGCAGTTTAAAGTCGTGCAGGACAATAATGCAGTTTAACATCATACGGGACGTAGATGAACAGTTTAACGTCCTGTAAGATGATGATGCAGTTTCACATCATGCATGATGATGATGTTGTTTTACATAATTCATGATGATGGTGCATTTTCATATCATGTGGGACGATGATGTAGTTTAACATCATGTGGGATGATAATGCAGTTTAACATCATACGAGACGATGATGCAATTTAACTTCATGCAGGATGAAGATACCTATGTCACTCAACCATATTAGTACACATCCAGACAAAACTACTAAGCGCATGGGATTCATGCTCGGTGTGGGAAACAAGAAGTAATGATGGGATTTTCCTGACACATGGAAGCACACAGAAAGGGGAATGGAGATTCCTGGCTAGAAATATCCCATTGACACTAGCCCACTTATTCAACATGCAAAGATGCACGGAATGGTAAAACCAAGGGTGTTGGAGTTCCAACCAAACATAGAGAGGTGAAAAAAGGTTGAATCATAGCGTTCGATATCTGGATTATAATTATGTTGGTGTAATGGTGGAGGATAGTTGTTGACCACATTAGAAACATAACATCCATATTTTGTTACCGGGAATGAGGATAGAAAAATGTCTATTGACCACTGACCACGTTCGAATCACGGGACCTGTTCCAAAATTTTCATCCAATGTTTTCCGGGTTGTTGGCTTAGGATAGTAGGTGAGCTATAGGCCAATAATCTATTCTATTAGGGGGTCCCATTAAACAAGAAATAATTCATGGATCCAAATAAAGGGACTCGACATATCATGGTGATGGATTGGGATTATGTTGAATTGGAGTCCAATACTCTAGGTTCTACAGCACAATGCATCCGAGCGTGTCAGTGGGAAGACGTAGTTGGAATCAGATTAACAGACCCTGGTGTTTCAAATAGATTAATGTCTTATTTCTTAGTCCAAATTTTCCTAGTTTATGGTCATAGAGTTCATACATGGTGATTAGTTTAAGGTTGTGTAGCTAAGACGAGTGATGGTTGGTGTTTATGGCCACATAGATTTGACCATTGTTGTTGTAGTTTTAGGCCACATAGCTTTGACCAAAATGTTGTACAGTTTTTCATCATGTGACCAAGACGTTGTCTCATAGTTTAATGTCAAGCGACCTAGATGATGGTTGTTATGTAGTTTAACTTCCTGCAACTAGGATGTGGTTGTTACGTAGTGTAATGTCATGCAACTGGGATGTGAAACCAGAAGTATTGTGTCGGTTGAGGGATGGTCATATCTACCCCATTTTTTGATCTTTATTGATGGGTGAATCTATATGAAGGGATTTCCCTAAAATTCCCCAAGCTTAATCATGGAGGTTCTTCATGCGTGAGCTGGGCTACCTCATAGTGGGAATTCTGCAAGCTAGTGTCAAGGACATAAAGAGGACCTCTATTTTTTATAAAATGTTGTATTTGGGATGAAATAGTGTGTGAGAGCGGTGGTAGGGATGACAACTTTCCCTCACTTCGAAGGGGCGATGAAGCAAGGATTGTTGGTATGACTGGGCGATGGAGCCCAAAAGGCGTGGAAGCATGGATGATGGTACAGCGAGGGTATTGGAGCCCTAAAGGATTGGAAGCCTCAAGCGTCTATACAACAGGGGCGATGGATCTTGGAAGGTGTGGAATCCTATAGCATCGGTATGATGCATGAGAGGGAACCTGAAAGACGTGGAAGCATGGAGCATCAGTACGATAGGGGCGATAGTTCCCGGAAGGCGTGGAAGCCTGGACATCGGTAGGAAGGGGGTGATGGTGACAGAAAGTCTAGGAAGCCTGAAGCATCAGTACAATGAGGGCGATGGAGCCCAAAAGGCGTGGAATCCTGGACATCGGTATGATGGGGGTGATGGATCCTGGAAGGCATGGAAGCTTGCAGCATCGGTACGATGGGGGTGATGGAGCCTAGAAGGCATGGAAGCCTGGACATCGATAAAATGGGGGTGATGGAGCCCGTATGACGTGGAGGACTGGAGCGTAAGTTCGATGGGGTCGATGGAGCTCGGAAGGCGTGGAAGCCTATAGCGTCGGTATGATGGGAGAGATAGAACCCTGAAGCTGTTAAAGCCTGTAACGTCAGTACGATGGTGGCGATGGAGCCCAAATGAAATGTAATCCTGGTTCTATGTAGGATTGGGGCGATGGAGCCCAAAAGGGATGGAAACCTGGAGCATAATTATGATGGGGGAGATTGATCTTGGAAGGAGTGGAAGCCTGGAGCGTCGGTATGATGGGGGTGATGGTGGCCAGAAGGGGTTGAAGCCCGGAATGTCGGTACGATGGGGGCGATGAAGACCAGAATGTCAGTACGATGGGGGCGATGAAGCCTGAAAGTCATGAAATCCAGAAGCATCGGTACGACGGGGGCGATGTTGCTCGAAAGGCATGGAAGCCTCGAGAGTCGTAACAATGGGGGTGATGGAGCTTGGAAGGAATCTAGGCCTGGATTTCAGTACGACTAGGCCGATGGAGCCCAAAATGCATGGAAGCATGGAGTGTTGGTATGGCGGGGGCGATGGTTCCCAGAATGCGTTGAAGCCCGGATGTCGGGATGATGGGGGCGATGGAGCCTGGAGGGCATTGAAGCCTAAATTTTGGTACAATGGGGGAGATTGAGCCTAGAATGTATGGAAACCTGGATGTTGGTATAACGGGGGTGATGGAGCTGGAAATGTGTGGAAGCCTGGACGTCGGTACGATGGGGTCGATGGATCTCAGAAGGCGTGGAATCCTGGAGCATCGGTACGACGAGTGCGATAGAGCACCGAAGGTGTTGAAGCCCAGATGTCGGTACGATGAGGGAGATGAATCCCAAAAGGTGTGTAAGATGGGATGTTAGAATGACATGTTCGATGGATCCCAGAAGGCATTGAAGCATGGATGCCGGTAAGATAGGGGCGACGGAGCCCAGAAGGCATGGAAGCTTGGAGAGTCACCCCATAAGGCTGGAAAAATTTGTAGATGCATGGGGAGGACCTCCAAGTTGGTTGATGTCAAAGAGGTGGAGGACCTCTAAGCCAAAAGTTAGTAGTGTACGGAATACATCTACGGTGGCTGATGATGGTGATGGGGATGACCCTCATGCCTTGTGATAGCTGTGCGTGGGGCACCTCCACAGTGGCTATTGGTGCTATTGAAGATGCATCATTAGATTGGGGGTGGTTTCACTAGGATTTTCCTAGGAGTGAATCAGAGTTGGGAAGGAGTCGATGGAGTCGGGGTGGATTCCCCCTACGCGGCCCCTTAAGGTGGCGGTGGTGGTGAGGAGCCGATGGAGTCAGGGTCGGATGCCCGCTACGCGATATCTTAAGGCGGGAATGTCGGTGAGGAGTCGCCGAAGTTGGGGGGGGGATTCCCCCGACAAGCCCTCTTAAGGCACCGACGTTAGTGAGGAGCCGATGACGTTGTATGGAGAATACCACATGCACGATATCTTGAGGTGGCAAGTTCGGTGAGTAGGTGACGGAGTCGGGTGGAGGATTCCACCTGTGTGCCTCTTGAGGCAGCATGGTCGGTGAGGAGCCAATGGAGACGGGAGTCAGATTCCACCCTACATGGCCTCATGAGGCGGCGAGGTTAGCGATGAGCAGATAGAGTCGAGTGGCGGATGTCACCTGCACAACCTCTTGAGGCGGCGAGGTCAGTGAGAAGCCGAGGGATTTGGGTTACCGATATCTCCCTGCGCGGACTCTTGAGGTGGCATGGTCGGAAAAGATTCGATGGAGTCTAGGGAGGGTGCCACCATGCGCAGACTTTTGATGCGGCGGGGTCGGCGAAGAGACGATGGAGTCAGGGCGGGTGCCCCTGCGTGGCCTCTTGAGTCTGCAGGGTCAGCGAGGAGTTGATGGTGTTGTGTGGTGAATGACCCCCTCTGCGGACCCTTGAGGCGGTGGGGTCGGCGAGGAGACGATGGAGTTATGGGGAGGGTTCCCACTACGCCGCCTCTTGAGGCGGCGAGGTCAGCGAAGATCCGATGGATTTGGGTTGTGGATGCCACATGTGCGGCATCTTGAGGAGGCATGGTCGACGAGGAGCTGATGGAGTCGGCCTGAGGATGCCACTTGCGTGGTCTCTTGAGGTGGTGTGGTCACCGAGAAGCCGATGTAGTCGGGTGTCGAATTCCACTTTCTGGACCTATTGAGGGGGAAAGGTCAGCGATGGGGAGATAGATTCAGGGGTGGGTGCCCACTGGGTGTCCTCTTGAGGCGGAGGGGTCGGCGATGAGTCTAAGTAGTCTAGTTGTAGTGGCCAGCTACATGGCCTCTTGAGGTCTCGAGGTCACTGAGGAGCTAATGGAGTTCAGTGCGGGTGCCCCCGGCTCGGCCTATTGGGCAGCGGGGTCGGCGAGCAGCCAAAGGAGTCAGCTGGTAGCTTCCACCTGCATGGACACATGAGGCGGAGGTGTCGGCGAGGAGCAGATTGAGTCGGGAGGCGGATGCCTCCTGTGCACCCTCTTGAGGCATCAGAGTCGGCGAGGAGAAGATGGAGTATGGTGGTGGATTCCACCTGCGCGGTCTCTTGAGGCAACATGGCCAGTGAGGAGATGATGGAGGCGACCAACGGATTCCACCTGCATGGCCTCTTGAGGTAGCGTGGTCGGTGAGGGGACGATGGATTTGGGTGACAGATGCCACAACGCACAACCTCTTGAGGTGGCAAGGGCAGTGATGAGCCGATGGAGTCGGGGGGCAGGTTCCCCCTACGCAGCCTCTTGAAGAGATAGGTTCATCAAGGAGCTGAGGGATTCTGGTGGTGGATTCCACATGTGCGACCTCTTGAGGAGGCGGGGTCGATGAGTAACTGATGGAGTCGGGGCGGGAGACCCCTCCATGGCCTCTTGAGGCAGCGGGGTTGGCGACGAGCCGATGGAGTCGGGTGGCAGATGCCACCTACACGAACTCTTGATGTGGTGGTGTCAGCGAAGAGCTAATGGAGTCGGGTGGTGGATGCCAACTACACAGCCTCATGAGGTGGCGACATTGGTGAAGAGCCGATGGAGTGTGGTGACTGATGTCTCCTATGCTTCCTCATTTTGCGGCGTGGTCGGTGAGGTTGTGATAGATTTAGGCGGTGGATGCCACCCTGTTTGGCCTCTTGAGCCAGTGGGGTTGGTGAGGAGACGATGGATTCGGGTGGCAGATGCCACCTCCACTGCCTCTTGAGGTCATGTGGTCAGTGAGGATTCGATAGTGTTCAGTGGCGTATGCCACCCTGCGCGGCCTCTTGTGGTGACATGATGGTGAGGATGCGATGGATTTGATGGCTGGTTCCCCCTACGTGGCCTCTTGAGGCATCGAGGTCGGTGAGGAGACGATTGTTTCGGGTGGCGGATGCCACCTACGCAACCTCTTGAGGTGGCTGGGTCAGTGAGGAGCCGAGGGAGTCATGGTAGGGTGCCCCAGGTGAAGCCTCTTTCGGGGGCGGGGTCGGTGAGGAGACAAAGGAGTCGGGTGGCAGATTCCACTTGCACAACCTCTTGAGGCAGAGGGGATGATGAGGATCCGAAGGAGTTGGGAGTGGGTGCCCCCAGCATGGCCTCTTGAGGTGGCGGGGTCGGCGAGGTGCCAATGGAGTCTGGGGATGGGTGCCCCCTGGGCGACCTCTGAAGGTGAAGGGTCGGTGAGAAGCTGAAGGAGTAGGGTGGTGGCTGCCACCTACACGGCCTCTTCAGGTGGCGGGGTCGGTGAAGTGTTGATTAAGTCAGGGGCGGGTGCCCCCCATGTGGCCTATTGAGGTGGATGAGTCAGCTAGGAGCTGAAGGAGTCGGGTGGTGGCTGCCACCTGCGCAGCCTCTTTAGGCAGCATGTTCAACAATTAGATGATGAAGTTGGATGGAGGATTCCACCCTATGCGGCCTCATGATGCATCAGGATCAGCGAGGAGTCAAATTAGTTGGGGGGGTGGGTGCCCCCTAGGTGGCCTCTTGAAGTGGTGGGGTCAGCGAGAAGCTGATGGAATTGGGTGGCGGATGCCACCTGCGCGGCCTCTTGAGGCGGAAGGGTCAGATTGAAGCTGATGGAGTCAGGTGGAGAATTTCAACTGTGCAGCCTCTTGAGGTGTAGGGGTCAGCAAGTAGCCATTGGAGTCGGGTGGAAGATGCCACCTATGCTATGGAATCCCTCCTTTTTATCACATAAAATTTCATTACATTTTACAAATCCGAGGATCTTTAAGGTTTAGTGTCTTGGAAACCAGGAACGTTAAACATGAAAACATAAAACATTCTTCTAAAACACTTGAAAGGATTCTCCTCATGTTCATCCAAGGTTCATTACTGAATCATATAATCTGGGAACATACATCAAAAGAAAGGGTGAGCAAAAAGCCCAGTAAGGGAAAAAAGAGAAACATTTTACATGTGAACTTGAGATACTTCAATAAGGTCATGAAAATAACTTTAAGGCATGAGAATGAAATCATGAGGCATATCATAATAAAAATAACATTTTCATAACATGAAGATGTGGCTGAAAAATTTAATAAAGACAATCATGAACATATCACCAAGGTCCATCCCCATGGTGTCATTTGAAAATTACCAAGGTTATTCACCAAGATATCGTGAAAATTGTAATCTCTAGTGGTTACATCATTACCCAATGCATTAGAGCGCTATCAGGGCGCACCCTTAAATTTTCCTTTATTATCATGTGATCCACATATATCATCATCAAACATTTCATAAATAACCCATATAGCATAAAATAAATGGGTTTCATTTCATAATCATAACGTTTTAAAAACTGCTTTAAAGACATGATCTTTACTTCACTTTAATCCCACGAAAGCGGAGAGTGGGTTTCATGTATGTAAATCCCAGAATTTAAAATAGAACATTTTGGTATATATGTGAATACCCCTGTATAAATAAGAGGTTTGAGTATTCACTTTATAACATAAAATAATTTTGAGAAAAGAGAGAGGCATTTTGAGACGAAAACTATGCAGCATAACATCTATGATACATGGTTTTAGAAAACATTGAAAAGAGAGGGGACATGGGTCACCCACTCAAAAATGATACATAAAACAGTAGGGATGTATTTTCTTAGAAACCCCTTACTCAATACTCACCAGAATACCAGAAAGATTTCTTATTTTTAACTTTTCTATAGGCTTATTCCTAAAGTTTTCATATCCTAATTTCCACAAATAACTAAACCATACTTTGATACCAACTATAGCATCCCTCCTTTTTATCACATAAACTTTCATTACATTTTACCAATCCGAGGATCTTTAAGGTTTAGTGTCTTGGAAACCAAGACCTTTAAACAAGAAAACATAAAACATTCTTCCAAAACACTTGAAAGGCTTCTCCTCATGTACATCCTAGGTTCATTACGGAATCACATAACCTGGGGACATACATCAAAAGAAAGCGTGAGCAGAAAGCCCAATAAGGGAAACAAGAGAAACATTTTACATGTGAACTTGAGATACTTCAATAAGGTCATGAAAATAACTTTAAGGCATGAGAATGAAATCATGAGGCATATCATAATAAAAATAACATTTTCATAACTTGAATATGTGGCTGCAACATTTAATATAGACAATCATGAACATATCACCAAGGTCCATCCCCAAGGTGTCATTTGAAAATTAACAAGGTTATTCACCAAGATATCGTGGAAATTGTAATCTCCAGTGGTTACATCATTACCCAATGCATTGGAGTGCTATCCGGGCGCACCCTTAAAATTTCCATTATTATCATGTGAGCCACATATATCATCATAAAACATTTCATAAATAACCCATATAGCATAAAATAAATGGGTTTCATTTCATAATCATAATGTTTTAAAAACTGCTTTAAAGAAATGATCTTTACGTCACTTTAAACCCACGGAAGGGGAGAGCGGGTTTCATGTATGTAAATCACAGAATTTAAAATAGAACATTTTGGTATATATGTGAATACCCCTGTATAAATAAGATCTTTCAGTATTCACTTTATAACATAAAATAATTTTTAGAAAAGAGAGAGGCATTTTGAGACGAAAACTATGCAGCATAACATCTATGATACATGGTTTTAGAAAACATTGAAAAGAGAGGGGACATGGGTAACCCACTCAAAAATGATACATAAAACAGTAGGGGACTAGAATATAAAGTATTTAAGAACATTGTAATGAAATTTTAATGATATACCATATGAAACGAAGAACTTGAAAGGAAAACAAAAAATAAGATTTCTCTTATGAGAATTTGGCAGCCTAACGGCGTCACTAAAAACATCCAAAAATGGATTGATGAGATCAAATAGGGTCCTTCATCATATTAAAATAAATCATCAGTATGATATATATAGAGATCATACCCCAACATAATAAAAAAGAACTTGAAAGACTCGACATGAAAATAGATCTTGAAAACGAGAAGGGTGAAAGAACCCCTAAGAAATTCGGCAGCCTAACGACGTCACTTAAACATCAACAAAAATGAATTGATGAGATCAAATAGGGTATCTAATAATATAAAAGTAAGAGTATAGTATGATAGATATAGAGATCATATCCCAACATAAAAAAAGGGATCATGAAAGAATTGACATGAAAGTAGAACTTTAAAACGAGAAGGGTGAAGAACCACATAAAAATTCGGCAGCCTAACGGCGCCACTTAAAACATCAAATAACTGGATTGAAGAGATCAAAATGGGTCTCTCATCATATTATCATTATATATCAGTATGATAAATTTAGAGATCATACCCCAACATAATAAAAAGGAACTTGAAATAATTGACATGAAAGTAGAACTTCAAAACGAGAAGGGTGAAGAACCACTTAAAAATTCAGCAGCCTGACGGCGCCACTTAAAACATCAAAATACTGAATTGAAGAGATCATATGGGTTCTCTCATCATATTATAATAAAATATCATTATGATAAATTTAGAGATAATACCCCAACATAATAAAAAGGAACTTGAAATACTTTACATGATAATAGATCTTGAAAAATTAGAAGGGAGAAAGAATCTGTTACAAAAGTTTCTGCAGCCTAACGGCGCCACTTAAAACGTCATAAAATGAAACAATTAGAGTAAGAGGGGATCTCTCATTATGTGAATATGAAAAGGGAAGTAAGAGGAGTATAAAAGAACACCCTTTAACATAATAACATGGAGCATAAAAGAAATTACATAAAAGAGATTTCTTGAAAAGAAAGAGAGAGATCAGATCCCTTACCTTAAAACGTAACTCTTAAAACTCAATGATTGGGACCTTGAGGGCTTGGGGGAACTTAATGAGGACTCCTTGGGAGGTAATGAGCCCATAACATCGTTGGGGGAGAGTGGGGAGTCGAATGGATGAGATGATGGCTTGGTATTTATAGGGAAAGTGAAGGGACAAGGCATTAATGGCCAAGGGACACCTCATTAGTGGTTTTGGAAAAACCATGGGCTTGCCCATGGTATTTTCCCATGGTATTGGACACCTGGGACACCTCATACCTTATCTTACTATTCATAAGTCGAACATATTTATTACAAACTTAATACATCTTTTAATGATGTCATTAAACACCTGTAACTTAAAAACTGTATTTTCACTATTCATCGAAAATTCAACTTTCTCAGAATAATCCCAAAATTTCACCATAACCAAATATCAATGCTCTGATTTCAAAAATGAACTCCATTTTATAAAAATAATTTTCTATATATTTTTTATTTATTTTTTAATTAAATACACTATTCACCGAAAATTCATTTTTTCACAAAAAACACCAAAAATTACCATAACATAATATCGGTGTTTTGAGTTCAAAAATGAAATCCATTTTATAAAAATAATTTTTTTAAATATTTTTAATTTAATTTTTAATTTAAAAAAACACTATTCACTTGAAAAAACTAATACTTGAATAATAATTTATGAAACCGTTATTTAACCATTTTATTGAATCACATTACTTAATCAAGGTTCCTAGATTATATTAATACTTTCTTTAAGTGAGATTACTAATCAATTTGGACACATTACTAATCCAAATCATAAAATCACTATTCATAATTTACTATTCATCAAAAATCAAGTTGATCTTACTAGACTCTAAATTTCGTACTGAACATAATTTTAGAAGACCATTTTTTGAAAATCAATACACATTTTTAATTATTGAAGGTTTACATAAACATTTTTAAAATATCATTTTTCTAATATTCATCAAAAATATGCATACTATATTTATCCGGTCATTTAAAAATTCATAAACTTCATCATAAAAAGAAATCCCAATTTTTATTTAAAACAAAGGATTACACAAGGCAGTTACGGTCTCCTTACATAGCCCCTTATCACACCAGCATAGGACCTAAGTGTAAGGTGTGCTAAGGTGAGAGAATCTGAGGGAGGCTTGGCTAACATCGCACGAGTAGTAATTTCTATCAGTTTGAACTTCTCGCAAAGGTGATTCAATTCTAGCTTCACACGATGAAGTTCGGCTTGGGTTTGGTCCAGAGTAAAGCCCAGTGGTGCTACCTCCTTCCCAAGTTCTGTTAGATGGGCTTCGATCGGTCCAAGACTACTGGGTGAGGCCATCGAATCTTCTTTCTATAATAATTAACCAATATTACATGTATTTAGAGACAATAATCAAACCGTTTAGTTTCCAGCGGTCATTTTGACCAATGGTCATATAACCGTCTATACCCAACGGTCTCATTTTAATTATAATCATGTTATAAAATGAAACATTTTTGTTGAGTATAAAAATAAAATAAAATAACTCATAAAAGTAGGAAACAAGATTTATTCAATATTTCGGGTCGTTACATGCACGACCTCTTGAGGAGGAACGGTAGCCGAGGAGCCGATGGAGTTAGGTTGGGGATGCCACACTGTGTAGCCTCTTGAGCCGTCGGGGTCAGTGAGGAGGCGATGGAGTCATGTGGTGGATTCCACCTGTGTGGCCTCTTGAGGCGGCGGGGTGGGCAAGGATCCCATGGAGTCGGGTGGTGGATGCCACCCTGTGTGGCCTCTTTAGTGGATGCGGTCAGCGAGGAGCCGATTGATTCAAGGAGGGTGCCCCCTATGTGGCCTCCAGAGGTGGTGGGGTTGGTGAGGAGATGATGGAGTTGAGTGGTGGATGCCACCTTCACGGCCTCTTGAAGATGCGGGGTCGGCGAGGAGCTGATTGGGTTGGGGGCAGGTTCCCCATGTGCGGCCTCTGGAGGTGGTGTGGTCGATGGGGAGCCGATGGAGTCGGGGCAGTTTCCCCTGACGAGGCCTCTTGAGGCCGCGGGGTCAGCGAGGAGCCGATGGAGTTAAGTGGAGGATTCTACCTGTACAGCCACTTGAGGCTGTGGGGTCGGCAAGAAGCCGATGGAGTCGGGTGGAAGATTCCACCTGTGTGTCCTCTTAAGGCGGCGGGGTCGGCAACGAGCCGATGGAACGTTGCCTTCACACACCCGATGGTAATCATCATCTCACATATGATGAAGAGAGAATTCACATGGGTGATACCTTAATTCTACCGACATATTTGGTCTACTCACTATTGAAGGATAATAGATTCATGTCGAGTTCACCATTTCTTTTTCGGACGCTTTCTTTGGGGCATGCACATTAGTTTGTTCGAGGATGATGATATTGTTTCCCTGCATTCCCACTTTCCAAAGGTGGGAATCATTTGTCAACTGTTCAGGGACGTTTGATCCTTGATTGAAAAAGGATGATGGGATGTCTGTTCTTCCTTCTATGGATTCCTCCCCAAAAATTGTTAACTAGTTCAGGTCTCCATTATAGATTAAATCATGGTTTGTGAATCTTGTTTTTGGTTCCATATCGTTGTGGATTCCGGCTAATTACACTATTTCCATCTGGACATTCCACCGGGTATTGAATAGTATAATCCTTCAGTCAGAGTAGATGACAACATCATGTGTGTCGTGGAATCTCTGGATGCGTGGACATTGGGGAACCTGTATTCTTCCTCATAAAAAGGAATCTCAAGGGCACAGATCCTTAGGCATCCCACATCAGTTTCAAGGTATCTTATACCAGAGGCATGTATCTGAGGTTTTGCTCATCTTCACATGTTTAACATAAGTTAAGTCGTGAGTTTAACATCTAGAAGAGACGGTTAGGCCAAAATGCGTGCCTTTTGAGGTTTTCTTCAGGAATCTCATGTTTAAAACGAGGTAGGCCATGATTTTAATGTCTTTGTAGAGACATAATGAGTGTGATAAGAGCATCCCATCGAGACGGATTAGAATTGTATATCCCTAGGAGGGAGTTCCAGGAGTTTTTACTAGGTGGATGGATCTGAATAATCAATAAGATCAGACCTATGTAGGTGTGTCCCATAAAGGTCAGATGTCACACCATGAAGGCTGATCTGGACACCACTGACGGCGGATAAGGGAGTGTAGAACCAAAAATGGAGAAACTCCAAGTTTTACCATTTTCTCTGATTTATCATCCTAGTGGTTTCCTACATACCTTGTGTAGATGACATGGACCAAACCCATATAGTTTGAGGGGTTGATGAATCGCGTTGTATAGAAAGCACAAAAACCTGAATAATGCTGGTGATTATGAATGGAAATCATCCCATCGCTAGAAGGATACGCTAGGGTGGACGGTTATGGATGTTGTGGGGCATATGCATGGTCAACTGCCCGGGTACCACAAGGAGCGGCACTATTGAAGTGGATGACATAATCTCACCGGGATGTGGTGGCCCGGTTAAGAATTAGGATGGATGATGGATGGTTGAATGAAGTGGAGGGAGAATGAGATGGAACTGAAGTGAGGATGATGATGATGTTGGTCTTTATACTTGAAGAGACTTTCTACATATCCATGTTGTAGAGAATCAAAGTCTGCATAGTTCGGTGGGATGATGGGACACCTGATGAGGAGACTCTTGAGAATGGATGCATGGATGTGATCTAGAGGAAATAGAACCTCCATGTGGGGGAATGATATTCCCAGAACACATGGGATCGAGTGATAGATTGGGATGAGACATGAGCGATGGTCATGAACTTCATAGAGGCTCCCTACATTTCCCTGTTGCAGGGAATCAAAGTCCATGTAATTCATCTGAAGATGGATTTCAATCGATTGAGGATATCGATGGCTTACCGCTGAATGGGCCTAACAATGGCTTACCATAGGATGGGGTCGCAATGGCTTATGGTTGGATGGGGGTCGCAACGGCTTACCACTGGATGGGGGTTTCCAAAGACTTACCGTGGGATGGGGTAAAACCTCAGGGTGGCTTCCTACGTACCCTTTTCATGAGACAAGGATCAAAGACCACGTAGTTCAAATGGGTATAGTTTAGTATCTTACAGGAATAAAGTGGGACGTATAGTTTAACGTTATACAGGACCGAGGTTGACCAACGTGAAGTGGTCCGGAACAATGGGTGTTGGGCTTGCACCTTAGGTAGGGTTCCAACATACCTTTCCTTGGAAAGGATCAAAGTCTATGTAGTTCAGGTGGAGTGGGAACTGACGTGAAGGGGGTCATAACCAATGGATGGTGGGCATGAACCTCAAGGAGGCTTCCTACATACCAAGACTTTGAAAGGATCAAAGTCCACATAGTTTAGGGGGAGTGGAAACTAACTTTAATGGTGTCAGAACCAATGGATGGTGGTCTTGAACTCCATGGATGATTCCTACGTACCTTTCCTTGGCAAGGATCAAATTCCACGTAGTTCGGGAAGGTGTTTGGGGATTACACTCTACGCTGCTCGGAGAGGATGTCATGGTCGATACTTACTACTCTAAGCCCACGTGAGTTGTGACCATTGTGAGAAACATGTGGTGGAAAATATCTGACGATCATGATGAAAAGGTGCATCCATGAAGGGTGGTGATGGGGCTTACACAAGGAAGCTTCATAGGTGCCTCTATGGAGCGGCAATGGTGGATGGGGCTTTCACAAGGATGTTTCCTGGGTTCCACTATGGAGGATCAATATTGAATGGTGCTTATTCAAGGAAGATGACCGGGTGCCGCTATAGGGTGGAAATGGTGAATGAGGCTTATATAAGGAAGTTGCTCGGGTGCCACTGTTGAGCGGTAAAAGTCGATGGGGCTTACGCAAGCATACTACTCGGGTGCTGCTATGGAGTGAAAATAGTGGATGAAGTTTATGAATGGAATCTACCCGGGTTACCCAAATGGAGCTGCAATGGTGGATGGGGCTTATGCAAGGAAGCTGCCCGTGGTGTCTTCCTCATGTCTGGCCATGAGGGAATCCTAACACATTGGTGGGTTAAGGCCGTCACCTATGAGGTAGTGGATAAGAGGGATAATTACAAGGGTGTTGGAATCAGTCCAAACAAAGCGATATGAAATATGTGAATCACATGCCTGACATTCAGAACATTGTGGGGTGGCATGGTGATGAAAGATAACTGTTGACCATGTTTGATACACAACAATCATATCGCGTTAGCCTGAAATAGGGACCAAAAAATGATGGTTGAATTTTCACCATTGTAGACACATAGGACCTGACTAATAATACCATCCAAAGTCTTCTAGGGCATTGTTCCCGGATGGTAGGTGAGCCGATGAGGCATGGGATGAGCCTGTTTGGGGGTCCATTTAGAAATAGAAGTGGATGAATATCCTATTGAAGGACGCACAAAGCGCGAGGTGGAGTGATGTAATGTTTGAATAGATTACAAAGATTATGAAATTACACCACTATAATCATGTCATTAGGCATCTTATGCTTGGAGAATAAGGAATATCTTGTTTAGAGCTAGAGGCATCCTATGTTTGGCACATAGGGTGTACTACTGTTTATAGTCATGTAGATAGGACTATTGGAATCTAATGCATGTGGCATAAGGCATATCATGTTTGGAGAAAGAGTCATCCTATGTTTGTAACATAGGGTGTACTAATGTTTAGAGTCATTTATAAAAGACTGTTTGCATATTATATTTGGAGCATAAGGCATCTCTTGTTTGGATCAAGAGGCATCCTATATTTTTCATATAGAGTGTACTACATTTTAGAGTCATGTAGATAGGACTGTTAGCATATCATGCTTAGATAATAAGGAATCTCTTGTTTTGAGCAAGATGTAGCTTATGTTTGGAACATATGGCGTAAATTAGTTTAGAGTCACATTGACCAGAAATTTGACATCTCATGCTTGGAGCATAAGGCAGCTCTTGTTTGGAGCAAGAGACATACTATGTTTGGTGTATTGGGTGTACTACAGTTTGGACTCATATAGAAAGAACTATTAGGAATAAGGCCCCAAGAAATGTCCTGTGTGGGGACTTATGCAAGAGTGGCTAATTCTGGTTCAACCTGGCATATGGGCCAAGTGGAAAGGTTTTGAGGAGTTTCTTGAGGAATGAACTAACTCATGGTGCTCAGGGAATTGGTGATGAGGCTCTCAAATCACGACATGGGAAATGAACCAAGATTAATATGTCGACTCAAGGTGATTAATGGCGTGCATAAGAGTATCTTAAATCATATTATTCCATATGTGGAAGCTGGTTTCACATTAGGGAAGAATGGAAAATGACGGCATCCCGACCCAAAAAGTTCATTGTGCGACTCTCCCTTTTTCATGGGGTTTTGTGACGGAAGAGAAGGTAAGAACATAAAAATGTATTGGTCTTTGCAAAGTAGATTGACAAAAGAAAAGGGTATCATAGATCATGGGTTCTCATGAAGGAGCTTCACGAAGGAATGCTACTCATGGAGCATGGAATCGCGGAGTATGGACTCGCGGAGCATGGAGTAACTGCACATGGACTCGCTGAGCATGGAATCATGAAGCATGTACTCATGGAGCATGGACTCGCGGAGCATGAACTCGCGGAGCATGGTCTCGTGGAGCATGGACTCAAAGAGAAGCTTCACAAAGGAAAGCTGAGCTCCAAAAAATGGGAGATCGGCTGCCCAAGGGCCAGCATGACCTTCGTATGAAGGATGGGGGGTGAGCCGATTATTTATAGGAAATAGGCATCGCGAAGCAGATCTCGCTCAGCGCGAAGATAGGAGTTTCTCCACAGTGAGTTTCAAAATTTCAACTGGGTTCGTGGAGCATCCCACCTCTCTGCTTCATCGTAGGTTCAACAACGTCAAATGGGTTCACAGAGCATCCAGCCTCCTTACACCATAGTGGGTTCGGGAACGTCAAAGGGGTTCACAGAGCATCCCACCTCTGGGCTCTGTGGTGGGTTCATGAATGTAAAAGGAGTTTGCATATAATCAGCCTCCTTTCTCCCTTTAGGATTCATAAAAGTGGAGCATTGCACCAGCGCGGGGCCTCGGGGGCTCCGGTCATGTTCTCTTGCTCCACAATTGCAAAGGGAGCTTCAGGAATGGGCTCCGCAAACCAGTTTTTCAGCCCAGCTTCAAATTTCCAGAACTGCTAATCTGTAACTCTATTCGGAACCTACGTCCTACGAAATCAAAGAATGTGGAACATGCTATGATCTTGGATTAGGTATGGAAGCATTTGTAATTTTTTGGGTATGCGTTTTATGTTGCCAAAAAGGATGTTTCATGATCCAATTGACATAACCAAGGTATGTTGCATGACATGGATGACATGTCTCTGGGTTTCCACATGATCAAGGCTAACTAATCTATTGTAAATCAGAAGACATATTCAATTTACCTTTGAAGCCATCTCATGACCCCAATTGTATTCTCTAGAGTGTGATGTATGATCCTATATAAACACCCTATTACTTTTGTGAGAGATGGCTAACATACATTGTTGGTGTCACATGATTCAGTGTGGCATATCTCCGAGGGTGGCACCTGTCTTGGATGACAAGTAATGATGGAACAGTGAGACCTTATTGGCATTCCCAAGAGGGAATCACTAGATCCAATTGACATGCTTGGGTTCTATCATGAGACTCATTTAACATGTGCGGGTTCAGTTATATCAGTCTATAAATGTTCATAAAGGACGTCACATTGTTTGTACAGTAAACCCAGAGGGTTTTGTGAGACTAAGGTGACATTCTCTAAGGGTACCATAGGAATTTATTTGTCTTGTCCATAGGAATTCATATGACCCAAATAGTATACCTATGTAGAGTCATGAGATCTGGGTGAAATTTCTTGATATTGTTTCATTTCCTTGGTGGTTCATGTGAACAACATCAGGTTCATCATGCATGTTCTTCGCATATGTCTCCATCCTTTATTATTGTTTTCTAGCCATTAAATTCTTATTGCCTTAGAATTCTTTAATGATATCTTTTATTAGATCTTGTGTAATCTAGATGGTTTGGTGGATGTATTTCACATGAACTATATGAAGTCTTTCTGTGTTCTAATAGTTATCACATGAATCAATAATGAATTTTGCATGATTTATCTAGTTGTTTGCTAGTATCCTATATAATGGAAGACTTTCAAGTTGTGAGATCACCCTCTCTATGAAATTTTCTACATCACTGATTAAAAGTTCCAAGAGTTTTTCTTTCATAATAGAGTAGTGGTTGTGTAAATGGTATGTAGTAATAGGTAGTAATTCATTTTCAATTAAGGGGTGGGGGATTTATAGGCCTCGCCACCCCCAAAATTATCTAATTTTCATGGAAAGTATCCAATGAATGTAGGATATATTCTGTGAAGAGCTTCAACATCATGCATCATTGTGAGTCTCTTCCATGGGTCTCTCTAAGGGTGTTTCCTAGTTTTCAACAACTTTGAGTCTCTCCAATCAATGCCTCCTCTATAGGAAAATTAAAAATTAAAGGGGAATTGTTGAATCATGTAGGAATGATAATCGACTTCATATTTTCATATTGACATGTCCAAGGGCCTTTCCATGTTTAAGGAACTTCGAGAAGAAAATTTCATGATCATGGATGACATATTTGGGATTTTTTGTGAGTCAAGGATGGATTTTCATGAGGCGTTCACTTGATATGCCAAATTTCCTAGAGCCTCATTAGGACATGATGCAGACTTCCTTAGCACACCTCAATAATTTTAGGATCTTGATAGTATCCCTCATCATACTCTTTTTTATTATCATTGTTTATTTTACAAAGGTTGATATTCATGAGTGATTTAATGAGAAATGTCGAAGACAAATACTTTATTTCTTGTTGATGTGTTGTGTGACCAATATAGTTCATAAGGAACTGCATCATCATTTTTTGGAAAATTCAACCCTTTTGGGAAAAGGGGGAGGGAGGTTTCCTAAACATACTGGAGGGTTTTTTCATGAAGATAATGACATGTCAGTGGTCTTTTGATAGATGAGTAAGACATTTCATCAAGATCTCTTGGTGTATTGTGGATCGACATGGGCACATTACCTAATGATTATTACTACAAGTGGCTCCATCATCTTCCCCTTTTATTTCTTTTATATTATATTATAAAGGATCGAGGGATCGTAAGGTTTGTCAAATTCCATCAAAGATAATAATTCTCCCCATCAATGATCAATAGTGTTATTTTTACGACCATAAGAGGCCTCATATTTTTTTATATTTTTTCCTATAATTGTTTGATTAATATATTGTTTTTTATAAAATCTATTATTGAAAAAATATGTGTCTTGGGGGAGTTTATTTTGTTGTACCGTGTTACGACTGTTTGTTTGGGTTGATTTCAGAAGAGAAGAAGGGCTTCTTCCTAGGGGATTCGGGGGACTATCCTTAGGCTATTCACTACACATGGTTCCTTCATGTGACCCATGATGATTTTTCAATCAATAAC
Source organism: Viscum album (assembly GCA_963277665.1). Lineage (NCBI taxonomy): Eukaryota > Viridiplantae > Streptophyta > Magnoliopsida > Santalales > Viscaceae > Viscum > Viscum album. The sequence continues at coordinate 487,199,531 of OY728153.1, read as the reverse complement.
CCCTTAGAGTATAGTGTGATTCTTGTGTATCATCCACCTTATTCTTCATTTTATTTTGAAGCGATAAAAATATGCATATACATAAATTTATTCTCCTTTGGATTTTTTGATGCTCATTTGGTGGGAATCAATAGTTCTTCTTCAAGAGATATACAAAGAACCCATAATGAACATGAGAGAGGTTTGGTAGTATTGAAAAGTGATATACTATCATCCCTACTAAATAAAAAATATCAATGAGGTAAATATACCTAGGGACCATTTTGATATTATTCGGAAGTCTCATAACCTTATTCTATAGGTATATTCAGACAAACAACATGAAAAAAACATCAATCACTATAAATCACTATTGATTCTGATATTAACATTCTTTTTTACTATATATCTATCATTGTTGTGTTTCTAATTGTTTGTAAATTTATCTACTTCTTCGCCAACTAAAATAGATCCCAATATCATTAATTCCATAACATAATTTTGAAACATTGGATTTTTACACATCATTCCATAGAGGGATTCATAAATATACATGTCAAATCTTAAGTGAAAGATATTGTTGTTTGAAAACATAAATGGAGGGAGGTGTTGATTCGAAACTCCTCTGAAATCCATAAAACTATCCCAGCATAACATATTCTGTTTGAATGGTTCTATCAATCCTGACATCGTTTTTTATGATACATAGTCCTTAATAATAACTCTATATATAGAGCATGTGAAATAAATCAGAACAACATCAATGTAAACCTTGGATTTTGATCAAATACAATTGAATGTGGTAGTCCATCAAACTATAAAACATCCTTATAATAAATTCATACAAGATGATCAGGAGTGAAATATTATCTTATACAAATGAAGTGTGATGACAACGTATGGTGATCGACTACATCCCATGTAGAATTATGGACTTTAGATATTTTTGGGTGTCAAAAAATTATATCCATGGTAACGTCTTCTCAGTTCCATTATAGTATGGGTAATTATTGAAACATCCCCTCATTTTTATTCTCTTACCCTTAACATGGTGAAATAACAAGAACCGATATACATATTATAAAATATATCCCTTCATTTTTCTACAAGAAATAATCCCTCAGATCTATATATATCATCATATTTACATTAAAAAAATTTAATTAAGAACTAAGATCTTCATTTAATAACTAATTATTTATATTTTATATGGAAAAACACATAAAATGTTCTATATCCATAACATTACATCAAAATAAATAATTTTACTAAGAAAATTTATGTTCTTCTTCTGTAGTTCAACATCATCTTTATACATCTATTTAATATTTACATAGATATATGGTTGAACAATCATTTTAAATAAGTTAATAGTTTCCCACTTTCTTCATGATTCCAAGGAACATCCTTATAAAATAAAAAAAATTGGATCCTTTTTTATCATCACTATTGATAATCTATCATTATCCTTTTTTTACATAGAGCACCATATTGATTGTTTTCATTAATAAGGTGGTAATGTATTGAGCAGTAATAATCATTAGTAAGTTCTAACCAACATCTTTATTGAATATTAAACTATTTATATCTGAATATATAGATTAAAAAATTATAGAATTATTATATATATCACACATTTATCTATAAATTTAATTTCTCAATATCTTCAAATAAAAAAAATTAAGACCTCTAACTCCAAATCATGAGTTGGGTAGTTTTCCCATGAACCTTTAATATTCATGAGGCATATGTAATCAATATATAATGTTTCATGAAGATTCATGAAATTCCTTTATTTGATATATCACTTTATATTACAAACCCTTATGCACAATATTGTAATGTGAGAATATTGATCTGACAAATCTCTTTATTAGTAACATGAAATATTCTTCACATTAATCTATACAAAGGAACTTATCTCTCTTATGAGTAAACATGGAGAGTTTATTAGATAGTCATTATAAAATCTCAAAAAATAATTGATAATAACCTACCAAACATAGAAATGTAGATTTATCTGTCACAGTAGTTGGTATGTGGAAATATTCAATAACTTGTGTCATTGATGGATCCATAAATATAACATATATTGAAATTAAATGACCTAAAAATGACACCTTTTGTTCCCAAAATACAATTTTTTTTTTAAATTTTCATTTAGTTTATCCTTCCTGTGGTTCCTATGTAAAATCCCAATTAATCATGATTCTCTTCCTTACTCATTGAATATATAAGAACATAACCTATACAGAATTCCACATATAGATGAAGGTAATCTCTAAGGGTTTAATTTAATATATCCATGAAGATATTAGGATAATTGGTTATACAAAATGAAATCACCATATACTCATTATATCATTACAATGTACATACTGATATATTGGGTATATCCTCCTTCATGACCCTCAATTCAAGATATCAAAAACAATGTTTTTTCATGGAAAATTATTTATATATATGATGTTTATTAAACAATACTTTAGTATAATGTATATGGTAATTTTTATTGATTGTTAACTGACATAGTTTTCAATAATGCCTTCCAAGATTCTTTGATTTATATATCCTTATAAAAAAATGAACACATGCATCCCAATTTGACACAATTTTCCAAATAAATCCATAGTAACAATCCTATTGGATTTTCTTCTTCGACTTATGAAATTTAATTGGGTCCCTTCTATAAGGGAGTTTGAAATAGTTGTAAAACTAGGTATGAGTTCTGTTGAGAAATAAAATTGTAGATTCGATGGAGTACCAGAAAAATATTCTATAATGAAATTAAAAATCCTTACATTTAATATCAATGATATTTATTACCTCACTAGACATTTGAAAAAACCCACTTTTGAATAAGAAATATTACCCCCCCGGAATTTAATTATATTTACTCTAGAAGTTTATATTTATCATTTCACTGATTGATGATCATAGTTTGGTTTAGAATATGAAATATGACTTAACTTCCAAGAAAATTTATATGAGCTTTACGTAGAAAAATTCAACCTATTCCAAAGATAACATAAATTTCATCTAACGGTATATTAACAATATTTACCAAAATATTATTGCCATATACATCAACTTGATAATAATAATAGATTTGAGATGTGATCTTCATAACATTAGGTGGTTTCACTTCAAATTAAATATCTGATCATTGGGGATAAACACTAACATTATTAGAGACTATTAATGATATATGAATTTTATGTAAATATGCTCAAAAAATATTCTTCAAAATTTTAGCATACATATCACCACCCCAACATCATAATTTTATATTTATACCATTACTAATAAAAAATTGTTAGTATTTCCATTGGGTATATTTGATTAGAGTAATGAATCAGAAAAAATAATTCATTGGTTGCCTCAATAATGGAACCCTGTTTTCATTCTATGAAACCTTTGGTATAAACCAGTTCATTAGTATTCATCATATATTCAGACAATTCATGACGTTTCACAAACAAAATATTAATTTACAGTGAATGTTTCTTGATACTATCAAACTATGTGTGAAGTAAGGGAACCCTTACAGTGCACCAGAATGATGGATGAGATATAATCCACAAAATATTCTTAAGATTATTACACCAAGATTAATCTAATCCAAAACAACTTCTATATTTATTATACAGATGAAGTTTTTTTCATGGAAAACTAAACTCTTTTATATACCATAAATTATGATATTCTTCTATAACTAGTATTATCATAAGGGATATGAATACTGTTTTCTCATCCTCGCACCCAAATTTTATCTAAACCTAGATTTGATAGAAACAATAGAGATCCGTAATTTTCATATATTCATATTATATCTTGTCAGATGAATAATCATGACCAAAAATAATGACCCCCGATTGAATTATATAATTCCAATATCATTCTAATCATTGAATCATAAACAACTAGTTCATAAGTTATCTATATCATCTCGAACAATGTTCATTATAACTTTCATTCTTTATATACATATCAATGTTAATACCTTTCTTCATAACTTGGGGAAAGGATACATAATAATGTATGAGTTGAGATTTTTAGTAAGTTTAAATAAGGAAGAAATCAATGATTAATTAAACATTACATTCGAAAAAGTGTATGTAGACATGAATATAATATTTGGAAAAAATAACTTTTATATCATATATCATAATAATAATTCATGGAAGAAATATTAGAAATTTGTATGAAAATACTCACAAATGAATAAATAATGTGTTCCAAAAGAGTATAACATGGGTATAATACTAGAGTTTATAGCACACACAAAACCATATAAAATAATTTAAATAGTAGTAGAGTATAATTTCAAAGCCTATCATAGGGGAATCTGTTAAATTTATAAAACATCATAGTATTAAGGGTTCACTCACAAGATTATCATAGTGGAAAAATTCACTTACAACACTGGGTTCTCTCCCCCTCACTGTCTTATTTATCTAATGAGATATTTATCATTATTCACTACATTGGAGGGATATATAATTGTAGGACCACCCATCCCATAAAGAAAGTAATATTGTTGTAGCCCATAAGATCATAAAATAGTCATCATATAATTTCCCATGAAATGAAATGGGTTTTATATGAATTTACTTAGGTAATAACTGGTAGAAAATAAATAGGTTTTCTAAAAATTTCATGAATTCATCATAGAGTTTCCCATGTGAAAGAAGGATTTTCATAAATAAATTTTCATCACATTCCAAAAACATTCAATGAAATAATATGTATGGTTACATTTAATCATGACCTAGTAAATGCAACTAAACTCTAATGGATTCCATTCTAAATAAAAAAAATCATTTCAAAGATTTCATGATGAATTTCTTGAGGTAAATACCTTTTTTTACTTTGATATAGATTATTTTAAATATGAAAATTTCACAAATATTGTGGAAAAAAATTTCTTTACAAATTTCCCTATAAATGTATAGTGGACTCATTAAATAATAGAATGATATTATCAGTGGGATGTTGGGCATGTTATATATATGTTAAAATAATGACTCGATTCACATTTTTAATAAAAATCATTTCAAAATTAAATCATTCACAATATGAAACTACGAATACATTTAATTATTTTTTGTTAAAGGAAAAATATGGTTGATGAACAACTATCATATATCATGGAAAAAGGAAACATATTTTACTAATAAAATGGAGTAGTTTACCAAGGACTTCTCACATGAGTATCTTTTTCAGTTGGTCACTTCCATAATATAATTCTTATAAACTAATTTTTTTGGTTTTATGATTTTATGAAACAAAAATTAGAACATAAATGAAATTATAAAAATTAAAATGACATGCAATGATATAATATTATTAGGAATATAAGAACATGTAATTTTTGTATTCATTTATGGGTTCCATTATTCTCCTTGATGGTTTTAAATTTTGTTTCACAATTCAATTAAATGATACCATGCATGAATTACTATTATTTTATTTAGGGGTCTGAAATCTAGAAATCCTATAGAAATATAAATTCCACCTCCACATATAATAAATGATAATGGCACACCTCAATTGAGAGTGTGACATCTCCTATGATAGGTGTTAATATTATTACATTTCATCCACTAAATAGATCAACTGTATCATATAAAGAACTTGTAGTCTATATTAGGGAGGTAAATGTTTTAATAAAAGTATAGAAAGTATTTTATGTTTAGTTTCGGGGTGGGAAATCACCAAACTCATGAAATTCACTCTTTCCCACCTCGAACATAACCAAACTTACGAATTTTTGTGCATGATGAATTGATCACAGCACTTACCTCCCAAAAACCAGGCCTTGAGTTAGCATCTCATTTATAGGGTAAAACGTTAATGTGAAAAAAATATAGGAAGAATAAAATAAATATAATAATGATATAATATGAATAAAATAATAAAAATGGGAGAATAATAGAGATATAGTGAGAGTGAGTGGGAGGGAATAAGATAGTATAAAAAATATGTAATATATAGAAATAATTCTAAAATAAATGAAGAACACATAAAAAAATAAGATGAATGAAATGAGTAAAGATGGTGGATGAATGCATAACATTAAAAAATTTATCATTCATGAATTTCCTTTATTAAAATTTAAATTAAAACTACATATTAAAAAATGAGAAGAAAATAAAAACAAAAGAACATAATAATAATTCGTAGTAGTTTCACATCCTCTTTCCTCTAGTAGATGGTGGGTTTCAATCTCCTTTGAGACGTAGCTGCTACATAATTTCATCAGAAAAAAAGAATGGATTAGTCATCCTCAAATCTATATATGATATCCTTATGGATCTCAATTTGTAATCACCCTTGAAAACACCTGTGTTCAAATTGGAAATACACATGATATTTAGGTGTTTAAGAACCTCTCATGAACATGAGATTTAGTATGTCCCCAATTAGTATGTCCATGGAATCCATAATGGGCATGTACGAAATGGTATGGAGAAGAAGACTTTGGTTGTGAGAATTATCGAAGGTTCCTATCAGTGGAATCATCTCATCCATCCTTCCTTTGATGTGACTTGATGAAGGATAAAATGAAATCATAGAAAATGTTTAGGAATGTTGGATTGATAAATAGTGGTAAGAACCATTAGTGGGGGACTTTGTCTCGAGATTGAGTTTTCTAGGGGTGGCCATTGGGGTCTCAGTATTTTTTTTGGAGACAGAAGATGGGTATCTAAGGTGTTATTATGCTAGTGATCAGGATGTAGGGTCTTTGAGCACCAAATTAATGCGGTCAAGTTAGAATGATGTCATCTTTTTTGAAAAGTGAAAATTAACATGATTTTAAATATCCCACACCTATTAAAAACTTGATGGGATCATATTCCATAAAATATATTTACCTCTGTACTCAGCTAATAATCCTACACCTGGGTGGGATCTCATAATCTACATGCATACACAACATGCAGTTGGCACCAAACATGACCCATTTGTGGCTTTAGTCCCACTATGATATCATAATATTGACTCCTCAAAGTCCATTATCATCATTGTATTGATTTCCAAAAGTTTCCACAACAAATATAGGCTCTTTCTGGCCTTCATAGTGATAAGAATGGTCGACCATACCCTTGTGGGAAGTCTAGGTGGCTGCATGATATTAGTTGAGTGCTAGTCATCCATAGCACAATTTTTACCTGAAAAATATAACACATAAAAATAATTTCAAAAAATATATATTAGTAAATCAAAAATATTTCATAACATTTATAACCCATTTTCAAATTCATTTCCTTATTAAATTTAAAATTTATAGTTATTTAATTAAATATTTAAAATAATGGATATTTTTAATAAAAACCATAAAAATTATTTTGATTTTGTTTATAATTTTTTTTTTAAAATATGCGTCTTTAAAATACCCCCACATAAATTATGACTTCCATCAAGCATAACATAACAACTTTAAAAATTAGAGGGAACCAATATTCCTATTATTAAAATTATATTGTAATAAAATCAAATAATTAAAAATGTTGAATCAAAATTTAAAAAATCCATTTAAAATATCAATTTAGTTTTTCTATTTTCATTAATATAATCAACTCAAGTATTATACCTATTTCCATTTCAATATTATGGTACATATATTCTCATTCATTAATGTCCCTCAATTCATTATTATTAAACATTCCAAATCATGATCTACTAGTATTTTGAATATTTTCTTTCATTGCTCATTATAAAAATTCAAGTTGAGTAATGTTCATATAATGAGAACACGATCCCAATCCAGAGGCTTGTAAAGGAACTTATTTCTCCAATTGATAATCTCAAAAGGCAAAACAAATCACGAGGGGTTTTCAGTCAGTGGTCATATGACTCTATCCATTATGGTTTGTAAGAATTATTATTTACAAATTTAAGTTTAAAAGAGGAGGGTTTTATATTAATGTATAAATCATAATATCATAAGATAACCTGTAATAAAATTCTTCACTTCAAATTGTAACATTTCATACTTTCTCAAAATTCAATGTTTGTTAATGATAAATTTATGTTATAATAAATGATTTATGAACCCTCTTAAAATTTTCACTACTTTTATACTTTTTTTTAACATATATTTTCAATTTTTTAATTTTTTAAATTTTTACTTAGATGAAAACACATACACACCACCAAACCACATAAGATAACAATCGTTGGTCCAGTGTTGATGAATCTTTATACTCTAATTCCAAACCCACTCTTGTCTTTTTATTTGGAACATTATTACACATTATCTTTTTTACTTATATGGGAAAACCATAACTAGAAACTTGAATATAAACCATTATCAATACCAATATGTATCAACACCATAATTCTTCCATACAATGAAACATGCCAATTTTTTCATGGCTCACATCACCCCCACACTTTAACTTTATAATATTAAGAAAATACTAATGGGGGTATGAATGGAAAAGAATGTATTGAATCATGACTCATTCTTAATATTGTATTCTTGTTTTATAATCATTAAATAATTATTAATGTAATAGGATTCTTCAATGGCCATGTTTTTTTAAAGTTGTGTCAATCATTTTAAATTAGTTTTTTACATTCATAGCACTGACAAGTTCTAATGCCAGTTATGGTAGGTTACATGTCCTAAACCCACTCTAGAAATATGCTCAAAATAAAATTAGAAATATATGTCACAGATTTCCACTCATAAATAAAGAATATTATTGTAGAAAATCACTCATGGTAAGACTAACAATAAAAAATCAATTCACGTGAATTTTAGAAATTAGTTGCATGGAAAAATATAAGAAAGTTTCATTTACATGAACCAAATATTTATTTTAAATAATGTGTCCTCATTTTAGAATCCATTTTTTACATTAATATTTCAAATATCCATTTCAATCTTTCAATAACATTTGCATTGAAATAAAAAACAGGTAATCACATTATTCCTTCAAAAATGTTGTCCCCAATGTGAAGAAACAATTAAACAACAGGAATGGAATTTTCATTTAAAATATCAAAAAGGTTGTTGGATAGTAGTATAGATAGTTCTATGGTAAATAATTTAAGAATGGACTCCATATTCCATGGATCATAGTCTTCTTTCCTCATTTACTATTTGGGACTTCCTCCTTCTAACATGAACTTATAAAATAAAATTACCCAATTAAGAATAAGGATGATGTCATTTAGTCTCAAAGAAATATAAGAGGGACTGGGAAGATTTCAAAACTAATACTAAGAATAAAATTGAAATTATTAGAAATCATGTTAAGGGGTTAGTCATTTTATGATCCCCCCCCCGTGGGACCATAATTTTTACCTCCTCTAGAAAGATGTACCCGATATTATCCATAGTCAGTTGGTGGTAGAGATTCATGAATTTCAACCACAAAATGTTGATTTTCCTAGAATACACTTCTTCATTTATGGTGAGGAATGATCCATGTATAGAGTATGAAAAATCCATCCCCTTCACAATTAGTTATTGTGTTCATGCTTTGGGTAGGATGAAATATAGTTCATCCTCATTCTTAGTTTTGACTTGTGAATCCACCTCCTCGATATATTTTATTATATCAATAATGGATACATGAATTGAAAGATCAAATGGAAAGTAAGTATTTGATCACATGAATAAAATACAAACCTAGAAATAAGATATTTTATAAATTTCATAGTGATAATAACTTTGTATATCATTTGGCTTAACTACTTGGACTCCTAATGGGCTTCCTAAAAGCATGTTCATCAAAATAAAGGGACCTTCATGTGTTCCTTAGTAATTTCATGAGGTATTTCTTAATATTTATCTTATAAATAAGAATAACTTTCTAAATATAAAAATTCTAATTATTAGGAAATAATAAACAATTAATATTGAGTAAGTTAAAATTTAATAGAGTATGAGATAACATCAACTCCATGAATTGGTTTAGTTTCAATATATTATTCAATTGTGATAGCTTCTTAAAGGTGGATTTTGGAATGTGTAGTTATTTAGTTAGGATCCTCTATAATGTTTTCACAATCGACAACATGGGTGTAGTTTTACTCTATGTATAGAAATAGGTATTCAGGTGATGATTCTTCAATCTTATAGATGAAATGATGTCACTATATTTCATCATGTTTCTAAATATTGAAAAATTGATCTGAATCATTTCCCATATTCATATTAATGAGCGAGTCTTCATCTTTAATATCTATATCTTCATGGTGCTCCTCAATATAATTATTATTATTTCAGAGCTATTTATATTTCTCGATTTTTCCCTCAACCACTCAAATTTATTTAGTAAAATTGTAAAAATACAATAGAAATTACTTATCGGTCTTATGTATTTGATAACAAAATTTAACATCATAAAAAATATATTTAATCTCATGAAATGAATGTATTGTGTCATAAACATTCAATATATGCTTTTATAATTTGGTGACTACATTGACCATTTATATTCGGTCCTTAGTAGCATTTTGTTCACCTTAATTTAATCTTTTTTTCTTTGAGTAATTATTCCTTGTTTTGAAAAAATGTAATTTCTAAACATCATCGAAAAATAATGTTCACTATGGTTTAATTAGAAATAAAAAATAAAAATAATTAAAAAATAAAATTTGAATAAATTTCTTATTAGATGCTCAAAAATTGTGCCATTATTGAGTCATGCCATACATATTATGTAGAAAAAGAAAGTTTATTTTCTTAAAGTAGAACAGAGGCTTACATGGGTAATCTTACTTAAGGATCTTTTTAGTTATTCATTAACATAATTTAATTATATTAGGTAAGTTCTTTATTGATGTTTATATTATTTTATGAAAACAATTTTATTGATAAGATTAATTGAATGATAAAAAATAATCTAACATGCAAGGTTAAAATGAGACTAGTTAAGAAAAAACATTTTCATTGTTTCATGGTTTAGGGGTTCCATCATTATCTTTATTGTTGTTTTAATTTTTAATTTGATAATTCAATTTGAGAATGCATGAATGAATTACTATTCTTTTATTTAGTGGTGTGAAATTTTAAATGACCTTAGAAATCTACGTTCCAACAACACATGTAATCATGTTTGAAGAAACATGTCAATCGTGAGTGGGACAAATTCCTAAACATGGCTTCATCTTATTCAATACAATCCCTAGAATGGCTCAATGTCATAATATGAAGGGACTGTATCTAGATAAGGGGGGGTAAGATTTTATAAATTTATATAAAATAGTTTCTGTAAACTTTTATCGTGGGTAATCGCAACACTCATGAAAATCAATATTTTTGACAAAATAATTTATTCAAACATATGAATTGAGATTATAAATGAATGTAAACAAATATTAGCTCCACCAATTGAACCTTGAGGTATCCCCTACTTTTTAAGGGTAATAAGTCATTGTGGAAAGATGATTAAAAATAATGAAGTAAAATAATTATATATAATTAATAATAAAAAAATAAAAAAATTGAAGAATAGAGAGAAAAATAAAGGGAGAGAATAAAATAAAATAAAATAAATAATATATACTATATAGAATGAATGTTGAATTAAAAATATATTAAATATAAAAATAATAATAATAATAATAATAATAATATGGTTTTATGGGTGAAAAAAATTATAGAAATTAGCATACATGAAGTATATATACAAAAAACTGAATAAAAACAAGATGTGAAATAAAAATAAAAATGTGATGAAAATAAAAAGGAGAAATAGATTAATAATTAGTAATACTATAAAAACCTACATAATATCATGTATGTTTGGTGTTGAACTCATCTTGGAAGAAGTGAACATATATTTTTTGTAATTAGGGATAAAGGATCCATGAAAATCAAATCATTATATTATATCATTGAATATCTCATTTTAACTTCACTACCAAAGTCCCATAGGACCATTTTGGAAATAACCTTGACATTCGGGTGATTGAGAATCTCGTTAAGATATGTTCTTTTGTATGGACCCCTTAGCATGTTTATGGAATAAATTTTTGACATGGATGATATAGAAGGGAGAAGCGGACTTCAGTGGTGAGATGTGGTGAACGAACTTGGAAGTGGATAAATCACCTCTATTTTCCCCTCAAAGTGGATGGGTGAAGAATCAAATGGGTTCATAGGGGTCATTTGGGATCACTGAATCATTCTGTGGTGGTGCGAAACAATATAGGTGCAACATGACTTGAGATGATGATTCCAAGAGGTGGGCATGGTGTCTCTAGAATTTTCAAGCTGTAGATGGTGAGTCTCTAAGGATATAGTGCAATATAGATTAGTTTTAAAGATTCTGATCACGGGAGTCACACAAGAGAGAGTGATTAGAATTTTATTATTTAAAAAGGGAATTTTAATGTGTTTTTTTGTACCGCATTGAGTTGAATCATGGGAGAGAATATTAGTTAAAATCAATTATCACTTCTAATCAGTTCATAATCCTACACTGAGTTGGGATTGCTGAATCCACATGCACACAAAACATTCATGTTGCACCACACATATCCCATGCATGATTGTAGGTGTACTATGCTTTCTTGGGATTGGATCACTATTGGATGTATGATTTAAGATATTGATTCACTATTTCAGTAAACTACAATTCATGTTTGTGTTGGACCTCATAGTCTCTATCTTGGCTGACCATCCCCTTGTGGGATGGCTAGGTTGATGTCTTCCACTGATTGAGGGATATAAAACCTAGTCAAAATTTTTACGAGGAAAATAAAATAACAAAATGAAAATAATTAAAAATAATAATAATAAAATTATATACATCAAAAATATTTCAAAATATTTAAAACATACTTTTATATACATTTCAATTTTATAAAAACAAGTTACCATAATTTATTCAAACTTTGAAATTAATAGGTAATCATATTAAAAATTAAAAATAAAATAAATATAATTTGTTTAAAAATAAATCATAAAATACGAGTTTTTAAATAGGTAATAATTACTTATAAATCATTAGATAATGATAAATAAATTCTTGAAAATATTTTTAGAAAAAAATGGACATTGAATAGAATGTATTTTCAAATGATGATAGAAAAATAAGGCATTTTTTTCCTAAAACATTCGTTCGTTCTATTGAGTAAATAAAGAGATGAAAAGGAAATTAAATTGTTTTTTCGAAAATAACTTTAGGAAACGATAGTTCATGATATTAATGAGAGTTTGGTAATGAAAATTCATGATTGGAAGTAAAATCGTATACAATAATGACATATATAGAGATTGTAACATATAACCCATACTATATTGGTAAATTTGAAATCATAAGACCCTTGATGTAAATAACCATATATTGATATGTAAATCTACAAAAGTTTCATAATAATTATTATAATATTCATTCATGGGCAGTATATACACCACATAAAAGAAACTAGTGGTGAATATGACATGTGTCTCACAGAAAATAATCGAGATGAAAATCCCTTACCTCATGTCTAACTACAATCAAACATGTTCAAACCTCATATATATCAGATATCAGTTTATTTTACATATATTAAAAATATATATATTCATACATAAGATACCATTTATTATTTCTTATAACCCTTTTATCACTAGCTTATTAATAATTATTTTGTTAAAAACACTATTTTGGGTGATAACTACTTCGTTCTTAATATATATTTTGGTTATATATTTTTTGTCCTTATACATTGATCATGGATAAATAATATAAATAATTTTAATAATGAAAAAATACCATTAATATTTATGTATATATATATATTTACATTCCATTTATACATATTTAGATTCATCCACAAATGTTTTGGGATAAAAAATGAATTAAATTGAGCATGGAGACGGTAGGTTGTACATACGCAAGAACGTTGTTTTAATTTTTTATACAGATGGAAAAAAGAAAGTAAAATTTTAATTAACCTTTATAGAATAAATGTAACATCTTATATATCAAATATATTCATTAAATATTTATTTATTACCATGTATGTAAAAATTAAAACGAAAAATATATCACATTGCATCTCTGTGGTGGTACTCCACACGTATAAAGAGGCAATGTTATCTTTTACTAGTGGATTGGAAAGTAATAAGTTAGATATTATATTATAATTATTTAAGTATTATTATGTGATAAATATCATAAATATATATACACTATAACCATCATTATATCCCTCTGTGGTAGGCAGTGATGGAAAATGAATTGCATCGGTTCACAATGAGATAGACAACGGTAAACATGATCGACCATTTTTTTCCCATTTGACGAAAGGTGAGATAGATAATAGTTTTAAATTAAAAAATAAAATTTAATTATATTAAGGGTACCGGTGTTATTATTCCATCATAGTTTAATAATATTTTATAGAATTTGAAAAATAAATTAAACAAAAAATCTCAGTTACAAACACTACCTCTTCTTTAGACATCCTCTATAGGTTTATACCAAAATCCATATATGGTTTTTGGATACTAACATGGTCTATAGGTAATGGATATGGTTTTGATGAAGGGATTTGGATAGGATTGGCTAAACTAAGAGGACATTTAATTGTTATGTATGATAGGAGATGTTCTTTTATAAATGGTCGAGAGGACCCACATAAAAATTGCATAGAAGAATATAAAATGATAAAGACATTGTCTATCCAAATGCAACCAATTTGCCTTATATTTGTTGTATGGATAGGATAAAATCAAAATATATACATATAATGGGATTATAGTAGTTTATTGGAAAAACATTCCATTTTAATCTGGTTTAACCTCCACCGATAAATACATTTCTATAATAACCATGTTAATTAATTTTTTAATTATTACTATTAATTATGAAAATAAGTAATTTTTTCTTGTTACCTATTATAAATTACTTTAATTAAGAATATTGAATATTTATTTCCAAATAAATTTATTATAAATGAATTAATTTAATTTAAAAATAATCCCATAAATGTGAGGAAAATCAGTTTATAAAAAAAAGTTTCCTTAAGTATACAATTTTTTATGTAAGAGAAACATACAATTTATTCCAATGATATAAATTTTATTAATAATAATTTAATATTTCAAATTTAAAATTTATTTTAATTAAAAAAAATTGAACTCTGTAATTGCATTAAACAAAAAAGACACTTTTTAACAAAATAAATAATATTCAATATTTATTAAAGAAGTAAAATTTTCAGAAAATTATAAAAAATTCTCACATAGATAATTAATAAAATTTTATTAAAAAAAGAATTTTATATTTTTACAACATATTTTATAGAATTAGAAAATATAATTTTATTATAAGTGCACAAGAAAGTGATAATTCAATCTTGTAGAAAAATATAGTTATTAAGAATAACACTAGAACATTTTTATCCAATGAATAGAAAAAATATAAGATGAATGATAAATTTTTTAGGTAATATATTATATAAAAATTTATTTAAAATAAATCATCAACAATTATTAATTTAATTTATTAAAATCTAAACACATTTCAATCAATAAAAATCGGTTATCATGAAAACATTTTTTTTACATTCAAATTAATTTTATTTTCATTTCTAACAAATTGATGACCAATGAATTTATTTTATATGTGATTATACTATACTAATTTATTATAAGGCCCCAGCCTTAAACATTACTTAATCTTGAGTTATAACAAGATTACACATTGAGGATCTTTTCAGGTTTAGAGTTTTAGAGAATTAGATCATAAAACTTGCATTACATTCCACATTTAAACAAAGTTGTTACATGAATGATAGTATTCATTTTTTCCCATCAACGGAAACATATTTAAAAATAAATCATGGATTCTTTCTTGAAACTACCCTGACACTATCATCATATCATGTACCTTTCCCTTGACCTGTGAAAAACATTTCAAAAAAACATGGGATGAGCATAAAAAGCTCAGTAAGGGTTATAAAAAATATGGAAAGGAAACATGAGTTCATATATACATAAGAATGAAATCATACTTTACCCATAAAACATAGTCACTTTAACATACCTCATCAAATAATGAATAAATCATACGAATCATAAGATATAAAAGGTAACTTGAGGCACTCATTACATTCTTACATAGGGAGTAACCCTCTTGGTTATGTTTGGAATACCCACCATAGTATATTCCCTAAATATCTTCGGAGAAACCTTAATGTTTCACTCCTTCGTGTTACCCAATGCATTGGAGAGCTATATCGGGCTCACCCACCCTTAGTTTATCAAGGAACAACCCGTCTTCATAATAATGCCCAACAACCTCAACATAATCGTATCACATAAAACATGCATAAAATAAAACATAACATTTCCACATTTCAATCACAAGATATCAATACAACACATTGATATAATAAAAACATTATGAAACCCATTTTCAATACCTAAATAAAAGGAAAGTAAAAGATGGTAATTATTTTTCTTTTAAAAAATGGTATGGCTAGTAGAGGAAGACGAAACTCAAATAATGGTCATGGCGGTGGAGAAGTCGTTGTCGCCACATACGTATGAAAAAACATTCCCTTTTGTCGTTTAGTAAATGCTTCATATAAAAAATATTCCTTTTGAATAAATGTAAAATTCAAAGGGGTTTATACACAGTATAAAATAAGTATTTGTACAAAACAAAATATGCCTCAATGAAAGGATATTGAGACGAAGTCCCATACAAAGATGGTATCCTTGTTTAAGGATAAATCAATTACATAATTATGTGTAACAAACGAATACACTAAATATTAGTGGAAATTAAGTGTAAAACAATCAGAGGTTATTCACACATATTCATAGAACAACATATTCAATGAGTACAAGTTTATCCCAAATAATCTAATTTGGGTTAAAAAGTTTCCTTGCAAAAATTTGACAGCCTAACGACATCACCACAAAATTTAGAAAATGAGTTTATGAGTGATAAAAAGGGTATCTCATCACATGGAAATAAAATGTAAATCAATAAGGATATATAATAACATATCCCAACATAATAGTATGTGAAATAAAAGACATAACAAAATAAGTCTTTTAAAAGCAGGAGGGTGAAAGGTTCCCTTACCGACATGGGTATCCATCGAAACATACGCCCTGTGAAAGAAGGATAATAAAAAATTGATGTAAATACTCATAAATGAAATTATATTACACATTGAGAAAAATAATGGGCAGTAAATACACCACTCAATGGAAATTGTTTCAAATGTAGCATAAATATCATGAAAATAAAAGTGAGATGAAAAATCTCTTATGAAAACTCTGCAGCCTAACAGCGCCACTTAAAACTTCCAAAATGGATTGATGAGAGGAAATAGGGTCTCTCATAATATTAACATAATGTTTAAAGAAAGAGGAATATAAAATAACATCCCCTAAAATAACAAAGATGAGCTTAAAAGAAGTGACATAAAGGAGTGTACTTAAAAAGAAAGAGAGAGGTTGGATCTCTTACGAAAATTCGGCAGCCTAACGGCGCCACTCAAAACTTCCAAAATGGATTGATGAGAGAGAATAGGGTCTCTAATCATATGAACATAAAACTTACAGTAAGAGTAATATAAAATAATATCCCAATAACAAGAAAGATGATCTTTAAAAGGAATGACATAAAAGAGTGTACTTTAAAAGAAAGAGAGGAGTCAGATCCCTTACCTCAAGTCCAACTTCTCTTTTTTGTTTCTTTATATTCCTGAATAATAAACTTTGGTCAATTTATAATTGCCTAAGGACCTCCTTTAAATAATATTATTCAGTTAATATCACATCTTATAATGTTATAATTATTGTTTAATAATGTTAGTTCATATCAGACGTTTTTGCCGATGTTTGGTACAGGAGTCAAAAATGAACTTGTTTGAAAAATGATTGTCCATATAGTTATAAGTAAATAATTTCCAGAATAGTATTAATGATTAAAATATCATATATATCCAGTACATATTCATTTTATACTATTCCATATCATTTGGAGATGAAAAACGAAAAGCACCGTTCATGGAGATGGTAGGCCGTACGTACGCATGAACGCTACTTTAATTTTTTCTTTCTCATATTAATGGAATTAAAAATAAATGATATATATATATATATTATAATTCCAGTATAATATATATGGCATATAGGTCACATATGTTCATTAATTGCATTCTTTATACGTTTCATGTATTAAATGTGTGAGTCACATCACTTGAGGGGGCGGTAGTCCACACTTCCTCATATGAAATTATCGCATTTACACAACATGAAAAGAATAAAGTTATGGTTTAAATATAAAATAAATAACCATATAGTAAACATAAATACCATATATGTCAAATATAAAATATAGTGACATCATAATGGCCACCTTTAAAGGTGTTAAAAGAATATTGAACAATCATCGTTTCGTGAGGCAGAAAATCACCAACCACAGAAACAGTATGTTCTTATACCATTAGATGAAGGTGTGTGTAAGTGTAGTTCGAGTCCTTCTTATAACAACATCCCAGTATACTTAAGATACTGGAGTTGTTACAAAAGAAATGAATAAAAATAGTTAAGGGGGTTGGAGAAGAAAAATAAAACAAAAGGACACAAGTGAAGACATTACCTTAAAATCGGGTAACTCCCTTTGGTTTGGGCTCAAAGGCTTCCTTGGGAAGACTTCTGCCCAAAGTGAGGCTTCACGGAGTTATATAGGGATGTGGAGAGACAAAATGGGCAGGTTTTGGCCCATCCAAAGTCTTTGGAAGTGTGGGTAAGGAGGTAGAGGTGGGGGCCTTTTATAAGAGGAGAGGAGGGGCACTCTTGGAAAGTAATGAAATGTTACTTTATTTTAGAATGAGTTTCGGATTTTAATGGTCCCACATTGATGTGTCTCAAGTATAAGGTGATAAGGGTTCGAAAGCCTCCCATCCATAGGTTTTGGACATGTGTAGGTATTAGATATTACATTATCTTTCCATTTTATTTAAATCGATAAATAATGAGGTCATCACTACATCATCATGATGTCATAAATAATTTAATTTATTTAATGTCTAAAAAATTATATAAAAACAATAAGATGTAGGAAATCTTTTTAGCTTTCCAATGACTATTTATAGTCAAAAATCTGACTTGTATAACCCCATGTAAATTTTTTTTAGTAAGACATCTCATGTTTGTGTCATTTTTACTTTAACATTAAATAAAAAGGTATTTATGTCATTTTCCAACCAAAGTGGCTCCATGGGGTCCCCAAGTTGACCCATGGATTCTATTGGTCGGCCTTGACACACCCAATGTTGGTAGGACATGAGTCTAGGTCATTTAATTTTATTAAATCATTTTTCTTACCTTAAACTACACTAATTACCTCTAATCACGATTAAAAACATAATAAGTTACTATTCACCAAAAAAATTATTTTAATCCCATTGAACCACATTTTACTTATTAATTAAAACCATTTATGTCATATTTTTGAGATTCAAAACACAAATATGGAAAAATTTCATTTAAATGGAAAAATCAATTTTTATAAGTACCACATAGTGGTTTCACTATTCATCAAAAATTGATGTTTTTCAGAAAATTAACAAAAGTTCACCCTAGGCTATATTTGATATCCCGAATTAAAAAATGATGTCTATTTTAAAAAATTCAAAACATATAATTTTCATTAATTAATTTAATAATTAATTCCCGCTGTCAAAACAAATAGCGTGTTTTTATGAAACAAAATGTATCAAAAGATTGACACTAGTTTAAGTCCGATTTCAATGTAAAATTAATTCCAACGACCACTATTGGATTAAATGGTTAAAATATATTATAATTTCACATTAAAAACAATTTAAAATATAATATAATCATACAAATAAATTAGATTAAACTGAGGTTTTGAATTAAAATACAACATTTTTCACTATTCATTAAAAATTGAACTTTTTCGGAAAAAGACCAAAAATTTACACAAAGTAAATTTTGATTTCCCGATTCTAAAGAAGATTTTTATTTTGTAAAATATAACACATAAAATTGTCAAAAAGTGGATTTAAAAAAGGTTCTCCATCAAAATCCTGTTAATCGACCTTTTAAAGAAAATTAGAATGTTTACGCTTAAAAATTGGATTCATTCGCATTTTTAATCCTCTAACATTTATTGTAAAAAGTAAAAATATTTTAAAAACATATATAATCATTTTGTAGTTAGTTTTGTTCATTCCCGCCATTGCAATGGCTAGGCGTTAACTACTATTTAGAATAATATTATTTTATTATTAGAGTGCAATGTAAGATTTCCAAGAAACTTGTTGTTTCCTTTTGGGTACGCCATCGAGCATAGCATCCCCTTTAAATTCATATTAATATCATATTCACAAATATGGATAAATGTGAAAATTTCATACTCTTTATTTACCCGGGGTGTTACATCCTTCCCCCCTTTTGGGAATTTCGTCCTTGCAATTTTAAAATTGGGCTTGGAAACTTCATTGAAAATCCCATATCGGAACAAGAGTCAGTAAAACAATAACTTTAAAATAAAGAAAGATAAGTACAAAGGTCACCCGAGTTAACCCATACTAGGATTCCATGTAGGAAAACATGGAAATGGAGGAGAAAATATAGGGTCATGTTCTGATGGAGAGTGATAGAAAACATGTTTTGGAGAAAGTTAACCATAAGAAAATCACAAACTTGTGATGGGTTAATCGGTATTTGATTCCCCAGTAGGAAAAGTTAATAGACAACATTTTTTTTAAGTTACTTTTAATTTTGGAATTTATTCATAAGGAAACATAATCACTTATCATGTTGACTTTCAACTTTTATTAGATTCCTTACACAAACTCATATTTTCTCCAAAAGATGAGTATTTAGGAAGACTTGTTCACATTAAGAGTACTATAACAAACTTCTAGAAAATCACCTAATCCACAGAAGAGAACTATATACTTCCCATGTCTTTAGACTTTAACCAAAACCGAAACCAAAATGATTAGTACAAGATCAGATAATCCAGAAAAGGATAATCCTTTATAAAAAGAAAATTTATTCTTAATCTCCAAAATTTGTCCAACAAAACCCAAAGTTCAACGAGGACCATTCGATAAAAAATTTGTCCATAAAATTCATCAAAGTAAACCAAACTAAGATTGAAACCCAAATATTTGAAGGATTTAGTTTCATTGTCTTCCAAGGTACAAATTAACACTTATCTCCAAATAACAGCAATTACTATTAATGTCTCGTATTGAAAAGTAATTAACTTAATCACATATCCTCCAGGATAGGTTAATAATTTCCATAGATATCCCAAAATAAACATGATATTGATTCCTAAAATCATCTAAATAAAAATAATTAGTCATACTAACCAGGGACTTCTCGTAGTCCAGTGGTAGGCGATAAATACCAGTCGCACTTTGGTTGTGGGTTCGATTACCGCAGCTTTGTCTGACGCGACAGGTTGTCTCATGGTCTGTGTGTTGTCCTTTTTCCTAAACTATATAATTTTAAAACATTCCCCAAAACGATATAAAATCTTCAAAAATTATCATAACATAATATAACCTTAAGTTTATCTCATGCCTTTCATTTTCCAGCATATCATATAATAACCCATAATTACCTCAAAAGTAAGGATCATATAAACTCTAATGGTTACCATTATAATTATTACCTGAACTTCTGTATAGATTGGTCATCTCGTACATGATGAATTACAGAACATACCAAGGTTCAAGTGGTTGATCATGACTCCTTGATAGTTGGTTTAGAAAAACCACGAGTTTCCTCATTGAATTCCCCATTTTATCTAGTATCTTAATCAGAGAACCACCACAGTTTCCTTCAAACCTATTGTCTCTTTGGTGCCTGCTAGATCCATCCATTCACTAAAAACAGAATTGTCAGTGAGAGTATACCAAAAAACCATCATGTACTAATGAGGAAGATGAACACTAATATATACTTACTCATTCTCTTTTTCTAAAACTAGGACACTTTCTGAAATCCTAACCATTATGGTAATGTCACTTATGCTTAGAGGAAACCCTAACCTCTAAAGTTATCTAAACAGACCTTTGAAACCAACTATAAGTCCCCAGCCTTAAACCTTACTTAATTTTGAGTTATTACAAGATTACACATTGAGGATCTTTTTAGTTTTAGAGTTTTAGATAATTAGATCATAAAACATGCATTACATTCAACATTTAATCAAAGTGGTTACATGAAAGATAATATTCATTTTTTTCCCATAAACGGAAACATATTTAAAAATAAAGCATGGATTCTTTCTTGACACTTCCTTGACACTATCATCATATCATTTACCTTTCCCTTGACCTGTGAAAATCATTTCAAAAAAATATGGGATGAGCATAAAAAGCTCAGTAAGGGTTATAAAAAATATGGAATGGAAACATGAGTTCATTTATAAATAATAATGAAATCATACTTTACCCATAAAACATAGGCACTTTGACATAACTCATCAAATCATGAATAAATCATATGAATCATAAGACATAAAAGGTAACGTGAGGCAGTCATAATATTCTTATGTAGGGAGTAACCCTCTTGGTTACGTTTGGAATACCCACCACAATATATTCCCTAAATCTCTTCAGAGAAACCTTAACGTTTCACTCCATCGATTTACCCAATGCATTGGAGAGATATATCGGGCTCACCTAGCCTTAGTTTATCATGGAACCACCTGTCTTCATAATAATTCCCAGGAACCTCAACATAATCGTATCACATAAAACATGCATAAAGGAAAACATAACATTTCCACATTTCAATCAAAAGATATCAATACAACACATTGATATAATAAAAAAATTATGAAAACCATTTTCATTACCAAAATAAAAGAAAAGTAAAACATGGTATTTATTTTTATTTTAAAAAATAGGTATGGAATGTAGAGTAAGCTGAAACTCAAATAATGGTCACGGCGGCGGAGAAGTCGTTGTCGCCGCATACGTATGAAAAAAAACATTCCCTTTTTTTGTTTAGTAAACGCTTCATATAAAAACGATTCCTTTTGAATAAACGTAAAATTCAAAGGGGTTTATTCACAATATAAAATAAGGATGTGTATAAAACAAAATATGCCTCAATGAAAGGAGATTGAGATGAAGTCCCATACAAAGACGGTATCCTTGGTTTAAAGATAAATCAATTACATAATTATGTGTGAAAAAAGAATACACTAAATATAAGTTGATATTAAGTGTAAAACAATCAGAGGTTATTCACACATATTCATAGAAAAACATATTCAAGGAGTAAAATATTATCCCAAAGAATCAAATTTGGGTTAAGAAGTTCCCTTGCAAAAATTTGACAGCCTAACGGCGTCACTACAAAATTCAGAAAATGAGTTGATGAGAGATAAAAAGGGTATCTCATCACATGGACATAAAATTTAAATCAATAAAGATATAGAATAACATATCCCAACATAATATTATGTTAATTAAAATACATAACAAAAGAAGTCTTTTAAAAAGTGGAGGTTGAAAGGTTCCCTTACCGACATGGGTATCTTTCGAAACATACGCCCCGTGAAAGAAGGACAATACAAAATTGATGTAAATACTCATAAATGAATGTATATTACACAATGAGCAAAATAATGGGAAGTACATACACCACTAAAAGGAAATTGTGGAAAATGTAGTATAAATATCACGGAAATAAAAGTAAGATGACAAATCTCTTACGAAAACTCGGCAGCCTAACGGCGCCACTTAATACTTCCAAAATGGATTGATGAGAGGAAATAGGGTCTGTCATCATATCAAAATAAAGTTTACAGAAATATGAATTTAAAAGTACATCCCCCAACATAACAAATAGGATCTTAAAAGAAGTTACATAAAGGAGAGTACTTAAAAAGAAAGAGAGAGGTTGGATCTCTTATGAAAATTCGGCAGCCAAACGGCGCCACTCAAAACTTCTAAAATGGAGTGATGAGAGAGAATAGGGTCTCTCATCATATGAACATAAAAATTACAGTATGATTAATATAAAATAATATACCAATAACAAAAAAGATGAGCTTTAAATGGAATGACATAAAAGAGTGTACTTTAAAAGAAAGAGAGGAGTCAGATCCCTTACCGCAAGTCTAACTTGTCTTGATCGTTTCTTTATATTCCTGAATAATAAAATTTGGTTAATTTATAATTTACTAAGGAACTCCTTTGATGATTATTTTTCAGTTCATATCACATATTATAATGTTATAATAATCTTTTAATAATGTTAGTTCATATGAGACGTTTTTGCTGATGTTTGGTTCATGAGTCAAAAATGAACTTGTTTGAAAAATGATTGTCCATGTAGTTATAAGTAAATAATTTCCAGAATAGTATTAATCATTAATATAACATATATATCCAGTACATATTCATTTCATACTATTTCATATCATTTGGAGATAAAAAACGAAAAGCACCGTTCATGGAGACGGTAGGCCGTACATACGCATGAACGCTACATTCATTTTTTCATTGTCATATTAACAGAATTAAAAATAAATGATATATATATATATATATATTATAATTCCATTATAATATATAGTTTATATAGGTCACATATTTTCATTAATTTCATTCTTTATATGTTCAATGTATTGCATGTAGGAGTCACATCACTTGAGGGGCGGTAGTCCACACTTCCTAATATGAAATTATCGCATTTACACAACATGAAAATAATAAAGGTATGGTTTAAATATAAAATACAGAGTCATATAGTAAAAATAAATACCATATATATCATATATAAAATACAATTACATCATAATGTCCACCTTTAAATGTGTTAAAAGAATATTGAACAATCATCATCTCGTGAGGCAGAAAATCACCAACCACAGAAACAGTATATTCTTTAACCATTAGACGGAGGTGTGTGTATGTTTAGTTCGAATACTTCTTATAAAAACATACTAGTATATTGAAGATACTGGATTTGTCACAAAAGAAATGAATAAAAAGAGTTTAGGGGGTTGGAGAAACAAAATAAAACAAAAGGACACAAGTGAAGACATTACCTTAAAATCGGGTAACTCCATTTGGTTTGAGATCAAAGGCTTCCTTAGGAAGACTTCTGCCCAAAGTGAGGCTTCAAGGAGTTATAGAGGGATGTGGAGAGACAAAATGGGCAGGGGTTGGCCGAGACAAAGGCTTTGGATGTTTGGGTAAGGAGGTAGATGTGGGGGCCTTTTATAAGAGGAGAGGAGGGGCACTCTTGGAAAGTAAAGAAATGTTACTTTATTTTAGAATGAGTTTCGGATTTCAATGGTGCCACATTGATTTGTTTCGAGGATAATGTGATAAGGGTTCGAAATCCACCCATCCAATAGGTTTTGGACATGTGTTGGTCTTATATATTACATTATCTTTCCATTTTATTTAAATCATTAAATAATGAGGTCATCACTGCATCGTCATGATGTCATAAATAATTTAATTTATTTAATGTCTAAAAAATTATAAAAAAAATACTAAGATGTAGGAAATATTGTTATATTTCCAATGACTATTTATAGTCCAAAATATGACTTGTATAACCCCATGTAAAAATTATTTTAGTAAGACATCTCATGTTTGTGTCATTTTTACTTTAACATTAAATAAAAAGGTATTTATGTCATTTTCCAACCAAAGTGGCTCCATGGGGTCCCCAAGTTGACCCATAGATTGTCTTTGTCGGACATTACACATCCAATAAGGGTAGGACATGTGTCTAGGTCATTTCAATTTATTAAAACATTATCCTTAACTTAAACTATACTAATTACCTCTAATCGCGATTAAAAACATAATAAGTTACTATTCACCAAAAAATTATATTAATCCCATTGAACAACATTTTACTTCTTAATGAAAACCATGTTGTTGGATTTTTGAAATTCAAAACACAAAGATGGAAAATTTTCATTTAACCGGAAAATTCTGTTTTTATAAGTACCACTTAGTGGTTTCACTATTCATCAAAAATTGATGGGTTTCAGAAAATTACCAAAATATCACCCTAAGCTATATTTGATATTCAGAATTAGAAAATGATGTATATTTTACCAAATTCAAAATATATAAGTTGCTTTAATTAATTTAATAATTAATTCCCGCTGTCAAATCAAATAGAGTGTTTTTATGAAACAAAATGTATCAAATGATTGACAATAGTTTAAGTCCGATTTCAAAGTGAAATTAATTCCAATGACCACTATTGGATTAAATGGTAAAAATATATTCTAATTTAACTTTAAGACCAATTGAAAATATAATCAAATCATAAATATAAATTATATTAAAAAGGGTTTTTGAATTAAAATACAACATTTTTCACTGTTCATTAAAAATTGAAATTTTTCGGGAAAATACCAAAAATTTACACAAAGTAAATTTTGATGTCCCGGTTCTAAAGAAGAATTTTATTTTGTCAAATATAACACATAAAATTTCCAAAAAGTGGATTTAAAAGAGGTTCTCCATCAAAAGCCGATTAATCGACCTTTTAACGAATATTAAAATGTTTACGCTTAAAAAGTGGATTCATTTGCATTTTTAATCCTCTATCATTTATTATAAAAAGTAAAAATATTTGACAAACATATATAATTATTTTGTAGTTATTTATGTTCATTCCCGCCATTACAACAGCTAGGCATTAACTACTATTTAAAATAATATAATTTTATTATTATAGTGCAACATAAGATTCCCAAGAAACTCATTGTTGCGTGTTGGGTACGCCATCGAGCATAACATCCCCTTTAAAGTCATATTAATATCATATTCACAAATATGTATAAATGTGAAAATTCCATACTCTTTATTTACCTGGGGTGTTACATTTATAATTTAATTATTCATACTCATAATCACTAATTTGATGGCCAGTTTATGATGTTATATAATATTACAGTTCATTTGGACTCTTGGTTGTGTGTATCACAAAATATCAAAGAAATTACATTTATTTGAATTAATATTATATAAAATCTCAAGGTATTACATAAATGATCAATAATGGAAAAAATGTAAATAAATCATAATTTTTATATCATTAACATGGTAGAAAAAATATATAAATGGATAAATATTTGATTAAATGAACATAATATTATAAATTGTAATCATAATACTTATTTAGAATTAAGGATCATGATTTAAGAACATAAGACTATAGAATGAGGAATATCATAGAAATATGGAAGAAAATAACATTATATTATAATTATTAGATTAAAATAAAATATTAAAACATATAATTTAATGAAAAAACCAAGGATGTTCATTCATTTGGTTTTGAAAAAACAATTGATGTCCTTGAATTATATGTGGGAAAACAAAATCACATACAAACATCACTATGTAATGATATATAAATCATTAAACAATACATTGGATGGACATATAACACCCTACCCATCAACATCTACAAGTATGTGTTCCATAATATGTCCATCATTAATCATATATTGGAAACCCAAGGAAAAAATGGAATTCATATAATTTATAAATGGTATCACATAACATGATATTAAAAGTAGATCATTGTTTATACACATTATGTGATAGAAATTTAAGCATTTATCGATCATCAAAGGTAATGTAATATATTCTTTATAATGTTATAATTTTATTCCTTGATAGTTTTTTCAATGACTCTAGAAGATGAAATTAATGTTGATGTTTTTTAGTTATTATTTAGTGATAAACGTTTCGGCTGTTAATGATGGTTTAAATATTAATATAACATTTCCATAACCTTAATAATTTTATAAAAATAATTTTTCTTAATTAAATACATTCATATAATCATCCATGTATTTTAGTGATGAAAAATTTGTAGAGGCAGTAGTTTTCTCATACACACAGATGATGTATTAGTTTCCCAAAGAAAAAAATAATGTAGATTTTTATTTATATTTTTATAATATTAAAAAATATATAAATATAAAATATTTTCATATAATAAAAAATCCGAAACATCCATGAAAGTTAGTAATAAAAAATTTGTATCTTACTGTGGTGGTAGTCTGTGTGTGACAATGTTGATTTTTTCACATTTCTAAGGAATGTGGATAGTTAGATAATGGTCATTCCATCAATATAAAAACACATAAATATACTAATAATAATGAATTAAAAATTTTCAAATGGGTAAAATAAAATTGGGAATAGGTAGAATTGAATAAAATAAAGAATGATTATAGAAGAGAAAATACTTATGTAGGAGAATTTCATTTCTTCTTGGAAACCTTCATGATTTAGAAGGGATTTTATAAATCTATAGGGACCATAAGATCCAGATCCTAGGAAAGGATTATTAGGAATTGAAATTGGGAATAAAATTTTGGAGGAATTTATTTGTTCTCTTGGATTGAAGGGGTGGTGGGAGGTTCTTTTAATAAGAATTGGGGATGTATTTTTTGAAAATAAAAATTCATTTTATAAAAAATAGATCATTTTTAGTATTTAAAGTTGATTATATGTGTAATGTAATGGATAGTATAACTAATCATGGTGTATAATTACATAAAAAACCCATATGGAGATTTTTTGAACATAATTTATGTATTTTACCCCTATATTTGACACATTTAAAATTATGACTATTACTTTCATAAATAATTTTTACCTAAGTAATCTAATAATCATAGAAAAAAAAGGCCTTGTTACATAATTTTGGAGCTGCTTATTACAAATATTATATTCATTTTTCTGTTTGAAATTTCAAAAAATGAAGAAAATAATTCTAACATATTAAAATAGTTGTTGAGAAAAGGTTATATAACATTTTGCAATGACAAATATAGGATTTTAAATTAAAATTTAAATATTAAAATGTATATTTTAACAAAAAAATAATTATTTTTTCATGAAAATTGATTTTATAAAATTTTAATTAATTCTTATATTGTGATGGGGAAAAATCATGATATATATAAAAATGGTATTTTCTATATTCGTCTAAATAATATTTTATGAAAAATTATAAAATATATTGTAAGCTAATAAATTAATAATAAATATAAAATTAAATTCGATTTTGAAAAATCTATAATTTTAAAACATATAATTTTATCTTTTAAATGGAATCATAATATATAATGGAGACTAATATTATTGGAAAATGATTTTCTGAAATACAAACTATTCATATTCATAATTACAACCAATATATAAATTAATCTGTTTATATATATTATTCATATATAAATTATATTTTATATTCATTTAACCATAACCCCATTAGTTTTCCAAACAAAAATTCACTGTGAAAAAAATAATGTTATTAGATAAATAAAACTTTTTAAGTATAAAATGAAGTTATTCCTATTAGTTATATATTATTAACTATTTGATGATTATAAATTTATTTCCTTATATACATTATATATAAATTTCATTAAGCACGTTGTTTTTGTACTTATTATTTTTTTAAGATAAAAATAAACGACAGATATAGAAAAATAGTTCTTTGGAAAATATAACTTATATATAAATTAATATTAAACAAAATACAAAAAAAATAAATTTTTATATTTCAATCATTTAATATTGATAATTTAATGGCATAAAAATACATCATTAAATTTTTTAATATAATTATTTGATAAAAATATTTTTGTGGTAAAAAAATATTTTATATAATATACTATTTTAATTTAACATTGTATTTTTATATCCTTATTTTTTTTATTTAAATTTTTCATTAACATTAAAAACTTTTAGTATAAATATTGGATACATATATATCTGATTACTATATCTCCCGTGAATATATTTATAATGACTTGATTACATTCTTATATATATATATATACATATATATATATAATTCCAAACATCGTTCATCTCATGCATTCAATTCTTTTCCATCATACCTATAATAGTTCTGGAACTTTTGCTGATTTATATAGTTGTGATTATGGTAGTGATCTTTATAGAGAACCACGAAGATAAATAAATTTTTTTTTCAAACAATTTCAATTTTTTTTCTTATATTTTTTTATTTATTTATTATTATTGTTCATCATAATGTAATAATGATTATTTCACATTGTAATATTTTATCACAAAAAATGAATCTTCTTTCATTTTAGTTATGCATTTGATGAAAAATAGTTAACTAATGTAGTATTAATCAAAAATAATATATATATATATAAACAAATATCATATGGTCATATTCTAACCCCCCCCAAATAAATTATATCCCCATAATTTTAAATTATCATGCATAAAGTAATATAGCTAATAGTATCTAAAATATGGACATGAATGAAGATAAAATTTCTAAAAAGATATAAATCTAACATTCATTACTATTTCTAAGAGGCTATTTGTAAAAAAATATTTATATTTGAGAATTCTAGGGATATATAGGGAACATAATCTTTTTTATGATCCTATTTCCAACCAAATAATAAATCCAAAATGTTTATTATACTATATTATAAAGTTAGATTAAATGAAACATGAATAAGAAAACTCAGTCCCAAAATTTATTCTCCTATGAAAACATCATTTTATCTTATGTTAAATTTATTTCAAATATGATATTATTGAATCAACTTTTATGTCTTTAAAGTTAACCTTGGTTATTAATGGTCATATTCATATTAGGTTATCTAACTTGGATATTTATATATTACATTATAAAAATTTTATTTGAATATTTAATAATTTTTTACAAAAATAATTTGAATCGACCAATGAATATCCCTTTGGAGTGTCAAATAAAGTGTGAATTTGGGCCTAAATGACATGCATAAACTAAATATTGTGCTAATATTCAACTAATAAATTTCAATGTTATTACC
Source organism: Viscum album (assembly GCA_963277665.1). Classification (NCBI taxonomy): domain Eukaryota; kingdom Viridiplantae; phylum Streptophyta; class Magnoliopsida; order Santalales; family Viscaceae; genus Viscum; species Viscum album. The sequence goes on along the minus strand of OY728153.1, from coordinate 487,168,731 downwards.
CAAAGGTATACCAGTTCCAGAGCATGAATCCACTTGTCTGTGTCCAGGTAGGGCTATAATTTCTATGAAACCAAACAATATTTACATTATAAGGAAACGACCTTAAAAGATTACATTAAATTGAATTAAAAGAATAATTTATATTGTGGATCTCTTCAGGATTATATTTTTATAGAATTAGGACATAACTATTACATATCAACTTGAAAATTACATGTACACACTACTACTCAGTATCCATTTTTTCATAAAATAAAAACTCATAAAAAGAAACATGTCTAGTTCTATTTTTTAGACAACATGAATTTTCCTTGATCCTATCTGTGACACTATTTATCTTTAAGTCCTGTGGAAAACATTTCAAAAACATAGGATGAGAATAAAAAAGATCAGTAAGGGTTATAAAATAAATAAGGAAAACATTATCTCATCACTAAATAAAAATCAATGAAACCATACTTTTCAATCATAACATAACTTACAAAATCATACGATTTATGAATAACTCACACAAATCATAAATAATAATTTTAAATTATGGAATTAATAGCATAATTACATTTTAGCTATCACAAGTACATATGGAGTTAATTTGGAATACCCATCACAAAATATTCTCTAAATCCTTTAGGGGAAACATTCACATTTACCTCTGTCACGTTACCCAATGTATTGTAGAGGTATCTTAGGCACAACCACCCTAGGTTTATCACAGAACCACCCATAAAGGAAAAAAATGCTCAATAACCATAACATATTCACCACAAATAACACAATAATTAAGGAAAGATAAAATTTCCAAAATCATAGCAAAATATATCAAATCTAGATATTGAAATGAACAATGCTTCATCTATTAAATTTAAAAACAATTTTAAAAAATTTATAAAGAGATTTTTGAATCAATGTTCCCCATACAACTTTTAAGATTTTAATTAATTATTATTTGAGGAAATTAATGTCCATATAAATAAATCCTAAAAACCATTTTTATACTATGGATATTAATGATAAATATTTAGATGAATAAATCTTTAAAACATTTAAAATGATATTTTAGATAAATAGTTTTTAACAAAATGAGAGATGCTTGAATACAAATTATTGATGAATAAAATTTAATCAGAACTTTATAATATCCTGAAAACAAATGTATTTATGATATAATATTCCAAAGGATAGTATACACACTATATAAAATTGAATTGGTGCATAAGAATAATTAAGTCTCAATGGAATGTAAATTGAGACGAAATCCCTTACAAAAACGTTATCCTTAGATTTAGGATAAATCAATTACATAATAATTTGTGAAAAATATAAATACAATCAATATGATTGGATATTCAGTTTAAATCAATATTTGAAAATTAAAACATGTTATTTTTAATAAAAAAACTAATGACATGGATGTTTAACTCAATGAATGGAAATTGAGTTGATATTTCTCTTATCAAGTTCATATAGATGACTTCAGAATTTACCAATGGAGTGATTATGTGTATCCAACGTATATACACACAAAGGGGAGTGGATATTACAACATAAATAAATAAATATAGATTCCACACATAATCAAAGCATGAAATAATTAAGAATTAGAAGATTAACCCAAGGAATAGAAATTGGGTTAAAAGGTTCCCTTACCGATTTGGTAACAAACAAAACATACAAACCATGAAAGAAGGATCATAAAATGAAGATGTAAATACCCATAAATTGATCTATATTACACAATTAATACAATCATGGGTAGTACATACACAACACAAAAGGAAATATTGGCAAATATATCATGAATCTCACAGTAATAAAAAGTGAGATGAAAATCCCTTACCACATTGTAATAAATCGATTCCTATGACCAAAAGATAAAAAAATCAAAATGATTAATAGAATAACATGAATATAAATATGGTAATGATTATATATATCACATTTCAGTACAAAATACACCACCTGCAATAAATAACTGGAAAACAATGGAAATATCATGGAATTAAAAGTGAGATTAGAAACCCTTACATCGAGTCTGACTTGAATCGTTTGTTACTTGTTCTTCCCGAATAATAAACTAAAGTTAATTTATACTTTATTAAGAACCTTTTTAAAGGTTATTATTCCTTTTATATAACTTATTACCATGTTATAAACATTATGTAATCATTTATGTTAATAACGTTTGTTTTGTCGATATTTGGTACTTGAGTAAAAAATGGACTTCTTATAATTACAAGTTGTTCAACTTGTCAAAGCTTGATTATATCCAGAATTATATTCATGATTTAGATATCATATATATCATATATATTATATATATCATATATATCCAGTATATACATGTATTTATAATAGTACATAACATTTTGAGGAAATAAATGACGTGCACTGTTCATGGAGACGGTAAGCCGTACGTATGCATGAACACACCTTTCATTTATATTTCATATTTTAATTGAATTAAAACATAATAATAAATATTTATATTATAACTCTATTATAATATCATATATAATTTAAATAACTGCATCCATTATATGTCCCACGTATGGTATGAATGAGTCATATCACTTTGAGGGGGCGGTAGTCTGCACGTCCTCAAATGATATTAAAACGTTTACCAATAATGGAAACCATAAAGGTATGCATTAAAAGAAAAATAAATAAGCATAATGAAAACATAAAAATAATATATATCATATATAAATATAGTGCCATTTTAATGGCCACCATGATAGGCGGAAAGAGATAATCGAACTATCATTATCTCGTGAGGCGTTAGTTTTCCATCCATATAAACAATATGTTCTTCACCCATTAGATGGAGGTGTGTGTATGTGTAGTTATAATCCATCTTATATCAACATCATAGTATATTTAAGATATTGGGTTTGAAATAAAATAATGGAATAACGGAGTTGAGGGGTTGGATAAGTAAAATAAAGGAAACGGAGTAAAGAGAGATTGTTACCTTTAATTTGGGTATCTTCCTATGGTTTGAACCAGAAGTACTTTTTGAAGTCCCTTATGCCTGTGTTAAAGCTTTTAGAAGGAGGAGAGAGATTTAGGGAGCTTAATTGGGCAGAGGTTGGACAAGAAAAAATGCTTGAGATATATAACGAATTGGTTATAATTGAGGGCTTTTTATGAGGGGGAGGAGGAAATATTTATGAAAGTGTGATAATATTATTTTATTTTATAATGATATTCGGATTATAAAGGTCCAAATCTAATTAAAGTCGAATGTAGGATGACTCATGGTCGAAATAAAATAATCCAATAATAATTGGACAGGTTTTAGATATTGTTTTAATATTTATAATATTATTTATTTAAATCTATTATTAATGAGGTAAATACTACATCATTATTATGTCAGAAATAATTTAATTTATTTAATGTCTAAACATTTAAAAAGAATACCATGATATAGGAAATTTTTTTTTCTTTCAAATGAATATTTATAGTAGAAAAGATAATTTATATAACCCATTGTAAAAATTAATTTACTAAAAGAAAGTTTTTTTTTCATTTTTGCCTTTACATTAAGTTACTAAATATAAAGTTTTATTATCACTCCCAAGTGGCTCAATGGGGTCCCAAAATCATCCCAAATATGCTCATGGTAGTAAGTGACTCAACCAATACGGTTCGGACAAGTGTGAAGCTAATTTGGAATTATTATTATTTGTTTACCTTGAATTACAATATTTACCTTTAACCGCGGTAAATAAAAGTAAAAAATTACTACTCATCCAAAATTATTTTCATATTATTCAAACACATTTTTCTTATTAATAAAAATAATGTATGTCAGTTTTTTAAATTCAATTCATAGAAGTGGTAAAATTTCATTTAAATGAAAAGTTAGTTTTTTTAACTACTACTTTGTTGTTTCACTATTCATCCAAAATTGAAGTTTTTGAGAAAAAAACCAAAAATTCAGACAAAGCTATATTTGGTATTACAAATTCAAAAATTATTTCTATTTTAACAATTTAAAAAAAAATTATTTTCATTAATTAGTTTAAAATTAATTTCTGTTGTCAAAACAAATAGCAGGTTTTTAAGAAACAATATCTATTATAAGATTGACAATTGTTTATGTCCAATTTCAAAGTGAAACTAATTTCAATGACCACCATTATATTTAATGGTTAAAATTTAATCTAGTTACACTTTAAAAGAAAATCTAAAGATAATATAATCATAAAATAAATTGGATTAAAAAGTAGATTTGAATTAAAATACAGTATTTTTCACTATTCATTAAAAAAAGAATTTTATCAAAAAATACCATAATTTTACCCAATGTAAATTTTAATGTTTTGATTATAGAGAAAAATTATATTTTTTCAATTAAAATATATAAAAGTGACCAAAACTATATTTATGTAGGGTTCACCATCAAAAGGCGGTAAATAAATCTTTTCAAGGAAATTATGTTTAAAATTAGATTCAAATTTTTTTTAAGCCTCTGACTTTTATTGGATAAACGTAAAAAAAATAACAAAAATCTATAATAATTTTGTAGTTCATTCTTTTCATTCCCTCCTTTACAACCACTAGGTGTTAACTACAATTTAAAACAATAATATTATATGATTAGTGTGCAATGTAAGATTTCAAAGAAACCCATTGTTGCTTATCAGGTATGCCATCAAATATAGTGTCCCCTTTAAAGTCGAATTAATATTTAGTTCTAAAATATTAATAAAAATGAAAAATTTTCATGTTCTATATTTACCTGGGATATTACACCCTTCCCCCCTTTTGGAAATTGCCTCCTCACAATTTTAAAACTATGCTTGTAATCATCATTAAAAGTCCTACATTGGAAAAGATAAACTAAAACTATCACTTTAATAGAAAGAATGAAAAGTACAAAGGTCACTAGAGATAACCCGTACTAGGATTCCATATAGGAAAACATGGATATGGAAGAGAGAAGAAATGGTCAAGTTCTAATGGAGAGTGATAGAAAACATGCTTTGGATAAATTTAACCACAATAAAATCACAAAATTATGATGTGTTAAACTGTATTTGATTACCTAGTATGAAATTTAAACCAACAATGTTTTTGTTTTACATTCCCTTTCATAATTTTGAGAAATTCATTATATACATTGTATAAGAACATAAGGAAACATACTTACCTTCAAGTAGAGTTTCATCCATTAATAAGTTTCTATTAAAAACTAATATTTTCTCTAAAAAATGAGCATTCAAATAGACTTGGTCACATAAAAAGAAAAATAACCTTCTTCTAAAGAATCACATAATCCACAAAAGAAGAACCATATATTGACCTTGTCTTTAGACATCAACTAAAACAAAAATGGTTAATACGAGATCATATAATCCCCAAAAGGATAATCCATTAAAAAAAAGAAAAACTACTCTTAATATTCAGAATTTATCAAACAATACCCAATGTTAAACCAAGACTATTCAATAAAATTCCCTAAAATTTTTCAAAATGTCATCCAATCTAAGATTGAAACCCAAATCTCATAAGGATTTAATTACACAGACTTCCAAGATATATCTTATCATTTATCTCCAAATAACATCAGTTAATCATAAAGTCTCATATTGAAAAGTAATGAACCTAATCATGTATTCTCCTTGATAGGTTAATCATTTTCATAAATAAACCAAATCGTCATATGTCCACTATAAAAAGATAGATTCTTACAAACTATGATTTGAACCATTATTCTACAATTGAAATTCCATAATATTCGATCTTCCATAGGCATATAGTTTTTCCACAAAAGAGTTAATGTCTTCCACAACAACCATTTTCCCTTAATCACCAAATCATTTTCATATACTATGTATATCCATTTGATAAAACATAAGTTCGAAAAATAAAATTATTATTGTTCCATAAAATCATTTTACTAAAATAATAAGTCATGCTAACAAGGGACTTGATGTAGGCTAGTGCTAGGTGATGCACCCTTGTCTCCATTCAGTTTAGGGTTCGATTCATGCAGCCTTCCCGGATGCGACGGGTTGTCACCCATTCTACGGGTTGTTCTTTTTATAAAACTCAAAAATAACCCTAACATGTTTTATCCTCAATGGTTTCCTTATACCTCTCATTTTCATCCCAATTCATTATGATCTCATAATATTTATTATTTAATTCTTATAAATATTTTCATTTTTTTATTTCACCAGCATATGATAAAATAAAACGATCCTCAAAATAAAGAAAAAATACCTTGATCATGTCATCCAATTGGTTTCATCGTCATCTTGTTCACATAGGTAGAAGGTACATGAATTGCAACAATGACTTAGAGATCCTTCAAAATAATTTTCTTCCTCCATTTAAATAAACCTTGTAAAACATGGTTCATATGGGTGCTAACAGAAAAAAAGTTTTGGAAAATAATAATTTATGACAAATAATTTCAAAAGAGATGAAAAAACATGATTTCTATAAAAACGTCGGACCGAATTTGAGTTGAAACATTCAATTAATGGTCCTTTTAAAATACAATAGGTATGTGCTAAGAGACTATATTTTAAAAGAAAATATAAATACGTTGCGCAAGTGACTTCTTCTTCAGAACCTTTTTTAAAATCATAATATGCTTCAAAATCTTGTTACAAGGTAAAATATTTGAAAATACCTTGATAATATTTACCGTTCATTAAAATATGTCAATATTGTGAAAATGGGATTTTTCTAAATATAACCCATGATCCATGATGATAACGAGTTATAGTTGAGGTGTTTAATATCTCAAAAAACTACATGCAAGTGAGTTGTATGCTAGAAAATGTTTCACAATCATCTGAACATGACTTTGCAATAATTATTGCCAATATGTCATCAGGAATAGATAAGAGTTTCGTTTGAGATCCTCTTCCTTAAATTTGTAACTAACTTTACTTGACCTGAAAAAGTTATAAAACAAGGACTTAACTGAAATAATATACATAGGGACTAACCATGTGTCTAACAAAAACTCATAATCCCTAAATTTGTCTAAACTGGCCTCTGATAACAACTATAAGGAACCTGCCTTAAAACATTACATAATATTAAATTAAATGAATAATTCACATTGAGGATCTTTTCAGGTGTTGAGTTTTAGAGAATTAGGACATAACTGTTACATATAAACTTGAAAATTACATGTACACCCTACTACTCAATATCCATTTTTTCATAAAATAAAAACTCATAAAAAGAAACATGTCTAGATCCATGTTTTAGAAAACATGACTTTTCGATGATCCCAACTTCGGACCTATTCATCTTTAAGTCATGTGGAAAACATTTCAAAAATATGGTATTAGCATAAAAAGATCATTAGGGGTTATAAAATAAGGAAGGAACACATTTTCCTGTCATTAAATACAAATAAATGAAACCATACTTTTCAATAATAACATACCTTATGAAAAAAACATTTATAAATAACACGCACAAATAATAAATCATAAAGGTAACTTATCGCATTCATAACATAATTACATTGTAGCTATAATATCTACATAGAGAGTTACTTTGGAATACACATCATTGTATATTACCTAAATCTATTAGGAGAAACATTCACGTTTACCTTTGTCACGTTACCCAATGCATTGAAGAGCTATCTCGGGCTCACCCGCACTAGGTTTATCACAGAACCACCCGTAAACGTAAAAAATTCCCAATAACCATAACATATTCACAACACATAATAAAATAATAAATTAAAGATAACTTTTCCACAATCCAATCACAATATATCAAATCAAGATATTAAAATAAATAGTGCTTTACCAAATCATTTTCAGAACCATTTAAAACATTTAATTAATAGATTTTTGAATCAAAGTGTCCCATACAACTTTAATTTTTTTTTTTATAAATTATCATTTTAAGGAATTAATGTCCATATAAATAAATCATAAATTCCATTTTTAAAACACGGACATTAATGATAAATATTTATAATAATAAATATTTAAAACATTTATAATGATATTTTAGAAAAAGGGTTTTTAACAAAATGAGGGACGCTTGAATAAAAATTATTGAGGAATAACATTTAATCAGAACATTATAATATCATGTGAACAAAGGGATTCGTGATATAATATTCCAAAGGTTAGAATGTATACCGTATAAAATTTAATTGGTGCATAACAATAATGAAGTCTCAATGGAATGTAAATTTAGACGCAATCCCTTATAAAAACAGTATCCCTAGATTAAGGATAAATCAATTAAATAATATTGTGTGAAAAATATAAATACACTCAATATGATTTGATATTAATTGTAAATAAATCTTTGGAAATTCACTCATGTTTTTTTAATACAAAACCAATGACTTGGATGTTTAACTCAATGAATGGAAAATGAGTTAAAAATTCCCTTATCAAGTTCATATCGATGACTTGAGAATGTACTAATAGAGTTATTATGTGTATCATATGTATATCCACAAAAAGTGGAGTGGAAATTACAACATAAATAAAAAATTGTGATTCCATACATAATCATATCATGACATAATTAAAAATTTGAAGATTAACCCAAGGAATAGAAATTAGGTTAAAAGGTTCCCTTACCGATTTGGTAACATAAAAAATATACAACCCATGAAAGAAGGATTATAAAATGAATATTTAAATACCCATAAATTAATTTATATTACACAATGAATACAATAATGGGAAATACATACACAACACAAAAGGAAATAGTGGAAAATATATCATGAATCTAACGGGGATAAAAAGTGAGATGAAAATCAATTACCACGTTGTAATAAATTGAGTTGTATGACCAAATGTTAAAAACCACCCAATGGTTCACATAATAACAGGAATATAATGATGATCATTATTATATATATCAAATTTTAGTACACAATACACCGCGTGAAATAAATAAGTGGCAAATAATAGAAATCTCACGGAATTAAAAGTGAGATAAGGAGCCTCTTACCTCGTGTTCGAAATGACTCGTTTGATACTTGTTCTTCATGAATTATCAAATAATGTTAATTTATACATGATTAAGAACCTATTTAAGATATATTATTCCTTTCATTTAACTTATTACTATGTTATAAACATTATGTAATCATTTAAGTTAACAATGTTCGTTTTGTCCATATTTGGTACTTGAGTAAAAAATGGACTTCTTATAATTACAAGTTGTACACATAGTCAATGTTTCATTATATCAAGAATTATATTCATGATTTAGATATCATATATATCATATATATCCAGTATATGCATGTATTTATAATAGTACATAACATTTGGAGGTAAGAAATGAAATGCACCGTTCATGGAGACGGTAAGTCGTACGTACGCATGAACACTACTTTCATTTCTATTTCTTATTTTAATTGAATTAAAAATTAATGATACATAGTTATATTATAAATCCAGTATTATATAATATATAATTTCAATAACCCAATCCTTTATATGTCCTACATATGGTATGAAAAAGTCATATCATTTTGAGGGCACGGTAGTCTGCACTTCCTCAAATTAAACAATCGTGTTTACCCATAATGGAAACCATAAAGGTATGATTTAAAAGAAAAATAAAGAAGCATAAAAAACATAAAAATAATATATATCATATATAAATATAGTGTCATATTAATGGCCACCATGATAGGCGGTCAGATATAATCGAACAATCATTGTCTCGTGAGACGTTAGTTTTCCATCCATAGAAATAGTATGTTCATCACCAATTAGATAAAGCTGTGTGTAAGTGTAGTTTAAATCCTTTTCATAAAAACATCCTAGTATATTTAGTATACTGGTTTTGTTATAAAATAATGAAATAATAGAGTTTAGGGGTTGGAGAAGTAAAATAAAATAAAATAAGTTAAGAGAAACAGTTACCTTTAATTAGGGTAACTTCTTTTGGTTTGAACCGAAAGGACTTCTTTAAGTGCATTCTGCCTAAGGTAAGGCTTCTAGGAGGAGTAGAGGGATGTAGGGAGATTAATTGGGAAGAGGTTGGACGAGCCAAAAAGCTTTATAGGTGTTAATAATTGGTTAGAAATGAGGGCTTTTTATAAGGGGGAGGAGGGGCTCTTTAGGAAAGTGTGATAATATTATTTTATTATATATTGATATTCGGTTTCTAAAGGTCCAAAAATAATTAAAGAGAAATAGAGGATGACTCATTATAAAAATAAAATCATCCAATAATAATTGGTCAGGTTTTGGATATTTTTTTAATATTTATAATCTTATTTATTTAAATCTTTTATTAATGAGGTAAATAATCAATCATTATTGTGTCACAACTAATTTAATTTCTTTGATGTCTAAAAATTATAAAAAAATAAAATGATGCAGGAAATCTTTTTATCTTTCTAATTAATATTTATAGTCTAAATGATAATTTATATAACCCCTATTAAAAATTTATTTACTAAAAATATTTATTTTTGTCTTTTTTGCCTTTACATTATGTTAATTAATCTGAAGTGTCATTATCTCTCCTATATGGCTCAATGGGGTCCCAAAATTGACCCAAATATGCTCATGGTCGTAAATAACTCATCAAATAAGGTTTGGATAAGTGTTAAGACAATATTTAATTATTATAATATTCTTTTTAACTTGAATTACCCTATTTGACATTAACTGCGGTAAGTAAAAGTAAAAAATTACTATTCATGAAAAATTATTTTCATCTTATTCAACCAAATATTAATTATTAATAACAATAATATATGTTGTAATCTTGAAATTAAATTCATATAAGCGGTAAAATTTCATTTAAATGAAAAAGTTAGTTTTTTTAACTACTACTAAGTGGTTTCACTATTCAGCCAAAATTGATGTTTTTTAGAAAAATACCAAAAATTCAGCCTAATCTATATCAAGAATTCCAAATTCAAAAATGATGTCTATTTTTACAAATTAAAAACATATAATTTGCATTATTTAATTTAAAATTAATTTCCGTTGTCAAAACAAATAGCGTGTTTTTAAGAAACAATATCTGTCATAAGATTGACACTTGTTTATTTCCAATTTCAAAGTGAAAATAAATCCCATGTACACCATTAGACTAAATGGTAAAAATGTAATCTAATTAAAAATTTTAACCAATTAAAAAGATAATATAATAATAATAATAAATTATATTCAAATGTATATTTTAATTAAAATATAGTATTTTCCATTATTCATTAAAAAAATGAATTTTATCAGAAAAATACCAAAGATTTAACCAAGGTAAATTTTAATGTTATGATTATAGAGAATAATTTATATTTTTTGTCAAATATAAAATATAAAAGTGACCAAACCTATATTTAAGAACGGTTCACCATCAAAAGGAGGTAAATCAACCTTTTAAAAGAAATTATGTTTAAAATTAGATTCATTCATATTTTAAGCCTCTAACTTTTATTGGATAAATGTAAAACATATGACAAACATATATAATCATTTTTTAGTTAGTTATGTTCATTCTTTCCATTACAACAGCTTGGTGTTAACTACCATTTAAAATAATAATATTATATTATTAGTGTGCAACGTAAGATTTCAAAGAAACCCATTATTGCATATCGGGTATTCCATAGAACATAGTGTCCCCTTTAGAGTAGAATTAATTTTTAGTTCAAAAATATTAATAAATATGAAAAAAATTCGCGTTCTTTATTAAACTGGAATGTTACATACGTTCCCTATATTTGTGGATGTTTTTCAATATTTTTTCTTCTCACATGGGATTTCACTAATTTAATTTAGTCTTAATCTCCAAAAAACAATGTTCCCAGCTATATTACCTGTTGAGGTAACCCAAAACCACACACAATTGTTTAATTCTAAAATTGTATGCATTACATACTATATTTAGTAGAAAGGGAGGGACCTTAGACTCATTATCATTGATATTTTGATAAAAATAATAATTTAATTTCTGCATTCGATACGATGTGATGATAAACAATATGAACTTTCATATATACCACATTAATTCTATAAATTTAACGTTACATATCCTAGATATTAAATAATTCCAAAAAAATATGGTTTATTTTATTTGATGATCAACTACATAAGAATATTATTAATCGAACCATGATACTACCCCTTATAGACTTGTCATAAATTATAATCACCTGTATAACATGGGGAATATAAAAATAATACAATAATGATATCATATTATCAATAAGGTAAAATATATCAATGAATCATAATGGTTAGATAAATTACATGAGGGAAACATGTATGAGGGAGAAATATCTAATTAAAAGATCATTGGATCATAAATGTATGTCATTTTAATTGTTTGATCATTAAGGTTCATTGTCTAGTAACATACGATGAATGAAATGTCATCAAGGAAGAATAAAAATTATAAAATCAATTAAAACCGTATAAAAATAATATAGAATCATGGGATAAAATTGGAAAGTATAATATCATTGAATTTTGGAATAGACATTAACAGAATAAATAATAAAATTATGATAATATTTAATCATGAACGTGTTTTATGTTTAGATAAAACACATTATGTCCATGAAATAGGTTGTGAACAAACCAATGATATCCATGCATTATATATGATAAAACACGATTATTATCATTCATAACTATCTAGTAAGATTTAAATCCCTATCCAATGATTTTTATGTTGATATTTAAAGCTACCAATAAAAAATCACAGATATGTGTTCCATAATATATCAAAAAATCATTATATTATGAAAACCAAATAGAACAAAATGCGTTTAGAATCATTTGAAATTTGTATAACATAATGTGATATCAAAAGAAGATTAATAGATAATAAAAATTAAATCATTCTAAAAGTGTATTTAATAAATGAATTTAGTATCTTATTCTAAAAAAACTTCATATGAGTTATAAATATTAATGTTAAAGATGAAAATAAAAGTTAAAAAAATATTATTTATAAAATTTTCCTATATAATGTCATAATAAGATGTTTTGAGTAAATATCAAATAATAATTTCATTTGAATTGAAATAAAAACCCTTTAAAAATTATTTGGAAAAAAATCAACAGTGGATCTTTATGAAGTCTTAAATTAAATACATATTAAATGTTAAGTGGAAGATAAAATGAATGGAAAACCAATTTCAATTTTTTAACAACCATTTATTTGAACCAACATCATAAAAATATTGTTAAAATATAACTTTTTAAAATAGTTAGAGATACATTTAATTATCATTATAAGTAATAAATACTTATATTTAAATGTAAATAAGGAAAAATTTACTGGGAAGAGTAAATAAATACATGAAATGGAAAATTTAATATAGAGAGGATGAGTATCACTATTAACATTATAAAATATTAGGATGAAATAAACACATCAAAGAAGATATAATTTATGTGGAAATGGTTTATAGAAATTTGTAATGAGAGTAAATTCAGTATCATAATAGGATATACATAAAAATTATTCTAAAACCATATCTAATAAGGAATAATTAAGACTCAATAAAAGAATCTATGTCTAAAAAACACCTTTCATCATTAGTAACTCGTTATTCAAAAACATATTAAAAAGGTTAAATTATTTTATTTTTAAAAATATAATGAATTTCTGGAAAGTTATGATACACCTAATACCTAAGAATTAATATATAACAAAACAAAAATCATGTGTTTAATATGGAATTTGTCTTAATGAAATAAAATCATGATGAGAAAACCCCATAAAGTTTACACCCAACTTCAAAAAACCACTTTAAACAAATATATAAAAAATAGCATTTTAATAACCTATTTCATAACCATATTAATATACATTAACCTAAATATTATTCAGTTATTATATTGTATTAACCTTTATTAGTTTCTGATAGTTTATTTTCATCATCACATGTTCATGATTTTGATTTATTTGTGTACTTTAAAATATTAATTGTAATCCCCATTATTTAGTAGAAATTACATAATTACAATATTATCCAAGGTAGAGTAATATATTATTTATAATGTTATAATTTTATTCCATGGGTGTTTCAGTCACGATTCATTAAGACAAAATCAGTAACGATATTATTTTGGTTATTTTTGGGTGAAACAAAACTCCGTTTATTAATGAGGGTCAAATATTAATGTAAGCATTACAAAAGAAAAATCATGTAATAATATTATTATTAATAAACTGAATAATGAAATACACTATTCTATGAGGGGAGTAGTTTTCATGTACACACACTCACAAAATGCTAATTTTCCATAGGAAAAGGATAAAAATTTATTTATATTTTCAGAATATTAATTATTTTATAAATATAATATACATTTATATATTCATTTAATATACCTTTTTAACCAACAATGTAAGTGGATGATGATAATCAAAACACATATTTCACAAAGGTGGTCTTTTGCACGTAACATTAATGTCATTTTCCATTTTCCTATGAACATGGTTAATAGATAATAGTTATTAAATAAATAAAAAATCTTTTATGTAAATTAATAATACTGCATTAATTTTACTTTAATGATTAAAATAATATTATGAATATGTATAATAGTAAATGGAAAAATGATTATAGAAGATAAAATACAAATATAGGAAAATTGAATTTTTTCTTGGAAACCATCTTGAACTTGAAGGGATATAAGAAATATATATGGAAAATAAGTTAAAAAATGAGATATTATTATTTGAGAATTAAATTTGGAATATGATATGGTATATTTATAATTTTTGGTCTATTTTAAAATGGTTAGTGGGTGGATCCATTTATAAGCGAAGTGAATGTAATTGGTATCAATATAATTATTTATATAAATAATAAATCAATTTAAATTTCAAATTTTGATTAAATTTAGATATTAGTGGATGCTATGTAATCAATTATCTATAAACCCCACAAAAATACTTTTTGTTACTTGTTTATAACATTTTTTAGGTCTTTTACCTCATAGATTTAACTCATTCACAATTTTTACTTTTACTATGGTAACTAGTTTTTAGCTAGAAAACATAGTTTTTCATCCTAAAAATTTTATTACAAAATTTGGACGATATTATTCCATATTTAAAATAAATTTATTGTGATATATTTCTATAAGTTAAAAAAACTTTTATTAAAACAAATTTAATACGTATTTAAATGTGTTTTAGGTAAAGAACAACATAACTTATAAAATTTCAAATACATGTTTTAAAATAAAAAATTATATATTTAAATGTATAATAAAAAATAAAAAATAAATATTTTTCAATAAAATATATTACATTTTTTATTCATTCTTATATCTTAATGATTTCATAAAAGTGAGGGTAATTAAAAAAATGGTATCTTCCACCATTTATCTAAAAATTAATATTTTCATAAAAGCATTATGAAATAACAACACTCTAATATTTTTATCAATATTATAAAAATATGATTATTTATGAAAATTAATATTATATAATTTTTGAATTTATCTTTTAAACTGAAATATAAAATATAATGAAAATTGTTTTGTTGGAAAATGAATTTTCCAAATTTTAACAGTTCTTATTTATTTTACAATAAATTTATAATGAATTGGTTTTAATATATCATTCATAAAACCAATATATGTTATAATCATTTGACTATATCCACTTTATTTTCTGAAAAAATTTCATCACACATAAAATAGAAATTGTAAGTAATATAAATTTTTAAGAATAAAGTGATTTTATTGTTATTACATTCTGATGAATATCAATTAGATGGATTTAAATTTTTTTCATAAGTATATTATAAATTCATTTAATAAAAATAATTTTTCTGGTAATAATTAATTATACTATGAAAAAATAAAACCACACATAAAAAAAATAGTTCATTGAAAAATTACCATCTTAAATATTTGTTCCAATTTTAAATATATATAATAATTAAATTTTCTACTAACAATACCTAGATTCAATATACATGTTGGGTAAATTTGTATCCAATGAACATATCTCCAATGAACATTTTTCCAAAAATCATATTTATAAAGGTTATATTTCATTGTCATATATAATATATGATTAGTCAAGCCAATCATACAATTCATACACAACATGCCTATAATTATTAATGTGATTTGACTTCTTTTTATAGTTTTGATTGGGGTTATGGTATTCATGTTGAACCTTGAGAATATATATTTTGTGTTTATTTTATTTTTTTATACTTTTCATTTATTCCGAATGTATTTTTCTTATAGTGGATTATTGTTGGGTCACCATAATTTATTAATGATTATATATAATTGTAATATTTTATTTCAATAATATTTATCATATTTTATTTCAATTTTGTGTTTCTTGTGAAAAAAAATCATATATCTTAAAAACTAAATTAATGGAATATATATATTGCATTATATTATTGGGTTACATTAAAATTAGAGTCTACTAAATGTAATCAAGCATTATTTAGACGTTTCATAAGGTGAACTGTTTGGGATTGCTCTTATTAGAGGATCACCTGAAAGAAATTTAAATTACATAGGAATGTATAAAATATAAGAGTAAATTCATCCACTCCTGATGAATCCCAGTAAAATAAAAAATGATGGAATCATAGAAATCTGTTTTGGGTTGGTGCAATCCTTTGATGAGCCACTGAATAATATAATATCCCGCTCAAATACCTCTTCTTCCATCGCACATTGAGCCATGAGATATTATCCTATAAAATAGGTTCTAGAAGTTTGTTACTAAAATTATTTGAATGATTTAGTGAATTTTTTGGATACACTAATGAAAAATGATCATTTTGGTAATTTATTATGATCCTAATCTAGCACATATCAATTAGAATTGTATTTGAGAACAATGGTGTATATTTTCCATTATTAATATTTAGTTTCTTTCAGTTTTTATTTCAATGGAATATGATCTATGGTTTTATGATTTATATTGACTGAAAACCCCCCGGGTGACATTTTTATATTTATGAGTTGATTGTGTTTGTTGAAAATTGGGTCCACATGTTATATTGCGATGTTCTAGAATTCTTTTTGAATTATTATACTAAAAATTCTTTTGGATTGAGGTCAAGAATCTTCGAAATGTTTAAATAATTTTGTGAAAAATTTGAATATGTTTTATGATGTTACACATAAGGGATGATTCTAGGATTCCTTAACAAAATACGAGTATAGAAATTGCTTTCTTAAATATTTAGATTTGTGCACAAGATAGATTTTGGTGGAATATTTTCAGTCTTACAATTACTAAATTTATAGATGGGAGTCTCATGATGGTTGAGTGTCCTAAAATAATGTTAATGTAAAATCACTAGATTTCAATGAGAATGAAATGTTGTGTTCCATTTCAATGTTTGTGAGGATGTTACATGAAGGGTCGACCACATATATAAATATTCTCTTACCCTCCTATTTCTATTATCCAAATATTTATATAATTTCTATTCTCTAAATCGCATAAGAGTTCTATAAATCAATTTTTTTGAAGTAGGGAAGAAAACATTAGTTTTTACGAAAAGGTAATTATTTCTATATGTCCAACTAGTTTCCCTTAAAACCAAATATTTCACTAAATTTGAGACTTCCACTATAATATAATGGTTTACCTATGGTATATATTAGATTTATGATCTTTTTTTCTGGGTTTAAGTGGTGTTAGAGATGATCTAGTGGATTTTAAAAATGGATCGAGTTTAATTCTAGTTATGGGGTTTGTTACATGTATTGAAATATATATTAAAAAAATGAATAATTTATAGGTAGAATTAATGTTATTTTGTCATGATGGGAGAAATCACGTGGAAATTAAAACATTATTCACATAATGAAGGGGGATTTTTTGATTTTAAGTATAGGAGACATGATTTTTTCATATCATTCTTTCTGAAAGTTCACTTCATGAATTTTTAAATGAGGCCCTAAATTATTTCTATTACAATGTATAATTTGTGTTTATTTATTGAATCATTTCTCACTCTCCATCTTTCTTCCTTCCTTTAACTCATTCCCTTAACTAGATGATTTATTTGAATTCAAAACTAATAAGATTATACTTTTAGTAAATTGATCTCTATGATAGTTTTTTATAACTATTATATATTTAATGATAATTATCTACACATTTCTCTTGGTTTTTAGAGGTTTTGGTCTCGTTTTCTAGGATAATTTGATATTGTGATTATTCTGCACCAATATATTCAAGATCCCTTATTGGATTTTTTTGGGGGATGATTCATGTGTTTGTTATGGTGAGGTGTGTGAGATGGTCTTGGTTTGTGTTGATCCAACTTATTCCATGACCATCTTTTCTTATGAAATTTAATTATAAAAGTGAGAATCGATGTTAAGGATTTTATTAGTTAACCTTGAATCACTTTTCTTCCAATGTGTGTGGATCATTTCATAGTTGGTGTGTTACCCAAGTTTTAGATAGGTGGTTATGTCCGTAGATTATGTACAATGAACTTTTAATTCTATTTATTTATAAAATATAAATATAAATAAATAATCATTATTCATGATTGATCCTTTTGTGTGTTTAAAGGTTTTTTTGAAAAGTGTATTATACCATAATTTTGGTAAAAGTATGTTTTTTCAATGAATTTCAAAATGGATTATGAAATTAATTTTCATAGAATATAACAATTAATAAAGGGATATTTGTAATTTCTAATGAAATGTGATAATCCCTTTAAAATTTATTTGATATATGTTGTGAAGGGAAACTATGGTACTTTTGTGGAAGATGTAGTGTTGGGCCTCATACATTAGTTTTCTAACACGGATAAATTTCTATGTTAATCCTCAATTCACAGATCATAGATATGTTGGATATGCTAACACGATTGAAATTTTAGTGGTTTATCATTTTATATTTTTCCAATTATTTGTAGACATTTATTCATTAGCTCTAGGTACTTTATTTCCTAGTAATATTTGATTTAGATTAGGTACGAGTGACCTAGCCAGCAAGAACATATGTTATCATTGGGGTGATTTCTTTTGTATATTTTATTAATACTCATTAGGTTGATATGAGATCATACATTCTTTGATTTATGTGAATGTTTTATATAATTTTATATTAAAACTATTTTACTAAGGTTTGTGAAAGAATCACAAAATAAGGAACTGTTAACTGGGATTTTGATATTAAACAATTTAATATCTTATCATTCTTTGTTTCTCTCTCTATTTGACTATATTTAGTCTGTTTCATTAAAACATCATATATAGTACCTAGGTTGTATTAAAATGGGGATGTATGTCTCAAATAATGAACAATACATCACAGTTATGTGGAACTTATTTTATCTGATGAATGTAATGATAAGTTGTCCTGGTGAGGCGATGAGGATTATTTTAGAAATGTATGGGTATATGGAAGTGATATGGGGGATATTTCAGACATTTCACATGGAGTAGTAGTAATTATATTGTATTTCCTTTATATTGGTTATGTTTTATGACATGTACCTTGGGTTTTCATTTTTTCACCCTTGGTTTATATCATTACCATTTACATACATTAGTTATGTCATAGTTATTTGAATGGTTTGTTTTCAATGTATATACATGTATATATTCCATATATCTTCTTTCATGTTGTTATAAATCATTCCAAATATTAGTGTGTGAGGCCTAGGTTCCAATCATTAGCACTTAGGGGCAGTAGTTACCTTTGGGTATTACGATGACATGGTTTGGAGTCTAGTTGGATCGGTTTTTCAGGCCTAGCCATTGTAATTTGGTATCAATGGATGAACAAAACTAGAATTTAAGTGGAACTACCTTGGTTTTATTTTATTGTCTACAATTAGGACATATTTCTCTAAGGTTGAATCTAACACCCCAAAATGATAATCGTTTAAAATTATAAATGACACTACCAATGTCAATAAGGTGAATCACAATTTTTGAGAGCCTAGCGGATTAGAAATCCAATGTTGATGTGGTTATTAAAAGAGTAATTTTAAGGATGGTTGACCACCTATGTTGTTTCCAAGGGTGTGTCTATGTGAGAACAAATCACATAGAAGGAACATGTGTTTCCATGTGGGGATTATCATTTTTCAAATGACCCATTCAAGCATATTCGTTGGTCCCAGGGAGGCGAAAAGACATCTATATGGGGAATCATGGATTCCAATGTGGCATAGTTCTTACATTTATATCATAAGATATTATTCTTGGTCATGGGATGTTGGTATATAGGATATATGATTTTAGAGACATGAGAGGTTGGTTGAGGTGAATTAATTACTCGCTCTTTCCACAATGGGGATTAAGTCAACATGGTCAGTTGGGATATTTTTCTACCTTATTTTTTTGGAACAATATATTAGTTTTTCATTTTTTCTTCTTGTTTAAATGAATATTATAATATTGTTCAATAATTTACTTTTTTCTGGAAATGTATAAATCATTCCTCCCAGACATCTCCAATAGGTTCCACATGAGGGTACAGTGGGAGTTTCTTCTCATTCGAATCCTCGTTTGGATCAAAATTTTTAGAGGATATCATATATGAATTTCATAAAAAATAAAAATAATGTAATGTCATTTTAGATCCAAAATATTGAGCTATAACTATGATATAGATGATTCATAGATGGAGATCAATAATTCCTTCATGAGAAGCCCCCATCCTTTAAGGATATGAATGAACCCTAAGAGTTGAAGGTAATTATAGATAAATTTTATCCAGACATTGAATTACTGGATACAACTATTCTATAATAGTCACATGTGTAATATACAAGTTGTATGGTGTGAGTAAGTGATCATGGGATTCGATGGTATAGGAAAACTGATATGTGGACTGTATTGAAAAGGATTATTCACCATTTTATTTTAGTAGATATTCCCAAGGTCTCTATGTATATCAAATCCGCTATTGTTCCTTTATTAAATATAATGGGAGTACACTATATTGGAGTAAACCAACCACTGTACAAAGATTGTTTTTTTCCTAGATGTAATAATGAGAGATTATGTAAATGGATGGAAATATCTACTGGTATTGCGACCACACCTCTGATCATTGGTATATATGCTATATAATTTCATGAATAGTAAGATATTCAATAGGGATATGATATATGAAATTTAAATGGAGAGTAATATTTTCTTCTTTAGTTATTCTCTTTAACTAAATAGAATTTTTAGTGCCTTACATGGAAGGAAGATAAAGTGTAACGATAATAACTTGGGTGTTGGGGGTTTTTCATAGATGGAGTCCTACACTTTGCTATTAGTATTTGATTGTAGTGTTCCCCTTTATTTCTATAACTGTTGGATTATAGGGAACACTTGAAGTTCTTTTCCCTCAAATGTGAACATTTTTTAGTGATTTTTTTCATTTAGGATATCTACATAGATTATTCTGTGATATATCAACACTTTATTATTGTTAGAGGACATCATTTATATAATCCACTACAATAATACCTGTAGAATATATGATCATTGGGTTCTAGGAATTGGCCACAAGAGAGATGTATATTTATGTAGTGGATGTGTTTCTACTAGAGGGTGGCATGGACTAAACTAAAATGAGTGGTTCCATCATTTTGTAATATTCTATATAAACTATTTTTATTTATATTGGTGACTCACACTAATTTATATATTAATTTTTTTAATATTTTGATACTTCCAATGGATTTAATGACATTAGAGACACCTCATTGAAGAAGGAAATAACATAGGTTTATTTTCCCTACGTGCCCTCTACCGATATCTATGAGAATTTTTCTCTAGTATTGTCTTGTTCAGAAAATGGATCTATTCAATGTCATCATTTAGAACGATTGGATTATTGATCATGTTTAAAAGATTTATAGTTATCATTAGCATGTATAATTCAATACTATTTATTTGAGGTCTTAGTTGTTCTAGGGATAGTGATACCCATGGTCTAGTCATGCAGTACCTTCTCACCCATAACATTGGCCTTTTATACTATTGGAGTGTATCATGATACTATTTCTTCAGATCAATATATTCCCTTTGTTTTAAGGGATATCTCCACTTTTTTCATTGATGAATCTTTTAAACTTCCTCCATTGAGAATGTTAGAGTTCAAAATTGATCTGCTGTCAGGAATGTAGTCGATTTATAAAACTTATTATCTTATAGAACCTACTATGTTGAAAAAGGTCAATGTTTTATTGGAAAATGTTGAAGAGAAATTATTAATTAATCATAGAGTTTCATCATGGGTAGAATACATTCTTTATTATAAAAAGGATGACAATTATTTTCATCTCTATGTCCACTATCAAAATTTAAATAGGGTGATTATTAAAAATATGTAGCATTTTATACATGTATATGACAAGTTACATTAGTTAATGTGGTGAAATGGTTGTCAAAAAGTCATGTTTTTTCAGATTAAGATCAGCCTAGGGTTTAAGAGTCTGATATCCTATAGAAATATTTCATGAGTATTTCTATCCATTATGAATATCATATAATTCCTTTTTCATAAATAACATTCCTAAAATTTCTATAACTTTGATGAACTATATATTCCATTTGTATCTCAACACCATTTTAATGGGGTTTATCAATGATACCATATTTCACTAAATATTTGATTATTAATAGGAGAACCATATAAAAATAGTTATGGAAATATTGAGGATCCCCCGACATTATAGGATGATTTGGAAATGAAATTTCTAGATCCAATATGGGAAGTTATTAGGGAACACGTTTTGACAACATTACCTTATAGTCAATCCTAAAAACGTAATCATTATTATTTAATGGGGAGAAAAATTGAATAAATTCAATATTCGTATTTTCTCAGGTCTTTTTAGATACATTTAGTGGTCCTTAATGGAAATTAAAAATATATAATCAACTTCTTATTCTCTTAGCTTGAAATGGTTGAAATATATTTGGGTTGAAAAATGTCAAAACTCTTTTGATGGGTTTAAAAAACATAATACATGGGCTCATATCCTAGTCATTATTTATCCGAGTAAGGGGTATATATTATTTTTAAAGTATTATATTGATATTTTGGGTAGTGTATATATTTATTGTGATCACATTATGGATTAAAGATATCATTAACTCTACCCACATGAGAAAAATTTCCCCACTCAGGATTTGGGGGTGGCTGTTATTATGAATTTGATTAAGTGTTGGAGGATATTGATTTTTTGGGGATAGATTAATAGATATTTCTAATTATAAGAGTTGATGATATATATTTTCTCGTAAATAATTCAATATCAGATATAAGGGGTGGGTGAAATTTCTCAAGAAATTCAACTTTAACGTGCCTACACCCCATGGAAGGTTTATGTCATTGCTAACACACTCATTAAGAAATTTCCTCCACATGATGATTAATAATAGATATATGAGTAGAATATTATGTGGATTTTAAATCAATTATATGTGGAAATATATGAGAATGATTATGGTAAGGAATTGACCAGGGTTTTGTTACCATTATCTCACCTTGATAAAATTCATTAGGTCCAGTAGCTGAATGACGAGTTCAAAGGAATTAGTGAAACCTTGTATTTCATGGAGATTATTTTTGGTTGGTCTCTCCATTATAATGGTATTCTCCACATTGGGGAATAGTTTTTCATATCATAATACTTATGGAACATAGTTTTTCATTATTAATGCAGTTATTCCGGAAAAGATCATTTGGAACCTTGAAAATGTATTGTCATACAAGACAAGATATCCAGTGGTTAGTAATGATGCATGAAATAATTGATTATGTGTCCCAATATTATATCATCCACTATATAAATTTATGGAAAAAAGAATCATTTTAGACTTCTCCAGCCTCTTCTAGGGATATTTTATAAATGGAATAAGTGTTCCATGGATTTCATAATTAGATTACCAAGATGACACTGAGGAATTAATGATAGTGCGGTATTGGTTCATTAATTAATGAAATATGGTCACTTTATCTCAATCAAGTACACTACAATGGTTGATGATCTCAGTAAATTATACATACTGGATATTTTGATGTTACATGGGGTCCCCTCTTCCAATGTCACAGACAAGCATCCCATGTGTGCCTCCCAATTCTAATGCAGTCTCAATGTGTTGATGGGAACTCAAGTCTGGTAGGGTACATCATACCATCGATAGAGAGATTTATAGAGAGAGGAAGATATATAGGTTATGGATGAAATTTTTTATGTCTGAGTATCTCATATGGGTGGATCATAGGACAACCATATGAGACTAGTCATGTTTTCTTATAAAAATAGTTACTGGTAGTCAATCATAATGGCTCCATTTGAGTCATGTTAGGGTATCCTATATAGGTCACCAAATTATTGTGAAAAGGAGAGTGAGGCATATCTTATGGGACATAGTCTAATTCATGATATTTCTATGAATATTAATGATATACCTCAAATATTTTTCAATGCTCAATGTCTACAACAATTTTATGTATATAATTGAAATCATCCATTGGAGTTCTCCATTTGTTTCTCAATCTTCATAAATGTTCCACCATCGATAGTTCGCCATTGTCTTGGGAAACATGTTATGTTGGATCTTTGATATGTTAAACCATTTAAAATCAATGATTGGTTTCAAGAGTATGATTATAAACATTCATTTTCATCTTAGTTGATGACTATTCTTGATGTTTCCCACATATACTAGATCTAGAAGAATCCTCCCAATCATTCCCATGTCCATATTTGGGATTATATTAATTTAGATATAATAGTTTCCATTATGAATTAATGTGTAGAGATCCATAATTATTAGATGAAATTATTTAAT
This sequence comes from Viscum album, assembly GCA_963277665.1. NCBI lineage: Eukaryota > Viridiplantae > Streptophyta > Magnoliopsida > Santalales > Viscaceae > Viscum > Viscum album. Next base: position 487,143,964 of record OY728153.1, on the reverse strand, counting down.
CGGAGTTATATTCCATCAATCAACATTTCATTATTGTATAGAAAAATTCACACAATATGTGGGAGCCTAAATCATCTTTGTGGGGGTTTTGGCCTCACAAATTTCTAAAGAATCCTTATTTTGTGTGAATTTTAGGAAATAGAAATTCCAATGATGGGGATAATTATGAAATATTGGTTATGGTTCATTTTTTTTTGGTTTAAGGGTATTTGTTTCATTTTAAGTGGTTTGCGATATGATCCAATGGTTTTATTAAGGGATCAGGAGGAACACATACTACATGAGCTCAATAAACCTCATGAATCATATATTAACTACGCAAATGACTTTCAGGAATAATACATGATTATGGTTCCTAGAAATAAAACCATTAACAATTGGGAAATTATATTTACATTTTTAATGGTTATTTCATGATTTTCAGTTGAGGAGATACAATTTTCATTATATAATACATTCTAAAGTTTTACATCATTAATTGTTAATTCATGATGTGAATAATTAATGTTATAGTCAATAATGTGTTGAGATTTCATTAATAATTTCTCATTTTCATTCATTATATCTTACTATAATCCTAGGTCTACATTACGTGAATTTTGTTGTATCCATATCATTTGATGTTCTTCTTTTTTCAATTTAAAATTCATGAATATTTTAAGATCATATTTTTATATGTGTGATAATTATTTTATTTCGTTCTATTCATTTTAGCAGTGGTTTAGGGATGTTTTTATATGATGTATTGATCATGTGAGGAATATTATCCAATCCCTTTTAGATCCTCCATGTGATTTTTGTCTAGAGGTCGGATCATGTGTTTTTTGTGGTCGAGCTCATGAGATTATCACTACTTTTCTTGATCTAAAATCTCCACTGACCATTTTTTCTTATAAAAATGGATTCTATGAGGTGAAAATTGATTCTAGAGTATTTTTTCATTTCATAGTATTCATATTTTTCATGTGTGTGTGGATCTTGTCACTGTTCTTGTTTGGCCAAATATTGAGTTAGGTGGTTCTATATTTAGACAATGTTTTATAAACCATGAATTACATTTATTTATCAAATATTATTCTAAATTAAATAACATGATTATTGATTAATTGGATTGTTTTTGTAAATTGTTTTATCAGCAAAATATTTTCTTCCACAAAATTTTGTAAAATTAATTATTCGTTTAGAAGCATTTCAGAATTGGTTGAGAAATTGGATTTCAAAGAATCATTTTTGGGGAATCAAGGGGTTTTTTGGATTAATTTTGAAATTTTTAATCCCTTATATATTATTTATATATGTGATGCACATGGGACTCTTGAATCCTTAGTATGAATGTGTATTATTTGGCCTCATTCATCATTATTTAATGGGGGTTCACTTTTGTATGATCCCATCATTTTCGTGAGTCATCTCTGGATCATTTTTAGGAAATTTTTTATGATTTTATATACCTATGATTTGTATTAGTGTCTTGGGGTGTGTTTGGGTTAATTTTTAAGGAATCCCAATTAATAGTAGGTTGTGAATTGTTTGTGCATGGTTTCAAAAACCATGAGACCAAACTGTGAGAAGTGTGGAAAACCAGACAGAGAGGTCCAAATGGTTTGCCCAGGGTTTTATAACCATGCTTCCCAACCATGCTTACCATGAAACCTATAAAAATAGGTCTTCATGGTTGGTGCATGATTTTCATTACAGTGTGCCTCTACCAAATAAGTTGTGTGCATGGATTCTAATATTCAAAGAAATTTTATAAAACCACTCGAACCCTCGGGACTCCCATATTTCGACCGTGGATTGGTATTGAAAAATTCTAGGTGTTCACAAAGCCCAATTGATGGATTATAAGGTGATCTAAACACCATTATTAGATATCGAAAGCTTGGAATGAATATCCTCTCTCTTCTCAATAAGTTGATTTCATTATGTTGCTTCTACTACTATTTCTTCTATCATTCCATCATCTTTTTGTGGAGTATCTTCACTATATACGTGGATATAAACCTATGAGATGATATCTATATCTATGATTATGGATCTAGATCTAGTTTATCATGATCTTTATGTCTTTGATATTAATTTTGGTTTAGGGATTTTGATCCGTATCTAGATCGACGCCATTATGCATCTCGAATTTTGGGGATTTCTTTTGGGATAACTTCCATCAATAAACCAAGGTAGGTGGTCTAAATAGAACACTCATAGTCTTAATTTATGATATGAGAATGTGACTTCATAATTTCTATAATCACTTGATCTTTGATTTCCTAAATTTTTTTAATTAGGAATGTGGAATTGAATTGAGTTACATTTTTTATTTAATTGATAACTGAATCATATAACAAATTATGGATTTTTACCAAATAGATCATTTGGAGATTTGATATTGTAATTCAGATATTTAATTGAATTTTAAAAGATAATGAATTGGGGGTAATTAATTAGGAAATGAAGTTTATATTTGGAAGACAATTGATTGTTAGAATTAATTATGTTCTATGATGTTGACTAAAGATAATTAATTGGGAGAATTACTTATATGTCATGATGTTGGTCAATGATAATTAATTTTCAGAATTGACTATGGAATCTTGAGATTTTAAATGGATAATTAATTGTGATTGATTAATTATGGAATAGGGATGACATGGATTGATTAATTAATTGATTAATTAATTAATGGGTTATGTTCTTAGTTAATTTTTGAATTAACTAATGGCCTTATTAATTCCTAAATAATCATTGGATTAGTAAATGAATAATGTGTTAAATTCTTGAGAATTACAGAATAATTAAATGGATGAGATTTTTGGGATGTTAGGCATGGTGTTCTAGAATATTTAGATTTTGAGACTTGGACATGGTGTCCATCCCCAATAATTATCCAAGCATGAAATTATGGGGTGCCAGTCTTGGTGAAATACACCGAATAAGAATGGGAGTTCTATGAATGACAACCTACACTCAATGAGATTTGTTGTTCTAGGAATGATGACCTAAAATAAATTAATAATGATAATAATGAGTGATTATTCAACTAGGAATTGGAAGGCTATCCATGATGAGATATACCATATGATTAATGATAATGAAAAATGAATCAAATGGGAAATATGTATTGAAATTGGCCTAATGTTTTTATTAATGATAAAATAAAAATGTGATAATTGTTTAAATTATGCATTTTATTTATTTTTTCATGAAACTGCTTGCACTATATTTCAAGTGGAATTTTTTTAGACTATGTTGGTGGTGGATTAATGAGTTTTACTCGCACTCTATTCAGGACACCTGATTGGCACCTGAGTAGATTTTTTTATTGTAGGGCATGATAAGGGAAAGGCCCAAGGACAAGTTTTTGTTTGGGATTGGAGCATGAGATATGGAACCATATGTGGTTCCAGAACCGATTGGGAGTTATTGCATCTTTACATTAAATTTCATTATTGAATATTTACATTTTCATTGGCATTGAATGATTTACCATTCATATGAGTATTTTATTTTCTTGATTTGGTTATCATATGAAATTGATAGTTTTTGGTTATTTATATACTCATCGAAACTTGGTTATTGTTATTTTTTCCCTTCAGTGTCATATTTCGAAAACATAAGATATTGTCTCCCAAAGACTGAATTACTATACCTATGATTCTATTCATCAACCTCTTGCATGCGGGGAGGCACGCTCAAGGGAATGTGGCCCACCGGCTCGAGGCACCGTTCAGTGGATCCGGGGTTGAAACATCATAAAGTAGTATCAAAGGTATCTTTTATTTTATTTTTTCTTACTTTTTATTACTGTTTTGGGGAACAGTAGATAAGAGACTAGGAATAGTTGAGTCTTGGTGATGATCTCGTGCATGGGAGATACCAAACCATGTTTAGGGTAAAATCTGAGTACTTAGGGTGGGATTGTTGGGATTTCTATTTGATGTTAACGTTGTATATTATTTCACCTTGGGTGATGCACTTATGGTGTGATGTGATATTTGTTTTGAGAATTGTTGAATTTTTATTCATAGCCTATATAGGAACAACAGTTCAGTCTGCATGCATCATTCTAGGCACTCATGTTTATTGTGACATGCATCATTCTTGGAACTCATGGGAAAATGGATAATGGGTATGTTATTGAACATGAACTGTTTTACATTATTTTTAGAATGAAATAATTATTCAAAATGGGAATAAATGGGTGCCAAATGAGAATATTGATTGATGAAATGACTATGGAAATTTTTTAATTACATAATTAACTTATTTGAGATAATTTGATTAATTAATGGTTGGATTAATTAATAAGAATGTATGAACCCTTGTAAATGAAGACCTATGAGTAGGATGGTTAAGGGTAGTGATAACCCTTCGATGTTAACAGTGTGATTAATAAAGGGTCATAAAGACAGGTTAAAACTTATTGTGTAAATTTCTCCTCTTACGTAAGTGTTATAAGGTTGTGTTGTGAGACATAAGATGTGTATTCGACTTTATAGAGATATGCCACCTCGATAATTGTTGATGGATATATTGTGGGAATGTTGAAGAATGATGTATCAAACATGGAGATTGATGACCCATTACTGCAAGATGAATAGTAAGGAGAATTTTTCTAAGAGAATATTTCTCGTTTCATCCATTACATAGTGAGATACCCAGTACAGGTTTCAAAAAGCATGTCTGAGATGACAAGGAATTTTCAGCTGAACCACCCGCATACTTGTACTACAGAGGGTGGAACTGAGGGAGTTGAATTATGGATTGAATCCATAGAGATGATACTTGACCATTGGGAGACTATTGATAAGATTATGTACATGTTGGCTGCTTATATTCTAACGAGTTTAGAAAAATGCTAGTGGGACATTCAGGTGCGATCTGAAAAGATTGATAGTATGTTATGGAAGGACTTTTTGGAGAAGTGATTGGAACACTTCTATCCAGACAAGCTAAGGAAAGATAAGGATTTAGAGTTTACACATCTCGCATGATGGAGCATGTCTATAATGGAATATGTTGATTGTTTAACAGATTTAAATTTTTTTTCTCCAGCATTGGTAGAAGATTAAGAATCTTTGGCAAAATGATTTCAGGACAGACTTATGTTTCAAATTATGTCATAGGTGAATATATTTTGGTTGAATAAATGTTCAAAAGTGGTTAATCATGCTATTATGTTATAGGGGAACATAAACACGGCTTCTTTTACTAGACAGGTAGTTGGATGATCAGGTAGTGTGACTTCTAAGAGCAGGAAGCACCATAACAAGAACCTCAGTCAGGACAGTGGAAAGCAAGGTGGATAGTCCGGAGAAACAATTATAATAAATCTTTCTCATGTGATTTTCCACCAGTGCAGTAGGAAGGGACACTACCATACATGTTTTCACTGACCACTATCAGATTAAAAGTTTTGTGGCAATATAGAACAACTACAGATGTTTTTCAGGAAGCTGCAACAGGCTGGTGCTAAGGGAGATGATGCACAAAGTAAATGTGTGGGAGGAGGATCTTATAAATCATACAGTTCAAGATGATGGAGTTCTTCCATCCATGTTGGTAGAGGAAGTTATCAAAGTTCTTTAGGGTTTGAGTTCCCATAGTAGAAGAGTGGTGCGACTCAGGGGAGTCAGATGGAATCACAAGGAAGTGGGGTAGGATAGATACATGCAGCGCAGCCTACCCTTATAGAGGTTGACGCTAGTCAATCGATAGTGATGGGTATTATTCGTGTTGATTCAACTATAGAAACTCCCTTATTTGATATAGATTCCTCTAATTCCTTTATATCTGCAAACCTTCATAATGGATTGAGCCTAGAGTTGGAGTCTGTAAGTGGGATGATAAAAATTTATAGACCATTGGGAACACATACTAGGGATATCCGTTTAAGTAGAGGATTTTACCTAGATATTTGAGAGTATAGTTTCCTTTGGGATATATATGTCCATGATATAATGGGTTTTTATCTGATAATGGGTATGCATTGGATAGTCGCATACCGATCCCACATAGATTTTTACATCTAGAGAGTGAACTTTTTATCTCCTAATGGTGACAAGAATATTCTTTGTGGAGAATGAGATATCTAGGTAGGCCGATCTGGTCTAATTACTCAGCAACTGGGAGAGCTCACAACCCATGTTTCTAGTATTTTTCTAGATGATGTGAGTTGTAGGCATGACGTCCTTACACTAGTAGTAGAACAATTATAGAACATCCTTATTGAGAACATTTCAAAGTTTCTACCTGAGAGAGATGTGGAATTCACTCTTGAGCTCATGTCAGGGCAGATCCAGTGTCTCTTCCACCTTGCAAAATGGAACCAACTAAGTTTCAAGAGCTCAAAACGCCGTTAGAATAGTAAGAGTATAATGTTTTTATATATCCAAGTATGTTGCCTTGGGGATCACCTAAATTTTTGGAATGAAGGCTGAAAAGAGTTTACAGTTGGGTATATATTACTAGATGTTGAATAAAATGACTGTGAAGAACTGATTGATATGTTTGACCAGCTGAAGGGGGATAGTCAGTTCTCAAATATTGATCTGAGATCAGGGCATCATTAGGTGAGTGTTCGGACTTCTGATATAGCAGGAACGCCATTCATTAGAAGGTATGTCCTTTATGAGTTTTTTGTATTGTTGTTTTGGTGGACAAATGCTCCAACCGTGTTCATGTCTTCAATGAAAATGATCATTCATCCATACATAGATTTGTTTGTGGGGGTTTTTGTGGAATAAATGGTAGTGTAATCTCAGACTCATTAATACCATTCCCAACATCTATAAATCACCCTCAGTATGATGAGAGATCATGAATTATATTCCAAGCTCTCCAAATGTCATTTCTTGATTGGTAGGTTACACATTTTGGGGAATATCAACTCAGAATAAGTTGTGGAGGTGGACCCACAAATAGTGGAGGGAGTGAATTCATAGGAGCATCCCAAGAATTTTTTTTGATATTCTTATATTTTTGGCATTATCTGGTTATTTAATTTGAGTTCTTATGTAAAGGGCGGTCAAGATTACATTTGTAATGATCCATGATATAGCACAATGGCTAGCATCTGGTCGCTCTCAGGGAAGTATTGTCGAGAGCCTAAGTGGTCTATTCTAAAAATATTTTTGGATTTATTTAAATATTTAGAAAAGTGAAGAACACAAACCTATAAAGACACTAATATATGGTGAATAGCACAGTAGAGAAAGAAGAAATAGTGACAGACTAGTGAAAAACCTAGACACAAGACAACACTACAAGAAATAAGAAAAGACAATATGAAGACACAATACAAGACACAAAAATATCCAGAACAACAAAAATGACACCAAAACACAGAATAAAAAAAGTCAATGTGAACAATAAAAAAACCAAGTTAATATACCTTTTAATCCCTCTTATAGACCATCTTAATAAATTATTCAACAATTATCAACTTAACTCAGTGCATGACCGATGACTCTGATCATACTCCAATCTGTCCTATAAATTAAACACCCAAACATAAAATTTCATCCCTACTTAAGGATTCCTCTAAATTAAAAGTGATTAATTCAATAAGGGAATTCCAGCCAATGATATTCACGATGAAAAAAATGATCCTACTGATATCTTCAAATAACATGACCAATCATGATTCTCTTTTCGAGAAATCGATATAGGAAGGGGATAGGAAGTGATACTAGAGAGTTGGAACCTGATCCAGTGCAATGATGCACTCGTGTGCATCCTAATTAACTTTCATAGTTTACTAAGTCAATGAATAAAATAGTGATCTCATTTATGATCAGATCTCAGGATTGCGTCATGTTTTTTAATCTGGATTTAGCCCTTCAAGTTAGATCTCCATTTCATGAGATTTAGGATCACAACACAAAATGAGGATGAATGAACGACACAAAATAAATGAAACAAACATCACAATTCTAATTACAAAGCATGAAAAACATCAATTTATAGACACTATTTAAATGAATCCTAAAACCGGTTATTAGAGGAGAGGTAGAGAATGGAGGAGCGGGAACCCATCTCCAAGTCCAATACGGGTTATAGTTCAGTGAATTGTTAAGGAATGGGGAGTGATTGGTGGTGGATATCCTCCCCCGCTTTGAAATTATTCCTCCCGCTATGGAATTAATTCTCCCCCACCTCATCGCTCCCCCTATATAATTTGGGGTCCTCTTATTCAGATAAACTAGAAAAAAGAAAAAAGGACAGGCCAAAAATCCACGTGGCGTGTCTTTGAGTGAGCCTGTCACTAGCTCCCGAGTTAGCTCCCAGTGAGTGCAGACAATTCCCCTGAAACTTCCTTGCAAAATTCTCATGCTATTTTGATGAACATGTTTTCCCTTTTCCCACAACCGACTGCAACTATACAAACAACTCCCCCAACATGGAACACCAAAAAGGCACATGATTCATAAAAAAATACAATTATATATATATTCAAACTATATATTAAAATTACTACTGAAAAATACTTATAAGAATATATATTTTATAATACATCATACTGCAGTTTCTAATATAAGTAAATATATATATAATTTAACAACTTATTAATATAAGTAATATAATTATATCAATAATGTGTATTTTATGTATTGTTATTAATATTATATAATATATTATATAAAATAATATATTATATGTAATTAAAATGAATAAAAAATGAATAAAAATGGGGGAAAGCGGGATGGTTCTGGTTCATTTTGCACAGACTAAAAGGGGGCACTGGTGGAGTTCATGGTTGGTTCGAGGTAGGGAATGAGGGAGCGAAGATGGTGGTCCGAAGTAGGAAGGATAGGTCGGGGGTTGAAGGGTTTGGTACGGACGTCGCGTAGAGGGTGGAGGAAAGGCTTCACGAGATTCGAGGAGATAGGCTTCAAAAGTGTGGTTAGCGTAGTGGGTGTGGACAACGAGCATATGTGTAGGGGGTGGAATGATGGGTCTCGGCTTGGAGAGATCCTGTTGTGGGTTTCAGTAGTGGCTGGTTCAGGTTCCGGCGGGATAGAGAAGCGGCGATGGATGGTGCGCAATGGGATTGGGTTCGACCGATAGTTTAAAAAAGACTCGGTTTCTCATACTGAATAGCGGATGAAATCATGGTGTAGTTAAGATACTAATTTGGGTTTATTTTGTTTTAAATCATGATGTTTCAATTTTATTTTTTCATCTGTGAATCCAGTCAATTTTTTTTATCTTGCTGTAATGGTTCATGTTTTTCTATTGTGTCGTTTTTTATATGTTGCACAGATTTTGATGTGTTGTTGTTGTGTTGCTAGTTTTGGAAGCAGAATAGAGGTAAGAAGATGATGGGACTAGTTGATGTGTGACAACAACGAGATGATGCAGTTAGTGGGGTTACAGTGGCACAGTGTGTGATGCTCACGGTCTCACCGTGAGGTGGGTGATATGGTGGTAGCTTGGAGCTGTGCCACCATGAATAAAGGGGTATAGGTGATGGCAACATATAATGGTTGTTGAAGGATGATACATTCCTCCATAATAGAGGAAGTGGTGCCACTGTAACATCTACAAAACAAATACAAAAATTAAATTAATTAAAAAAATAATACAACTATAAAATGGATTAATAAATTAATCCATTAAATTAAATATAATATAATTAAAAACTAAATAAATATAACAAGATTAAATAATAAAATTAAGTATGGTTTAATTAAGAGAATGGATTTAATATTATTAAAAATTATAAAAAAATTAATTTAAGAAAGTATTAAAGTAATTATAGTTAGTTTCCTAAATTATTTAAACAATTAATTAAACAATTAATTAATAAAATAATTATGGAAATTAAATATTTATATATAATTACATTGTTAAACACCAATTTATTTATTTAAAGTAAAGTGAGTTATTTATTTAAAAATTTAAAATAAATAATTACTTAAATTAATTAATTGAAAATTAAAATAGAATGAAAGATTAGAAAAAAAGTAAAATAATAAAAAATAAAATCAAAATTCAGAAGAATTGATATAATTAAGGAATTATTTAAAATGAAAAAGATTCACATTCAAAGACCTGATTTAAACTAAATGTTCTTATTTTATATCATAAGTTAAAAAAGCACAACCATTATCAATTATTCAATAAAAAAATTGGTATTAAAAAATTAAATAAAAATACAAAAAGGGATGTGACCAAGAATATGAAAACACTACCACATCAAAATCCCCCACACATAATACACTGTTTTTTCTAAAATAATTACACCCCATTGACTATAAAACAAACAGGTGACTTTTGAATTTCAGTTCAAAAAGTGCATGATTAAACATTGATAAACAGAGGAGCCAGACCTAACAGTGAGTCGGGAAATCCAAGTTGTTCAAACATGTTGTTATGCGTATCATAAAAAAACCACACTGTATGTCAAGAGCCCTGAAAATTCATACACTGTCAACTATGTCATGAATTTTATATGTACTCAGTAACTATCCTACATCACCTTAAAATTTATGTTCTAATTCAATGAATGTTGACATGATAGAATAAGTGGAACTAAAACCATAACCAAGGGCACCATCCATTATCACCATATCCTAGGTTCTAAAAATTAATTTACATTATTTTCATCACATTACTCATTCAACTCAAATGATAATTAACCAAGTAAAATGATCCCTTCTTCATATGGGTTCAAAATTTCCTTCAACATAATGAGGTAATTTTTGACAAGGTCGCAGTATTTTAACTTTTCACAGCCATATTCCAATTGTAGGGAATTGTGCATAGATCTTATTAAGATTAAAATTGGATTTATTTATTCACAAAAATGCATCCAGAACGCCTTGTCTTAGAATCTCACCATTGGATCCCATTTTCCCATTTTACTCTAGTTACAAAGGACTTAATTAATAATCAATCAATATGACTCCCAAAAGTGATTGAATATAATTATTTTTCAAAAGGTGTGAGTCCCTTGGGTTCCTGTGAGAGATTCTAGTAACCCTAAGTATTGATCTTTATCCCACAAAACCAATACTATCATACTCCCATCATTATTTCCTAAACAGACAGATCCATAGAGATAGTGAACAATTACACTCAACAATTATTTCATGTTTAACAGTTTCTAATTAAGTTCCAATATCAACAAAGAAAATAGTTATCCAACCAACATGATAGAATTAAAGTACTAGTGAACATCCATTTTCCATCATGTAATTAAATAATTTAAAAATTTAAACTGATTTGAACCTTTTTTTGAAAACATTTGACCATTTAAAAAAACAGAAACTATATTTTCAAGAAGGTGGAATTTGAAATGACACTATTATGACCAATATCCCCTAAAAAAAAACCCAAAATTGTCCTCAATGTTGAATCTCAAGGTGGGAGATACTTTATGTTCCTAATGGATGGAAAATTCATCAGAAAAAATGATATAGAGGGGTAGCAATGTGGTTAAAGAAATTTCTTTTACACCCAAAAATAGAAATAAAATTAAAAAACAAATAGAAAAAAGTAGAAAAACTCAACCCCACCAAAAATCACAAGCAACTAGTTCAGTTATATTCCTAAAAAGTTACTTCTTTGAATTTTTAATGAGTAGAAAAAAGATTTAATCAATGTACTTCAAATAGTAGCATGATTAACAATGATGTGCAGCATCAGGATAATGAAATTGAAAGCAGTGGGTGCAAGCATGTTTCACAAATCAGCTCAAAATAATTTTTTTCTACTCTCAAGATACTAGCAGCTAAACACCCTTGAAAGAGAACATATTCACTTTTCATAGAAAATTAGGAGACTCCACCACACTTAAAACACAATGTCATGCAATATGAATGACTTCATGTGAAAGAATTAAAATAAGAACTTCCCTAAATGAGAATATTCTCATATTTACAAATATATCTATTTAATTGCTTTGTACATGAACTCTAGGAACTCTATTTTAAGTACCTACAAGATAAAACAATTTTACATTAGACCCCAATATTTAAAAATCAAAATGGAAATGCAACCACATAGTATGAGTTAGGGAGTGTTATCTAGGATCTTAAGTGCACTGTTCCTATGAGACTTGAATGATAGCCATGTGGAATTACAGCCTGTTTATTTTTCATATGAAAAAAAACACTCAAATTAGAAACAACTAGGAAATAATAAATTAAGGTAGGAAATAAAAAGGGATAATCTTGGTATAACCCACTAGGGGGTGCTGTAGTTTGACTTTCCAGAGTTGGAAAATCCTCAGATAAAACCAAGTCAAATTGGGGATTTAGATTCTTGCTTAAGAACCAACATATGTGATTATATTCAACTTCAATTATTTTCCATCATTAGAATATCCTAGGTTCAGCTTCAATAGAATTACCCTCGTTTGTAGTAATGTAATTTTTGTTAAGTGGTGTAGGGGAATAAAAAAGGTAGGTGTACATACCCTCTTCTTATGTTTCTTGAGGTGAGTGTGCACAAGTTTTAATGTTGGAAGACATGGATGTGGCTTTTCCTATAGTTGAATCCAACAAAACACTTCCTCTTGGAAAATGATTAAGGTGTCATCATCTACTTCTATTATAGTTAAAAGCTCTAATAATTCCTCTTAAAAAATAACTCCCAAAATTGAATTGTCATCCACAAATGGGATTTTAATACGTTCGTCATCATGTATAACTTCAGTTTCTTCTCTCTTTAAGAAATCACAATAGTGAGAAGAATCTTCAATACATATACATGGAGAAACACAGTTAAAATAAGCTTTGATGTAATCCAAGTTGAATAAAAATACATCTTCTTCCATAGAGTTGTCACTTCCCCTTAGTAGTGTTCTTTGTTCACCATCATGATGGAACAGTGATCATGGGAGAGGGTCTAGGGAAAGAGAGAGTTAGTCAAACACTTAAAACTTCTATTCAAAAAACACCACCTCACTTACTGAATCATATAAATATAGTGTTAGGATGTCATGTGCTAACTATAACTATTAAAGAATTCAAATATCATTAAAATATCTACTGCAATAAAATTCATTTGAATGGAAATTAGGGTAGAAATGATCTTCATATAAATCCTTGCATTATGAATCTTTGCAAGTTCCATCTTCTGATAACCCTTGAAAACATCCTCAGAAATTGGTTCAGGAATTTCCAGCTTTGAGTCCTAGGGAAAATTCATGTCAATGTTGTTAAAATCCAACTTTTTCTTCCATCTGTTTCTTTTCTCTTTCCTTCTCAACTGCTTTCCAGAATATTGGCCTGCAATGGGAGGTCGTGGTACTGCATTATCATCTTCTTATCCCTTGACCTTTTCTATAGCTTTTTGCATCAACTAGATGATCGCATGATAATAATTTTTCACCTCATCAGTAAGGTCCTGATGCTGTCTTTCATGCATCCCACTTTAAAATTTAGCAATAGCCACCTCAAGCTCATGAATCAGGTCAAACAGTGACATTGTCTCAAATTCTTTAGATTTTATCACTATCGTGTGTGTCTGTTTTTTTGTGTGTTTTATTATATGTCGTTAATTGTTCTAAAATAAAAGAAAATTTGTGAAAACCAATTAGACACTCATTGCTTCCCCTGTAATAGTTCCAAATTTTGACCGGTGTCCTTGTCATAAGGATGGTCAGGTTAACATTAATAAATCCCAAGATTTAGAAAAATGGCTATGCTCAAGGTCTCTCTTAATGATGTAGTGTCGAGAGACCAAGTGGTCTATTAAGAAAATATTTATGTGTTTTTTAAATATTTTGAAAAAAGTAAAACACAAACCCAATGAAAACTCTAATTAGCACTAAAGAGCACAATGGGGGGAGATGAATCCATGAAAGACTGGTGATGAAATGAAGACACATGAAAACATTACGAGAAATAAGAAAAAATAGCATGCAGACACAATACCAGACACAAACATACACAGAACAATAAAAATGACACCAAAACATAGAAGACATAGTTTAGTGTGAAAAAGGACAAACCCAAGATAATATACCCTCTAATCCCTATCCTAGATCAACATAAGAAATTAATAAATATTTCTAAACATCTCTCCATGCATGAACAATGTCTTAGATCATACACCAATCTCCTCTATATATTTAACACTCAAGAATGGAATTTCATCCCAATATAATCCTTACTCTGAACATAAAGTGATTTACTCAGCATGGTCATTCCAGCCAAATATTATCACTATGAAAAAATCATCCTACTGAGATGGTCAAATTTCATGAAAAATCACGATTCTCTATTTGGGAAGTTGAGATAGGAAGGGGATAAGAATTGAGACGAGAGAGTAGCGACCTGATCTCGTGCAAGGATGTACTCACGCACATCCCGATTCACTTTCACATTTTACTAAGAATAAGAATAAAATAGTGATCGCATTGATGCTCAGATCTCTAGATTGTATCAGGTTTCTTAACCTGGATCTATCCCTGCATGTTAGATCTCCATTTCTAGAGATTAGATAGCACAACAAAAAATGAGGATAAATGAACGATGCAAAACAAATTAAATAAACATCAAAATTATAATTACAAAAAATGTAACACAATTATTTACATACACAATTTAAATGAAAACTAAAATAGAATATCAGAGGAGAGGAGGAGATTGGAGGAGAGGGAACCCATCTCCAGGCCGAAGACAAGTTCTAGTTTGGTGAATTTTTATGGAATAGTGTGTGAATGGTGGTGGAGTATGGTCACCCACTTTGAAATGAACCCCCACTGAGGAATGATCCCCCACACTCATCCCTCCTCATAGAGAAGTTGGGGTCCTCTTATTTTGAGTAACATAACTAAAAATAGAGAAAAAATGATAGGACAAAATCCACGTGTTGTGTATTTTAGTCCGCTTGTCATTAGCTCCCAATTGAACTCCCCGTGAGATCAAACAATTCCCTTGTAACTACCTCATGAATATTCTTTCACTATTCCTAGGAAAGTTTTGTGCATTATCCCAAAACCAAATCCACCTATATGAAAACCCCCCTATATGGAACACTAAACAATGCATGTGAGTCATAAAAAAAGAACCTATTATACATATACACACTATATATTACTAGTGCTACATAAAAATACTTATAAGAATATATATATTATAATACGTAATACTGTTGTTACAATAAATGTATATATATAACATAAATACTTTTTAATATAAGTAATATAAGTATATATATGATGTGTATTATATGTATTTTTATTAATATTATATTATATACAATATAATATATATATATATATTATATGTAATTAAGAAGAATAAAAAAATTAATTGAAATGGGGGAATGGGGGACGATTCTGGTTCATTTGGCATGGACAGAAAAGGGATAGCAGTTGGGTTCGAGGTTGGTTCGAGGTAGGGAATGGGGGATCGACAATGGTGGTGTGATTTAGGAAGGAAATGCAGGGGGTTGCATGGTTTGGGAAGAATGTCGCACAGAGGTTGGAGGCAAGGCTAGAAGGGATTGGAGGAGAGAGGCCTCAAAAGGGGGGTTGGCGTTGGGGTGAGGATGAAGATTAGGTGTGTAGGGGGTGGAATGATGGGTCTTGGATTGGAGGGCCCCATTTGTGGGTTTTAGTGGTGTCAGGTTCAGGTTCTGGTGGGATGGAGATGTGTCGGTGGACGGTGCATTGGGGGCTTGGGTTCGGCTAATAGGGTGGTGGGGACTCCGTTTCTCACAACGAGGAGCGAATGAACTCATGGTGTGGGTAAGATACAGATTTGGGTTTCATAATTTTTAAATCATGATGTTTCAATTTGATGTTCTTTATATGAAAAACCATTATTTTTTTATCATGATCTGTGGTTCATGCTTTTTTTGTTATGTCAATTTTTATATGCTACTCTGATATTGATGTGTTGTTGCTGCATTGTTGGTGCTGGAAGAAAATCATAGGTAAGGAGATGGTGGAACTGGTTTTTGTGTGACAACAACAAGATGAAGTAGTGAGTGGTGTTGTGGTGGCACCATGAGTGATGATCCCAATCTCACAGTGAGGTGGGGGATACAGTAGTAGCATGGAGCGGTTCCACCATGAAGAATGGGGTGGAGGTGGTGGCACTATATGATGGTTGTGGAACCATGAGACGTGCCACTGTAATAGAGGAAGAGGTTCCACCGTAACATCTGCAAAATAAAAATAGAAATTAAATTAATTAAATATTTAATATAACTAAAACTATAATCATAAATTAATCAATTGAATAAAATATAATATAATTAAAAACTGAATAAATAAAACATGATTAAATTATAAAATTATGTATACATTATTTAAGAGAATGAATTGATTATTATTAATAATTATAAACAAATTAATTTATGAACAAATTAATGTAATTACTGTTACTTGTTTACATTATTTATCCAGTTATTTAACTAATTAATCAATCAAATAATTATGTAAATTAAATAATTGAATAAAATTACATTGTTAAACAACAAATTAAATATTTAATGTAAAGTGAGTAATTTTTTTAAAAAATTAAAAATATATAATTAATTAAATTAATGAATTGATAAACTAACTAGAATGAAAAATTATAAAAATAAAAGAATAAAAAAAATCATATTCAAAAGAATTGATTTAATTTAAGAAGTATTTAAAATGAAAATAATGCACATTAAAACACATGATTTAAACTTAAATTTCTTATTTTACACAACAATGTAGAAAAGCACAACAAATATCAATTATTTAATAAAAACCACTTTTTTTATTAAAATAGACAATAAAAATACTTAAAGGGATTTGGAAAAGAATGTGAAAATACTGCCACATCATTATTACAAGAGGTTAATACATGATGTTTCCCATTTTGAAGCACAACTTACTGGTTTATAAAAAAGAGTAACATTTTTTCGTAATGAAGCATGCTAGAATGCTTTCTAGGAGTTGAATAAGTGCATGACATCGATACCAATTTTGATCTTACATGAGTGAGGTGAGGAGTACACAGGGTATTGTGATGCTTCAGGGGTTTGACTAGGAGCTATTTTGATGCAAGGGGATAGATTAATTTCTTATGTGTCATGGCAGTTGATGCCACATGGATGGAATTACCATACTCATGATCATGATTTTGTAGTAGTGGTTAATGATGTTATTTGATAGAAACACAATCTTTTAGGTAAAATGTTTACAGTTTTTACGAACTAAAAATGTTTGAAGTTTATCTTTTCACATCGCAACTTGAATCTATGGAAGTGAATATGGATAAGGTATATACAGTTCTTCGATTTTTAACTGGCATATACACTCAAGAAGGGGAATAGTGTGGATGATTCCTTGAGTATAAAAACTCCAACTCAGTTGGTGCATGAGTCGAGTGTTGAGTGGAATATGATGACTTTTCTAGAGGAAAATCATATGCTATTTTTGGAGAGTCTGGAAAGGGTGACTCCAGTTTCTATAGTAATCGATTCTACACTCTTGAGATGTATCAAGGACATGCAACACAAGGATACATAGTGTTTATCCTTAAGGGAAATCCTTGAAGGTGGGGAAAACCCTTCATACTGAAAAAGAGATGAGGACGATATCATCTATGTGAAGAATCATGTTTTTGTGCCTACGAATATGTGAGAGGAACTCATTAGAGTATTTTGTGCTTGTTCATGGGAGGTACATCATGGGGTGAAAAAAATGTACCGTGACCTTCGACGATAGTTTTGGTGTCCAAGAATGAAAAAGGAGATAGCAAAGTTTTTAACAAGATGTTTAACCTGTCAGCACGTGAAAGCAGAGCATCAATGATTGAGAGCCCTACTGCAACCATTACCTATTTTAGAATTTCTGTGGGATCGCGTGACTATTGATTTCATGGTAGGGATTCCAAAGACTCTTAAGAATAATGGTGCTATTTGGTTCATTGTGGACCGACTAACGAATGTATCACACTTATTTATTATCAAGGAATCCATTATAGTATAGTAATTTGGAGAAATCTACAGATGAGAGATTTTTCATTTTCAAGGTCTTCCAGGGACTATAGTTTCACATAGTGATTTGTGCTTTACATCACACTACCGGAAGGGATTATCGAAGGCCCTTGGAATATAGGTTCTGTTATGGACCTCTCACCCATAGACATATGGGATGTCGGATAGACTATATAGGTGTAAGAGGATATGCAGCGAGCAAGTGTGCTTGACTTTGGTGGTTATTTGGGGAAGCAATTGGCTTTAGTGGAGTTTTCCTATAACAACAGTATTCAGAAAACAATAAATATAGAACCATAAAAGGCACTTTATTAATGACCTTTTAAATAAATTCTATGTTGGATAGAATCGGGTGAGTCAGATCTGTTTGGATTGAGTCTTGTTTTAGAGACATCGGAGTTGGTGCAGTTGATTCACAAATGTATGTCTATGGATCAGAGTAGATAGAAGATGCCGGATGATAGAAGGAGATGGCCCCTCGAGTATACAAAGGGTGATCGATAATTCATTCAGGTGTCCCCAAGACTAGGTCACCAAAGGATATGAAGGCTGGAAATGTCGGTGCCTAGGTTTGTAGAATTGTTTGAGGTGGTGGGGACAATCGAAGCAATTTCATATTGATTAGCACTCCTATAGAAAGTTTACATAATTCATGATGTTTTCCATGTGTCACAAATATGGTGGTATCACCCTGAACCTTATCATGTTGTTGATGTGTATGAGGTTGATATCGAGATAGATTCGTCCTTTGAGTATCATCTTATTAATGTGACAGAATGTAGTGAAAAATTGTTACACGGAAATACCATTATGTTAGTTCATGAGTTATGGAAACATGGAAGTGTTCACAAAGAAAATCGGAATGGGAAGCCTACATGAGGGCCTGATGGCAAAATCTTTTTGGCTCAGAATCATATTGAATTTGGAGAATGCAGCTCAAGGATAAGCTGTTATAAGGTAGGGAGACTATAAGATCCTGACCTTTACTAGAGTCATCTGGGGAACATTTACATGCCCTTTAAATGTTTTAAGTACATTTTATTTAGAGTAGTGTCATGTGGTTAGTCTGGGTGGGTATTTGAGGAAAAATAATGGATAGTGGGTTGTTTCTTGATTTCACATGGTTTGAAAAACCATGAAACCAAATCGTACCCTATGTAAAAAACTAGACCGACACGTCCATATAGTTTGTTCACGGTTTAAAAAACTGTGTGGGCAAACCATGGGGACCTAGAAAACCTGGAATGATTGGTCTGTACGGTTGCTGCATGGTTTTCCAAACTGTGTTCCTCTACCATGAAAAATGTGCATGCCTATTTTAATATATGATAATTATATTTGAAACCACTCAAACCCCTAGGAATCAAATATTTATAACTTTTCTTAGGCTTGAAAAATTCTAGGTCTTCCAAAATCTTTATAGAGGATTTCTAAGGTGATCTGAACACTGTTCTTCAAGATCAAAATATCAGATTGATGATTCTCCCTCCTCCTGGTAATGGATTTCAATCTATTGCTTCTCTCGTTCTTTCCTCTATAATTCCATTATATTTTCATAGAGGATATTCAATATTTTCATTGATATAAACATGTGAGTTGAGATCTTGAACTATAATTTTGGATCTAGAAATATTTTTGAAATATTTTGATACCTTTGATCATAATTTTTATTTTGGAATTTAGGTCCGCAGATTGATCAACGTCGTTGTGCCACTTAGATTTTTGGGATTTTCGTTGGCTGGCATCCATCAATTAAACGAAATATTTGGTCTAAATCAAACTCCCATAGTCATGTTTTATGATATGTGACTATGAGTGTATGATTTCTAGATTTACTTGAGGATTTATTTCCAAATTTTTAGTAATTAGCGATGTTTAATTGAATTGGGTAGATTAGGAGATTAAATTGATAATTAAATCACATAAGAAACTATGGGGGGTTGCCCAAATAGATCTTTTGGATATTTTATATCGTAATTAATATATTCAATTTAATGTGAAATGTTAATAAATTGGGGTGAATTAATAATGAAATGATGTTTCTATTTCTAAGATAATTTAATGTGAGAATTAATTATGTTCTATAAAGTTGACTAAAGAAAATTAAATGGGATAATTAGTTATATGTCATGATGTGGATTAAGGATAATTAATTGTGAGAATTAATTATGGCATGTTGATATATGAAATGGATAATTAATTTTGATTAACTATTTATTGAATGAGAACAGTATTTATTGATTTATTAATTGATGAATTAATTAATGGGTTTTTATGTTAGTTAATTATTGAATTAACTAATGGACATTAAAATGTCTAGCTAATCATTTAATTAGTAAATGAATAATGTGGACAAATTTTTAAAATTAAATAATGAAAAAATTTTAGGATGTTTGTGGTGCAATACATGGAATTCTAGACCATTTAGAAGATGGGACTTGGAAAAGGTGTTCCTCTCCAATATATATCAAATCATGATATTATTGGGTGTTAGTCATGATGACGTACAACAAATGAGAATTGGAGAGCTAGGTAGGATGACGTACACTCAACAAGATTTTCGGTGCTAGGTATGATTAACTACACAAAATGAATAATGATAACAATTAATGATGATTCAACTGTGAATTGGAGTTCTAGGAATTATGAACAACAACAAAATATTAATGAAAATGAATGATTATTAAAATGGGAAACATGAATTTTAATTGGCCTAATGTGTTGATAAATTACTAAATGACAGTGTGATAACAGTTAAAATTATGAATTGTATTTTTTTTCTTCATTAAAATGAATGCACTATCTTTTTACTGTACTCATTTTAGACAACGTTGGTGGTGGCATACTGAGTTGTACACACACCCTATTCGTTCCTCCGGATCAGCACATGAGAAAATATTTCTATTGAATGACATGATAAGTGAAAGGCCATGTGATAGGTTTCAGTTTCGGATTATAGCATGGGAGAGGGAACCATACCTGGTATTGGACCCGTTGGGGAGTTCTTGTGTCTTTACTCGCAGTTGCATTATAGACACATGAAATTTTCATTGGCATATAATTCCTTACCTTTCAGTTGAGTGTTGTATTTTCTTGATTTGGTAATCATATGGATGGAATTTTGTTAGGTTATTTGTATATGCTACCACACTTGGTTATTGTTATATACTTCCACTGGTATTTTATTTTGATAATAGAGGGTATAGGCTCTCCAATACTAACTTACTAGATCCTCACTACTAGTTGGCACCCTCTGGTGTATAAGGAGGCATGCTTGAGGGAATGTGTCCAACTGGCTCGAGTAACCGTTCAATGGCTCATAGTTCGGGATGTCACTAATTTCTGGGGTGCTCCTCTATACCTAGCTCCTAGTTACATTAGATCTAAGAAAATTATTGACATTATATGGGGTTCAAATTATCAGGTGGAACTCTTATACCTATATTTTAATTAATGGTGTCTAGAGACATGACTGTATACTAAAAATTGATTGTGATAGAGGTATGAATGACCTAACTAGCCTGACCATATATTGTACATTTGGTGCATTATATTGTGTGTTCACATTGAAATTCTTGGTATGATGTGAGATTATATATATTGCTCGATTTATGTAAATGGTTATTATAATATTCATAGGAAATGTTTTTACTGTGCACTATTATTGATTTTAAAAGAGGATATGTGTTTACAAGAATTTTAATATAAAAATGTTTATCTATTTATTATACATTTCATTTTCCTCAATATTAGAATATATGGATTATTTTAAAATGAATTTATATAGAAAACCAGTGCGTTATCCTACCGATCCAAATTATATCAGAACCTACACTCTCACTTGGGATAGTGTAGACCTTGTTTTATCTAATATAGTGAGTGGAAATAAACCTGAGTAAGGTGTTGTGTTTTATCTAAACTATGTATGAGTTACTATTGGTGAAATGGTGGTAAGTTTTCAATTTGTCCTATGGAGTAGAAATTGCATGTTTGGGGGGATAATATAATTTATTAGGTCGAAGGTTTCTTTATGGGTATTAGATTTTTTTTCAATTGGTTGGAGATGAAACTTTTGGAAGGTGTTGTCAGGTGGGTTTCATCAAAAAGTTTATTGATGCACTGACACCCAAATAGTGGTGAGATGGTAGTATGTTTCCCACATTCAACATAAAGAATCAGTTGTCAGTTAATGGGGTCTATCTATTGGATTAGGTTGAAGCTGTGTTTATGGAAATTATATTTTGATTCTATTTTTTTTGGATGTCGGTGCAGCTTCTTATAGGTTTATTTGTGGGGCCATCATCAAAAAGGTTTTGTTGTGTTGACACCCATAATTCAACAATCTATCATTGTTTTTTTGGGTGTATGTGAAAGATGATTTGATCTTATATACTTTTTTTTATTGATTTTCATGGAACCAGGTTGAAAATCAATTGATTTACTCACATTTATTGTTGTGTGGGACAATTGAATGGGAGATAGGTTTTCTAGAACTTATCAAAAAAAAACCCTCTATTCACATGTCACAGTGAACAATTGGGGTACTCTAACAGGTTGTGATAGATGAGCATGACACAACATCTTTGTTTGTGGGGGGGACACATCATCATTGACTGGTTTCAAAACACCATCATTAGTGGGGTTGATGTGTATTTTACTATTTATTTTCTTTTAATGTTCCTCCCACTGAACTATCATGACCATATTTAGACCTTCGGGACAATCTTCTTTAGGTATTTTTACCCTCTATGATTATAATGGATTTACTCTCTCCAAATATTCAAATGTTGTTATCCTATTTTTTATTAATTAAAGGGGTGTAGCATCAATATATTTTTCATATTTATATATATTATATATCTCTTATTTTAGGTTGGGTGAAATCATTAAATCAAGTTCTTTTTGTAATTCATGAGTTCTAGTTGTTAGCCCATGTGGATCAAAAACTCCCTTATAGTCTTGAGGTATTCCAATTCATATCCCAGTTGGATGGGTTTTATATGATGGAAATTTCATGAACGATAAACTAAAAGGTCATGATTTTTTTGAGATTTATTTCTAAATATATATTCTTTTGTTAATTTTTGTGATGTTATGTTCATGTCGTTCAAAATTTTTGTGAATTTTACTATTGAGAAAACCTTCATGGAATTGTCTAGATGTTGCGATAAATCATAATTCATAAATTTCTTGAATGTAGTGATTCATGATGAAATAAATAAACTATAACAAATAGAGATTCATGAAATATATTAAAGGATGTTTTGAATGACCAGTGCACACACTTGAATTGAGTAATTAGAGTGATTTTAATGTTTAATTCTTAGTGAACCACGATAGAAAAGAATCCCACTTTAAGCATTATAAAAGTAATGGAATTTCATGAATTTTGTACATCATCACATTGAATTTCTATTCTCTTTGTACTCACTCAGTTAAGGGTCAACTAAGTAAAACTAGTTTTCCTTGTGATTTTTATATTTCTAATTATATACTGTATTGAGAATAGATAAAAGAGTATAACATTTAACTAAGAACCAATATCTATATATTGAAGTGTTTAAATCTATTATTAATATATTCAAACCACAAATCTATGGTTACATAATCTTATAGAGCCAATAATTGGTGTTAATGAAATGGTTAAAATTAGTGTTTCTCTTATAGTGTAAATAATAGATATTGTTAATCACAAATCGATTTGGATATTCGATGGAAAAAATTTAATTTTGGATGTATCAATTGAAACACTATTTATTAATATTATGTATATATGTTTTTACTTCTATGATGTATGGTATTTATTTTAGTACAGATATTATAAATTTATCAATATTATAATAAAGGTAATTTGATGCTAACTTTTGATGAATCGATTCTTTGTGGTAGCCTTATTCAACCCCCTCAACACGAAGTTGATTTCTTGTATTTCATTGCATTCTATCTGAAAAAAAACTCTAAATATCAACAAGTGGCTTTAAAAATTTTAATAAGATAAACTAATGATTCTTGGTAACATGTATTATGACCTATGAATACTATATAATATGTTAGTTGATGCATTATTTGACTGAGAGAATGTTGTGGTGGAGGATATGTGTGGTTTTAGGTAAATCCTTAATGATGTAATCATCATCAAGAAAATCTGAAGAATAATTTCACATTAGTTAAATTTGAATATATTATTATAGTGGAAAATGGATCCCAATGGTAAGAAATTAGACAGATTACATATCACTCTTTTCACAAAGATGATGAAAAATGATGATAATAAAGAAGTGGAAAAGTGGAAATACCAAGAGGAGGCATTATGTTTTATGATAAAGCTCACCACAACAGATTTTTAAGAACAAATAGAGATGGATGGAGTCATGAAATTTCATTAATTAAATATAAAATGGGGAAATGAATGCATAAAGGAAAAAATTATACTTACTTACAAATAGTGTTGAAAAGATCAACATATATTTGTATTCTGTCCAGAGATGTTTCATCGAAATGATTATGAAGTTAATGAAATTTTGATAAAGAATTAATCACCCAATTTGAAAGGTAAAGAAAATGAAAAGAGAATTTTTATCAATAAGAATATCCTTCATTCACAAGAGAATGGAAACTCCAAAGAAAATGATCTATACGAAATTCCAAACTGTGAAGACTATAATGAAAATGATTTTCTAATTGTTGTATGTAATTCTCAAACAACAGAAGAAATCAACAATAAAGAAGGAGAAGTTAATGGTAAAGTGGATCTTAATGTTGAATTATAATTGCTTCATGAGAATAAGGATTTTTAGAGCCTTAAAAATGAAATCCCATAGATTTTTTCATGATTTAAAATTCTATATAAAATAGTAGGAAGAAGAGATGTTTAAAATGATGAAAAAATATAAATACCTCAAATGTGAAAATCCTGAGAAATCAGAGAAGTCCACTGGGTACAAGATCAATGTTGTTGAAAAGATTAAGGTGATAAACAATTTTAATAAAAAAGAAAATGATAAGTTCAAACTTATTGAAGTGATAAAATAGTATGTGGATGTCATATGATGAAATGTTGAAGATCAACAGAGGTTGTTTACTCCCTATATGAAATTGAGGAATAAGGTCGCAAAGGTGATAGAAAAATGGGTGTTATATGATAGAGGTATGTAAAAACTATTTATTATTTTTGGGAGAATTACATATCCCAGAAGAATAATAAAACTTGTATGGGGATTGAACTCAAAGAGAAATTGGCAATGATTAGTGTAAGAACATAATAAAACACTCTATGTTGACATCTTATTTAGGTATGAAATGAAATAACGATATTTAAAGAACCCAAGGTAAAATTATTTTCAATACTATTTAACAATGGAATCCACCATGTATGAAGCAGTATTAATGTGGAAATATGGTATATTCCCTTTTTTTCATAACAAAGTGGAACTAAAAGGAATAAGAGAAATATAGGAGGCCAAATAGAGTTCAAATCTATAAAATAAATTTTATTTTCAGTACTTTTGGAATGGGGGATTTAGAAATATGTACAAATATTTATGATAAACAATATAGATGAAGCTATTGATAAAACAACAATGTAAAAGTAGGTATATTCTCATCTAATCCTCAAATAAGCTAAAAAAGTGATTTTTATATTTTTATTATGATGTTATTTCATCATATTCTGAAGAAGATCACTAATTCTAATCAATATAATGAATAAATACAATCACATGGATAAAAATATATTAGTAAGAATATATTGTCGAGACTACCTTTAAAGAATTATATTACGCTAGGATATAGATCAATGATTGTTGATACAACTCCCATTTGATGGGAAATGTGGATATGGTGATAATAATCGGTTATGAAAATGATGGTTTCATCGAAATTTGATGTGATAAAGGCCTAGATATTATTTCTTAAAGATAATTCAATTTTAGAGGAATATATATAACACATACGGTAGTATGGTCCATTAATGGTATCTGTCACAACAAGTTTTGTTTCAGTCATCTATGTTATTGAAGAAATTTGATAAGAACTACTAGATGTTGTGTATACTGAAGAGAGAATATCGTTTTTTGTTTTTAGAGAAATCCTAGAAAAGTGAATCTTGACCATGTGAGTGGACATGATTATATGTTATTTATTTAGATGGAATAAGAAAATAGATGGTGGTATAAATGGATTGGCAATCTCGTCTAGCCATATTTGGATGATCGGGTGAAATGTGTTTCATATTGAGATCTCCCTATGAAACAACATTGTTTCAATCAAATATGTGATTAGTTCCAATAATTTATGTTCATTCAAAATTCATATAAGAAAAATATAAAATAATTTAAGAAAAGCGCATGAAATAGATTATGTTGATTTTTTTGGTCCTATCTCACGATGATCTATTGATTGGAAGAGATATTATTTTAATTTTTCATGATAATTTTTATAGGATGCCATGGATATTTATCAGTGCTCCAAATTATTATTTTTATTTAAATAACCAAAATTCATAGGTAATATAAAATGATGTTGTGATATAAAATTTATAAGTTCCTTAAAAACAATGGTAAAGAATTTAAAAACATTTATGGGTTAGTGTATATTTAAAAAATGGGATAATTCACCAATTATCACCTATATTAACTTATTAGAAAAATAGAGTGATTTAGAGGAGAAAATGGTACATAAAAAAATAACCATAAAAATTATTATTGAAATGTCTCTAGTAGAGAAGTTCTATAATGAAGCAATCATATAATCATTATATATTTATAATAGAGTATTATTGTGTACAGAAAACCTAATATGCTATTAATGATCTTTCGTATGGAAAGAATGCGTTATTGATATTCATTAAATTAATTATAGTTAACAGTTTTATTCTCAATATGGAGGAAGAAAAAAGTTTTAATCCATTATAGATTAGGGAAATTTTTTTTGGTACTAATAAAAAATAAAATTATATACATTCATCAACAACAGGTAAGGAAAAGTGGTTGAAAGAAATTTTTCACTGTATTAAAAAATTAATAAAATATTATATAACATACTGATTAGTTTTATATTATAGTGATGAAAAAGTAAATAATTTATGGTGAATAGATGTGTAAATTTCTGATTAAGAATTAGATAATGATGATGATAATGATGAAGTGAGATATGTATATGTATAATAGATGAATATTTGAGATAAGATTTATGGTAATAGCATCATCGGTGATCAGATAGTCGGACTTCAAATGAAGTGAGTGAAGTCCCTATAGAAAAAATCCTTTTTAACATAATTAGACTTGAATTTTTTTGAATAATCATCCAGATAAGAAAAATTTATTTTTCACTGAATGAAGAGGGTGACCAAACTATGAAGAATAAGACGTGGGGGATAATTTTGAGGCAGAAATCTAATAGTGTCATCAATGCCAAAGGGGTATTCTCAAAAAATTGAAATAATTAAAAATGGTAATTTAAAATAAATAAAAACATATATTTATCGGACACTCCTAGATAGAGAGTTTCAATATTTGTGAAACTTATTCACATATTGTAACGATGTAGAAAATTTGATTATTCTTTGAAATAAATGTCTAAAAGAAATTGAATGTATTCTAGAAGGATTTCAAATATACATTTCTGAATGGATTTCTAGAGGAATAGGTGTAAATAGAATAACTATATGGTTTTCTTTTCCACGAATAAGAGAAGAATATTTTCAATTGATGAAGGCCCTCTCAGGGTTGATGTAGGACCAAAGAACATTGTATCCATGAATTAATTATAATTTGTAGACTCCTCGTCTTTAGTATAATGATAATAATTATAATATCTATTTCAAAATTGAATTTATTGAAAAAATTATGGTTTTGGTTTATGTTAAAGAGAAAATATTTGGATGATCAGATGAAGCATAGTGAAAACAATTCACATAATTCATGAAACAAATGTTTTAAATGTCAATGTTTTTCTATATAATTACACTAATAGGTCTATATGTGATAAAAAGATGATATGTAACATTTATATCTCAATTTAAATATACCATGGTGTTTTTGAGACTATTGAAAGTATATTAAATAACTCTCCACAACATTAATGAATCTTTCATGAGATAATGATGGAAATGATGTCAATGTCATAGAATGCGTATAGATAATTTGGAGAATGTTTTAGTTCATAGTGAAATGGTGTTATATTTTCTTCACATGATGGGTGGAATTGTATCAACAAAATCCCATGGAAATACAATTACTTTTATCGAAAAGGATAATTTAGTATAACAAATACATGATGTATTTTGGTTTTTCCTATAATGAAACATGTTCATAAGAATTTTTGAGTTATTCATATAGATATTAATTTGGTTAGGTAGATGATATAAGGTCAATGTATTGGGGTTCATTATATATTAGAGGACTGTGTATTTATTGGTTCGGAAAGAAAAACTATTTCATTTCATTGATCATTACAGAAGATAACTATATTTTTTCTACCGAAGAATATTGGAAGTTGCTATAGACGAACATTCTCCATAAAGATATGGGAGGAGAAGTGAAAAGTCTAATCCAATAAATTATAATAATTAAATTTATATTAATCTTATGAAAACCCATTTCCATCACTCATGAACATTTAATATTGAAATAAATCATCATTTATCCTGGAGAAGGCATAATATAGGTTGGTGAAGTTAGAGTGTATTCCTACAAAACCATATGATTTAAACTATCTATTGATTTTATTACCTAAAAAACATTTCAAAAGCAACAAATATCTCATGGATTTTAGTTTAATTACCACACATGAAAAATGTGTTTTTTGGACACCCTCTCCCTGAGGTATCATGTTTCCATCCCTATGTATTTATATGTGCTATTTATCTTGTTGAAAACCTCATATGTGTTATCCTTAGATTCATTAACAAAGTAGGATATGTCTTGTTAATGAAGGTTGTGGGGGGAATTGATAGTTTGAGTAGAATATAAAATGTAATTTTAATATATTATGATGTTTATTATGTACATTAAATGTTTTTATAACACATAAATTTATCCTATTGGAATCATGATCTAATAAATTATCTAGTGTGGTTGAAAAAATTGGTTTCCCAAGTTTCATCATTCTTATCTGATATGATTAAATGGTTCGTTTATTAATGTGTTGGTCCTCGACTGTGGTTTCAATAATAGAGGGATTAATTGATTATTATTTCTTTAAACTCTTGTCTCCCACATTTATCATGAATCATCTGGGATTAGACTATTGGTTGAGTAAATATTGTGACATTATATGGAGTCGGATGAAGTTATTTGTGGTCAAAGAAGAAAGATCATAGTTTTTTTAGCAAGACAATGATAAAAGGATTAATGTGGTATCAAAGCATGAAGAGTTCTCAAAAAAATAAAAAATGGGATATTTTTGTAATAAAAATCCCACAACCTCTCATTTCCATGTTTTTGGGTTTCTTAATGTTGTTGGAAAATATTATTGAGAGGGTTAGTTGGTAAATTCTAACATTCTTTTTAGCTGAGTTTATTGAAAAAGTATACAAGATAATGGAATGTAAACTCTACTATGTGTATATAATGTTTCACTTATAACGTGTTCATGTTTCCATGTATTTTCCTATTATTTTTGTCTGAAATTCAGTGGAAGGGAAATGCCATTTTTATGTTAAAGAAAATATTTTTACACAAATGAAAAATTTTCATGAAAAGCGGAAAGAGTTTCATGGTGCTGTGAAGAAATGAATATTATACAGAACATAATAAATTTATTATTAATGAATGTGTTCCATGAATGTGAAAATGTAACATTCAACAAAATTTTATTGTATGGAGGTTGATTTACATGAATCCATGAAATACAAATGGGAGTTATGTGACAGAATATAGTTTCACTATAAAGGAGTTACCAAATAATTGGAGTTTAGCTAGTAGTAAATGCTGTGTGTTGTGTTGGCGAACATAAGGAATTTTTTTTAAGGGTTAAATATTTCTATAAATATTTAATTATCTCACTTATTTTAGTATTCAAAACCTTACGAAATTTAGGTTCTCCAAATATCATAAGAGTTCCATGAATTTTTTTTCTTGAAGTAGAAATTCTAATATAATATTGATGTAGAAAAGGTACTTGTACGTAAAATAAAAATTTGGTTTCATGATTACCAAAATTTTGTGTGAAATTTGAATTCTCAATGGAAAAGATAAATTTTTAGAAAAAATGGAAATTCCATTAATTTTTTTTGGAATATAAAGATGTTTTGTAAAATTTGTTCAAAGGTGAATGTTTTTGGAACCAATAAGGTATTTCCCATAAGTTTTGGTAAACTAGAATTCATAAGTTGGATGTAATGAGTGATTCATTATGCACCAAATGAGGTTTAAACAATATTTATTTGTGTACTCAATATAATATTATTTTGATGTATCAGTGTGAACTCTTCAGTTGAGAGAGAAATGAGTAGTCAATATGTTATTGGTAGGGATCCATGAGGGATTGTGAGTCTTCTAAAAACATTGTAGAAGTATATTTCTTTAGTTATTTTGATACATTGACACATTTACTATGTATTCTATCTAAACCCTACTGGTTATGGGTGAACTAATAAAATTTATATATCTTTGGGTTATTTTACTTTTTTATATATATCTACATAATGGTTATAGAATAAAAATTCATTTTGTGCTGAAATAAGATCTATGAGGGGGAGTATTTTAAAGTAAAATAACCTGATTAAGTCCCCCCATCTTAGGGTACATAATCTAGTAGTAAAAATAGCTTCTTATACTTATTAATGAATTAATGAATAGTTAATCATTCCCTATAAATCGTAAAATAGTTTCAAGGTAATACCTTGATCCCTGAATCTCAAAATCACATGTAAAATGAAGAAATCCTATGATTTTGTTGATAACATAATATCATATTATAATATATGATATGGTGCGTTTTATAAAAGGACTATAAGAAGCTTGAATGATATACCTATATAAGATAAGACATTAGTAATTAATCATATATTATGTTAGATTTGATATCACACGGGTATTATATCATATGCCCTACTACTTCCATGATTCAATCATCTAAAACTTGAATGTTTAATCTCATGCCAACCATTATGACACTAAATCAATATTTCATGAGACCCAAGTGCATTGGGTTAATATTATATGTGCACTAGGATCACCTTAAAGGTGATTCATACTACATAAAATTTCATGTAGTAAATATTATGTGTGGGATTATGTAATGTTTTATCATAGCTCTAATGTGTAATCCTATACATGCACTTTTTTGATCCTACATAGATCCTGGTGTGCTATATTAATATTACATGAGCCTTCCTACATAATAATATTCCAACATATGGTGATGAGTTTATTCATATGTGATTATTTGACCAATACAAATGTATCTCACCTTATAATTATTAATTGTTCATGTATAAGAGAAGCCGTAAAATACAAATCTTATGGATAAATGTATAATTAAATTTTCCCTAAAATTAAATTATGAATTTAATAATATAATTTTTAATTGTTTAATAAATTATTAAAAAATATATTTCATATATTTATTGATTTAAAAAAGTTCATATAAATAAATAAATTATAAATAATTATAAATAATTATTTAATTCATTATGAAACATTTATTAGCGAAATGTTCTCAAAATTTTAAATGTCCAAATTAATATATATTTTATCAAAATTCTAGGTCATTTTTTAGATAAAACAATATAAGAAACCTACTAGGGTTGTTTTTAATTTTCATTAAAATAAAAAAAATGAGGGAAAAAATAAAAGTGTATATATTTAAAATTATGAATTAATCTGAATTTTTAATATGAATTGTTCAAATTAAATTGTAATTATTAAATTAAATTATTTAAACCATATAAAAACTAGTTTTGATAAATTATTTGGTCAAAGTAATAAAAAAATTAATTATGTTATATTTATATTATTTAAAAGGATTACATTATAGAAATTAAAATATAATTTTCTTATAACCCATAAAATATGATATATTTAAATATTTTCAACTATACAGAGTGGTCAATATGATTGATTTAGTGTTAGGAAAAAATTTAAATTGTTTATATTTATTACATTATGAATTGTCCACAATTTATTGACAAATTATGAAGTTATTATATGTTATTATTTTTAAATTCATTATAAATAATTATCTAATGTTTAAATTAATTAATTTTCTGTGTTTTTATTATTATCCATCTAAATAATACATATAACTATTTTATTTTTAATATTTATATATTTAATAGTTTAAATATTAAACAACTTATATAAATTTTCTTGTATTCAAATAAGAAGTAACATGATTGGTATGACAATAGATTTATTTTTCTTATCCTTGATTTGCCTTGAAATTGATTTTTGGAATTAAATTAATTATTAAATTTATATGTATATATAATATCTATTAAAAAAATGATGTAATTGAAATCTATCTTGAGTAAAGTTTTGATCTCCTCGTAGATGGGCTTTGGTTTGGACATCCCACTATAGAAGAGTCTTATACTATGTTTTGTAAATGTGGGTCTCAGCTATTTGTGTCTCCAAACATACTAATGTGAATATTTTTTATTTCATATAATTATAATAATTTATAATAAAAGGTTATATATATAAGTTAAATTTTAATGTCTATAAATATAAATGGATTTTAGTTCAGGTTAATGACATAATAAATTTATTTTGTGATGCGTTACACATAAAAATTATTTGAAAATATTGATTTAGTGCATGGAATTAGATTCCAAACTAAATAATTAGAACCATGAAAACATTAACTGAATAACATGAAAAAATATTTTGAGATTATATCCCATTTGGAAAATTAAAGAGTGAGATTTCTTCCAAATAAAACACATGGAAAGACCTCAATCATCTAACCAGGTGAATTTTTTCTAAAGCTGGTGACCATATATTAAATTATTTATATAAAGTCATAGGTTGTTTAACCTATTTATTTGATATATTAATCCTAATATGATCATTGGGTTACAATTATATGAGAAACTATAATATTTTGGATAACAATGTAAAAGGGTTGGTTTTATCCATTCCATGGATTGGAAAAAATTGTTATCCACTCAACTATCCAAGAGACCTATATGGTATAATCGGTATGATGGCCTACCTATGTAGTTAAGTGGTGATATGAAAACTAAATTATACTTTTTTTGTTAGAGAAATATTCATATTGTATCATTAATGTATATGATTACTTCCAAATGGTTCATCATTTTTTTTGGACCACATTTAATAAAACACTTATTAATTGAATGTTAAACCTGATACTCGTCTAATAAGAGAATTTATTATAGGTAATAAAATAATAATTATATTAAATAATTGTCTTTATATATATATATACATGTTATATGGAAAACATAATGGTAATAATTTCTTTTGGTGGTACCCAAACAAAATAAAATCTATTATTAAAGAATTAATATTCAATGCCATAGAGAATCCACATCATTGTAAATTGACTACTAAAGCCTTTGAACACATGGATACAGATACATATGATTATCTTATAAAATAGTCATTAAAAGTACCTAATATCATTATTATTACCATACAAACCATGTTACAAAAACAACATGGGAATAAATATTCATATTAGGTGGTAGAAAACCTGAATATTATCTATATGAAATAAGAAATTCATGATAGTAATGAGGTGTCAAAGGCTATATTCTATAGGAATATGGTTGAAGGAACATAATGATATAATCATGTAATAAATATTATTTGTTATATAATTTAAAATGTGAGAATGATTTTATGTATTATTCATCATATATCCATGAACATTATTATATAATAACTATCAGAAATGTTCTGATAGTTCATTATGAATTATAATATGAATGTGGTACATAAAATTTTACATGATATCTATATGTTGTGGAGGATTTTTTATCAGGACATGGAAGTTATAGGATCATGTTCTACAACGATATTTCATTGGAAAAGTGGAAATTATATTTTCCAAAAATAGAATAAGAGAGAGTATGAAGATCCCACAACCCCAATAAAACTAAAGAAACAATGTTTTGGGAAATGGTTTTAATGTGTAAATCATGAACATTGTTGATGAAACTATGTAGAATAATTGTTAGGTTATAAGAAACTTCATGGATATTCCTCCTCTGTAATTAATGTTATATATTTAAATTCTTCTATTATAAAGTGTAATTTATACCATTGGTTTGATTCACATCTCTTATAAGTATACACGAGTATATATGTGATTAAATAAATGACGATGTATGATTAAAGAGTTAATTTATATAATGATGTAAGCAGGTTTTTATATTTAGATGTTGAATAAGATATGTAGATTAGGCTTGGATTAATTTAATATAAAATAAGTGTGTTTTCTGACTTATATATTCTCTCTTGAGAAGTTTTTAATCAATGGTTGTTTAATAATAGATATAAATGTTTAGATACATATTACTTATGATTTATCTTGATTCATTTCATGGTTTAAAAGAGATAATGATAAAATTAGTTTTGTCCTAGATAAGGTATTTATTTATGAATATTATAAAATATTATTTAAACACCACCAATAGTATATTTAATAGTCTAATTTTTTTGATAGTGCACCAATCACGTAGAATTTCACGTATAATTTGAAAATTATTGTCAATTTGTTATGTATTCCCTATAATGGAAATAAGTGTTATTTTCTAATTAAAAGTAGTATGAGTATCCCTGTCATATTTTCTGATATATATATATATATATATATTAATAAGATATTGGGATTCTTATGGGACATAGAGTAGTTTGAAGAAAACAAGTAAATATTATATATGTAAAAACAAAGTGGATGTTTCTTTTTATCCAAAATAGTTTTCAATGTGTTGGTAAAACATAAATGTTAAATGATTTATTTTTTAACTAATTATTTCAGGGTAAATTTTTATTGAAAGGTTACTAGGATGATGATAATAAACTTACATAGTTTTTTTAGTAGACACCATAATATATTAACGTTACGAAATTTTATGCTGTGATGTTAAGGAGTTAGAATATATTCAAGGAGATAATAATTAGAAATATTATACCTATGTTCTCTCTAATATTCAATTTTTTTTAAAATATGTTACTTTATAATTGTCTTATTGGGAGGGATTTATCAAATAAAAATACTGAGATATGGTATCAATTGAATAGATACTTATAATGATAATGAATCACAATAATTTCAAAAACAATAAGGTTGATTTGGTGGTCTATCAAATATGATATGTTAAAAACTTCTTATATATTAATTTTCTAAAATCTTCATAATGGTAATGAGAATATAAAATTTATCTCTAAATATAATGTTAAACCATTCACATTACTAATATTTCACAGTGTTTGTATAAATGTATATATTTGTAAATATTTGAGACAATTAAATGGTAATTAATATATCAATGATGGATTCTGAGTTATCCATACCTGATATTACCAATACATTATTATATTTTATGATAAAATATTATGTTAATGCTATGTATGAATATTTTTTAAGGTTACAAAAGTTTCTCATGTGTCACAAAATAGGTTTTGAGCATTGAATAAATCATGAAGTATACCATGTAGTGTATAATACATAATATTTAAATTATAATAAACCTAAACTATTTATTTTTTGGTTCCCTACAATCTATGGTAATAAATAGTATTATAATGTGGATCATTATATTTTTATTCCATTCTTTTGAAATCCTTGAGTTTTTCTCGATTAGGGGTGCTTAGGTAAGTTGTTTATCATGTTGATGGTTAGAGCTTAAAAAAGATTGGATTTATCATCTAATATGATGAGCATTCAATAATTTTACTAAATTAAGATTTAATAGTGATATTTATTTGTAAAAACCCTCTATTTTTAAAAAACTACTATGATGGATAGCATACAAGATATGCAACACTGGGCTAAAACAAATAAAAAAAATATAGTTATGCGATTGTTATTACCTATATGTTAAATTTAAGTTAATGAATAACATTTACTATATTTTGAGATATATAATTTTCTTAATCAATTATGATATATAAATTATTGATTTTGAAATAAGTATAATATTTTTATAAAATTTAATTTATTCCTCGAAGAATTTGTTTTTGTCAAAAATAAATTTTATTTCTTTTTATATGAGATTACTATAATTAGTTTATGGAAATTTAATGAAATTTATTTGGAAATAATAATTTAATTTTTCTACTCATAATTTCAAAATTACTTTAGGATGAATTTTTTATAATTTTGTAAAAAAAATTATTCATTATAAGAATATTGTAAAATAATGAGTTTTATTAGAAACTATATTGCATTTTAAAGTATTACAGAGTAAAATTAAGTTTTGAATTAGTTTTATATTTTTTAGTTATTTTTTAATTTAAATAATCCATTTATGGTTTTTAAAAATAATTTTATACTTGAATTTATTATAAAAAACATTATATATTTTTAAAGTGAATATTTATGAAAAAAACTGTTTTTATTTGTGTTTATCAAGTTTAATATAAAATTAAATTATATAACATTTGTTCTTGGAATTTGGGAAAAATACATTCTATATTTGGAATCATTGGGTCCCTATTATTTAAATACTTTCATTTTATTTCGGTTCAATATGAATAGTAACATTAGTAATTTTCACTACCATGGTAATGGTAATATAAGAAAATGTATATTAAAAATAAAATGATAACAATTCTCAAATGAACCAAAGTATTAACTAACTATTTTTTATTGAGTTTATAACATTTTGGGGAAACATGGATAAGATTATGTCCTTTTTCGCATTTTATATACAAAGGTTCAAACATGTCAAACTCTAGTTTTTAATAAGTGCAATATTTTTAATAGGACTTTATATTGAGGTTATTTTCAAATATCACAATTATTTTGAAATATAACTGATATATATTCATCATGTTTTTTTTATTTTTTAGTGGGGAATTAGTTTCCTAAAATTCTTCCACAATGCTAATAAAGTTATAAATTAATTAATGAAAAATCAATTAAATGATATTAATTTTTTTAAAATAAATATAATATGAGATAATTAATGTGATAAAATAATTTTATAAATTATATTGACATTTAAGAGATATAGTAAAATATATTTTTTCAATTATATGTGTTATTTTGATATTATTAATATCAAAATAATGAGTTGTTCTAAAAATTGACAATACTGTTATTCTATAATTAATAATATTTAATTAAATTATATAAAATTAAATGAAATATTAAATTAAAAAAATTTATTTTTATAGGGATTAAAATATCATTCATGGTTCATTTATAAGTTTTTCTCATTTTATATTAAATATCTTTATTCTCAATGTATAAAAACATATATTTCTATGTTAAGAGTAACACTGGGTAAATATGTGTTAAAACAAAAGGATAAGGGTAGAAATATTTTCAAAACATATATTATTTTAATTTGATATAGTAAGTGAGATACGTGCACATATTATATTATAAATTAATAATTTTGTGTCTATTTGGTAATAAAAATTATTATATATTAATTTATAATTTTGAGAAGTTCAAAGATTGCCCCTCCCCTCTCTTATAAATGGGTGTCTATTCTCGTTTCATCACACTCTAAAACTATTTTTTTATCCATGACCATACTAAATACCTTTCTTGAATACCACCCCTCATTATATATATAATATTTAAGTAATAAAAACATCCTTAGTGGTCATGAAGTGTTCAAAAAATAAGATTGTCTGAAGAAGAGGAATTGTTTTTAATTGAATGTGTATGTTTTTCTTGTTCTTCCACAACACTTAAACGTTATTAAAACTGAAAATAAGAAAACCATTATAAAAATATAATTATATGTTATTAGTTTAGTTTAATTACATATATCAATTTACACTCCTATCAAATGGGTAAATAATTCATTATTCTTGTCTAAAGAAGCCCACCGTAGCCTGAAGCGATGTAATACATTTTTCCATCAAAATATATAAAGAATGTTTTTAATTCTTGATTTATTGTTTATATATTTTATTAATGAAATATCTATCATTCAGAAAATATAATATAAAATTTATATTCTTACCATTCTTTGGATAAAAATATGATAACGTCTTTCATGCATATGTGTGGACTATCACATCCACGAAGTGATTCCATTCATTTTTCATCACCACGTCACATGGTTTATATAAATATATAAGTATATTTACTGAATTAATATTATTTATATTTTATTATTATCTATCTTCAATTTTAAAATAATACATACCTTCCACCTCTAATTATTGTAGAAAAATTGAATCGTTACATACGTATATGTATGACCCACCATATCCATGATTATAACGTAATTCATTTTCAGTGATCATAATTAATGGATGGGTTTAAATGTAAAAGTGATGAATGAAAATTTTAATTATTTCACGATTATTATTGTTGAGATTATGCAATAATTTCCAAATTTACCATAGTTAGTATACAAATGTCATTTTGGATATAAGTATCAAATATTATTAAAATAGATCATGTGATCTTGAGTGATAAATTAATTATATATATAATGGTAATAAGAGATATAAATTAAATAATGAACCTGAGAAAGGTACTAATGATGAATAGAATTAACATACTTTTATTATTCAAGATTATAATTGATAATCATGATATATAATAATTCAATTTAGGGATATTCTTTTAAAAATCATCCTTTAAATTTTTCACTTTCAAATATTTTTACCAATTTGAAATTGAATGATTTCTAACATATCAAAAAGTGTTGTAGTTTCCAAACATAAGGATGTATCAATGGTTTTTATATTATATTTAACATTTTCAAGGATATTTCCATGGAAAAAGTTTCATTATTATGTGCGCATGTTTTATATTAGAAATGTATTTTGATATTAAAATTTTTTTTTCACCCGGATTTGAATGAGTTTTAACGGGTTTTATTCATAATATAGTCCTTGTAAATTTTTTTAAAAGTGTTTAGCCCCATTATTTCTCATGGGTGATCATGTTATAACTTATATAATGTTATATACACATTATATCTCTCATATTTATTGGGTAATGTTTTGGTGTTGATAGTGATAGTTATCACAAGATTAACTATGATGGATAATCCATGAGTAACTATGATGGTTACATTAATTATAAATTTAGAAGCTCACCATGATGATATTCTAGGTGTATTTTTGATTGTTACTATAAATTTTAAAGTGATGGTTAGTAAAAATGAAACCATGATGGTTACAACATTTACAAGCATGATAGTCATTCGATGTTTAAGTGTGAAAACATATTATTTTTTCAAAAAAATCATGTAATTTTAATGTTTTCAATAAAACTCTATAGTGTTTATTTTACCTTTAATATTAAAAATTAAATTTTTTATGTAAACTTTTGTGTAGAAAAGTTGTCTTCTTGGGAAAGAAAAAGAAGTCAATTTTTAACCCAGTGTTTATTTTCAAAAATGATCATTTTTATAAGTACTCACAAAATAATTGTTTCATATATTCTTTATATGTACCTTACCAAGCCATTTTCATTCACACCGTGTTTTAAAATAACATTCATAAGGTTTGATAATTATTACGAAAAATTATGAGGTGAATATGAAAATTGTGAATATTTATCATGAAATGAAGTCATGTTTTATTTAATTAGGATTTTTTGTGGGAAATTGATAACAAGTATATGTGTTCCCTTTTAATATAATAGTATATTATGGAAGAGTTTTTACTAAATCTATAATACTATAAAAATAAAATATCCATGGTATTTTCAAAATATGAATTATAGCTCAAAGATAATAGAATATGTAATACTTATGGATTTTTACTTATAGTTGATATCAGATTACAGTTTACATAAATTTTGAGGTTAATATAATGTTAGTAGAAGGACCTTGCAATATTTTACCTTATTTTCATGTTGTATTGATATAAAATATGATTACTAATATATAGATTTCTCTAAGCTATGTCCTTGCATAATGTTTTTCCATAGTATAAATAGTGAATCTACTGTAGGAAGAATCCAAGAAGAATATATCCTTCCAAATTTAAAACCTCGAATTCTTAGAATTGGAACAAGGCAGTTTTTTGTAGTAATGGATCAATTTACGCAAGCTATAAATGGTGGTGACATCCATTATAGAGAGTATTAAAATCTACTATAGAGGAATATAAAAGGAGTGGATCATTTTATGAGATAACAACTCCTATCATTCAGTGGATAATATGACTATGTGGTAGCTAATAGATGGATAAATTCTGTAGAAAAGAATTTAATGTCAAGGTAGGTTCATAATTTCTAAAGTAATCTATTTTTATATATAATTTTTAAGGGGAATCAGGTCAATCGTGGTATTTTTATATGAATGATAAGTGGAAATATGATTATTATTTAATCAAGTGGGACAAAAATAAAAAAAATTCCCTAACAAACAATTATTTAGGGCTACTGGAATTATGATGGAAAAATAGTTCATGGAATTGATGAAAAATAGTGATGATTCAGTGGCTTCATATAAAGTTTTTTAACAAGGATGATCCAGTACATAATATATTTTATTTATGATATTGATAGTGAAATTAATAGATTTTACTCAGGATTAAACCCATTATTAATAAGATCATTGGTTATATGATAATTTGAAATTCATGATAAAGTTGTTCGTTGTGAGGAGAATATTGATAACGATTTTTCTAAATATTATGTGTGTCAATATGCAAAGGGTATGAAATGAACATGGTGGAAGGAAATGGAAATCAAAAAACAAAAATATTTTGTTGTAATACCCTAACATGTTCTATGTGTGGTGAAGAGTATTTCAAGGAATGCTTGATAGGTTCAGGAATGTTTTATTGATGTTGGAAGTCAGTTCATATGGTTCATTACTATATTAAAAAAATCATGGAAGTGTTAATGATATATTTTATAATAAAGAATAAATTCATTTAAATGTTGTGAGAGGGGGTCATTATTTAGATTGTTTTCCAAATAATAACACGAATGATGGGAACCAGCAAGACTATAAGATAATGGTTGTGGTGAAATAATTTATTACTCCTATAGTTGATGTTTGGCCATCTAGTGAAGTGAGAAAAACTCTAATGATCATGGTATTATTAAAATGTTGACCATATGTTAAAAATTATAAGAACCCAACTTTTTATGTTTTATGTAATTGAAAAACTTTTGGAGGAAATTTTCTAGTTTTGATAAACTATTTAGGTGCATATAACCATGAAGATTAAGTTATGAAAAATGTTATTTGAGGAACAATTCATATAGTTTTAGCAGACATGGGTTTAAAGGTATTGGTATCCTTTATGGTTTATATGATCTATTATTTTGAGATTATTATGGTTTATTTCCTTTTGGGATGAAAAATGAATTATATGAGATTAGCTTTAGGGAGAAAACATTAATTTGATTATGAATATAATAATTCCATTTTTAGGATGTTTCATAAAATTCATTATTTTATTTGGATTATAATAATATATTTTTAGAAAAAGGATAACCCATATGATGGGTGTTAATCCATATTATGGGTGATAAGACATCATTTCCATCAAGGATATAGTGATTAAACCCACAATTGATGGGAGACAGGGGTGAATCACCTACCACTGGACTAGGTAAAGTCATAGTTTCATTTAAATTTTCCCTTTAGTTAAATGATTTCATTAAATAATATTAATTTTTTTTGGAAAATATTTTTAATAATATATATAACCATTTTTATTGATAAATAATTTGGTGGTTAAGTTATTAATGATATGTTAGAATAGGATCACTATAATTTTTGTGAAGCATTAATGGAATATATTAAATAGAATATTGTGGTATTTTGTTTTCAGAATAATTGTTGAATTATATTTTGGATCTGTAAATTCTATTAATGTGGATTTAGGATTATTAATCTTATTAATTGAAATTTTGAGCATCTTAGTGATGTTTTGTTATTTGGGAAGTAATTTTTTTGGTATTAGACTATATGATTAATTCATATTATTTGAAAAAATAATAATTTTTTCTTGGAATACTACATGACCAAATCCTTCTGATTTTTGCATTTCCATATTATTCTATAATTTTTTAAAGAGTTTTAAGTATAGTTAATTAATTAA
Source organism: Viscum album (assembly GCA_963277665.1). Classification (NCBI taxonomy): domain Eukaryota; kingdom Viridiplantae; phylum Streptophyta; class Magnoliopsida; order Santalales; family Viscaceae; genus Viscum; species Viscum album. Next base: position 487,101,848 of record OY728153.1, on the reverse strand, counting down.
TGACTTATTATTAACTTTGGTTTTATTATTTAATTTTGAAGATTAAATAAAATTTTCATCATATAAATTTATTATTTTATTATAGAATTACATTATATTGTACAATCCACTTCGGTTTTGGTTAATTCTAAGGATATGAAGAATAGATAGTTCTTTTTTTTGGATTTTTGATCATAATGTTTTCTTCCAGTTAATTATGCCTGGATAATTTTTTAATAAGGCTCGTCATTTGGAGAAGAAGATGTGGTTTTGGTGTAAATTGATTAAATTATGAAACTTTACTCATCATGTAATTATATTTCCTTATGTGCAAAATCTATTTAGTAAAATATTTTTTTCATCATTAGGAATAGGAATTTGAAGAAAAAAATGTTATTTATTTACTATTGTTGCAAAGTGATCATTGACCTTTTAATCCATCACATATATAAAAAATTTTATCATTAACTTTCTCATGACCATTTAATCTATCACTTTGAGTAAACCCTTTGGCATTATCTTTTCTCTTCCATGTCCATTTTTTCCTATATGGAACCCTACTATGTGTTATTTCTACTAACCATTATACTTCCCTTACTCACATTTCAAATAGATTATTTATTGATTATTTTTACATTGTGGTTTTTCATAAAAGTTAATTTGAAAAGTCAAAACCCTAGTTTTTTTTGATTTAATATTTTGAGGATATAATTTCATAAATGGGGGGAAAAGAAACAACTATAGTAACTAAGACTATATTTGAAAGCATACATGGCACAAAAAACCAATATTAAAAGAACAAAGAAGTATTTTTATTTTACTATTATAACATAGACATTAAATTTTATAGAATGAATAGTAAAAATATATATTATTAAATGAATATTGGACCTACTAATTTTTAATGTATTAATTAATTATTTTTAAATAATCACTAAATTTTTGGTTGGGTCTTTTATATTTATAAATATTTTTACTTCAGAAATGATTTATTTAGCTTTTATGAGTGATTAATATAATTAATTTATTAAAATATAATTTTTTTTGAAATTTTTATTTTTATTTTTTAATTCAAAATGTTCAATTTATCTTAGGGTTATTTTTTGAGTATTCTAAGAAATTTTTTATTTTTTAGGGAATAATGAAAATCCCTTATTTTTATTAGAAACAATATTTATTTTAAAGTATTTACATGGAAAAATTTTGAATGTGATTATTTATAATTTGAAATTATTAAACATTGACTTAAAATAATCAAATTATGGGGGTTTGAGGTTTTTTATAATTTAATTTAGTACATGAACTTTATAAATTTAACAATTAATTTTTTTTTGAAAACAAGTTTGTTCTATTTTTCCAATTTAATTTAAAATTTTATTTTGAATATTAAATGTTTTTTATTTTCTTAAATAACTGATTCTATATTTTTAATATATGGGTCCATTCTTATTTAATATATCTATTTTATTTTTTTCCAATATGAATTTTGAAATTTATATTTCTTTCAAGATTAAGGCCCAATCGAGTAATTTTGGTTTTAAAAATTACAATAACCATAAAATGACCCATACACTTAAATAAATCTTATTTATTAATGATATGTCGACCATAATAATCCCATTGGAGAATTTATAACCTCTTGGTGAAACATGGATATGATAATGACTTTAATAGTATTTTATTTGAATAGAATCTGAACATTCCACACTCTGGTTTCTAATAAGTGTGATATTTTTTTAAGGTGTTATCGATTGGATCTGATTGACTATAAAAATTATTTTTTATGATAGATTAATTAACTTCATATTAGTAGTATAAATATTATTTTTTATAAATAAATAATCACCTTTAATTATTTCACAATGATGGAGCAGTAATTAAGTAATTACTGGAATCATAAATATATGATATTAAAAATATTAAAATATATATAATTTTAGATAATTAATGTGTTCAATAAATTAAATAGATTACCATGAAAATTTAGGGATATAATATAATATTTTCTTTTAATTGTATGTTTTATTATTATATTAATATTTTCAAAATAATAAATATTTATAGTAATTAACATTATAGATATTTAATAATAAATGATAATTAATTAAATGATTTAAAATTACTAAAAATATTAAATTCAAATATGTGATGGACATAAGGTTCAAAATATCAAAATCTATCAATTTTTTAGACATTTTAAATCTTATATTCATTTTATTAGGGGATTTCAACACATCCTCATATTATCTATGAAGTACATAAGTTTGGATCCTTTTAGATTCTAATATTATTTCAAATTAATTTTTTTAGATTTTCCAAGAGTACCCCTCCCATATCTTACAATATTTAAATTATTATTAATATTTTTTAACACTATAAAACTATTTCAATTCATCCAAAAAATACCAAAATAACAACATAGAATACGTACCATAATTCTAGTGGTCTTGATTTTGGTACAACACCATCCTTAGTGGCCAAAAGTTATTAAAAAAATAGATTGTATGAAGAAAAGGTATTGTATTTAATTACGAGTTTCTTTTTTGTTTATTGATATACATATCATAAAAAATATATTCATATGATTAAATAATAACTCATGTATTCTCCATATATGAAGATGTTATTATATTAGTGGAATGACCTATATCATTCTCCACTTACATCAAATAGGGAAAGAATTCATAGTTCATGTGCATAACTGACTACCACCACGTGAACCGATCTAATTTTTTCCATAAAAGATTCTCATTATTGTTTATAGTGATGGAATTAAATATTATAGAAGGTCACAATCGCAAAAGTTTAAATCAAAACCTAATATATGATTTTTATTCTAACTTTTCTAATATAAAATGATAATTTTGTTTGTTTGTACTTGTATACTATCACCTCCATGAAGTGATGTGGTTCGTTTTTAATCACCACATCACATGGATGATATATATAATTATATTTAAAGAATTAATGTTATATATATATATATTATTATCAACATGTTAATATAAAATAAAACATACGGTTTTTCTTAATGGTATTTTGAAAAATGAAAGCGTTACTCATGATTATGTACGACCTAATGTCTCTATTATTGTAATCAAGTGGGTTTTTCATGAAAATTTTTAATCATTGGGTTTAAAAGTAAAATTGATTTATAAAACTGGAAATTAATCCTTGCCTATTATTTGTTATATTTTGGAAGAATTAAAACATCGAGCATACTCATCATACCAAATTCATTTTGGACTTTTAATATTGAATAACATAAAAACATATTATGTGAACATAAATGATAAAGTAATTGTACATAAAATAGTAATATGATATATAAACAAGAATAATGAATGTGAAAATATTTCATAAGGTTATATAAAATTACATATTTTTACTATTTAGAAAGATAAAAAATATACGTGATGAATCATACTCTAGGTAAGAGACATTCTTTTTTGAAATCCACTTTTGATGATCCACATTCAACTCGTTTTATCCTAGTGAAAAATAATGTTGTTATCATATATTAAATTAAAATAATTTCCCTTTTCCACGAGGCATCAATTAATTGAATCTTTATTTTTATATTTTCAATTATCATTTAATAGAAAATGTTTTTAGTATTATGTTCAAAATATTTATATTTTAAATAGTTTCGGATATTCAAAAGTGTTTTAACATGGGTTTTAATTAATTTTCAAGGTTTTTATTCATTATATGTTCCATGGAAATTATTTTTGAATGGTTGGTCCCAGTTATAGCTCATGGCAATTATTATATAGCTTATAAAATGATGATCTTCATTACGGATCTTAAATAAATTGGAGAATTATTGGAAGTTGATCTTGATAGTTATTCCAAGATTAATTTTGACAGTTAATCCATGAAAAATTATAATGGTTACTCAAATCTAATGTTTTAAAGTTAACCATGATGTTATTCTATTTTTTTAAGGTTACCCCAAATTAAAGCATGATTATCAATACACGAGTTATAGTTATGGTTACTTCATTTATAACCAAGATGGTAAATCCATTTTTAGGGTGAATGGTATGACATTATGTAAAAAAATCTAGTGATTCCCAAATTTTCAATGAAACAATATATAGTATATTTGACAATTAGTATTTCTAAATAATAATTTTTTGAAATATTTTCTGTCTAGAAGATGATTTCTAGCGTTATAAAAATGGTTTATTTAGATCATAGTGTTTATTTAATTAATCAAAAAATATATAAGTACTAATTTAACATTATTTTTTTTATATTTTTGTGCACTTACAATGTTTTAAAATGTTTTTAAAACGGTATCAGGGCGAGTTGGTACTTGTATTAGGTCATGGTAAAAATATTAAACATTTATCATAAATAATAAATCATGTTTTATTCAAAAAGGTATTGTTTTATGGAAAATATGGATTCTGAGTGTAAGCGTTCACATGTAATTTCTGAGTACACTATGTACGTGATTATCATAATCCTCTTAAAATATAAACTAAAATGATCATATGGATTTTAATAATGTTAAATTTAGATCAAAGACGCTAGAATATGAATTTTTTAAGTCATATTCCTAACATTGTGTCTATACATAAAAGTGACATTAGATGTACATACCTACTTTGATAAGATACATGTGATGTGATAATATTATAGATGATTCACAATTGATATATTCCTTAGAATTATACTTCTATACCATAAGAGTTAGGAATATATTGGGATGTTATATCATATTGAAAAAACAACATATGTCATGGTGACTATATATCATGTGAATAGAAATCATATGAACAATCACGAATATATATAATTTTTTGGTGGGAATTATTATTTAGATTAATGTGTTAAATAATGATCATTATATATTCTTTTTATAGCTTGAGTATCATTTATTGTTTTCTAGGGTCCACATTTTTCTTACATTTATGGATCATGTTATTAATATATATTTTATATGCTATAATGGTGCATTTGGTCCCAGTTTTTGGTTTATTGAATGGGAACTAATTTGGAATAATAGATCTACTAGAAAATGGTATTACATTTTTGTGGAAAATAGTCTTTCAGATAGGGTTTTCAAAATTTATTTCATATGACGTAATAGGATGTGAAGTTGATGCTGGATTTCAAAATGAGTTTTGGATGATATAAAAAAGGAATTATATATATGGATTCCGAATTTATTATATATTATATAATATAATATGAAATTAAATAATATTTATAAGGATTTAGTGAAAATGTTATACTGAAACTGATATCCCCTAAATCAATTATGCATGTGATGAATTTGATCATATTATAAATGAATGGTATAATATATCATGTCTGATTCCCTTGAATGTCATAATTTATTTCCAGATTATAATTATATGGCTATATTTAATTAAAAAGGTGATTAAATTATGATATTAGTGAGAATTAATTAAATTATGATGGAATTTGGGTTTCAAGTTGTCAATGTTCAAATCTCCTCAAAGCACACTATTATTTTTTAGTTTTTTAATAAAGTATAACATATGATAATGTTTATGTATAAGTCTTATATTCTATTAAACTATAAATAATTTACTCATAACATTAATAAAAACCTTAGTAAATTCTTTTGATCATGGTGAATGCACATATATTATATAAAGTGGCATTTTTATGAGATTTAGGTGTGAGCAATTCATATATAAGGACATGATATTTCAATTTTTTTGGATCCTTTAAATTACAATTTTATTCTTTATTTTGGAGAAAATATAAAATAATAATTAGTTAGTGAATGTCAATAGGATGTACATGGATTTTTTAGATCCTGAACCCATTCTTTTTAGGGAAATGGGCATGTCTAATGGTTAGAGGAAACCATGTGGTTAGGTCGCATGGTCAGATCTTACTGTGTAGATAGTATGTTTTTTCGAATCGATCCATATCACATTGTTGGTGAGGGATTTCTAAAATCATTTTACCTAACCATGATGTATTCCCCTTTTTACAGGTGCCTGTGAAGGGTAGGCCCACAGTTAGGAACACCATGGGGCTAAACTATGTACAGGGTAATTTTTGGTTAATTTTACTATTTTACCCTTAATGATATAATTCACTTATACATTATTACATAATACAAATTACAGTATGATGAACCTGAAATTATATCATTTGGCTTCTTTTTGATGGCCTATAATACGAATCAATATATCTCCTTCAAATGAGATTTGTTCGATCTTCTGTTCATCATGTTAGATGTGAAAAGGTATGTAATCGAGTTAGTTAAAGCCATTTTACATCTCTCATACTCTCAAACTAGTTATCGATGTGTAATACTTCTTAATATTTCGTTAGATGTGCTTAATTCCATGAAAAATTAATGGATAATACTAGACGAGGGGAGTCATAAATTCCTAAGGTTGTGCTCTAAAACTCGTACCTCACATCAATTGAATTATGAATATTCGTTGATTTGTTATTGTTGGTTATATTCACAACACCTAACACCCCATGTTGGGTGAAATTATATAATTGAGTTATTAGTGTTTTTAACACTTTTGATCCACCATTCTAGTGTGATCGATCTTAACCACACTAATAGTAAGCCTCCATATATTAATTTACTATTGAATCATGAAAGTGTGAATAACTTGTTCCCTATCACTTCCACTTAACCCTTCAAAGGTAAGTGATTAAATTTAAGTGATTGATTTAAATGTTATTATTTCTAGATTATTTATATTCATGAATTGTAATTTTTAATGTAAATGACTATTTGATTGCATGTTTGTAGGACACCTTTCATTGTTTATGTAAGTTAGTGGAGTGAAATTGTTTAATTAAAATTGATTTATATGGTTTTAATTTAAATGATTCATGCTACTTGGCCTTGTAAAAAAAATTAAAGGAATGTATTGAACCAATAGAATTTGTTAATGGAAAAATTATCATTTGACAAAATCAATTGTAATGAATAAAATATAATTTTTCCCTTTATGCACATGGTAATTGATATCATTATATTTATAATTAACTCATTTTATCAATTTCATTCCCATGGGATTGACAACATTACTCAAAGACATCATTACAATTCAAGGATGCATGTTTCTATGGTTGAGACCTACCCGGGAACCCAATCCTTTTCTACATATATATACCCGGTATGACACTATCAGATAGCTTTATTATTATTATAACATGATGAATTGGATACACACCTTGGATCCTATATGGACAATAAATACAGGGCCTCGATATTAAATATTACATAATCTTGAGTTAATTCAACAATTAGTATTGATGATATTTTCAGTTATAGGGTTTTAGGGAATTATACCATAACTATTAGATAACATTTCAAATATTAAAAATTAGAAAATTTTACATGCCATCAATTTTTCACAATTTAAAACATTCTAAAATAAAACATGGATTTATTTCTTGATAAAAATCTTCATAACATTCATCTTGACTTAATTCTCTGTATTACCCATCATGATACCCTATGGAAATTTTTTTATAAACATGGAATGAAAACAAAAATCTCATTAACATATATAAAATAATAAATGAAAATGTTATCACATGGATATTTTAAACTCATGAAATCATTTTTAGAAAATCATAATTTTCTCTTGTAAAACAAAAACAATTAAACATACTTTATTAAATTATTAGATTCCTGAAATCATCTTACTAATCATAAATCATTAATATAGCTTACCACATCAAAATCATACTTAATTTGTATCTTTCCCAGCTATCTGAGGAGTAACCTTAATGGTTACATTTGGAATACCCATCACAGTACATTCCCTAAATCTACAAAGGGAAACCATACTATTTTACACTATCTCATTACCAAATTCCCTGGAGAACTATCACATGCTCACATGACCATCATTTATCGTAGAACCACCTATGTAGATAACTAATTCCAAAAAAATAACATAATCATAGTACATAAAACAAGTTTAAAAGAAAAAGTAACATTTATATTTTGAAATCATATTTTATATTTTCAAAGTACTACACTCCTAAATGAAACAAATTATGAGAAAATAGATTTTTAAACATGTAATGCAAATATCAATAAATTAAACTAATATAAAATTTAGAAATTTGGTTCATGATGTATATTTTATAAAACCATCCATGTTATTGTAAAAATCAATCCATTTCATAAACTCATTTAAAACATTAAAATAGAATATTTATGAATCGATGTGTCAATAAACACATATATAATTTTGAAATAAATTAACATTTTAAAACATTCATGTTCATATAAATATAGCCTTAAAATATATTTTTAAATCATGGACATTAATGAGAACAATATAGCTGAATAAATCTTTCAAACAATGTTTCTGTTAAAGAGTCCCAAACTACTTAAGGTACACTTAAATATAAATAATTAAATAATAAAATTAAAAATATAATTAAATATCATGAGAAAATATTAGTTAATTTTATAAAATTTCAACTGTGTTTTATATACATATTATTGGATAATAAAGTTTAATATCCTCAAGATATGCCTTAATTAATGGAAACTGGGAAGAAGTCCTTTACAAAGATCATATTTGTAATATAATAGATAAATTATATGTATTCACTATAAATAGAAATTAATTATTTATAAATTTAATATACTATATCCAATTTTAATTCCTGACATAATCATATCATGATAAAACAAAGAAGCGGTAGATCAACCAAAATAATGGAAATTGGGTTAAGAAGATTCCAATCAATGTTCGTATTAATGATGGAAGAATTTATCAATTATGTAATTATGTGTAGAAAAATTAAAAAAATAAATTGAAGTGTAAATTAGAACATAAATAAATAAATAGTTACCCCTTACATAATCATCGAATAATATAATCAATAAAGTATGCATAAAACCAAATGAGTGGAAATTGAGTTCAGAAATTCCCAAACCTCAAGTCTGACTTGTCCCATATGTTCCTTGTTATTCATGAATAATATGATATGGTTAAATTATATCTACATATGGAAAATTTTATAGTCTAATATTTCATTTATATCACTTATTATAATGTTATAAAAATTTCATTGTTATATAAGTTCATATCAGATGCTTTATCGATATTCGGTTCTTGAGTTGAAAATGAACTCAATAAGTTGTGAATAGTTGATGTGTTCATAAGTCCATAATTTCAATTATATAAAACATCATATAAATATATTTAATATTAATTATATACATATTTATAAAACTATTTAAATAATAACAAAAAACTCTTCATTTTCGATGGTTGGTGGTACGTACACTTGAATGTTATTTCCATTTTTTATATCGTATTGAAGAACAAATTTAATGGAAAGGTATCTAAAAATGATTATATATATATAATATCATTTAATTAGAATTAATATTTCATTCATATCATATATTTTTAAGAAAACAACTTTTAATATCTTCAATGAGACTTATGAAAAAATCACATCATTTTGAGGGGCAAGTAATCGACTCGTCCTCAAAAAAAGTTATCGTATAACCACAATATAGAAAAAATGAAGTTATTTTTAATATAAAATTTAAATAATGTTAAAATAGTTATATAATACATATGAAAATATTATTTTACCAGAAAAATTGTTTTTAAACCATCCATGAAGGTGGGAAGAAAAAAAGAACAAAATCATTATTCACTAGGAAGATTAACTGGCGCAACTTGGAAAACAAATTAATTTATATTAATAAGGGAATGTGAGAAATTAAATGGATATTATATATTACATTATAAAAATAAAACTCCATTTTATAAATTTTTTGGGATTTATCATGAACTTATGGATGTTTTAGGTGAGGATAATGTAGAAAACAAAAATAAATTAACTGAGGTACTTTGGGAAAATTACCGCTTAAATAACACCTTCTTGATAGACCCATTATGAACATGGATTTCGTATTATGGGATACTAGAACCACATGTACATGAGTGTAGTGATGATGAAATTAATGGGAAAATTGGATTTAATATAGACTCCACAGACAAGACTATAAAGATGGTTTTTAAAGTAAAATTTTCAATGTTTGATATGTTTTTTATTTCTAATTTCACATTGACATTGATTCCCATGACCAAAATTTTTTTCAATGATAAAAAAAAATATTATAATTGCACACTAAAACCATCAAAAAGGAAAATATATCTATATAAATATACTATAAAAAATAGTATTGAATTAAAATAAATTATTTTTCACTATTCATTAAAAAATGAATATTATGAGAACAATACCAGAGATTTATTGAAATAAATAATATATTTCACAATTCCAAAAAAGATTTTAAATTTTTAAAATAGAAATTATAAATGTGAAAAAATATATTTATTATGGGTTATCCACCAAAATGTGGAAAAAATGCTTTAAAAAAAACTCACATTAAGCCTAAAATTGATTTTTTCCATATATCATGTATAGAAAACATATAAAATGAATTTTAAATATTATATTGATAATTTATTTCATTAATAAAATCCATTACTATTTAATTTATTATTTTATATAAAAATATACTTTCATTAAAATATTTTTTTCATAAAAACATATCATTTTTATTCAATTGGTTTTTATTTTATCTTAAAATTAATCTTCTTAACAATGAATAATTATATAAACATGTGTAAACCCTATTTTTATAATTCAATGAATATTTTCTATTCCCACCATTTAAACATTTAGGTTATAATGGGTAAAATTTAACAATTATATTTAGTTGTTCGTTTATGGTCGATGTGGCATATCATGTGTGATTTTGAACATAGTGTCTCTTTTTTAAAAACGTGAGGAGTGACATTCTACCCCCCCCCCCCTTTTGAGAATTTCATCCTTCAAAATTTAAATTCTGGGTTTTTCACTAATGTATGACTTTTCAAATACCTTTATTGTAATACAACAGTGGAAAATGAGTCAATAAAACCCTCAACATAAAATGAAATAAAGATAACTACAAAGGTTACACTAAGATGTCTTATACGAGGATTCCCTATATGAAATCATGGATATTGAAGAACTAAATATCTTTTTCTAATGGAGCGTTATAGAGAACATGATCAAGAAAAAGTTAAAAATTATAAATCTACAATGATCTAATGGATTATTTGATTCATTGAACAATAAGGTACTATTGAAATCATTTTATGTTTTAAGATCCTTTCAAAGAAGTTGTAAAATTCATTTATATCATTGATTAATAACATTTGTTTTCATACGTACATGACATGTTTAGTATCAACAATTAATCATATTACAACACAAACTCTTCTTTTTCTCCAAATGATGAGTATTCAAGATTAATTAACTTCTATAGGATCACAAAATCCACAAAATAATAACTATCTATTTCTCTTATCTTGAATGATTAACCAAATGATAAGATAAAAAATCTCTCCAAAAATAGTAAACTATATATAAAAAACTACTTCAATATCAAAAATTGAATATTAATAACAAAAGTAATCAATATATCATTCAACAATTAACTATCATTATAACCCTTAAAAATAATCTAAACTAAGTTTGAATCCCAAAACTATAAAGAATTTGATTACATTGTATTCTAAGATAAATTTTAACAATTATCTACAGAAAAATCATTGACCAATATTTGTACAAAAATACAATTACACTAATAGAATATTCTTCATTATAGGTTACTCATTTCTATAAATAACCTGAATCAACATAATTCCACAATAAAAAAATATATTTTTCAATATAAAGTTGAAAAATTACTCCTCAAATAAAATCCAACACTATTATATTTATCTTTTTAACATAGGGTTTCAAAAACAGTGAACGTATTCCAAAATATCAATTATCATATAATCCCTAGTTCATTTTCCATTTCCAATAATATACATTTTATAAAACCTACATTCCAATAATCAAATTATTCATATTCTATCAACTTGTTTAAATTAAAAGTAAAAATTATTACTAACAGGGGACTTCACTTATGCCATTGGTAGGTGATGCACCCTTGTCTCCATTTAGTTTTGGGATTTATCCTAATAATCTTACCATGTGTGAAGGGTTTATCAAGTCTTGCAGTTTGTCCCTTTTTATAAAACTTAGAAAAGCCATCAAATATTTTAATCTATAAGATTTTTTATACCTCTCATTTTCATACCAACACATAAGGACCTCAATATATTAATTCATAAATCCTTATATATATTTAAATTTTTTATTTCCCCTATATATGATTTAATAAATATAGTCTCAAAATAAATAACATCATACTTTGATCATGGTGTCCACTAGGTTTCATCATCATTATGGTTACATTGATATAAGGTCAATGCATTGAAAAAATGGTTTGGACATTCTACAAAATCACATCCTTCCTTTTTCTATAAAAACCTTGTACATCTTGAGTCATATGAGAGTTCATATAGAAATAGTTTTGGAAAATAATATTATTTGACATATAATTTCAAAACATCGGATAAGACATGATTTTTATAAAACATTCGGACTGATATTAACTTGAAAATTTCAATCAATGGTCCTTTTAAAATACATTAATTATGTTTTGAATGACTATATTTTAAAATCATAATTAAATATGTTGAAAATGATTTAACTTCTTCAACATATTTTTCAAAATAACAATATGATTCTTAATCTTGTGACAAAGTAAAATATTCAAAAATTCCATGATAATATTTACCTTTTTTGAAAATATTAATATACTGAGAAAATAGGATTAGGTTAAAATCAACCCATGATCCAATATGGTATCGATATATATAGGAGTTTCTAAATATATCATACAACGTCTTGCAAAGGAGTTGCATGTTAGAAAAAGTTTCAGACTCATCCAAACATGAATTTGAAATAATTATTGCAATAATTTCATTTTGATGACATATAAATTTTGTTTGAGATCCACCTCTTTCAATTTCAAACTGACTATCCATGGTCTAAAAAATATATGAAATAAGGATTTAACTAAAATAATATACATTCAAACATACCACATGTTAAACCATAATTACTTATCCAAAATAATTTTTAAACCTTTCCTTGGATACCAACTATAATTCTTAGAACATTAATGTTTCATAAACATGTATTAAGTAAATAATTAATTTAGAGGATATTTTCATTTTTATATTTTTGGAGTATTATTCTATAATTATAACATATCATTTAAAATACTTCAAACTACACATGTCTACACTCCAATTGTTTTTTCATATTTATAACATTTTAAATTAAAACATGAATTTTTTTCCTTGATAAAAATCATAATAACATTCATAGAAAATTATTCCTTTCACATATCCATCATTATACCTTGTGGATGAAATTTACAAAACATGGGATGAGTATAAAAAGATCATTAAGTGACATAAAATAAGATATGAAACCATTAGTCAATGAATATTTTAAACATAGGATATCATTTTTAGAAATCATAATTTCAACCGATAAAACATAAACTCTTTACATACCTCCTGAAATTATAAGAATCATGAATAAAATATTATCAACCATAAATCATAAATTTAACTTTTTACATACCTATTATATTTACTTTGTATCTTTGAGAGCTACATAGAGAGTAACCATCATTGTAACATTTACAATACTCGTCACAGTATATTCCCTAAATCTCTTAGAAGAAACCCAAATATTTATCATTGTATCATTACCCAATTAAATTGATATAAATCACTCACACACCCACCAATTATTTATAACAAAACCGCCTATATACATAAAAAATTCCCCAAAACCATAACACAATCATAACATATAAACCAGGCATTATGGAAAAATAACATTTCCCCATAGAAATAATATTTTTTTAGAACTATGATATGAACTAATAAATGAATACAATTTATTTTAAAATGAATGTTTAACCTTCTAATGTTAAAATCAAGAAAGTAAAGCAACATAAATGTGATAAATTCGATTTAGGACATATATTATAAAAAAACCTTTCTCATTATTACAATAATCAATCAATTTTTAAAACACATATAAATCATATAAAAATGTTATTTTCGCATAAAAGTAGACATACCACATAGAAAAATTTGAAATAAGTTAACATTTTAAAACATTAATATTCATATAAATAAATATTTATATCCATTTTAAAAACATGGTCATTAATTAAAGATATTTAGAAGAATAATGCTTTAAAACATTGTTTCAGTTAAAGAGTCCTTTACTACATGAGGAATAATTTAATATAAGCAATGAATTAAAAACATAATAAGAAACCTTAAATATTATGGTAATTTCGTAATTCATGATATAACATGTAAAATGTGTTTTATATACAACTTATTGGATAATAATGATTTATAACATCATGATATGCCTCAATGAAAGGAGATTGAGATGAAGACCTTTACAAAGATCATTTTGATCCTGAAATAGATCAATTGTGTGTATTCACTATAATTCCATATAAATATTTTATAAATATAATATAAGATATAAAAAGTCATTTATCATATAATCTAATCAAAACAAAAACAAGAAGTAGAAGATTAACCCAATGAACGTAAATTAGGTTATGAATTTCCCTTATCAAGTTTATATCAATAATGTAAGTATTTATCAATGGGGTGATTATGAGTATCAAAATTATTTACAAAGAATGAATTTTTTACCTCAACATATATAAATAAATATTTTTTGAACACATAATCTTATCTTAATATAATCAACAAAGTATGCAAATAATTGAATGAGTGGAAATTGAGTTTAGGAATTCCCTAACCTCGAGTTTGACTCGTCTAGAATGTTCTTTCTTATTCATGAATAATAAAATTAGTATAATTTATACATTCCTAATAACATTTTTCAAACTTATTATTTATTTTATATCACTTATTAACATGTTATAAAAATTACATAATTATTTATGTTCATGTGAGATGCTTTTCAATATTCTGTTCTTGATTTGAAAATGAAATTGATAGTCCATGTACTCATAATTACACCATATACATAATATAAAACATAATATAAATATATTATAAAATAATTAAATAAGTTATTATAATATTATTTAAACAAAAACTAAAAACACCATTCATTGAGACAGTAGGTCGTACATACGGATGAAGACTATTTTCATTTTACTAGTCGTATTGAAGAACAAATTGAAATGAAATGTATGTAAATATGTATATATATATAGTATAATTATATTAGAATTAATATTTCATTTATGTGATATATTTTACTAAAATAATCCTTAATACATTCCATGTTATTTGTGAAAGAATCACATTATTTTGAGACGACAGTAGTCTACATCTCTCCAAATGATGTTATCGTATATCCACAATGTGAATAGCATGAATTTAGGATTAACGTACCATTTAAATAATTTTAACTAGGTTATTTTATACATGTAAAAATATTATTTAACCATAGAAATATTATTATGACCATCCATTAATGTGGTAATAGAAGAAGTAAAAAACATTATTCATGGAGTTGAATAGCATGCATACCTTGGGAAACAATTTCAATTAATTGATTAAGAGGAGGTGAGAAATGAAATTTATATGATATATTCTGTTATAAATGTAACCCTGATCTATATATATGATTATGGAGTTATCATGAATTGATAGGTGAAGTATCTATTGGGAATGTAGAAAATGAATAGAAATAAAGTGACGTACATTGTGAAAATTACCTCTTTAATATCTCCTTATTGAGAGTCCCTTATTGACCTTGGATTTTGTCTTTTTTTGAGACTAGAACCACTTGGACATGCGGAGAGTTTTGGGGGGAGTTGTATGGTATGTTTTTTAAGTAGGTAAGGCTATGTGGTTCGAATATGGGTGGTGGAGATGTGGTATTTACACATGAGGAGTGTTGGGTTCAAGTGATTTTTATTGAATATTTTATATTATATTCTAACCAAATTGTGGTGGCATTAATTTAAACAAATTATGATTTCATGTCTTGTTTTTAATAATTTTTTGGGTCAATAATATAACGCCCAGACCCCAGAAGCCCAGAGTTGGTGCATTATTTTAATATATTTGCATAATTACAAGTAATCAAGTCCTAAAAGACCGATCAGTTTAGCAGTATTTGAAAGTATATTACATATATGAACGTTACATTACACATTGGAAAATAAAACACAACATAAATGATCCTTTGAGAACAACATTAATACCTTATATTAACCCTACTTATCAATAATAAAACACTTCTTGGAATTCTGGGAAAATAAAACATTAGGAAGGGGTGATCTCAGATGCATAGTAAGGATAACAATATAGAGGGAAACCATCATAAATAGGCATAAACATTTAAGGGATAGTATAAGAATAAAACATAAGCCTTTTAAAGATAAAATTCATCATAATATGGAAAATATAAAACCAATTAATCCATTTACTTATTCACATTGATATTATACTAGTCGAATAATCACATGTAATATCAATATCCAATTTCATAATGATGGAATGCATAATGTCAGACATTATAACCACGCAGTCAAGGCCTCGTTCCACGATGAAAAATAAGATTTTTTCAAGGACTTGTGCCAAGACACTAGTTTTTCTCATAGGACCTACCAATAAATCAAAGAGCTATAGCGGGCTCCACCCGTCACTTACTAAGCCCAAAGAATTCCTCATATGAAATGCTTTAAACATAACAAAAACATTCATATTAAAACTAGAATACTAAATGTCAATACATTATCAAAAAACCAGGGGATGTTTAGAAATAACATATCCATAGTCAAACATACCACAAAACATTCAATACAATATTGTAGATTTGTATCATAATAAATAAACATCAAACAAGTTTAAAGTTCATCAAAGGATGTTGATATAGATGAAAATTATTTGTAGAATTATTTGATATAAATATCATTTTTTCATGAAAACATTTAAAAGTCACACAATTTTTAAAGGAGAAATTTAATGACATTTTTTAATCAAAGTGTCCAATACCACTTTAAAACATTTGAATGTAATTACCATTCTAAAAACATTCATGTCTATACAAATAAATCCTTAAAAAACATTTTGATCAAAGGGACATTAATGAGAATGATTTATAAGTATAAATAGTTAAACCATTTAAAATTATGATGTAGTTATAGGTTCCCTTCTATAAAAAATTAAAATATTTCTTTTGAAAATATTTTTATGAAACATGGATGTCGATGATAAATTGGTCCCAGTATATACTCACATAAAAACAACCATGGATAATGAAGAGACTATAGAATTAACCATTACCATGTATATTTCCTTGGTATAAGGTAAAATAACCACATGTATAATAATTAAATCACTTTCAGTAAATTATAAAAGAATCATATATATAAATATGATATCTTATATTATCTTCCAATATTGCATTGTTAATAATATTTTAGTAGTGTGGTCATTTCGGGTGTTAATTGATATGTTTTCCTTCATATGATTACTTATGTAAGAAATGTATGTCATTTATAGGAATTATTTTATTAATATACATAATTATATTAATTTATTAATAATTATTTTTATTCAAAAAATTAAAATTTTTCTTGAATGATTACGATGGGGAATGAATCTAATCACGTTCGTGGAGACGGTAATCCGTATGTACGCACGAGCGAAAATATCATTATATTGATGGTAAAATCGTATATAATTGGATTTTATATCATTTATAATGAATAATTACCTGGTTATAATTATTATATACATCAGTTATACTCATTATTATTCCCATCTAAATAATGAAGTGTTTGAATAACAAACTACACCAGGATGTGGTGATAGTAAGTCGTACGTACACAAGTATTGTGACTTTGTAATTTATTGGATGTATAGAATAAATAATCTGGTTGTAAAATATTTATAATAACATAACATTATATAGGAGGTACTTGATTTATTATATTGGTATGGAAACAACTAAGAATGAGGATGTGGAAGAAGAAAAGAACATGAAAGAGGGTGGAGAAATTATTACCTCTTCTTTGGGTGTTTAATTTTGAGTTGATCAAAAGGGATCCTTAGGATGTATTCCTAATAATACTAAAGAATCTAGATTGATGTGAGAGAAGTTGGTAGGATATTCGGGCAGGGGTTGGCAGAGCCAAATGGCTTTGGTGGGGTGATTTTGAGAGAAGGGGAAGTGCCCTTTTACAAGAGGGGTGAAGGTCACTTTAGGAAAAGAATAAAATATTAATAATTTATACAATCATATATTTTTTATAATGGCTTAAAATGAATTTATTTTCAGCCTTTTGGGGTAATGGGTCGAAATATTATCCATCAATAGGTTTTAGACAAGATTAGTTTACCATTTTAACCTTATCATTTAGATTTTACTCTTAGTTACATATTTTATCTTTTACATTGCCTTCTTGTATTGTTACACTATATAGTTAATAAACATACTCTAAACATTCAATAGAAACATAAGTGGTTCATTAATGACATATAAAATTTTATTAATTCTTTTCATCTAAACCTTATATTTTTAGGATTATTATATCGATCAATAATATCATATTTGTTTTAAAAACTAATTTATGTCAATTTAGACACTATTTGGTGTTTTATTTTTGTAAAAGTCATAAAAACCTTATCAATTCGAGAAAAATTTATCTAATCAACCCTACCATTTCATATTAACCTAATAAATTAGTTCAATTCATCAAAATCCTCAAATTATATTTATTTGGATATTTATAGTATCAATTATTTTAATATTTTATTTAGAAGATAATTATTGTATTATTATTCTATCATAAATAAATTTAATTATTTAATTATAAAATTTGGAAATAAAATATCATTATATAGAAAATATTGTTATATTACTAATGAATATTATAGTCTAATTTATACTGTTTGTAACCCTATATTAAAAATGGTTTAGTTATTAAACATTGAATTTAACACTTTTAACTCTCCTTTAAATAAAATTAATTACAGACGTCCTAATCTAATCCAAGTGGATAAAATAGGATCATATATTATTCCTAATATTGTTTTTGGACGAATTACACTTATATAATAGAATTAGGACATGTGTTAGGGTAATTATAATATCGTTTATAATCTTAATTACCTTATTTACTTTTAACTCTGGTAAATAAAAGTCAAAATTTACTGTTAATAAAAAATTATTTTCCTCTTATTGAACCAAATTTTACTTAAAATGTAAACCGTGTCTCTCAGATTTTTTATATTCAACTCACAGAAGTGGTAAAATTATGTTTTATGCAAAGTTGCAAATGCTCCTAGAGGGTGGGTAAAAAATATTAAAAAGTTCAATAAAAAATTTTTAATATAGTTTTATTATAAAATGATTCAAATGAATTACATTGAACATATATAGTTATTATATATCTATTTTGACATAAAATAAATTTAAACAAAATAAATAATTATTTAAATTAAAAGTCATTTTTATATAATAACGTAGCGTTTTTCAATATTCATAAAAAATTGAATGTTTTCAGAAAAATACCAAAAAATAACCTTATGATAATTTTGATATTTGGAATTTAAAAATAAAGTCTATATTACGAAATTAAAAACCCATAATTTGAATTTATTAATTTAAAAATAATTCCCATTGTCAAAACCAAAAAAAAGAGTTTTAAAAAGTAAAAACAATCAAAATCTTGACATTTGATTATGTAAAATATAAATAATAAATTACATATAATGACCTAAATTATATTAATTGATAATAATATAATACAATTATACTTCAAAACAATTTATATTCATAATTTAACACTATAAATTATTTCGACTAAAAAAGTTGTTTTCAATTAAAACATAGTATTTTTCACTATTTACCGAAATATAAAAGTTATCAGAAAAGTACAAAAAAATTATCCAATCTAAATTTTTATGTCCCAATTCTAAAAAAGAATTTAATTTCATTAAATTAAACATATAAAAGTGTCAGATATTGGTTTCAAAAATGGGTTTCCATTAATAGGCGGTAAAATTGCATTTTTTGAAAAATACTTCTTTTATCTGCAAAAATGGAATTTTTCTTATATTATGTCTAATAAACACATAATATTGATGATATAATTATATATAGTATATAAGATTCAAAATGTAGTTATTACTATTCATAACTGCTTTTTAAACGGCTAGTTTGTTATGTTGTGGTGCGCTCGAACATGGTGTTATAGGTAGCGTAAGAAATTTGAAAGTGTTTTTCGAAAATAAACCGATAATATTAGGAAAATACCTTTATGGAAAACCCACATCGGAAATTGGGTTACTAAAATTTAATCTTAATAAGAGGGAAATGGGAATGAAAATGTGTCACGACCCGTCCCGGTGGGGCCCGAGCCGCAACTCCCCAAGCCCGCCTCCAATAGGCCAGGGGCTGGTGACTAGTACAAAGTAGGGATGCTACTAAAATGGGAGGCATTGCCTATAAACCTATACACATGCACACACATCTCCATGCCCACAAAGCTGAAAAGTAAAAACTACTAAAAGGAAAAGATGAATGCATACACTAAAACCCAACAAATAGAGTATGATAGGGAAGTAAAGTAAATTAATGTAAAACCCTGGGCCAAAAGTACAAGCCCACCAAAATAAAGTCTGCAACAAAGTCCAAACTGTAGAGAAAGGTATTGGGACTGCAACACTTCGTAGAAGGAACTCACCTTGGCCTGTCTAATCTCACTGAATGCTGTCTAGTCCTGGTCCGCCTAGAATCTTGTCAAAGGCTCGCTCGTCTGCACAAGACACGACATGTGCGGGAAAAGACCATGCAAGGGTGAGTATGACAATACCGAGTTGGACACCCTGAAAACAACAAAATAAGTACAACAAAGGGAAAATACCACAAAGAAAGGTGCATCCAGCTCTACACAGTATATATGTACGGAACATATAACAAGAATATCTAGATATACTCACACACAAATGACCTTTGTGAAATGTAGAGACCCGTAGCCTGACGTACATGGACATTACATTACATTTGCGGAATACTTAGTACATAACAAAAACACACACACAAGGATCGTAATAGTTTAGTGTCTTTGGAAACTCGGAACGTAATCTTCTAATCGTGGTGAAAGATCTTCAATATCTCCCATAAAGATCTTCCCTTTTTTTTACCTATAAACCTTTCTTTATATCCTGGGGAAAAGAAAACATAAAAGGGTGAGCTCAAATGCTCAGTAAGGGTAAACAAAAGAAATATCAATCACATCATATACAAAAGAACATAGCTTTTTTGGAAATCTTAACCTGCAAAAGAGCTCATAATATCATAACATGGGATAAATCATAGAAGTGAAAATGAGATCCCCATAATAATAACATAAAACTTGAAACTTTGTGGCATGCACACATAATCATGGAAAATCATTTCTTGTTAGTCATGACTCATTGCCAAGACTATCTTAGTGGACAAAGTCCCTTTCTGAACCGAGTTCACTCCTCGTTTCAGTCCTGTATCACTGAACCGAAATAACCTTCCGTTCCAGCCATGTCTATCTCATGAGATATAAAATCATTACCCAATGAATTGGAGGGAGATATAGGTCCCACCCATCTTATAATGAATCCTTTCTTATGTGTGCCACATAATCATAACACATACATCATCGCATAACACATGTAACAAAAATGGCATTCTTGAAACATCATGACATCATAAATCAATTCATATAAGATAAAGGAATTCATAAACATAATTCCATCACAACATAGTAAAATCAATGTAAAAATATGGATAGAAACAGAACCCTTTATTATCTTATATGGAAAATAATTTTGATAAAACACTTGAATTGAATTCTTGAGGAAAATATCCTTTCTTCTTCAAAATCAATTTCTTTTCACAAAACATCATGCAATTTTAAAAGAAAGAGATTTTATTGAAAATAGTCATGAAATCTTTTAGAGGAAGCTTCATTAAAATAAGGCTTTATAAAACAGTAGAAATCCGTTCGTGCCGTATAAGTTAAAAAAAACATTCTTCGTACTTTTGTCGGAAAAGTCAAAAAGTACCTCGTACGAAAAACGACAAAAGATTCCTTTCATACGTATTACTAAAAACTCACTGAAGGGTAAAAATGGATTTAAACAATTTTAGGTGGATGGAAATAATATTACATATTGAGTAAACATGTATGTGGATGATAAAATACACCCCAGTAAATACTTACGAATAAACAATCTCGGATAAAAATGAGATTGTGATATTTCCCTTACCTTAGGTCCGACTTGCTTTGTAAGTGTCCGAAACTCCTGTATAATGGTTTAAATAATGTTATTGACTTATTCTAGAATCATACATATTGATATGATATCATATATGGTCATATTATTAGCTTCTTGTTAGTAATATTTCATTGTTACTTGTTACTCGGGTCTTTATAACTTTTTGTTCTTATGCATGTTTTGTCGAATAAATTCTTATTCTTATCTTTAGGTTATAGATAATTCATTTCCAGAATGGCATTAGTGTAGTATATACCATATTCATTCATTCAATTCATTTATATAATCATTATGAAATGAAGATCATGTAGAACGAGTCGCATCACATCGTGGAGACGGTATTCCGTACGTACGCACGAGTGATGATATCGTTCCTATGATCGTGGAATTGTATTGGAGTATATATATATTATTTCAGTATCAATATTACTTCATAATAATCATATGTAGTTACTCATTACACCATTATACCCATCCTTGTAAGGTGATGGTGGAAAATAGATTACACCACGGCGTGGAGACGGTATTCCGTACGTACGCACGCGCGGTGATTTCATTTTTCCGTAGGATGGATAGAAGGTGAATTAGGGTTGTTTCATATTTATAATAACATATCAGTATGTAAGTAATACTGATGTTATTACTTTATCATGAAACAACTAAAGAAGAAGAAGTTGAAGAAGAAAGAAATTGAAAAGATCGGTAATGGATATTACCTCTTCTTTGGAACGCCTCTTTGAATCCTCCACTTAAGGAACTAAGATTGGTCTTTGGAGAAGACCAGAACCTCTAGGATTATTCTAGGAAAGTGGAGAGGCGAAAATGGCAGGGGTTGGCCGAGCTTGAGTGCTTAAAATTGGTGTGAGGAGGAGGGGGAGGAGGTGCCCTTTTATAAGGGAGGAGAGGGGCACCTTAGGAATTTTTAAAAATATTAATTTATAATAAATCTAACCCCACTTAAAAACCTCCAAAAATGACTCATATTCGAAGATTAGATGAGATAGGGTTGTAATCTCATCAACCAATCAAATTTAGACATGTTTGGATATTATTTTAAACCTTATCAATTAGATTTAACTCTAAGTTAAATAATTTAACTTTTACCATGTCTTTTTGTTTTCTTTCACTATATGGTTAATAAACTTACTATAACATGCCAAACGAACCACAAATTGTTTATTATTAATATATATATCCTTATCTAAGTCATTTGGCCGAACCTTAGATTTTTAGGAATAAAATAACAATTAATAATATAATATTTGATTTAAAAACTATTTTGTGTCAATTTTGACACTATTTGATATATGATTTTTGTGAAAGTCATAACAGAATTATATGTTCGAACCAAGTTGATTAAATCAACATTAATATATCATAGTAACCTAGAAAATTAGTGGAATTCATAAAAAATCTTAAATTACATTTATTTTGGTGTTTATAACATCAATAATGTCAATATTTCATTAATAAAATAAAATTCCATCATGTAGGAAATCTTTTTAGCTTTCTAATGAATATTTACAATCGAATTTATCTTATGTATAACCCCATATTAAAAATGATTTACTTATTAAACTTTGATTTTAACTATTTTAACCCTTCTTTAAATAAATTCATAATAAATGTCCTAATGTAATCCAAGTGGGCCTAAATGGTCATATTTTATTCCTAAGTTTGTTTTTGGTCGAATTACACTTGTCCAATAGAATTAGGACATGTGTTAGGGTAATATTAATATCATATTTACCCTTAGTTACCCTATTTACTATTAACCGTGGTAAAAAAAAAGTAAAAAGTTACTATTCACCAAAAAATTATTTTCATCTCATTGAACCACATTTTAGTCCTTGATATTAACCGTGTCTCTCGGATTTTCGAAATTCCATTCACAGAAGCGGTAAAATTAAGTTTTATGCAAAATTCAGTTTTTAACCTACCACTTAGTAGTTTCACTATTCATCAAAAATTGATGTTTTTCAGAACAATGCCAAAATTTCTTCCCAAGCTATATTTCATATTCCGAATTCAAAAATGAAGTTCATTTTGAAAAATAAGATTTATAGAATTTTAAAAAGTGGTTATTACTATTCATAACGGGTAGTTTTAATAATATTTTTATAGCATATCATTGTTTCGTGAAACTCAGGATTACGTACCACACATGCTATCGAGGAAGGTTGCGATTGCGTGTAATGCAAGGCAAGTCAAGGATGCGTGTTGTGCAAGCTCCTTTTGGTGTAGCGTATAACACAAGACATTAATAAAAAAAGAATATTTTTCATAAAATCTTGGGCTGTTACATTCTACCCCCCTTAAAATGAATTTCGCCCTCGAAATTCGTCGGGGTTATAAATGGTTTTCTATTCGAAAGTTTCCCACATCGTAAAAAGGAATACCAAAACTTGGCTTTAAAAACTAATGTATGAAATGTAACGATTACCCAAATAAACTAATTGTTGGGTTTCCACATAGGTAAAAATATGGATATGGAAGAAAAATCTAACCATCATGTTCTGATGGAGAGTGGTAGAGAACATGGCTATGGAAAAGCCAAAAATCACAAATCCATAAATTTGTGATGATATAAGGTACCATCTGATTCCTCAGGTATAAGATCACTAGGACAACATTTTTGGTTTTCAAGATCATTTCCCTAAAGTTGAAAATTTGAATTAGAATAAATACTTACTTTATTTTGGTACAATCTCACTGTTGTTCGTGCCTTGAACAATTTCCACTTCATCTCTTAAATAAATGAAGTTGAATTTGTTATTCGTGAAGTGTTAGCAGATAATGTGATAGAATGACGGGTCATTCCATCTGTCTCAAACAAAAGGTTAGCAAAAATTATATGCATAAATCGATCTATAGTGAGATTAATCATATATGGTTCCTAAAATGGACTTATACTTCATATATCATACTGCTTAATATAATAAAACTAGTTTCTACTAAATAGGGACTTCCTGTAGGTCAGTGGTAGGCGATAAAGGCCAGTCGCACTTCGGTTGTGGGTTCGATTCCTACAGCCTTGTCCGAAGCGATGGGTTGTCGCCCGTCCTGCAGGTTGTCCTATTTCTAAAACTATATTACTATAACATCCCATCAATAATATCGAGAAAACTTCGATCCTTAAACAATACTCACTTATGTCCAACATAATCCATTTCAATCTTTAGGATTATAATACTGCAGTCCACTCTCATAATATAGTGACAACGATTACCAGAGATTTAATACTGTCGTTGATCCCCACATATCATAAGATATGTCTTGTTGGTCACATTCCAAACATTCAAAGTCCTTAATCGTGTATTCTCTTGAATACCTTAGTGAAAACGTGAGTGCAGTTAAAAGTTAACAATTTCCACATACCAAAATCCTCAAAATTCTATATACTCAAACCATGATATCACTTAGTCCTTATATCAATCATGAGCTCATGAATACTATTAAACATTTCATTTTCTCGTCTTCATTATGCGCATATCATCTTATTTCCAAAAAATATCTCAATCACTTTGAATACCACATCAATAAATATTGCAATACTCAATGATACAACATTATTTTGGAATCCCATTACATAAACACTTAATCATCCCACCACATCGTTGTCATATTCAACATTGCCAATAGTGATCGCATGTGATTTCCCTTTGTCCTTTGCCTTCAGTGGTTGCTCATGTTGATCATCACTAACCCTTGGATTAGGGCAATTATTAGCATAATGCCCCATTTCCTTGCACTTGAAGCATTGAAGTGTTGGCGGTGCGTTCTCTGCAGTGTTTGCTTTATTCACATCATTAGAAACCCTTTTTCCATTACTTCGACACTCAGCTGCTCGATGACCTTCTTTTCCACACTTAAAACATTTTCTAGTCCCTTTTAGACAATCTCCACCATGCTTCTTTCCACACTTTGTGCATAAGGAAACATTCATCTTCTTTTCACCATTATTCTGAGATTTCTCCTTGAACTCCATCTTTCGTTTCTTGTCAAAACCATGAGATGGATATGTAACACCAACTTCCATTTCTACCTTGATAGCACAACGCACAATTTCTTCATAGCTACTGAAGTCTCTTATAGCTAATGCCCTTCGAAGACTTGGTTTTAAGCCACAGAAAAATCGATCAACTTTACTTTCAGGTTGGATGATAATTCCAGAAGCATACCTTGCAAGTCTTGTAAAATTCGCTTCATATATACCAACAGATTCATCATCCTTCTGCTTCAGCTCAATAAACTCCTTTTCCATCTTTGTTCGAAGAATACGATGGAAGTACTTACTGAAAAACAAGTTCTTGAACTCGTCCCATTCCATGGACTCAATTTCATCTCTTGGCCTCGTATTCTTGATAAGATTCCACCATTGATCAGCTTCACCTTCCAAACGATATACTGCTAAGATGACTTTATCATGATCAGAACATTGAAGAACTGAAAATATCTTTTCAGTGGTACTGATCCATTGTTCAGCAACAAGTGGATCGGAAGTCCCACTGAAAGAAGGTGGACGTTGCCTCATGAAGGACTCAATAGAATATTGTTCCCTTCTCTGCTCATTTGGAAGTCCAGAATGATTCATAGCTTGTGTAAGTATAGCAATAAGATTTTGCACTCCATCTCCCATAACATTTGTTTGTTCAGGAGGGCAATCATTGCATTGTCCATTGCATTGATCAACACGGTTCCTTCGGGTTCCAGCCATTGTCTAAAACCCAAAAAGAATAGTGTGAGAGGCAAAAATCATGCTAGGGAAAACAACATAATAAAGGGGGAGTACCTTCAATATCCAACATCTTAGGTTTAATTCTATGATCGTTAGCGTAATTCTATTACTATAACCTATACGTATACTTATCCCTAGGGACATCCCTAGACATACCTTAGAAATATCTCTAGGGATCTCACTAACGTTTTCGCATCCTAGTTTCCAAAGGTTGACTAAACCTTTCCTCTGATACCAACTGTAGAGACCCGTAGCCTGACGTACATGGACATTACATTACATTTGCGGAATACTTAGTACATAACAAAAACACACACACAAGGATCGTAATAGTTTAGTGTCTTTGGAAACTCGGAACGTAATCTTCTAATCGTGGTGAAAGATCTTCAATATCTCCCATAAAGATCTTCCCTTTTTTTTACCTATAAACCTTTCTTTATATCCTGGGGAAAAGAAAACATAAAAGGGTGAGCTCAAATGCTCAGTAAGGGTAAACAAAAGAAATATCAATCACATCATATACAAAAGAACATAGCTTTTTTGGAAATCTTAACCTGCAAAAGAGCTCATAATATCATAACATGGGATAAATCATAGAAGTGAAAATGAGATCCCCATAATCATAACATAAAACTTGAAACTTTGTGGCATGCACACATAATCATGGAAAATCATTTCTTGTTAGTCATGACTCATTGCCAAGACTATCTTAGTGGACAAAGTCCCTTTCTGAACCGAGTTCACTCCTCGTTTCAGTCCTGTATCACTGAACCGAAATAACCTTCCGTTCCAGCCATGTCTATCTCATGAGATATAAAATCATTACCCAATGCATTGGAGGGAGATATAGGTCCCACCCATCTTATAATGAATCCTTTCTTATGTGTGCCACATAATCATAACACATACATCATCGCATAACACATGTAACAAAAATGGCATTCTTGAAACATCATGACATCATAAATCAATTCATATAAGATAAAGGAATTCATAAACATAATTCCATCACAACATAGTCAAATCAATGTAAAAATATGGATAGAAACAGAACCCTTTATTATCTTATATGGAAAATAATTTTGATAAAACACTTGAATTGAATTCTTGAGGAAAATATCCTTTCTTCTTCAAAATCAATTTCTTTTCACAAAACATCATGCAATTTTAAAAGAAAGAGATTTTATTGAAAATAGTCATGAAATCTTTTAGAGGAAGATTCATTAAAATAAGGCTTTATAAAACAGTAGAAATCCGTTCGTGCCGTATAAGTTAAAAAAAACATTCTTCGTACTTTTGTCGGAAAAGTCAAAAAGTACCTCGTACGAAAAACGACAAAAGATTCCTTTCATACGTATTACTAAAAACTCACCGAAGGGTAAAAATGGATTTAAACAATTTTAGGTGGATGGAAATAATATTACATATTGAGTAAACATGTATGTGGATGATAAAATACACCCCAGTAAATACTTACGAATAAACAATCTCGGATAAAAATGAGATTGTGATATTTCCCTTACCTTAGGTCCGACTTGCTTTGTAAGTGTCCGAAGCTCCTGTATAATGGTTTAAATAATGTTATTGACTTATTCTAGAATCATACATATTGATATGATATCATATATGGTCATATTATTAGCTTCTTGTTAGTAATATTTCATTGTTACTTGTTACTCGGGTCTTTATAACTTTTTGTTCTTATGCGTGTTTTGTCGAATAAATTCTTATTATTATCTTTAGGTTATAGATAATTCATTTCCAGAATGGTATTAGTGTAGTATATACCATATTCATTCATTCAATTCATTTATATAATCATTATGAAATGAAGATCATGTAGAACGAGTCGCATCACATCGTGGAGACGGTATTCCGTACGTACGCACGAGTGATGATATCGTTCCTATGATCGTGGAATTGTATTGGAGTATATATATATTATTTCAGTATCAATATTACTTCATAATAATCATATGTAGTTACTCATTACACCATTATACCCATCCTTGTAAGGTGATGGTGGAAAATAGATTACACCACGGCGTGGAGACGGTATTCCGTACGTACGCACGCGCGGTGATTTCATTTTTCCGTAGGATGGATAGAAGGTGAATTAGGGTTGTTTCATATTTATAATAACATATCAGTATGTAAGTAATACTGATGTTATTACTTTATCATGAAACAACTAAAGAAGAAGAAGTTGAAGAAGAAAGAAATTGAAAAGATCGGTAATGGATATTACCTCTTCTTTGGAACGCCTCTTTGAATCCTCCACTTAAGGAACTAAGATTGGTCTTTGGAGAAGACCAGAACCTCTAGGATTATTCTAGGAAAGTGGAGAGGAGAAAATGGCAGGGGTTGGCCGAGCTTGAGTGCTCAAAATTGGTGTGAGGAGGAGTGGGAGGAGGTGCCCTTTTATAAGGGAGGAGAGGGGCACCTTAGGAATTCTTAAAAATATTAATTTATAATAAATCTAACCCCACTTAAAAACCTCCAAAAATGACTCATATTCGAAGATTAGATGAGATAGGGTTGTAATCTCATCAACCAATCAAATTTAGACATGTTTGGATATTATTTTAAACCTTATCAATTAGATTTAACTCTAAGTTAAATAATTTAACTTTTACCGTGTCTTTTTGTTTTATTTCACTATATGGTTAATAAACTTACTATAACATGCCAAACGAACCACAAATTGTTTATTATTAATATATATATCCTTATCTAAGTCATTTGGCCGATCCTTAGATTTTTAGGAATAAAATAACAATTAATAATATAATATTTGATTTAAAAACTATTTTGTGTCAATTTTGACACTATTTGATATATGATTTTTGTGAAAGTCATAACAGAATTATATGTTCGAACCAAGTTGATTAAATCAACATTAATATATCATAGTAACCTAGAAAATTAGTGGAATTCATAAAAAATCTCAAATTACATTTATTTTGGTGTTTATAACATCAATTATGTCAATATTTCATTAATAAAATAAAATTCCATCATGTAGGAAATCTTTTTAGCTTTCTAATGAATATTTACAATCGAATTTATCTTATGTATAACCCCATATTAAAAATGATTTACTTATTAAACTTTGATTTTAACTATTTTAACCCTTCTTTAAATAAATTCATAATAAATGTCCTAATCTAATCCAAGTGGGCCTAAATGGTCATATTTTATTCCTAAGTTTGTTTTTGGTCGAATTACATTGTCCAATAGAATTAGGACATGTGTTAGGGTAATATTAATATCATATTTACCCTTAGTTACCCTATTTACTATTAACCGTGGTAAAAAAAAGTAAAAAGTTACTATTCACCAAAAAATTATTTTCATCTCATTGAACCACATTTTAGTCCTTGATATTAACCGTGTCTCTCGGATTTTCGAAATTCCATTCACAGAAGCGGTAAAATTAAGTTTTATGCAAAATTCAGTTTTTAACCTACCACTTAGTAGTTTCACTATTCATCAAAAATTGATG
The DNA here is from genome assembly GCA_963277665.1 of Viscum album. Lineage (NCBI taxonomy): Eukaryota > Viridiplantae > Streptophyta > Magnoliopsida > Santalales > Viscaceae > Viscum > Viscum album. The sequence goes on along the minus strand of OY728153.1, from coordinate 487,071,382 downwards.
TTTTTCAGAACAATGCCAAAATTTCATCCCAAGCTATATTTCATATTCCGAATTCAAAAATGAAGTTCATTTTGAAAAATAAGATTTATAGAATTTTAAAAAGTGGTTATTACTATTCATAACGGGTAGTTTTAATAATATTTTTATAGCATATCATTGTTTCGTGAAACTCAGGATTACGTACCACACACGCTATCGAGGAAGGTTGCGATTGCGTGTAATGCAAGGCAAGTCAAGGATGCGTGTTGTGCAAGCTCCTTTTGGTGTAGCGTATAACACAACACATTAATAAAAAAAAGAATATTTTTCATAAAATCTTGGGCTGTTACATGAAACCACCACTAGGATCCAGCTCGAAGATTCCACTAAGCATACCATCTGGAGAACACACTCCTAGGTCTGAAGATAAGGACATGAAGTACTCGTTCTGGGAGAACACACTCCACAAGTACCTTGGGAACATGATGATCAGATGAGGATCACAGCCAAGTCATGGGGTAATTCCGACAACTCAGTCTGAGCTAATCCACAAACCAGAGGATCGGCGCCCGGGTATTGTTGGTCACATCAATACCAAGAACTCTACCTAGGGTTCTAGGAATGAATAGAGGATCCAGCTCTAAGTCTCATAGAGGGGATTCCAACAACTCTATTCTGGATGTTCTGCTGAAGGGATCATACTCCTACATAAATGAATTGATACCAGAACCTTCAGGTAATTACCAAGTGTACAAACCCAAAGAACTAGTCCAAGTCACAGAAGGCAAGTAGCTGAATCATTTAAGAAATTATTACACAGTGTGTAGTATGATTACACGCCGTGTTCCTTGACCCCGGGTACTGCCCGTGTAAACGGCCCATGTCGTTCGTTCAAGCCGTGAAAAGCCAAACTACATGGAGTGTAGGAAAGTACATGCCGTGCTATTTGACACTGGGTACTGCCTGTGTAAACAGAACGTGTCCCTTGGCTTGATGGATAGAAAGAAACTACATGGCGTGTAGATGAAAAAAACACGCTGTGTTCGAGCGCCTGGGCTCGCTCCGTGTACGCTGGCCATGTGCCCGTACAAGGTCTATGCCCGTGTCCGTGTCGCCTGCCCGTGTACCAGTACACGGGGTATCCCGTGTATCTGGCCGGGGAGGGGTATACACGGCATGTCTGTGGCTGTGTATCCTGCCTGTGTCCATGTACTCCTGGAGTACACGCCGGGTAACCCTACCGACGAAAACACTCCGTGTAGCCCATACTACACATCGTGTAGTCTGGAAAATTCCAGAATCGCTGATCTTCCTCTGCACGCCTCGGCTGATCCTACGGATCTTCCTTTTCTCGTCCGTTCATCCCAAAACTCCAGATACCAGGTCGCCATGTCTCTATGAAGCCGAATCTGTGGGTTTCGGACCATCAATCGGCTCCAAAATCCGATTTCGGCCATCCGAGAAGAAATCATCCGAAGAATGATTTCTTCCGATCCGCTTCGATCTGTCTGTTGAAACCATCGTCGCACCACCGCAAGACCGCTACGGTGTTGATCCTTCAGTTTGGGATCGATGTGTCGCAGAATGGATGTGCACCGATCCGTTGTTCATCGCCCCACAAAGAACGCGAGGAACGCTCACGAAGAACGCGAAAATTGGGGAAGAAGAACACAACAAATCGAGAGGGATGAACCTCGATTGATGTTCGTGTCGATCTTGGTCCATCACCGTTAGAAGGTTGAAGAAAACCAAAATAAAATCATGAATCACATCCCCAAAATCCCTACAAAATCTCATCCTGGAAGAACGACCGATCCGCGGGCTAATCTGTTCGTGGATTAGTCTGCGTTCGTCATGGAAATCAAAACGGGCAATGGAAAATAAAATCAACATCCTACCTAGATTCGCTGCATTTTCTGGTGAAGATCCGCTCGCCGCGTCGTCGTCGCCGTCAAAATTCGTCAAGAACGTCGTCGCCGCCGCGTAGGGGGGTTTCCTCAAGAACCTCCTGGGTCGCCAAGGGTTTTTAGGGTTATGTGGTTGTAACCCTAGACCCTGGCACAAGTCTCTTTTTAAAGAGGATAAACATATAATATTTTAAAAGATCTTATTGAAAGAATAAAATATTTTTATTAAATATTTTATTATTGTTGCGTCCAAAAAACCAGATTTCCCCACCGACCTTTGCAGGCCAAAGTTAGGCCTCACCTAAGGTAAAATTGATGTTCTGAACACAACGGTGCCCTTAGATTTCTGATCCGGCCACCTGTTCGAGAGTTATTCCACTTTTTCAGGAAAACTGCACGCGTGCGTAATTTAAATATTAAATTAAAGTAAATCATTTGTTCCGGGCTCACTGGGCCTTGGAACTACACGCCGTCTCAGAGCCTGGTCTCGAAATAATTCCCTTATAATATTAAAATAATACATGAAAAAATTCGGGACATTACATCACACCCACCTTAGGGCTTTTACGTCCACGAAAAACCAAAACAAGGGCTACTCAAAAAGATGTGGGTATTGCACACGAATCTGATCCTCCCGCTCCCACGTGCTCTCCTGGAGATTCCCGTGCTGCCACCGAACACGCACCAAGGGAATAGCTCATCCACGAAGGATCTTCTCCTGCTGATCCTCAATCTCCACTAGGTACGCAGCAAAGGTTGCTCCATCGTCAATATCCAGCTCGTCCCAGTCGATGGCGTGCCATGAATCATGCACATAACTCCGTAGCTGCAACACATGGAAGACGGTGTGTACCCGATCCATCCGAGGAGGTAGAGCCAAGAGATACTCCACCTCGCCAACTCTACTCAGAATCTAAAAAGGGACAATGAACCTCGGAGATAGCTTCCCGCCTCAGGCCAAATATCTGCAATCCCCGTCGAGGTGAGACCTGAAAAAACACATGGTCTCCCTCCTCTAACTCCAAGGGCCTCCGCCTCCTGTCGGCACATGACTTATGCCGACTCTTTGCAGTCTTCATCCGCTCCAGGATGACCTGCACCTTCTCTGTAGTAGCTCTCACCATCTCTGGGCCCATGAGTGCTGACTCTCCCGGGTCAATCCAGCAAAGTGGCGACCTGCATGGTCACCCGTATAGAGCCTCGAATGGTGCCATACCAATAGTGGAATGATAACTGTTGTTATAAGTAAATTCCACCAGTTGTAGGTGATCCTCCCAGCTATGACCGAAGTCATGTATGAAATATCGTAGCATATCCTCCAGGACCTTGATGGTCCGCTCTGTTTGACCATCAGTCTAGGGATGAAACGTTGTGCTCAAGCATAACTGAGTCCCAAAATCTTCCTGCAATCCCTTCCAGAACTAGGATATGAAACGAGCATCACGATATGAGATGATCGTGGATGGTATTCCATGAATCTGAACTATCTCCTCCACATAGAGGCGTCCCAAGCTCTCTACAGAACTCTTCTCCCATATAGCTAAGAAGTGGGCCGACTTGGTGAGTCGGTCAATGATCACCCAGATGACATCGTGTCCCCTGGACGTGCATTGTAAAACCGTCACGAAGTCCATGGATATTCTGTCCCACTTCCACTCTGGAACCTTAAGGGTCTGAGTCAAACCTGTTGGAACCTGGTACTCAGTCTTTACTTGCTGACTAGTAAGGCACCGAGAAACAAACTCTGACACATTCTTCTTCATCCTGGCCAGTAGAACTGACATCAGAGGTCCTGGTACATCTTTTCCACGCCTGGAACCACCACTAAAGGGGATTTATGGAACTCCCTCAGAACCTCCTACCACAATGTCACTGGTACTACTGTACACCCTCTAAAAAGGACAATGTGCTCCCCTCCTTCTGAATATCCATCAGCAACATCGCCTGCGGATATCTGAGCACGTAGAGTCTCACAGCTAGCATCCTCACGTTGTGCTTCTCTGACTCACTGTAAGAGTGGAGGGGTAACAACCATCGGTTGAAGGTAAACTCCCTCATCTCCATCCATGAAGGACAACTGCAAAGAGGCCAACTGCCTTGTCACCTCATCCAGCAACTGCAAACTGAATTTCCTACTGAGAGCATCTGCCACCACGTTCCCCTTCCCAGGAGTATAAATGATTTCAAAGTCGTAATCCTGGAGGAACTCAAGCCATCACCTCTATCTCAAATTCAGATCCTTTTGAGAAAAGATATATTTGAGACTCATGTGATAGAAGTATATGGTAAACCGTTCTCCCATCAGGTAGTGCCGCCACATCTTCAATGCGAAGACTACCACTACAGACTCAAGATCATGGGTTGTGTAGTTCTGCTCATGTGGTCTCAACTGACGTGAGCCATAGGCAATCACCGCTTGCCTCTGCTTCAGGACACAACGAAGCCCAGTTCCTAATGCATCGCAGAACACTACGTACTCGACACCCTCCTCCGGTAATCTCAAGATCGGGGCACTCGTCAGACTCCATCTCAACTGCTGGAAGTCCTGCTGGCATTTCTCATTCCACACGAAAGGCTATCCCTTTCGGGTCAATGTTGTCATGGGCGCTGCAATCCTGGACAAATCATGGATGAATCTCCGATAGTATCCTGCCAACCCATGAAAACTCCGAACCTCCATCATGCTCTGGGGTGGCTCCCATGCTAGCACTGCCTCCACCTTTGCCGGGTCCACTGCTACACCATCTGCTGAGATAACATGTCCCAGAAAGTGGACCTCCTGTAAACAGAACTGACACTTAGAGTGTTTTCCATACAACTGGTGCTCTCAGAGTGTGTCCAGAACCATCCTTAGGTGTCTCGCGTGCTCCTCCTCAGACGCATAGTAAACAAGGAAATCATCGATGAAGACCACCATAAACCGGTCTAGAAAAGGTTGAAATATCTGTTTCATGAGAACAATGAACACTGTAGGGGTGTTCGCCACGCTGAAGGGCATCACCAAGTACTCATAGTGACCATAGTGACATCTAAAAGTCGTCTTCTTTATATCCTCTTCCCGTAATCGCAACTGGTGATATCCTGATCATAGATCAACCTTTGAGAACCATCGTGCCCCTCTCAACTGGTCGAAGAGGTCATCGATCCTCGGTAGTTGATACTGGTTCCTCACGGTCACCTGATTTAAGCACCGGTAATCCACACATAGCCTCATGCTCCCATCCGCATTCTTGGCAAATAGCACTGGGGCCGCCCAAGGTGAAACGCTGGGTCTCACAAAGCCCTTCTTCTGCACGTCATCCAGCTGCACCCTCAGCTCACAATGTTCTGCATGGGCCATCTGATAAGCTGATGCTCATATCAGGGTCGTCCCGAGTTTCAACTCAATGTAGAAATCTATCTCCCAACGGGGAGGTAGCCTGGGGACATCCTCCAGAAAGACGTCCTCGTACTCAGCCACCACTGCTAGAAACTGGAAACTCGTAACATCTGTCGCACCAAGGGGAGGCTAGACAATTGATGTGAAATCGGTTGTGCCCTTCTATGCACGAGTCCATCCTATGTTGTCTGGGTCACTCTTTCACCGAAAAAAGAGAACCTCGTTCCATAACTGCGGACACAGTGCACCCTTTGCCTAAAACAATCATTCTGGTCATGAACTGTGGATAACAAATCAATGCCTTGAATGACATCGTAAGGCATCGACGCTACCACCAAGAGGTTACAACCGAAACTCTCGCCTCCAAGGGTCAGGTCACACTGCCTGCAAAGGTGTGTGATCTCAAAATCTTCTCCAGTCGGTGTTGCTAAGAGTAATGGTCGAGTTAACGGCTCAACTGGAATCTCAAGGTCTCGAACAAGATAAGCAGCTAGAAAGGAATGACTAATACCTGTGTCTATCAATATGGAATCCAACATAGAAAAGGCACATATAGCACCTCTAATCATTCCAGGAGTCCCTGGGTCATAAGCCTCTGCCGCTTGCAGCTACCCCTGGCTCTGTCCACCAGCTCCCTAATCCTGGGGTGGACCTCCCGGGGGTGGTGGGGGAAAGGGTCGAAACGCCGACCACCTCCAGATGCTCTCCCAGCACCTCTTCCATGTCCGCCGCCTCGTGGATCTACCTGCTCCACACGTTGACTCTACCTCGGTGGTCCATCCACTACTTCTTGGTCAGTAGTACGGCGGGTAGGAAAATCTCGAGCGAGATGTCCCCTGCCGTCACATGAGTAACATCACCTCTCTCGAGGCTGGCTGAAAGCACCCTATGAACCATGAACAGATGATCCCCTATCCTGGGATCTCCTCTGGATATGTCTCCCATGCCTGGGTCCCTGACATTGGCTCCCTGCCACCGAGGTCTCTGCTCCATCTTTCCCACTAATGACAACTGTCGGTTGTCCCTGCTCCACCAGGAAGCTCTCGACCACCAATGCCCGCTCGAGCACCGCAGCATAAGTAGGAATGCTCATAGGTATGATGCTATCTCAGATATCTCTCTGCAATCCTCGCTCAAAAGTCTGATCTATAAAGTACTGATCTCTGACCATATCCATCGAGTACCGTGAGAGGTCGGTATACCTCGATGAATAGTCAGCCACCGTCATAGTTCCCTGCTAGAGGTGAAGAAGCTCTTGTTTACGTACTGCTCTCAGGGTAACCAGTGAAAACTCCTCTCTAAAGAGATGCTCAAACTCTGACCATGCATGAGTCGCCTTGTCGTGAGTATGGATGACCAAACTTGACCATCTCCCTACTGAGCCCTATAGAAGGTTTGCTGCCAGGATCACCATCTGGTCTGCTGGTGTCCTGACCAAGCGGAAGACCCTGATCACTGCCTCAAGCCAGTCCTCTACTACCTGAGGGTCACGCTCGCCTCGAAACCTGAGGGGTCTCTGTCTCTGAAACTCGTGGAGTGCGCTCAGCCTGTGCTCCTCCTCCACTAGTACAGTAGGCAGCAAAAACTTCCCCACAGGTGGTGGAATAACTGGCACGCCACCTGGTGGTAGAACTGGGGGATCTGGTCCCTGTATCGAAGCTTCATCACTGAGGGGGTCATCCTCTTGATCGAGCTACTGGATCTTAGCGGGTATGCGTCGTGGAGGCATCCTGTTTAGGAAACAAGATGTATCACAGTTAGTGAGTATATCTGGAGAGCTAACTCAAGATGGACACGGATACCACAACCCATTCCTATATGATTCATGTACCATTATTTTCCCCCTTGCAACTAGTGTTTTCATATTCCGAGTCGAAAAGAATGCTGTCGGAGCACTGGTGTATGGATACGTCGGCCGCCGCACGAACACTGGGGTCCCTGGCCTAAGAGCCAAACTCGAAACACTTAACACTATTACCCCAAATCAACTCACAGACTCTCGATCCTAAGGTAGAACCGACCAGGCTCTGATACCACTTTGTCATGACCCATCCCGGTGGGGCCCGAGGCGCAACTCCCCAGCCTACCTCCAATAGGCAAGGGGCTGGTGACTAACACCGAGTAGACATGCTACTAACATGGGAGGCATTTCCTATAAACCTGTACACACACACACACACACATCTCCAAGCCCACAAAGCTGAAAAGTAAAAACTACTAAAAGGAAAAGATGCATGCATACACTAAAACCCAACCAACAGAGTACAATAGGGAACTAAATTATAGTAAAGTAAAACCCTGGGCCAAAAGTACAAGCCCATAAAAGAAAGTCTGCAACAATGTCAAACCTGTAGAGAAATGTACTAGGACTGCAACCCATCACCCAAAAAACACACCTCAGCCTGTCTGATCTCACTAAACGCCGTCCGGTCCTGCTCCGCCTAGAATCCTGTCAAAGGCTCACTCGTATGCACAAGACACGACATGTGCAGGCAAAGCCCGTGCATGGGTGAGTATAACAATACCCAGTAGGACGCCCTGAAAACCACAAAAGGAAGTACAAAAAAGGGAAAATACCACAAAGAAAGGTACAGTCAGCTCTACACAGTATTTTTCTATGGATCATATAACAAGAATATCCAGATATACTCATACACAAACAACCTTCAGAAAAACGCCACTAGGATCCAGCTCGAAGATTCCACTAAGCATACCATCGAGAGAACACACTCCTAGGTCTGAAGAGAGGGAAACGAAGTACTCGTTCCAGGTGAACACATTCCATAGGTACCTTGGGAACATGATGCTCAGATGAGGATCATAGCCAATTCATGGGGTGATTCCGACAATTCAGTCTAAGCTAATCCGCTAAGAAGAGGATTGGCGCCTGGGTAAAGTTGGTCACGTCGATATCAAGAACTCTACCTAGGGTTCCATGAATGAATAGAGGATCCGGATCTAAGTCTCATAGAAGGGATTACAACAACTCTATTCATGAAAATCTGCTGAAGGGATCATACACCTACATAAAGGAATTGATACCAGAACCTTCAGGGAATTACCAAGGGTACCATCCCTAAGAACTAGTCTAAGTCACAGAAGGCAAGTAGCTCAAGAATTGAAGAAATTTTTACACGGCGTGTAGTATGATTACAAGTATTGTTCCTTGACCCTAGGTACTGCCCGTGTAAACGGCCCATGTCGTTCGTTCAATCCGTGAAAAACCAAACTACATGGTGTGTAGGAAAGTACACATCGTTCTCTTTGGCAGCGGGTACTGCCCGTGTAAACGGCCCATGTCCCCAGGATTGCTAGACAGAAAGAAACTAAATAGCGTGTAGATGAAAAACACATGCTGTGTTTGAGCGCCTGGGTTCGATCCGTGTACGCTGGCCATGTGCCTGTACACGGTCTATGCTCGGGTCCATGTCGCATGCCCGTGTACCAGTACACGGGGTACCCCATGTATCTGGTCGGGACTGGCTGGGGAGGGGTATACACGGCGTGTCCAAGGCCATGTATCTTGCCCATGTCTGTGTACTCCCAGAGTACACACTGGGTAACCCTACCTATGAACAAACGTCGTGTAACCCATACTACACGACGTGTAGTCGGGAAAATTATAGAATCATAGTTCTTTCTCCACGCACCTCGGATGATCCTCCGGATCTTCGTTTTCTCATCCGTTCATCCTGAAACTCCAGATACCGGGACGCCTCATCTCCGTGAAGATGAATCTGTGGGTTTCACCCCTTCAATCAACTCCAAAATCCGATTTCGTCCATCAAAGAGGAAATCGTCCGAAGAACGATTTCTTTCGATCCGCTTCGATCCGTCCGATGAAACCGTCGTCGCACCTCCGCATGACCGCTTCAGTGTTGATTCATCAGTTTGGGATCGTTGCATCGCCGAACGGATGCGCAATGATCCGTTGTTCATCGCCCCACGAAGAACATGAAGAACGCCCATGAAGTACGCAAGAATTGGGGAAGAAGAACACAAAAAATCGAGAGGGACAAACCTCGATCGATGTTCATGTCGATCTTGGATTGTCACCATTAGAAGGTTGAACAAAACCAAAATAAAATCAAGAATCACATTCCCAAAGTCTCTGCAAAATCTCATCCCGCGTGAACGATCGATCCGCGGGCTAATCTGATCATGGATTAGTCCGCGTTTTTCGTGGAAATAAAAACGGGGAATGGAAAATCAAATAAACATCCTATCGGGATTTTCTGCGCTTGCCAGCGAAGATCCGCTCGTTACGTCATCGTTGCCGTCGAAATCCGTCAAGAATGTCGCCACCGCCGCATTGGGGGGGTTTCCTTCAGAACCTCTAGGTCCGCCAAGGGTTTTCAGGGTTATGGGGTTGTAACCCTAGACCCTAGCAGAAGCCTATTTTTAATGTGGATAAATATATAAGATTTTAAAAGATCTTATTGCAAGAATAAAATATTTTTATTTAATATTTTATTACTGTTGCGTCCAAAAAACCATATTTCACCACCGACCTATGTCGGCCAATGTTAGGCCTCTCCTAAGGTAAAATCACTGTTCTAAACGCAACGGTGCCCTCAGATCTCTGATCCGATCACCTGTTCGAGAGTTAGTCAACATTTTCCGGAAAACCGCACGTGCGCGTAATTTATTTATTAAAATAAATTCAAACATTTCTTCCGGGCTCACCGGGCCTCGGAACTCCACGCCGTCTCAGAGCCTTGTCTCGAAATGATTCTCATATATTATTAAAATAATACATGGAAAAATCCGGGACATTAGAAAATGTCACCACCAAATTATTATCATGATTAGGAGAAAATTGGTGGAAATTAAAGACAAATAATTGGAAAAAATGTAAATATTTATATGGAGTGATTGAGGTCATCAATCAAAAAAAAGTATACAATTAATGGCCACAAAGCCATCGATCTATGATGATTTAAAATATCATCAGTTCAACAAAACATAAGGTATTAGGATAAAACATTTTTTCTTTTAAGATCTCTTCACTAAATTTTAAGAATTAATTTCATCATATAATAATAGAAATATATATATATATATACTTGACATGTAGAGTTTCAACCATCAACTAATTCCTACCACAAATTCATATTTCAATCCAAAAGGTAACAGAATTCAAAAATATTCTATTTATCTTAATCATATGGGGTTCAAAGAATATTGAATTTATATTTCATTTTTCATAATTTGAAAAAAAAACTAAATTATAAATACTAGGGTATCATGTAGGCCAGTGGTATGTTATGCAACCATGTCACCCTTCGGTTGAGGGTTCAAGCCTCATGGCCTTGATGGACGCGATGGGTTGTCGCTTGACCTATGCATTTTCCTTTTCATGATAATCCAAAAATAATCTCATGAAATAATTTATCTTTAAAAATAATATCCAATGTCAAACTTAATAGATTACAACCTTTAAACATATCCAAAATACTTTTTTCTAAACTCATAGTTTATAATTTATAAGGAAGGTAAACACAATGAAGATCCTTTTTGTGACGTAATAACATTTGAATATCTTTATCATGTATTCTTTTAAAACATTATAACACACTGAATTACCATAAAACATTATAGATTACATTAATTATATATTATTCCTTATAGAATAATAGATATAATCCTTCTATAAAAAAATTTTATAAACATAATCAATGATGGAATATACAAATCATTAATCTGTTTCATGGAAGTCAAGAGTATCCAACATAATTTATCCAAATAGATCATATTTTATTCCAAAATCAATACCTTAGTATGAGAACCATATTATGGCTTATATTTCTATCAACCATATATTTTACAATAAAATTAACCTGGTATTGAGTCACTTTTTTTGGTTCCACGGAATCTTAAGTCCTTAATGAAATAGTACTGCAGTACAATCCTTATATACTCTATAAATTTTATAACATGTACATCATTAATACAATACTCAAATGAAAAGATACATTAATAACAATATTATAAATATAATCATTTATCTTCATCTTTGGTAGTATTATAACTTGATTATTATCCAATAGCAGCATTTGGGGTATACTATGATGATTTGGACATTGATCTGCGTAGTGTCCCAACTCCTTCCAGATGATACATTGTACATTTGAAACATTTTTCTTACCCTTGAAATCACGTAATTGGTGTCCTTTTTTCCACACTTATAACAATCTCCCATTATTTTAAAGCATTTACCATGGTGATTCTTTCAACAGTTATCACATATGGTAAAATCCTTCTTTCTCCTCTTCCATAAATCCATTTTTCTCTCTTCTATCATTTCCTTCTCTTACTTCCCTCAAACCCATTGGACTCAGAAAATTCTTTACATATCTTGTTAACACATGATAAAATTTCTTAATATGATGAGAACACATTGGTGACTATTTCCCTATTAAATTTTGCCTTAATAACAGGAAATATATGATCCTTCTTAATCTTTCGATCATGTGTATTGTTGGAATTCTCATTCCTTCCACTAGGCTCCATTTCTAAACAATAGAATACACTATGTTAGTTTATGAATTTCAATTCATAATTAAAAACTTGTAAAATAACTAACATAAATTGAAAAGATTATGCATATAATATGTAATCATAAAATGTTTTCATTGAGGAGGTACTCACTCCTAAATCCTTCATAATGGCTTGTAACGAAATTATGAATTATCCTAAGCATATCCCCCAGGAGTATCATAACCAAGACTGCATCAAGGCCCATTTCCATGTACCATGATACCCAAGATCAAGCTCGGAACACCTTGTTAGAGTTTTCACTCTTAAGTGAATCTGTTCCAGCGATGCCTCTACCTGCTTCTATCCAGACATGGATGTATTTCTTGGAAAATACAAAAAATCATATCATTACAAAAATTCTTGGATGTTCTTCTATACTAACCCTCAAATTCTATCTTAGGGTAATGTTCCCTAATCAATGTTTATCTAAATGATTTTCTGAGGGTTTTTTCTAAAATTCTTCTGATACCAACTGTAACGCCCAGACCCCAGAAGCCCATAGTCGATGCATTATTTTAAGAAGTTGGCACAATTACAAGGAATCAAGTCCCAAAAGGCCGATCAGTTTAGCAGTCTTGTGAAATAGATTACATACATGAACTTTACATTGAAAATTTTAATATAAAACACATCATAAATGATTATTTGAGAATTCCATTAATCTTATAGCTTAACCATTCTTATCAATCATAATACACCTCTTGGAATCCTAGGAAAATAAAACACAAGAATGGGGTGACCTTAGATACTCAGAAAGGATAACAATATAGAAGAAACATTCATAAATATGCATAAACATTTATGGCATTGTATAAGACTAAAACATAATCCTTTTAAACATAAAATTTATCATAATATGGACAAGATAAATCAAATAATTCCATTTACTTATTACAAAGATATTCTACTAGTCGAATAATCACATGTAATATCAATATCCAATTTCATAATGATGGAATGCATAATGCCGGACTTCATAACCACATAGTCAAGGACTTGTTCCAAGACAAAAAATAAGATATTGTCAAGGCCTTGTTCCAAGAGACTATTTTGTCTCATTAGATCTACCGATGCATCAAGGATCTAATAGGGTCTCCACCCATCACTTACTAAGTATAATGCATTCCTTATATGAAATGGTTTAAACATAACATAAACATTTGTTTTAAAACAAGCATAATAAATGCCAATACATTATCCATAAACCATGAATGGTATATAAATAACACATCCACAGTCAAACATATCACTCAACCATCAATACAATATGGAATATTTTTATCATAATAAATCAACTTCAAATAAGTTTAAAATCAATCAAATGATGTTTATATAGATGAAAATGATTTTTACATCTCTTTGAGAGAAATATTAACTTTTCATGAAAACATTAAAAAGTTACACAATTTAGAAATGAAGAAAGTTAAAGACATTTTTGAATAAAATTGTCACATATCACTTTGAAACATTTCAAAGAAATTAACCTTTTAAAAACCATCTTGTCCATAAAAATAATTCCTTAAAAACCATTTTGAAAACATGGACATTAATGTGAATTATTTAAAACAATAAATATTTAAACCATTTAAAATTATGATCTAGTTAAAGTGTCCCTTCCATAAAAAATTAAAATAATTCTTTCGAAAATATTTTTATGAAACCCAGATGTCAATGATAAAGAGGTCCCAGTAGTCACTCACTTAAAAACAACCTCGAATAATGAAGAGATTGTAAAATTAACCATTACCTTGTACTTTTCCTTTGTTGATTGTACATTCACCTCATGTATAATAGTTAAATCATTGTTATTAAATTATAAAAAAATAATATACAAATATATGATATCATATATAATTTTCCAATATTTCTTTGTTAATAATATTTTAGTAGTATCATCATTTAGAGTGTTAACTGATTCATTTTCCTTTATATGGTTGGTTATGTAAACCATGTTTGTTTTGGATATGATGTATTTGATTCATATATAGAGTTATATTAAAATCTTAAATATTATTTTTAATCATAAAATTAAAATTATTCTTGAATGATTACGATGGGGAATTAATCTCATTGTGTTCATGGAGACGGTATTTCGTACATATACATTAGTGACAATATCATTATATTGATGATGAAATAGTATGTAATTTGATGGTATATAATATATATATATATATAATCCTTAATATGTTACACTTACTATTTCAATTAGTTATACTCATTATTATACCCATCCAAATAATGAAGTGTTTGAATAACAAACTATACCACGACGTGGAGACAGTAAGCCGTGCATACATGCATATGGTGACATTGTCACTTATAAGATGGATAAAATAACGAATATAGTTGTACCACATCTATAATAACATCACAGTATATAGTAGTTACTGATGGTATTATTTTTGTATGTAAAGAAAAATAGACGAGGAAGTGGAAGAAGAAAAGAACTTTAATGAGGGTGGTGAAATTATAACCTCTTCTTTGGGTGTTTCCTTTTGAGTAGATCGAAATGGATCCTTAGGTTGTATTTTTAAAAAAATTATTGACTATAGGTTGATTTGAGGGAAATTTGGAGGTTATTTGGGTAGTGGTAGGCCAATCAAAATGTCTTGGGAGGTGTGATTTTGAGAGAAGGGGAAGTGCCCTTTTATAAGAGGGGTGAGGGTCACTTTAGGAAAGATTAAAAAATTAATTTATTATACAATAATATTATTTTTAATATGGATTAAAAAAAAATTATTTAGATCTTTTTTTGGTTATGGGTTGAAATCCAATCAACCAACAGGTTTTAGTCACGTTTAGGTTGCCATTTTAAACTTATCATTTAGATTTAACTCTTTGTTAAATAGATTAACTTTTATCGTGTCTTCCTATATTCGCACACTATATTGTTAATAAACTTAATATAAAATTCCAAGTGAACCTCCAGTGGTTCATTAATGACATATATAATATTATTAAATACCATTGGATAAACCTTAGATATTTATTAATATTATATCAATCAATAATATAGTATTTGTTTTGAAAACTAATTTATGTCAATTTTGACACTTTTTGGAATTTTGTTTTTTTAAGTCATAAAAACCTTATCACTTCGACCAAAATTTATCTAATCAAACTGAACATGTCATATTAACTAATAAAATTAGTGGAATTCCCCAAAATCCTAAAATTATATTTATTTGGATATTTATAGAATCAAGTATTTTAATATTTTATCAAGAAGGTAATTACTATATCATCATTGTGTCATAAATAAATTTAATTATATAATGTCTGAAAATTAAAAATAAAATAAATTTATGTAAGAAATCATTTTTGAATTCAAATGAATATTTATAGTCGAATTTATATAGAGTGAAACCCTATATTAAAATGGTTTAGTTATTAATCATTAAATTTAACACTTTTATCTCTTCTTTAAATAAAATAATAATAAATTTACTAATATAATCTAGGTAGACCAAAGAGGATAATATTTTATTCCTAAGGTTGTTTTTGGTAGAATTACACTTATCCAATAGAATTATGACATGTGTTTGGGTAATAATAATATCATTTTTACCCTTAATTACCCTATTTACTTTTAACCGTGGTAAATAAAAGTCATAAATTACTATTTCCCAAAATAATATTTTTAACTTATTGAACCAACATTTATCTACTGATTTCAATAGTGTCACTCGGACTTTTGAAATTTAACTCACAGAAGGGTTAAAATTATGTTTTATGATAAATTACAAATGCTCCTAGAAGGTGGGTATTATATATATATTTTTAAATAATTTAAATTTAATTTAATTAAATAATTAGTTAAATAAAAAGTCAGTTTTATATAATAACATAGTGTTCTTCACTATTCATAAAAAATTAATGATTTTAGAAAAATACCAAAAATTCACCCTAAGAAAATTATTATATTATGAATTCAAAAATGAATTCTATTTTACCGAACTCAAAAAACAAAATTTTCATTTATTAATTTTTAATTAATTCCCATTGTCAAACCCAAAAATTGGGTTTTTAAACACTAAAAACTATCAAAAGATGGATATGTGTTCATGTCAAATTGAAATGTGAAATTACTTATAATGACTTAAATTTTATTAAAGAATAAAAATATAATCTAATAATGCTTTAAAACTATTTAAATTCATAATATAACAATATAAATTATTTTTATTAAAAAGATATTTTCAATTAAAACATAGTATTTTTCACTATTCACCCATATATGAATGTTATCAGAAAATTAAAAAACTTCATCCAGAAAAAATTTTTACGCCCCACTTCTAAATAAGAATTTGATTTCATTAAATTGAATATATTAAAGTGTCAAATATTGGTTTTAAAAATGGTTCTCCATTAAAAGGTGGTAAAAGTGCATTTTATTTTAAAAATACTTCTTTTATCTGAAAAAAATGAATTTGTTCTTTTATTATGTCTAATAAACATAGAATATGGATGTTAAAATTATATATTGTGTATAAGATTCAAAATTTAATTAATAATTTTCATTACCACTTTTGAATGGCTAGTTTGTTAAGTTGTGGTGCGCTCAAACTCGGTGGGGCATGTAGGGTAAGCTATTGAATTACTTTAATGAGATAAATTACTATGAAATCATGGGGTGTTAAAAATAAACACATCAAAAAATATTTAAATATTTTAATTTTTATGTATTTGTTTTCTTTTATATTCTATCATTAACCGTTGTCACAAATTTTCATATAAAATGGTAAATTATTATTTTTACCACGATACCTTTTTTACGTAACATTAAGTTGACCCGAAAAACTAATTTTTACATTCTAATTATAAATATGGAATCCATTTAAGCTAATTCAATTCACAGAAATGTGGGATTTTTTAACAAATTAATTCTAAATACATGACGAAAAGTCAGGGTTTTAATGTGAAATGTTCAAAAGATTGAAATGTTTTATATATAGTTTCATAATGAAATTGATTGTAATGATAAAAAATAGTTTAAATTATAATAAAAATAGTCTAATTAAACTTCTTAATCAATTAAAATGACTATCTATTTATATATATATTAGACAAAAAAATAGTTTTGAATTAATATGAAGTATTTTTCACAATTCCATAGAAAGTGATTATTATCAGAAATATTCAAAACAATTATCCAAATTAAATTATTACATACAATTTTCAAATTATAGGTTTATATTGTAATTAATAAATTCTAATTGTAAAAAATATATATTTAAAATGGGTTATTCAATAATAGGCCGAAAAATCCTTTTTTAAAAATACTCTTTTTATTCATAAATTTAATTTTGTTGTTATATATTATCTAGAAATAATTTAATATTAATTTTAAATATTAAATTGAATATATAATTCATTTCTAAAAGACATAAATATTTATTTTTATATTTTATAGACATATTTATTTTCATTTCAGTGGTTTTTCATAAAAACACATCATTTATATTCAATGGGTTTGTATTTCCATTTCTAATTAATTCGGTAACCATTGAATAATATTAAAACATGTGTTAAACCTATTTTCTTAATTTAATTAATAATTTTCATTCCCTCCACAATAATGTCTAAGTTATAATGAACACCTTTAAATAATAATATTTAGTTGATTGTTTATGGTTGATATGGAATACCATGTATTATATTGATCACAATGTCTCTTTTTGTAAAACTCGGGGTGTTACAAAATTTTTACAGCATTACTTCCTATTATGACCAATCATTTATTAGCATCATTTTTCTTTCAAATAACTCTGTGGACTTGTTAGGAATATTTTTTTGAATGTCTTGGATGATTCTCAATGGATTAAAATTTTACAACTTAGCTAGACTCAGTTATTACTAAGTTAGATTCCCACAAGGTCTAGGTTTAATTTGTGTATACCATGGAACCATTCATATTAATAATGAATCATGGATTCCTTTTCAGATCTTAGAATATTAACTATTTTTACTATCATGAGGTGATGTCAGTACTAGGTATGCCTAACGTGTCCTATTAATATAAATTAGTAATTTCTAATTTATGAACTAGAAACATGTTCAGACACTAGCTGAGGGATGAAGAAGGTATTGGGAATTTAGGTATATTTTCATGTTATACATTATATATTCATTCTACCACCATGTTACATTTTCATTAGATGGGATGGGTATTATAGACATTATTGGTGGTCGCCCACTAGAATTTTTCTCACACCAGCATCAGGCATTGTTTGGTAACTATGAAAGATTACTTGTATGTAGGTGTTTATAAAGGGATGTATAATTCCTACGACACTTGATTTCCAATTGTGAAAGGATGTTGCTGGTATCAGATTACCAAGAAATTTCTCGGGATTTCTATGAATGTTTATGTACTTATTTTTTTTTCTAAATTTGGTTTTGTATGTATGTATGTTATATTGTTTCTAGGTTTTATAGATTTCTAGTGATGTGACATATATAATCATTAGAAATTGTATATTATTCGAGTTATTTATATTATTATTTACCTGTCTCTTTCCATTATCTATTCTGTTAACTTATCGGTTCTACTATTTACCTATGTTTATAATTATCTGTTATATTATACTCAAGTAAAGAGGGAATAATATCCCCACAAACACACCCTATCCCCTCACTTCTAGTCGATATCCTTTGGCTTTGGGGATGATGCGCTGGAGGCCATGTGGCCCATCGGGCTCGAGGAAACTATTAAGTAGATTTTGGGTCTAGGGCATCACAAAGTGGTATCAGATAAGTTTTATATTCACTATTTACTCTTTTGAGTCAACATATTAGTGATTAAGAACGCTTGTAACATTTTCACAATCAGTGCTTGGGCATTAAGAACCCATGTTCAGGGTAAAAAGTTTGATTCCTAAAATTCAATTATTGTTTTAGTTTTTTACTACTATAGTTGATATCATTTCACTATTGGGTGACACACATGCTATGTGGTGTTTTTGATTACTCTTTACATTGATTTTCTATTTTTTCTTCTGCCTGCTAGTATAATGGGAAAGATCATTACTACATGAATCATATTAGTTACCTATAATTTACATGTCATGCATATTTCCATACCATATATGTTCATTTCATGGATTTACATATATTTTTATTCTTGTGGATGATGTGTGATATTTTCATTGTTTATATATTTTCAGTACTTCTACAGGGTTTGATTGAATGGTTTTAGGTAACCATAGATTAGGGGTTATCAGTCAATGTTTGTTATAATGAGTAATTTACTAAATCAAACCTTCAATTAGAAACTCAAATCGGTTTCATTTTCAATTATATTGTGTATCATTAATGATTCATGGTTAATTGAAGTCTATTTTAAATGAACTTTTTTCACGTTATAAGAAAATGAAAAAATAAAAGTGTAATGGTTACACTTCCTTATCCCATATTTTCATGTTTAAGAAAGTTATAAGAGTGTATATAGTAATTAAATGTCATATGAATGGAAACAGTTTATTATAAATGATGAGGCATAGTACTATTGACACTTCATCTACTAGAACCCCTGAACCTAATATATGAGAACTTACCGATACATGTCCGTAAAAGTAGGTGGTTGGGGTAGTATGCATTTAATAGTGAGTTTCATGCATTCATCTTCTACTAGTGATTCTATCTAAATTCTTTTTTTTCTAAGGAATGTGCTTGGAATTTGTAGAAAAATGTTGTGATGATTCCCTCATGTCGTATTCCAGGAAAGTGGTGATAAACATTCTCCAGATGTGTTGGTTCATGAGACACCATGTCATACCAACGGCTGTAGCAAAAGAGGCACCAAATTTGGTACACGATATAGGGACTGATTCACTAGTCAGTGATAGTTTTCTATGTTTGATTCAATCCATGCATGGTTCTCTATGAGTTCCATTTGAATGGAAAATTTTACTCGTGAGTTATAACTGGACCATCCTCCCACCTTTTTGGGGATGACGGTTCATAGGCTAATGAGTATCAGATAGTGGAAAACCTATCTATATTTTACCATTTAAAGACTCCTATATATTAGATGTTCAAACATTCAACTTATATGATGCATGATTTGTCCATGCACTGGTGGGAAGTGATTTACCCGGATGGTCCACATTAGGGGAGGTTATGGGTTGATTTTTGGATGGTTTTTTATTATCATTTATCTCTTCATAAATTGAGAGCTCACAGGGATAGAGGGTTTGTTAATATCAAGTAGGGTTCTATTTTAGTTATGGTATATTCAAAATGTAAAATGGAGTTGTGTAATTTTACCCCAATTCAAACATGTGATGCAATTTCACATAATAGATGCCTACAATATGTGCTATATTATTCTATCCATAATCAGGTGAATGTATTTTTTCTACAGAATATCATTTAAATCATAAATCATTCCCATATCAGTAAGAAAAATCTAAGGGATGTTGGTTGTACCAATAGTATAGTACTCATGACACGTTTGTAAAACAGTTCATCTGGTGGAATGAAGTGTTCCCTTGACATTTCTCATCTAGTAAATGCTATCCATAGTACCCATATAGGTATCCCTATCGTGTTTCACTAGTGTGGATGTATGGGGAATCTAAATGCTCACTATGATAAATACCCACTAAAGTGTCAGGCTTTCATTGATATGCAGAATTATCAGCATTTCTATCAGACCATTCAATCAGTTTCCAGTGGAATATGATCTTCACTAGCTCCCACTTTATGGTTAGATTCTTTTACACCACATTATGTTGGGAGTTTGAGTAGCATCGACCAGACTAGTTGAGGATGTGGTTGTGGCTGTAGTATTCAGACACCTGAACACCAGTAGCACCAGTAGAACAATATTGCTCATGGTAGTCTAGATATTTCTCATGGATGTATATTAGACTAGATGCATGATTTATAGCCAATACATAAGGAGCAAGCTTTGGGACCATCTATAGTATGAGTTTCTATTCTAATAGCATGCACTATAGTATTTGTTTTATCTGGTATAGGTGTTTCACACTCATTTATCTCTTTATCTATAGTGAAAAACCTTGGGATGGAAATACAATGTTACTACTGTGTATTTACTATACCAACACCATTATGGGTATGATCATAGGGCATGTGATAGTGTATGGACCATCCCATTATGGTTGATAGTTACCATTTCTTATGGAACCTACATGTTCTCGAGATTAAGGGCTTTTATGTAATTATAAGGATATATTAGTTGTTTCTATTTCATGCCTTTATAAACTAATATCATGAAAGTGTATTGTTCAAGTCAGCTGAGGGAAATATTTATCTTCATACAGTTTTTGTGTGATGTATGATATAGAGAAGATATACAAAAGCATCATGGTATTGGTTGCATGTCTGCCCATATTTCCAATCTCCTATTGGGGGATCAAGGTTTATGACCTGATTAATTCTATCTAGTAGTAGATTGTTTCATGGTTTTTTTAAAATAACTCTTCTAGATTACATCCTGAGAGTGAGTTAGTTTTTAAGATCAATCGTGTTCCAAGAGAAGTTATAGTATCAATTTTTCCATAAAGGAAGGAACCTACTGAGATTCAGAAGATCAAGTGGTAGTTCGTTGAATTTGAGGTGAAAGCTTTTAAAAATCACTACACTTAACATTGTGGTTCACCTATGATTTTAACCATGAATCCGGATATGAAACATTAATTATGAATGGATTATAGACAATTGAAGCATCTATTGATAAAAAAACACATAACTACATCCTCAAATAGTTAATATATTTGACCATTTTTGAGGAGTTATGGTCTTCATTATGAATGACCTGAGATCATACTATCATTGTCTGTGGTCTAGGAAATCCTTTATACCTCATATAATATTCCATATAAGGTATTGTTTTTATGAGTAACTAGAAATTTTTTTGATATTATGAATGTTTGAACAATTTCCATGGATCTGATGAATAAGATGTTCCAAACCTATTTGGATCCTTTTGTCCTAGTCTCTGGGGAAGGCATATTGGTGTATTATCACACTCGTAGAAACCATTTTATCACCTTCAGATTACTCTATGTACATTTAAAAAGCCTTAGATTTATTCTACGATTTATAAGATATACTTATGGAAAAAATTACTTATTGGTTAATATTATCTCAGAATTAGTAGTCTTTGTTGAAATAAAGAAGGTGAGTGTGGTGGTTTCCTAGGAGCTACCCATGAATGTGTTTTATATACATTATTTATTTGGGATTGTTTTATATTACATGAATTTCATATAGTAAATCCCACACATTTCTTAACATATAATTTATAATCAAAATAATTGTCTTAATTTCAAATTGTTATAAGCTTGTGAGAAATCCTTTCAGGACATGAATGGGAGGCCAGTCTCAGCATCTATTTAAATTATTTCATCGCCTGGGAGAGGATATATTGTCTTCTATGATGAATTATTCTTATCTATTGGATTAGTGTTGATGTAAGAGAATATATTCATTACTTATAGATCTAATTAGTTGGTGGAATCCGAACAAAAATTACCCAACATATGACCTTGAGCTAGAAGTAGATTTTCATATCATACATTTCTGGATACAATATCTATGGGGTGAGTGCTTTGTGGAGTACACAGAACAAAATAAAATCAAATATATCTTTTCAAAACATAAATTAAGTCTCAGACAATGTATATGGGTTGGATGTCTTCATTCCATTGATTTCAAGCTATCTTATATGCCTGGAAAGTACAATATAGTCACTCATGTGCTGATTCGGAAAACTCAAGAACAATCCATATGAGAATCCATTTTTGATTGAATGTTAATTCCCTTATTTTATAAGCTACACCTAGTGAATAATGATAGTAATGATCATTATTAGATCAGGAATGCTCGGTTATTGGTGAGGGTATATTAGGAGCGGACCCGACATTGGATTGGTCTGTGGACAAAGACAACATCCTGTATATTCAAGGATGTGTTTGGGTTCCTAAGGATATGAGGTAGGAGTTAATGTGGGATTCTCATGCTTAGTAATAGGTAGTTCATCCATGCACCTCCTACGTGTATCACGATATTTGACATCTTTATTGGTGGCCTATAATGAAACATTATATACAAAGCATTATTACTAGGTGTTCCACCTATCATCAGGTGATGGTGGATCACTAGATACCTGTAGAATTGTTACAACCACATCCATTCCCGATAAGGAAATTATAAGATATTTCAATGGACTTCATAGTCATCGTACCTTGGTCACCCAGTGGTGGGTATTTTTTATGGGTAGTCATTGAATAACTAACGAACACATCCCACTTCATTTATTTTTGGGATACATTCTCGGTTCATGAGATGGGATGAATGAATGTCTATGAGATCATAAAAATACATGGGTTCAGTCATATTATCATATCTTATAGGGATTCTCGTCTCATGTCATGATTCTTTAAGGGGTTGAAGAAGACTATGGGTACAAAGGTTCTTCTAATCACATCTGTTCAAACTCAGGCTGATGGAATGTCAGAACAAATTAGACGTGTTCTAGAGGAAATTTTATGAGCTTGTGTCCTTGATTTCATATGTTTATTTTAGAACCATATACCTCTCAGAATTTTATCTGATAATAATAGATTTCAAGATATATTTCATTTGAATACATTTGAGACCTTATATTTTTGGATGTTTTTTTCACCTCTATACTTGGTAGAGGCTTGTGAGAGAGCCCTACTAGGTCGATGTATGGTTCATGAGACTTAAAATTAGGTTCAAATGGTTAGGAACCATATTTCTAGTGTTCAACTTGATATAATTCTTATATCTATCATCATCAACAACCCCTAGATAATGATTTCACTGATTATGATTTACTTTGGCTATCACCTAGGAAAAGGCATAGATAGTTACAGAAGAAAGGGATGTTTTCAACTATTTACGTAGTTCCTTTTGAGATTCTTGAGAGAGTCAGGTTGGTAGACTATCAGTTGCTACTAGATCAATGGTACTATGCCACATATGACATATTTCATGTTTCACAACATCTCTGATAACATCATAACACATATCGTTCCTCTGATCCCAAATATTTTGAGTTAGATACTGATGCTACCTTTGAGGAGTATCCAACACTCTTCATTAAATATAGAATGGAGCCTATCCGAGGAAAGTTTGCACATCCCATATGGGTTCTTTGGAAGTAAGATTCCGAGCAGGACGAGACTTAGGGGTTAGAGGAAGACGTACATGGCTAGTGGATAGAGTTATTCTTAGAATGTATTTCACCACCCTTGGAAGGTGAACTAGAGGATGTGATCCTTTAGGTGTGGAAGACATTAAAAACCCAATTTTCACTACGGTTTGTATCCATTAAATTTTTCTAAAAATCATTATTTTGGACCTAATATGTATGCCTAATGAGTTAGTAGAGGTCCCAAGGGGTTCTAGGGATTTTTCAAAGATCAAAACCCATATTTTTTGGGGAAATTGACATGTCACGCAATTATGGAAAACCATGTCGTTAAGACACATGGTTATATCAGACAATTTGGATGGTATCCATTTTCATGTAGAGACATCTCACATAGTTGGTGCACAATTTCTCAAGCTAGGTGACATAACTGTGTTGTACACCCCTTATAAAAAGATATGATGCATGGTTGGCACACAATGTGGAAGGTTGTCTAACCAAAATATACACAAGCTAAATTTTGGGTGACTTTACTATTTTATAATTAATGATCTAATAAAATTATCCCTTACACCTTATTTTGAACTCCAGTAGTATGAAAATCCAATTTTCCCATTTTGGGGATTTTTAAGTCACAACATAGGGGTAAATATATCTCCTTAATTTGGTATTTTTTCATTCTTATGTCCATAATGTTGGATGTGTTTGATTCATTCATTGTCTCTATTTCTCTTGACGAAGTTATCAAGGTGTATGAATTTTTACTAATTTCCAAAATAAAACCCATTTCAAGAATAAAAAGAGGCTAATACTAGACATGGAGAGTAATAAAATATTATGGTGGGTGGTCTATATTTCATATGTTAGTTTCATTGATTTTGGAGTAGTTGTGTGGGGCTCAATGATTTCATTGGTTTCCGTTTATTGAATTTATATGCCATGATAAAATTAATTAAGACTATATGGTTATGATCATTACATTAAAGAGATTTATTTTTTGGATGTTACACCCAGAACTCCTAACACCCCATTTGGGTAACATTTCATAATTGAGTTTTTAGTGCTTTGAACAGTTTTTAGCCATTGTTCAGGTGTTCCCGAGCATGACCAAACTAATTGGTAGCCTCCTTATATTAATTACATATTGAGTTCTTAAGGTGTAAAAATTTTGTGACTTTTCACTTCAACTTGTCCAACCTGATGTAAGTGAAAAAATGTCTGTGATCGATATAAATGATACTATAGATAAAACATGTATGTATATGACGAGATTATTAAATGTAAATTAATTTTTGGTTTCACATCGGTAGCACATCATTAAATATCAATGGAAGGAACTAGAGGAAAAGCTATTAGTTAAACTTGATTTTAATGGTTTTAATTAAAATGTCTCATGCAACTTGTCATTGTCTAACAAATGAAACGAAATGATTTTACCATGTGAATTTATTAATGTCATAAACATCATACGACCAAATCAATTGTAATGATTTATATTTATGGTTCCCCCTTATACACTTAATCCTTGAAATAATCATAGGATGGATTTACTCATGTTATCTCATAGATTCTTGAGGGAATGCCTTGGTTACTTTAGGATATAATTCCAACTCAAGGATGCAGGTTGCCTTGGGTAGGGCCTTCTTGGGAACATGATCCTTATCATCCTCTAGATTCCTAGTATGACACCGTAATCTCCCTTCATTATTATTATATGATGACTTTTATAAAATTCTAGGATCCATAATTGACATGTAGGTTCCATGGTTATAGACCATTTGGCATATTCATTTCTTACCCACGTTTTACCTTGTAATAACTCTTTGGACTTGGTAGACATTTTTTTATTGAATTTACTGGATGATGATCCTTGGTTTTATCTCCTACAAATTATCTAGACAGTGATATTACTGAGTTAGTGTCCCTTAATATCAATGTTTCCATGGTTAATAACATATAACCTCTTCATATTAATTATCAATTATGGTTTCCTTATTACATATTTGAACCTTCAATATTTATATTATCATGAGGTGATATCAGTTCTTGTTATGCCTCATGCGGCATAATAATATAAACTTTTTTAAAAAATAGTTTATGAATATGTTACATGATTGGAAATTGGTCAAGTTATATATATGGAAATTGGGTAATTAGTTACATGGAACCTACTTACATTATATATGCACTCTTTCACACTATACAATTCTATTACACCTTCCATATTTTATAGACACCATTGGTGGTTGCCCACTGATATTTATCTCACACCCTCTTTGGGTGGTGTTTGGTACTAGGGGTAGATTAAATATAGGTACTTTTTGGTAAAGGAAAGCTTAATTTATTTAGAAACATGATTTCTTTCTATTATAGGATGAAGCTGGAAATAGATGAACGAGAAGTATATTGAGATGTCTGGGATAGTTTATGTATTTTCTTTTTACTGCATTTGTTTTTTCATGTATTCCTTCTATTTTTTATCCATATTTTCTAGGTTTCTAGTGACATGACATATATAATTATCATCTATTTTATGTTATTCGTGTTATTTTGGTTATTATTGATTTGTCTCTTTCCACAGTGTATTCAGATTAATTTTTACTTCCTCTATTTTCCGCTGTTTTTAATTATTTTTCATTATACACTATGGTAATGAGGGTATTGTCTACCCAAATACACACCCTAGACCATCATAGGTATTTGAAAGACACTGCTATTCATGGATATGCATAGTTGGAAATGTGGCCCACCCAGATTTCGACACCAATTAAGGGCATCTATGTCTGGTATGTCACACCCTGAATGAGACACAAGATTATACACCCTCCCCCTCAACGAAATATTTATATATTATCCTTTGAACCCTGATATAATAGAATATCATAAATTTCTAGAAGGTCCTATAAAAAATAGTTTGGACGATTTAGTAACCCCTAGGATACACCCTAAAGGGATGATTATTTTTATAGTTCCTTGTGACTTCATTAAGCACATATCAATGGAAGAAGCAACAATAATCATTGGGGGTATAGTACCTATTATTAATTTTTAGTTTCAAGTTCAGGGTGATCATGGGTTTTATGGATTCTAATATTTTTTATTATATATATTAATCATTGCATATTCCCTATAAGCCTAAAAAATGTACATTAAGAGTAAAAATTAATAATGCAATGAAGACAATACGGAATCATTGGATAAATATAGGGTTTTATCCATTATAGAAGGAGTCCAATAATGGAAGGGGGTGCGATGAAATCAATGAAAAACCTTGATGATACCATCATATATGGATTAATAAAACATAGTGACATCAATAATAAATTATACGAAGAGGATGTAAATGGAAATATACTACATTTAAATGATATTGGATACAATAATATTCAAACCATAACAAAAATAAATATATTTATAGATATGGAAATCCCAATTTATATATATTATATATAAACACACCAGATAACATAAATAAATTGATATATAGATGTTTTGTAGAAGTTCTGGGTGACATTTTAAGGAACCATCCATTAGAAGATTCATGGAAAGTCTAGAGTGAACATCACAGTGGATAATATTATAACATAAAATTCTAGATTCGTAATAAAAAATTTGTAGTGGAATTAATGTTGAGAAAATCCATCAATTACATAATCTAAATAAATTTATTATAATATTAAGAGGTACATCAAGTGAAGAACCCATCATATGAAATGTGGGGTGATCAGTTAGGAATAATGATTTAGAGTAGGGATGACGATGATGAATATCTTAGACAAAGTCAACTAGGAACTATATTGGATGAAGATAAAGGGGAGAATAATGATATTTGGTACAAATTTGGTGGATGTATAGAATAGAAAATGGGGAAGGAATATCATATATGTGGAATTATAATGATGGGTCTTAAACTAATTATTGATTGTAGATTATTGATATTTATTATAGATGTTTACATAACATATGATATTATTTTATTACTATATAGGAGATGATAAATGTAGTTAATAAAAATTTAAAAAATTATATCAAAACATATTCTTTGTCTTGATTTTAAATATAATTACTGAAAAAAAAACTTATTATAAATTATAAACGAAAGAATTAAAAAACAAAATATTTGTTTATTTTTCAATGAAAAATGATAATAAATTAATTTAATAAAAACTTTTATCAAAAATATAATGAAATATATTTTTTATTTTATGTTTATATATTAATTTCATTCTACCAATTATAGTAAAATATAACAATAAAATCATTATATAACATATATTATAAAATATTTATTATTATTTCTAAAATACATTTTCAAATATATTTATTTAGATAAATGTTTAAATTTAAAGAAAATGTCATGTGAAAAATATTATATACACAAATATATTTCTTTTAAAAAAGTTTCAAAATATTCATTGTTATTTTTTTCAAATTTTCAAATCACATAATTCTATATATAATAGTTTGTAGAAAATTATAAAAGTATAAAGAATCATAAATGTTATATAATGGTTGAGAATGATGATTGAATTAAAAATGTATTTTGACCTCCTATTATTGGTCATATAGGAATCTAAATGATCAATAAAAATGAAACTATTTGAGAAACAATGATGAATACATGAACAATTCAAATATTAAATAATTAGTTACCCAAAAGAGCTTCATAATGGTGGATTTTTTTAATTCATTATAATGTTAACATATATATAGGACAATATTAAATATTTTTATGGACATGAATTAATCATTATCTTATATGAAAAATTTAATGGTTTGAATAGAAAAAGTGTGAATATTAATTGTTGGAATAACAATGGTTGATTGTTGAAATATATATCCAAAGGTGTTGAAATAATTAGAAAACAATGAAATTTATATTTATTAATTATTTAAAACACTTCCCATAGGATATCATCAATTTCATACAATATCTTAAAACATCACATAAGATAAATTGTTAAAGATAAAATAATTTAATTCCATCATAATTGTAATCATCCTAAATAAAACCCATATTAAGAAAAGCTCATCAGAAAAAATAATAAATATAAAAAGTTTAAAAAATAATCAAATCCACCGGATTAAATTATAATATAATTTGATTTCACTATTTCCCAATTTCATAATATAACCAGTTAAAATTTATAGATGTTAATACTTTTTAAATTTAAAACTAGATTATTATATTATATAATATGTTGAAAATCAATCTCAACAATCCCTTAAAGCACTATAGGTGAAAACTAATTTTATAAAGATTTTTTTTACCTATCATTTTTATATTACTAAACATTAAATTCACTATAAAAAACATCATTATCATCATGTAAATCCATAGTAATATCATTATTCCATGTTATTATACACTTTATGTAAATTTAATAATAAATCTCCCAATTTGACTTATTCCTAACCTACATTATGTGTCACGACCCATCCTCGCGGCCCGTGCCGTGACTACCCCAAGCCCTCCTTCCATAGGCCAAGGGCGGGCGACTAGCACCAAAGGCGTAAATCCAGATAAAAGGGAAGGAATTTCCTTTATAAAGTAAACAAACACCACATAGTACGCAAGCTGAAGTAAACACTATGTAAACTGAGTAAAAAAGTAAGTGTTGGAATGTAAATGGGCCAGAACACAAACCCAACTGAAAGTAAAGTACAAATGAAAAGAATGTACAGCAGTAGAAAAGCAAAGAAGCAACACCGAGCCATCCACTGGAATTCCCACCTGATGGTTGGGTAGAGATAGTCTCCTTAGCTCTTGGGGTCCGGCTGTTCGCTCTATATACATCCCATCCAGTGATCCTCCTCAAGGTACCGTCCAGCTCAACCAGCCTCCACCTCGATCAGCGATGTCGGTCGTCTGCATCCAATACAACGTAGTGTTGGCATAGCCCATTCAGGGGTGGGTATATGATACTTAGTAGGGACCCCGAGACTCTCGAAGGTCTCCCAGAATCCACGAAGAATAAACCACAAATAAAAGATACAATCACGAAGTATCAATAAACTTTACTTAGGTATATTACTATATATATATCTAAGTCAACAATTATAGTTCTGCTCCAACTCACGTGCCCATGTTCAACCCAGTCCACACAGGAATGTACAACCCAATCCACATAGGAATGAACAACCCAATCCACACAGGATAGCAAGTCAATCATATAGAAGATAATGGTTGAAAGTCAAGACTCAGCTCACACATGTATACTATTAATAAAGAGGGGTGTAGATGATAGATGTAGCCTCTGAATCATCTCCCCTGCGGAACCCACATAGGATCCATGTACAGAAGTCATCGCTGCCAGACCCACGTAGGATCCAAGTACAGTAACTCTCACAGCCGAACCCACGTAGGATCCAAGTACAGTCGTCATCGCTGCCAAACCCACGTAGGATCCAAGTACAGTCGCCATCACTGCCAAACCCACGGAGTATCCAAGTACAGTTTTCCTCGCTGCCGAACCCACGTAGGATCCATGTACAGACGTCATCGTCATCGCTGTCGCAGCCAGCTCTAGGGTTCCTGCACACAACACGCTCGATTCCGGTAGAGTCCTCTCCACGAGCCAAGGGGTTGATACATCAACAATCACGAATTCTAGAGTTGATGTATCCAAAAGTTCTGTCTCATCAATATGAACTCAACATGATAGACAGTGCGTAAATCAGACGCCTGGTCTGAGAGTTATTGGCCTTTTCGTCCTAGGGGCACAGTTGGTTTTTAAATTAAAACCAACCCGACCATAAACCAGATGTGTCCAATCCTCGAGCATTGTAATCCAAAATAACATTC
This sequence comes from Viscum album, assembly GCA_963277665.1. Taxonomy (NCBI): domain Eukaryota; kingdom Viridiplantae; phylum Streptophyta; class Magnoliopsida; order Santalales; family Viscaceae; genus Viscum; species Viscum album. The sequence continues at coordinate 487,040,621 of OY728153.1, read as the reverse complement.
TCACTAAGAGGAATTCATCATGATCTACGTCACGTCATTCATATGTCCGGTCGATATGTTATAGGCCGCTCCAAGGGCCCGGTTGGTTTCAGGTTCGAACGAACCCGACCATACCTAAATTTTTTCGAAATCTTGAGTGTAATATACCAAAACGACCGTCTCGATCCAAGGATACCAACTCAACTAATGGTGTATCGATCAGAGGTCTGTAGCCCATGATATGGTCGTTTGAACGAATCTGTCTGAAAATAGGGGGTTCGGGCCCGGTCCGACCTAGCCCGATACCCCCTGGGTCAGCCCCAACCTGGTCCACCCGACCCGGGTCCGGGTCCAGCACACTTGGGCGCGGCCCGGCCCAGCTGTCGCGGCATGACCCGGCGCTTGCGGCCTGGCCCTACGCGGGGGCCCCAGCCCGGCGAGGACTGCCCGGCCCGCGCGGCCCGCAGCTTGGCTTGGAAAGCGGCCGTGGTTCGGCTCAGCTCACGGCCGAGCGGAGTGTGAGGGGGGGATGCCCCCTTAATTTCCTAAATGACCAGCCTTAATGGTCGGCCTTTGTATCTGCGAGACCCTTTGGGTCACGCATCCAGGTGGCGTCGGCGGCCCGCTTAGCCGACCTCCCCTTTTGAAAAACTGTCGCGGCCCGACGGCGCCGCGCCACTCCACCGCGGCCCGCCCCAGCTGCAACACCTTCGTACCCCGGCACGGCATGACTGTGCCACACTTCTCTGCCGCGGCCCGCTCCTGGCCATGGCCTCCTTCGGTCTCACCGGTGCGACGCGATAGTGCCGCGCTCCTCCGCCACGGCCCACTCTGACCGATGTCATCTTCGTCCGCACGCGGTGCAACAGCATCGTGTCGCCTCCATTTCAAGCCATAATGAAGATCAACAATAAAAGGGGAGGAGGATCGACCATGTTTGGGCGGTCAGATCTCCTCCCATTATATCGATAACATGCATCCAAACATTAAACAATTAAGATCGTTAAATAATACTTGAATGAAGAATTAACCCGTACCTCAACTTGAGAAGTTTGATCGCTTGACGAAGGAAAGAGATGCTTTCGTTGTTCGGTTGATGTTGTCGTAGAATGACGACCTCACTTCGTCAACGTCGAGAAGAAATAAGCTGAGGTTGGCACCAACATTCTTCGCCTTCTTCAACGAAGAAGATGAAGTTACCCAAGAGTTTAGATCTCTATCTCCCAATATCTTCACACAACAACTAACCCCCAAAATAAGATAAGACTTATCTTATTTTATTACTTCAAGTCATTCATTACAATTTTTAAATTCAAACATATAACTCACTTCATTGATTAAGCTTGAGTTGTCTAATTAAAGGGGTGTTATGTTGGCATGCTTAATGAGGGAGAGATGGAGGAGTTACTCACATAAAGGGGTAGTTAGGGAGTTAAAGGAATGTGAAGGGGTGGGGATCGTGTGGGACCCACCTCAAAAATATCCTTAAATTGGTAGTTAGGGGCTTGTGGGTCCCACCCCACCTACCCCATGTAGGATAAAACCATTAGTTAATGTAAATAAAATTGTACCACAATTTTATTTACTTCACATTTTAATACTCAATTTTTAACAACTTCTCCCGAGCAAATGCAACTATGGGGAAGGATCTCTTAAGAAAAAACTGTCACTACGATTTCATCGGTGACCTCGGATTTCGATACCAATCACAGGTTCAAATGTTAGAACAACCCGGTCTTTCGTTCACTAAACGTACCCGAGCTAAACATCGGAATTTGATTCCGGGCACACCGAGCCGCGGAATCAGGTTCTGTCAGAAACTGTGTACTCGTAAAATCCCAAAAAAATTAAGAAAAAAAATTTCCTTAAAATTTACATGTCTTTACATTACTACCGCCTCAGGGGTTTACATCCCTGTAAAGATACATCACAAACTAGGGAAAAAATGAGGGTATTGTGCACGCATCTGAGCCTCCCGCTCCCATGTTCTCTCCTAGAGGATCCCGTGCTGCCACCTAATGCACACTAGAGGAATTGAATGTCCATGTGGGACCCGCTCCGGTTGATCCTTGATCTTCACCGGGACCTCCGCAAAAGTCGCCCATCATCATTGTCCAGCTCCCCATGGTCAATGATATGTGTCGGGTCGTGCACGTAACTCCTCAACTGAGATACGTGGAAGACGTCATGGACCCGGTGCAACTAAGGTGGAAGAGACAGGTGATAAGGCACCTCACCTATCCTGCTGAGAACCTGGAATGGACTGATGAAGCGTGGAGATAACTTTCCACCCTGTCCAAATCTCTATAATCCACGATGAGGTGAGACCAGTATGAAAACATGGTCTCCATCCTCGAACTCAAGTGGTCTGCACCTCCTGTCAGCATAGGACTTCCGTCGGCTCTAAGATGTCCTCATCCTCTCCTGGATGATCCGTACCTTCTCTGTCATGGCCCGGACCATCTCTAGTCCTATAAGTGTGGACTCCCCCGGGTCTATCCAGCACAGTGGTGATTAGAAAGGTCGGTCGTACAATGCCTCGTATGGTACCATCTCGATGGTGGAGTGGTAGTTGTTGTTGTACGCAAACTCCTACAAGGGTAGTTGATCCTCCCAAATGTGACCAAAGTCAAGGACACGTGCACAGACCATGTCCTCGAGAGTCTGAATGGTCCTCTCCGTCTGACCATCCGTTTGTGGGTGAAAGGAGGTGCTCAGGCATAACTGTGTCCGAAAAGCCTCCCGTAACACCTTCTAAAGATGGGAAGTAAAGCGAGAATCACGATTGGAGATTATAGATAATGGCACACCATGAAGCCGTACGATATCCTGAACATATAGGCATCTCAATCTCTCCACTGACCCCTGCTCTCTGATGGGTAAGAAGTGGTCCGACTTGGTGAGTCGCTCTACGATCAGCCAGATGGAGTCGTGTCCTCTGGAAGTACGTGGATGTCCCATCACGAAATCCATAGATATCCCGTACCACTTCCACTCTGGGATCTCCAAGGGCTCTACGAAGCCTGCTGGTACCTGGTGCTCCGCCTTCACCTACTGGCAGGTGAGGCATCATGAAACAAACTCTACCACAACCTTCTTCATACCCAGCCACTAGTGATGTCACCTGAGATCCTGGTACATTTTTGCCACTCCTGGATGTACCGATAATGGGGAAGTGTGAAACTCTCTCAGCACCTCCTCCTGCAATGCAACTAGAACCATGGTACGTCCTCTGAAAAGGACGACGTGCTACCCTCCAACAGAGAATCCATCAAGTGCCTGTCCTGAGGATATTTATGCACGTCGCGTCTCACAGTCAACGTTCCCACACTGCGCCTCTCTAACTCGCTGAAGTAGTGTAGGAGTGATTATGAGGGACTGAACAATGGCTGCCCCATCTCTATCCACAAAGGATATCTTCAATGCGGTTAACTGCTATGTTTCCTCTCCATGTAGCTAGATGCCCGTCCTCTAGCTGAGATCATCGGCTACTACGTTCCCCTTTCCAGGAGTATAGACCATCTCAAAGTCATAGTCCTGGAAGAACTAGAGCCTCCATCGTTATCTCAGGTTCATGTCCTTCTGTGAGAAGATGTACCTGAGACTCGGGTGGTCATAATAGACTGTAATGCAATCACCTATCAGATAGTATTGCCGTATCTTCAAAGCGAAGACCACTGCTGCGAACTCTAGGTCATGGGTAGCGTAGTTCTGATCATGTTGTGTCAACTGTCGTGTTCCAAAAGCTATAAATTCCCACTCCTGCATCATGAAACACCCGATTATTTACCCTAATGAATCACAGTAAACTATGTACCCTACTCCCTCCTCTGATAGTCTAAAGATGGTTGCACTGGTCAATCTTTTTCTCAGCTCCTGGAAGCTCTGCTGATATCTATCTGACCACACAAAGGGTTTCCCCTTCTTCATCAAAGTTGTAAGCGGTGCTGCAACTCTGGAGAAGTCTCGAAAAAATCTCCGATAGTACCCAGCCAAACCTAGGAAACTCCACACCTCTATCACACTCCTGGGTGTCTCCCAATCTAGCATTGCCTCGATCATCATAGGATCCACCACATCTCCCGCCTCGGAGATGACGTGTCCCAAGAATTAGACATCTCGAATCCAGAACTGGCACTTTGAGAGTTTACCATAAATCTGGTTCTCTCAAAGTGTATCTAGTACAACCCGCAAGTGGTAGGCATGCTCCTCCTCAGTAGTCGAGTAAATCAATATGTCTTCGATGAAGACTAAAACAAATCGATCGAGGTAAGGCTGGAAGATCCTGTTCATGAGACTCATGAACAGTGATGGAGCATTGGTTACGCCGAAAGGCATAACCAAGAACTCATAGTGGCCATACCGACACCTGATGGTCATCTTCTGTACATTCTCGTCTCGAACTTGGAGCTGATGATAGCCTGACTAGAGGTCTATCTTTGAGAACCATCGTGCTCCCTTGAGCTGATTGAAGAGGTCGTCGATCCTCAGAAGTGGATACTTTTTCTTCATGGTCACCTTGTTCAAGCGACAGTAATCAGTACACAGTCGCAAGCTCATGTTCGCCTTCTTGGCGAACAATATCGGGGAATCATAGGGAGAAACACTGGGTCAGATGAATCACTTTCCCTGCAAGTCCTCCAGCTGTACCCGTAGCTCTCGAAGCTCAGTGGGAGCCATCCGATATGCTGGAGTAGATATCAGGGCTATCCCAGGGTACAGGTCAATATAGAAGTCTACCTATCTGTGAGTAGGTAGTCTTAGAATGTCTTCCGGAAAACCGTCCTCATACTGATCCACCACAACATGAAAACTCGGACTCCGCCCATCAACTGCCCCTAGGATAAAACTAGCCAACTGATGGTTGATCGGTTTTCCTCTCCTCTATGTGAGTCCATCCTGTGCTACAAAGGCTCCCTTCTCACCGGTGAGGTTGAACCTTCTCCCATCGGTGCAAACATATCACACATTGCGCCTAATACAGTCGATCTGAGCATGGACCGTAGATAACCAATCCTTGCCCAAGTTGAAGTCATACAGCCTCGACACCGCTACAAGAAGATCCCAACTGAAGCTCTCACCTTTTAGAGTTAGCTCACATTGGCAGCACCATTGTGTAATCATCGAGTCTGCTCCCGAAGGAGTCTCTAGATGTAAGGATCAAGACAAGAGCTCCGTCAGAATCTTCGAGCTCCGAACAAGGGCAGCAGCAATGAAAGAATGACTCGCTCCTCGGTCTATAAGAACTTTATCAAGGGTGGAGTAGACATAGATAGTACCTCGAATCATCTCACGTGCGTTGTGGTCATAGGCCTCCACTGCCTGAAGCTGAGCCTGTCTCTGTCCACCAACTCCCTATGGTCGGGGGTGGACCTCCTGGTGGTGGTGGTGGTAGAGCCTAAAAGCATCGCCCACCACCTACTCCTCGGCCAGCTCCTCTTCCTCGTCTACCTGCTCCCTGAGGACCTCCATGGTCGAACCAATGCCTCTTCCTGGGTGGCCCCTCAACCGTCTGCTGCTCCACTACATGGCGGGTCGGGCAGTCAAGAGCCATGTGCCCTTCCCTCTGCATGGATAGCACGGTCTGCCTCTCGAATGACTGTCTCTACTACGTGTTCACCGTACATCTGAACCAGTGTCCTGAGGTCGTCCACCTGATGGTCTAGTCCACTTGGACCTCTACGATGTGTGTCTACTACCAGCTGCAGAAGAATCCGCTACGTGTCGCTCTGCGGTAGGCCTCGCTGCTGGCGTAGGCTCAGCAAGGAATCTCTCCACAAGAAGGGGTCACTCCCGTAATCTTTCCAAGGACGGAATGATGAGGGAGATTATCGATGCCCTGATCTCATGCCTCAGTACCTGCCCAAAGTTCTGGACCCAGAATAATGGGTCACATACCATGTCTGTGGAGTAGCGCAAGAGATCGGTAAACCTTGCCGAGTACAGAGCTACTATCATGCTGCCCTGCCGCAGCAGTAGTAACTTCTGAATGTGCACCGCACGGAGCATGGAGGGTACGTAATTCAAGAGGAAGAGGCTCTCGATGTTCGTCCAAAGAAGATATGCCATCATTGTGACCCTAGAGCATTAGGCTCCACCATCCACCTGTTGCCGCGTGCAGGAGACTCGCCGTAAGGATCACCATGACGTCTTCTAGTGTCTCTGCCAACCTGAAGACTCGAACGACTGCCTCCAGCCAATCCTCGTCTGCCTGAGGGTCCGTCTCCCTATGGAAAATTGGAAGTATTTAATGCTGAAACTCATGTAGTGCACTCAGGTGACATGCACTCTCAGCTACTGGGGCTAGTGGCATCAGTGGCTCGGCGGGTAGAGGTACTGCCAGTTCCTCCACTGTAATGGGTCCCTACACCGAGGCCTCATCACTCGGTGGGATGTCGTCTTGCACAAAACTCAAAACCCTAGCTGGCTGTCGTCGTGGGTCCATCCCGAAAAAAACAGGTGCGCCACGATTAATACAGTATACCTCGTGAGCTAACATAATGGAATAAAAAAGAAAACATTTGAAACACACATGCAATCATTGTTTTCGTGCATTGAGTCGGAAATCAGATGTCAGGGTCCTGGTGTATGGATACGTCAGCCGCCGCACCAACACTTGACTCCCTGGACTGATAACCACACTCAAAAGCCTAAACACTATTGCTTTACACAGAATAAATTATCAGAGTCTTGAGTTCTGCGGTAGAACTGAATCCTCTAATACCAATTTTTCATGACCCATCCTCGGGTCCCATGACGTGACTACCCCAATCGCGCCTTCCATAGGCCAGAGGCTAGAGACTAGCACCAAAGGCGTAAATCCCGATAAAAGGTAAGGAATTGCCTTTATAAGGTAAACACAGACCACAGAGTAGGCAAGACGAAGTAAATTCTAAGTAAACTGAGTACAAAAGTAAGTGCAGGAATGTAAATGGGCTAGAATACAAACCCAACTGAAAGTAAAGTACAACTGAAATGAAATTACAGCAGCAGAAAAGTATTGCAGCAACATCGAGCCGTCCACTGGAATTCCCACCTGAAGGGTGGGCACAGATAGTCCTCTCAGCTCCCCAGGTCTGGTAGTCCGCTCTGTATATGTCCCGTCCAGTGATCCTCCTCCATGTACCATCCAGCTCCATTAGCCTCTACCTCGATCAGCAGTATCCATCGTCTGCATCCAACACAATATAGTGCGGGCATAGCCCGTGCAGGGGTGAGTATACGAGACTCAGTAGGGACCCCGAGACTCTCGAAGGTCTCCCAGAATCCACGAAGGATAAACCACAAAGGAAAGATACAATCATGAAGTATCAACCAACTCTACTTAGGTATAGGCGCATACATATACCTAAGTCATCAATTCCAGTTCGGCTCCATCTCACGAGCCCATGTTCAACCCAGTCCATAAAGGAATATACAACTCAATCCACACAAGAAAGCACAACCCAATCCACACAGGATAGGAAGTCAATCATATCGAAGATAATGATTGAAAGTCAAGACTCATCTCACATAGGTATACTATTCACGAAGAGGGGTGTAGATTATAGATGTAGCCCCTGAATCATCTTCCCTTCCGAACCCACGTAGGATCCAAGTACAGAAGTCATCGCTGCCGGACCCATGTAGGATCAAAGTACAGTAACTATCACTGCCGAACCCACGTAGTATCCAAGTATAGTCATCATCGTTGCCGAACCCACGTAGAATCCAAGTATAGTCGTCATCGCTGCTAAACCCACAGAGGATCCATGTACAGTCGTCCTCGCAGCCGAACCCACGTAGGATCCAAATATAGTCGTCATCGTCGTCGCAGTCGCAACCAGTGCTATGGTTCCTGCACACAGTACGCTCAATTCCTTGAGGGTTTGCTCCACGAGCCAAGGGGTCAATACATCAACTATCACGATTTCCAGAGATAATGTATCACAACATTTCGTCTCGTCAATAGAAACTCAACGCGATAGATGGTGCGTCAATCGGAGGCCCGGTCTGAGAGTTATTGGATTTTTTGTCCCAGGGGCCTGGTTGGTTTTTAAGTTAAAACCAACTCGACCATACTCCAGTTGTGTCCAATCCTCAAGTAGAGTAATCCAAAACAACCATCTCACTAAGATGAATTAAACTTCATCGACGACACGTCATTCGGATATCCGGTCGATAAGTTATAGGCGTTTCCGCTCCCAGGGCCTGGTTGGTTTCGGGTTCGAACCAACCTGGACATACCCAAACATTACTGAAAGATTGAGTGTAATATACCAAAACGACTGCCTCAATCCAAGGAGACCAACACAACTGATAATGCGTCAATCAGAGGTCCATAGCCCATGATACAAGCTTTTGAACTAATCTATCTGAAAATAGGGGGTTCGGGCCCGGTCCGACCCGGACCGACACCCCCTGGGTCGGCCCGAACCAGGTCCGGGTCCTGCCCATTTGGGCACGGACCGACCCATTTGGCGCAGCCTAGCCCAGTGCGGGTGGCCTGGCCCGGCGCGGGTGGGCTGACCCGGTGTGGGCGGCCCGACCCGCGCGGCCCGCGGCCCGGCTCGGAAGCCGACCGCGGTTCGGCTCAACTCTCGGAAGAGCGGATTGCGAAGAAGGGGGGAGGGGTGCTGCCACCTATTTTCCGAAACGGCCAACCTTAATGGCTGACCTTTGTATCCGCAAGACCCTTCAGGTCCTGCCTCCAGGAGGCGCCGACTAAGCCGACCGCCCCTCTTGGAAAACCTCCACGGCCATAGGCCGCAGCTTATGTCCAAACGGCACGACGCAACGGCACCGTGCCCCTTCGTCGTAGCCCGCCCCGGCCGCGGCCCCTTGGTGCTCCGAAGAGGTGTGACGGCGCCGTGCCCCTCTACCACTGGCCGCTCCAGCTATGGTTCTCTTTGTCCCCACGCGGTGCAACGACAAAGCGTCTCCTCCGTTTCAAGCCATAATGAAGATCAACAATAAAAGGGTAGGAGGATCGACCTTGTTTTTATGGTCTGATCTTCTCCCGTTATATCGATAACATGCGGCCAATCATTAAACAACAAAGATTGTTAAATAATACATGAACGAAGAATTAACCCCTACTTCAATTCGAGAAGGTTGATTGCTTGATGAAGGAAGGAGATTCTTTCTTTGTTCCGTTGACATTGCCGCAGAATGACGGTGTCACTTCGTCAATGTAGAGAAGAAAGAAGCCGAGGTTGGCGCCGGCGTTCTTCGCGTTCTACAATGAAGAAGATGAAGTTCTTCAATATTTTAGAGCTCTCTCTCCCAATATCTTCAAACAACAACTAACCCCCAAAATACAATAAGACTTATCTTATTTTATTACTTCAATCCATGCATTTCAATTTAAAAATTCAAACACGTAACTCACTTCATTGAATAAGCTTGAGTTGTCTAATTAAATGGGGAGTTAAGTTGGTAAGCTTAATGAGGGTGAGAGGGAGGAGTTACTCACATAAAGGAGGAGTTAGGGAGTAAAAGGAATGTGAAGGGGTGGGGCTTGTGTGGGTCCCACCTCAAAAATATCCTAAAATGGGTAGTGAGGGGCTTGTGGGTCCCACCCCAACTACCCCATGTAGGATAAAACCATTAGTTAAAGTAAATAAAAGTGTACAACAATTTTATTTACTTCACATTTTAATCCTCAATTTTTAACAACTCCTCCAGAGAAAACACACCGATGGGAAAGGTTCTCTTAAGAAAGAATCGCCGCTGTGATTTCATCGGTGCCCTCAGATTTCGATTCCGAGCACTGATTCAAAAGTTTGAAAACCCGCTCGTTCGTTCACTGAAAGTACCAGAGGTAAACTTTATAATTCGATTCCAAGAACACCGGGCCTCGGAATAAGGTGCCGTCAAAAACTGCATACTCGTAAAATCCCAAAGAAATTACAAAAAAAAATTCCTTGAAATTTAAGGGTCTTTACATTATTAATAATATTCCCAAAAAAATTAATTAATAATGCAATGGAAATAGTCAATTTTTTAGAATTCCTTTTCATATTTATCAAAGGAATAGATTTGATTATTAATAATTGGTATTGTCATTAAAATAATTTATTAAAAAAATAGGATTTAAATTTCAAGATAATTAAATCAAAATATACAAAGACGTTCATTATATTTTTATGACAAAATAAACTTATACTTTTAGAAAATATTTACAATTTATGATGTTATTTAAAAAATTGTTTTAAAAATGATTATTAAAGAAAAAATATCCATTTACATAATCCATGGGATAATAAATTAAATTTTACAAGTAGAATCCCAAATTGTTCATTGTCCTATATATTTTGGTCTAAGGGTTCTTGGGATTCCTTTGAAGGTGAACATCAATGTGGAGAAAAAGTTTTTCTAGAACATTATCTAGTGTAATGGACAGACCTGAATCTCTACAACAGAACCGTAGTATGGATTCTACCTAAAATCTGGTTCACCTCCCTATTTTAAAGAGGCATTTTACTATCAATAATTCCCTAAAATAGTCATAGGGTGATCATGACCTCAAAATAGAAGTTCTAGGTTCTTACTAGAGTCCAATGAAAAGTCAACATGATTCATCCCTATAAAAACATCACAAAAAACTGTATATGTAAATAGACACCCAAGAGGTACCTTACATTTTAGAATAGAAATGAAGTAAATAACTTATATAATGCACCAAAAATCAAATAGAACAAAAGAAATTTATACACATGTAAAATATGCATCATCATAAAAATATAATATTGACACATTGGCCACTACATTTGTAGAATGATTGCATGAAAGTAAACAATGATTATGTCTAGACCATATCACATGATCATTCATATTTAATCATTGACCACCACAACCATCCACACTCAAAACATGCATCCAACACGAAAAATTAATTATTAGTAAATGTAAAATTGATGGTCTACACAAGAACATTAAAAAAAATGTTGTAAACATTAGTAGGGAAGTAAGTCTAACAATCCTGTAAGATTTCTCATGTCACTCAACACATCAAGTTTTGTTGTGACCAAGTGGGTGTTCTTGAAATACACATATGGAGAAAAATACATGAACATATAAAATACACACATAAAAACATAACATGATATTCACCTGAATCCAGACATGTCAGATCATCATATACTAACTATTTCATGAAGACACCTAACCCCACCTGCATTATCCAATGCAACTAATTTTTCTATCAATGTCTCCCCTATTAAAATCCCATCAAGGAAAAGGTATTACATGGAAAATTATGGTCATATCAAAAATGTATTTTGGAAATGTGTAACATATCCATTTCAATGTATATCAGAATCCCATCAAAGGAAAGGTGTTATATAGTTCGAATCAGAAATTTCATAAATGAAAAAAAATCAAGTACCACATATCTCTAAAAATCATGAATTTTTATTCATTGATTAAATCAAATTTATATCCAACACAAAACTCAGCTAGTATATCATACATATAACGACCCATACTTTACATACATTGTTATTAATTCAGAATTAAATCACACTTATAACAACATATAACAAAACTAGGAAAGGACCGTATAGCTATAGGGTCTTTAGAAACTGGGAAACATAACAAATGGTTCATAAAGCATCTACTTTTCCCCCCATTTATTACATAATATCTAGAGTCCCCTTTGGCATATCCTACTTAATAACCTTCTTCCTAACATGGGGAATGAAAACATAAAAAAAGGGTGAGCTCAAATGCTCAATAAGGGTAAACAGAAAAATATCAATCACATCATATTCATAAGAACATAAATTTTGCAAATCTTAACCTGCAAAAGAGATCATGATTTCATAACATGGTATAATTAATTTTAGTGAAATGTAATCACAATAATCATAAATTAAAACATGATGCTTTGTGGAATATAGACATAATCATAGAGAATCATTTTTTATTAGTCAAGACTCATTTCCAAGACAATCTTAGTGGACAAAGTCCATATCTGTACCAAGATCATTCATCGTTTCAGTCCTGTTTCACTGAACCGGTTTAACCTGCCATTCCAGCCATGTCTATCTCATGAGATAGAAAATCTTTACCCAATGAATTGGAGGGAGATATAGGTCCCACCCATATCATAATGATACCATTCTTATGTGTGCCAAAAAATCATAAACCATACATCATAGCATAACCCTTGTAATAAAAATGGGAATCTTAAACATCGTGACATCATAAAACAATTCATATAAGATAAAGGAATTCATAAAAATAATTCCATCACAACATATTCAAATCAATGTAATAATAGGGATAGAAACAGAACCCTTTATTATCTTAGATGGAAAATAATTTTGATAAAACACTTGAACTCCATTCTTGAGGAAAATATCCTTTCTACTTCAAAAACACTTTTCATTTCTTAATATGTCATACAATTCTAAACTAAAAGAAGTTGATTAAAAATAAACGTGAAAACTTGTAAAGGATGTTTCTTGGAAATAATGTTTTAAAAATACATTCATTCTGTATAAGTTAAAAAAACATTCTTCTCGTACTTTTGATGGAAAAGTCAAAAAGTACTTCGTACGAAAAACGACAAAAGATTCCTTTCATATCTTTTACAAAAAACTCACCGAAGGGTAAAATTTGATTTAAAAAATTGTAGGTGGATGGAAATAATATTACATATTGAGGAAACATTGATGTGGATGATAAAATACACCCCAATAAATACCAAAGTATAAACAATCCCGGATAAAAATGAGATTGTGATATTTTCCCTTACCTTAGGTCTGATTTGCATCGTAAGTGTCCGAACCTCCTGTATAATGATTTAAATAATGTCATCGACTTATTCCAGAATCATAATCATTGTTATGATATCATATATGGTCATATTAATTGCTTCTTATTTGTAATATTTCATTACTACTTGTTATTCAGGTGTTTATTACTTTTTGTTCTTATGCGTGTTTTGTTGAATAAATTCTTATTCTAATATTTAGGTTATATATACCTAATTTCCAGAATGGTATTAGTGTACTATATATCATATTTAATCATTTAATCCATTTATATAATCATTATTCAATTAAGATCAAGTAAAACGAATCGCATCACGTCGTGGAGACGGTATTCCGTACGTACACAGGAGCGATGATATCGTTCCCATGATCATGGAATTGTATTGGAGTGTATGTATACTATTTCAGAATAAATATCACTTTATAATAATCATATATAGTTATTATTTACACCATTATACCCATCCAAGTAAGGTGGTGGTGGAAAATAGATTACACCGCGGCGTGGAGACGGTATTCCGTACGTGCGCACGCGCGGTGATTTCGTTTTCTGTAGGATGGATAGATGGTGAAATAGAATTGTTTCATACTTATAATAACATATCAGTATATGAGTGATACTGATGTTATTAAGTCATAATGAAACAACTAATGAAGAAGAAGTGGAAGAAGAAATAATGTTGAAAGAATCGGTAACAGACATTACCTCTTCTTTGAAGCGCCACTTTGAGACCTCCTCTTGGGGCACTACAATTGGTCTTTTAAGAAGACCAGGACCCCTAGGATGTTTCTAGGGAAGTGGGGACGTGAAATGGCCAGGTATGGGCTGATCTGGAAGGCTCAAATTGGTGTGAGGAGGAGAGGGAGGAGGTTCCCTTTTATAAGGGAGGAGAGGGGCACCTTTGAAAAACTAAAAATATTATTTTATTATAAAGCCATATTCGGTTTTAAGTAACTCCAAATTGATTTATTTTTAAGATAAGGTTGGTATGGGTCGAAATCCTCTCATCCAATAGAATTTTGACAAGTTTAGTTTACTATTTTAACCTTATAATTTACATATAACGTTAAGTTAGATAATTTTACTTTTACCTTGTCTTTTTGTGTTCTTACACTATAAGGTTAATAATCATACCATAACAATCCAAATGAACCCCAAGTTGTTTTTTATTAATATATATAACCTTATATAAATAATTTGGCCGAACCTTAGATATTTAGGATTAAAATTACAATTAATAATATAATATTTGTTTTAAAAACTATTTTATCTCAATTTTGACACTATTTGGTAATTGATTTTTGTGAAAATCATAGCAGAATGATTAGTTAGAAAAAAGTTAATTAAGTAAACAGTAAGATGTCATATTAACATATAATATTATTTTAATTCATAAAAAGTCTCAAATTAAATTTATATGTGTATTTATAACAACAATTATGTCAATATTTCTTTAATAAGATAATTATTGCTTCATCATTGTGTCATAAATAAATTAACTTATTTAAAATCTAAAAATTACAAATAAAATACCATTATGTAGGAAATATTTTTAGCTTTCTATTGAATATTTATAGTCTAATTTATCTTATGTATAACCCCATATTAAAAATTATTTACTTATTAAACCTTGATTTTAACTCTTTTAACCCTTCTTTAAATAAATTAATAATAAATGTCCTAATATAATCCTAGTGGGCCTAAATGGTCATATTTTATTCCTATGGTTGTTTTTGGTCGAATTATACTTATCCAATAGAATTAGGACATGTATTAGGGTAATAATAATAACACGTTTACCCTTAATTACTCTATTTACTTTTAACCGTATTAAAAAAAGTAAAAAGTTAATATTCACCAAAAATTATTTTCATCTCATTGAACTACATTTTAGTTCTTGATATTAACGATGTCTCTTGGATTTTCAGATTTCCACTCACAGAAGCGGTAAAATTATGTTTTATGTGAATTTGAAAATTCTTCTAGGAGGTGGGTAAAAGACGGTGAAAAGTTCAGTAAAATTTTTATATATCTAAAATTATTATAAAATGACTCCAATGAATTGAATTGAACTTATATAGGTATTATGTATCAATTTTGAGCTAAAATAAATTTAAATAAAATAAATAATTATTTAAATAAAAAGTCGGTTTTTAAATAGCAACCCAGTGTTTTCACTATTCATAAAAAATTGAATGTTTTCAGAAAAATACCAAAATTTCACCCTAGGCTAATTTCGATATTCCAAATCCAAAAATGAAATCCAAAATAAAATTTACAAAATTTCAAAAAGTGGTTATTACTATTCATAATGGCTAGTTTTAATAATATCATATCATTGTTTAGTGAAACTCGGTATTGTGTATGACGCAAGCTATCAAGGAAGGTCATGATTGCGTGTAAAGAAAGCCAAGACAGTGTTGTGTGTACTGAAAGATTCCTTTGATGATTTATATAAAATTCAAACAAAATATTTCTTATAAAAGTCTTGGGTGTTACATTCTACCCCCCTTAAAAAGAATTTCTCCCTCGAAATTCGTCACTTGTAACAAACAGATGAGGATACCTCTCCCTCATTATATCCTCAAGCTCCCATGTAGCTTCTTCTGATTGGTGGTTCCACTATAAAACTTTCACCAAGCGAGTGGTCTTGTTCCATAGTACTTTTTCAATACGATCGATAATCTCTATCGGCAGGTCTTCATAAGAAAGGTTTTGTTCCAGCTGTACAACTTCTGAGCTGAGTACTTGTGAAGGACCAGGTATGTACTTTTTCGGGAGAGATAAATGGAGCACATCGTGAACTTGAGAGAGATTCGGTGGAAGTGCCAATCTGTAAGAAACCTTCCCAACACGATCCGGTATTTCGAAAGGACCAATATACCTAGGGCTCAGCTTTCCCTTCTTTCCAAATCTCATTACTCTCTTCTAAGGAGATATTCGTAAGAACACTTTATCACACACTTAAAACACTATGTCTTTTATTCGGTTGTCGGAATAACATTTTTGTCGACTTTGAGCTGCTCTTTTGTGTTGTTGAATAGATCTGGACTTTTCTGCCATTTCATCAACAAGATTTGGTCCTAATAGCTTTCGTTCCCCAAATTCATCCTAGAAAGTTGGAGTTCTGAATTTCTTTCCATAGAGAGATTCATAAGGAGCCATCTGAATACTAGAGTGAAAGCTATTATTATATGAAAATTCCACCAAAGGTAGGTGTCGATCCCAACCACCTTTGAAATCTATAGAGCATGCTCTCAACATATCTTCTAGAGTTTGAATTGTCCTCTCAGACTGACCGTCTGTCTGAGGATGATAAGAAGTGCTGAAACTCATCTCTGTGTCCAGAGTATGCTGAAGACATTGCCAGAACTTTGAGGTAAACCTCGGATCCCGATCAGATATAATAGAAAGTGGTACTCCATGAAATCTTACCACTTCCTTTACATATATCCTGGAAATCTGATCCAGAGAGAAATCCTATCTAATAGAAATGAAGTGTGCAGACTTCGTAAGATGATCAACTATTACCCAGATAGCATTATTGCCTTTGGATGTTTTAGGAAGTCATGTGACAAAGTCTATAGTGATGTTTTCCCATTTCCATTCGGGTATGGGTAATGGTTGTAACATCCCCTTAGACTTCTGTCTCTCATCTTTAACTTGCTGAGAAACCAAGCATCGAGAGACATATTCCGCAACATCTCTTTTCATGCCATCCCACCAGAAGTACTCTTTCAGGTCCCTATACATCTTCATGCTTCTAGGATGAATAGAGAATGAAGAACTATGAGCCTCATCCAGCAGCTCCTTCTTTAATTTGGCGATGGGAGGAACACAAACCCTATTCTTGAACATTATTATCCCATCACAATCAAGGTTGAATTCAGGAACATTTCTTACCTTCTTTTGTAACTCTACATCTTCTTTCTGTGCCTCTTTAATCATCCCATATATAGATGGTTGAACATTCATTTGAGAAAGATACGATTTCCCCCCTTCAATTATAATTCCATGATCCATCCTTTGAAAATCCATAAATATTGGATCTTTTGTGATCCTCATTATGGATAATCTAGCATGGACTTGTCGACTTCATGCATCTGCCACCTTGTTTGCTTTCCCAGGGTGGTAATGAATTAAGCAGTCGTAATCCTTAATCAGCTCCAACCATCTTCTTTGGTTCATATTTAGCACCTTTTGTGTGAAAATATACTTTAAGCTTTTATGATCAATATAAATATCACACCTTTCTCCATAAAGATAATGCCACCAAATCTTTAATGCAATGATTACCGCAGCTAACTCCAAATCATGAGTTGGGTAATTTTTCTCATGGATTTTCAACTGTCGTGAGGCATAAGCTATCACCTTATCATTTTGCATAAGAACACACCCCAACCCCTTCTTGGATGCATCACTGTAGATCACAATCCTTTCTCCACTACAAGGAAGTGTGAGCACAGCTGCACTGGATAACCTTCTTTTCAACTCCTTTTAATTCTCTTCACATTCCTCCTTCCAAGAAAACTTAACTCCTTTCCGAGTCAACATGGTGAGTGGATTAGATAATCATGAAAAATCTTTCACAAAATGTCGATAATATCTAGACAAACCAAGAAAACTTCGGATCTCGGTTACTGTTTTTGGTCTCAACCATCTTTCGATAACCTCTGTTTTTGCTGGATCCACAGATATCCCCTCTTTTGAGATTATGTGACCCAAAAATGCATCTTTTTGAAGCCAAAATTCACACTTGGTAAATTTGGCATAATGCTTCTCCTTTCTCAGGGTCTTCAATATAATTCTCAAGTGATCTTCTTGTTATTCCTTGCTCTTTGAATATACAAGAATATCGTCTATAAAGACAACAAGAAACTAATCAAGATAGTCTCTAAAGACTCTATTCATCAGATCCATGAATATAGAAGGGTCATTAGTAAGACCAAATGGCATCATTATAAATCCATAGTGTCCATACCTTGTACGAAATACCGCATTTGGTATATCCTCCCTTTTGACCCTTAATTAATGATACCATGAACGAAGATCAATCTTGGAAAAGTATTGAGCTCCGCGTAGTTGGTCAAATAAGTCATCAATGTGCGGGAGAGGATATTTGTTCTTGATAGTGATATTTTTAAGTTCTCGATAATCAATACAGAGTCTCATTGATCAATCTTTCTTCATAACAAACAGAACAGGTGCTCCCCAAGGTGATGCACTAGGGCGTATGAACCCCTTATCATGATTCTCTTGGAGTTGCTTATTCAATTCCTTCAACTCAATTGGGGCCATTATATAAGGTGTCTTTTAAAAAGGTAAAGCACACAGTACAATTTCTATTGAAAACTCAACTTCACGATTTGGTGGAAGACCCGACATTTCCTCCGGAAAGACATCGTCAAACTCCCGTACAATGGGCATATTATTAATATTGAGTTTCTCACCAACCATTTGAGATAAATAACCTTCATTTAGTGGAATAAAGACACATAAGATGGAATAAATTTCCACTGTAAGGTTATGTTCATACTTGCATCGATAGATGATCAATGGTTGATCTGGAATATGAAATCTGACTTCCCTTCATTGGCTATTTATATGAGCTCCATATAGAGAAAGCCAATACATTCCATGAATCACATAAAATTCCACTATAGGGAGGATCACAAGATTTGCAGGAAACACTTTCCCATAAACTTCAATCGGAGAAGAATTATAAACCTTTGATGTGACTGTTGTGCCATTAGGGGTTGTCACGGCTAACTCAACATCCAATTGTTGAGGTAATACGGTGATACCCTTAGAAAATTCTTCAGAAATAAAGGAGTGGGTGGATCTAGAATCAAATAAAACATTTTCTACTTTAGAGTGGATGGTAAGTGTACCTTTCACCACTTCATTATCATACTCCACATCACTGATAGAAATTGCATGTGACTTTACTTTGTCTTTAGCCTTAATAGTTTGTTTACGTTGACCATCATCATCAAACCTTGGATTTTGGCATTGATTGGCATAATGTCCCATCTCCTTGCACTTGAAACATTGAAGTGTAGTAGGTTCATTCTACGTATCCCTTCCTTTGTTTGCATCATTAGACATATTCTTCCCATTATTGCGGCATTCAAATGCCCGATGACCTTCCTTTCCACATTTGAAACATTTACTTGTCCCTTTAAGAAAACTCCCTCCATGTTTTTTTCCACACATTGAGCATAAGGGAAAAATCATCTTCATTTCAGTGTGCTCTTTAGATTTTTGTTTCAATTCCATTTTACTCTTCATATGAAACCCATATGACTAATGGGTTACTCCAATCTCCATCTCAACATTGAGATCACATCAAACAATTTCCTCGTATCAATTGAAGTCCCTTATGGCTAATGACCTTCGAAGACTTGGTTTTAATCCACTAAAGAATCGATCGATCTTACTCTCAGGTTGGATAATAATAACAAAAGCGTACCTTGCATGTCTTGTAAAATTTTCTTCATAGGTACCAACAGATTCATAATCCTTTTTCTTCAGTTCAAGAAACTCATTCCCCATCATTGTTCAGAGAATACGAGGGAAGTACTTGTCGAAAAATATGTTCTTGAACTCGTCCCATTCCATGGACTCAATTTCATCCCTTTGCCTTGTATTCTTAATAAGATTCCACCATTGATCAGCGTCTCCTTCTAAACGATACACTTCTAAGATAAATTTATCATGTTCAGGACATTGAAGAACTAAAAATATCTTTTCAGTAGTACTAATCCATTATTCAACAACTAATGGATCAGTAGACCCGCTGAATGAAGGTGGACGCTGCCTCATGAAGGATTCAACAGAATGTTGCTCCTTCCTTTTCTCATTTGGAAGTACTGCATGATTCATAGCCTGAGAAAGTTGTGTGAGCATGGCTACAAGATTATTCATTCCAGCTCCCATAACGTTTGGTTGCTCAGGGGGACAATCATTGCATTTCTTGTCAGATTCTGTATTAACACAGTTCCTTCGGGTTCCAGCCATTGACTAAAACCAAGAAGAATAGTGTGAGAAACACTAATTATAATAGGAAAACCACATAATCAAGAATAAAATTTCACACTTAAGTTCTTATCCTAGGTTATTTATGGACATTTATAAAACACTAATATTGTGTTCTATGCTTATACTTATCCTTAGGGTTCTTACTAAGGATTTCACATCCTAGTTTCCAAAGTTTGACTATACCCTCCCTCTGATACCAACTATAAAGGTCTGGAATTACTTCGAGTGGACTATAATTGATACTTATCAGGGCACTCCGTGGGCAGCTACACCCCCTGGGTAGGACACACCACCATCCCCAGAGGCAGCCATTTCCTCATGAATCCCTTGGCCGGAGATCCATGCTTCGTCCAACACTCATATGTGAGAGTTCCCAAGGATCGAATACATTCCTACCTCCTTTTCCTCTAATACCAACTATAATGACCCATACTTTACATACAATGTTATTAATTCAGAATTGAATCACACTCATTACAACATATAAAAAAACTAGGAAAGGACCGTATAGGTATAGAGTCTTTAGAAACTGGGAAACATAAACAACTGGTTCATAAAGCATCTACTTTTCCTCCCATTTATTTCATTATATCTAGAGTCCCTTTTGGAATATCCTACTTAATAACCTTCTTCCTAACATGGGGAAAGAAAACATACAAAATGGGTGAGCTCGAATGCTCAGTAAGGGTAAATAAAAGAAATATCAATGACATCATATTCATAAGAACATAACTTTTGGAAATCATAACCTGCAAAAGAGATCATAATTTCATAACATGGGATAAATTATAGCAGTGAAATGTAATAACAATAATCATAACATAAAACCTGAAGCTTTGTGGCATACACACATAATTATAGAGAAACATTTCTTATTATTCAGGACTCATTGCCAAGACTATCTTAGTGGACAAAGTCCATTTATGAACCGAGTTCATTCCTTGTTTCAGTCATGTTTCATTGAACCGGTTTAACCTGCCGTTCTAGCCATGTCTATCTTATGAGATATAAAATCTTTACCCAATGAATTTGAGGGAGATATAGGTCCCACCCATCTCATAATGATACAATTCTTATGTGTGCCACAAAATCATAAACCATACATCATAGCATAACGCATGTAATAAAAATGGGAATCTTAAACATCGTGACATCAGAAAACAATTCATATAACATAAAGGAATTCATAAAAATAATTCCATCCCAACATAATAAAATCAATTTAATAATAGGGATAGAAACAGAACCCTTTATTATCTTAGATGGAAAATAATTTTGATAAAACACTTGAACTCCATTCTTGAGGAAAATATCCTTTCTACTTCAAAAACATGTTTCCTTTATTAACATGTCATACAATTCTAAACTAAAAGAAGTTGATTAAAAATAAACTTGAACACATGTAAAGGAAGATTCTTGGAAATAATGTTTTAAAAATCCATTCATTCCATATAATTTAAAAAAACATTCTTCTCGTACTTTTGTCAGAAGGGTCAAAAAGTACCTCGTACGAAAAACGACAACAGATTCCTTTCATATCTTTTCCTAAAAACTCACCGAAGGTTAAAATTGGATTTAAACAATTGTAGGTGGATGGAAATAATATTACATATTGAGGAAACATGGATGTGGATGATAAAATACACCCTAGTAAATACCAAAGTATAAACAATCTCAGATAAAAATGAGATTGTGATATTTTCCATTACCTTAGGTCTGATTTGTTTCATAAGTGTCTGAACCTCCTTTATAATGATTTAAATAATGTCATTGACTTATTCCATAATCATAATAATTGTTATTATATCATATATGGTCATATTCTTAGCTTCTTATTAGTAATATTTCATTACTACTTGTTATTCGGGTGGTTATTACTTTTTGTTCTTATGCGTGTTTTGTCGAATAAATTATTATTCTTCTCTTTAGGTTATAAATACCTCATTTCCAGAATGATATTAGTGTACTATATATCATATTTATTCATTAAATTCATTTATATAATCATTATGCAATTAATATCATGTAGAACGAATCACATCACATCGTGGAGACGGTATTCCGTACGTACGCACGAGCGATGATATTTTTCCCATGATCGTGGAATTTTATTGGAGTGTATGTATACTATTTCAGAATCAATATTTCTTTAAAATAATTATATATAGTTATTATTTACCCCATTATACCCATCCATGTAAGGTGGTGGTGGAAAATAGATTACACCACAACGTGGAGACGGTATTTCGTACGTACACACGTGCGTTGATTTCGTTTTCTGTAGGATGGATAGATGATGAAATAGGGTTGTTTCGTACATATAATAACATATCAGTATATGAGTGATACTGATGTTATTAATTCATAATGAAACAACTAAAGAAGAAGAAGTGGAAGAAGAAATAAAGTTGAATGAATCGGTAATGGACATTACCTCTTCTTTGAAGCGCCTCTTTGAGTCCTCCTCTTAGGGCACTACAATTGGTATTTGAAAAAGACCATCACCTCTAGGATGTTTCTAGGGAACCGGGGAAGTAAAATGGGCAGGGATTGTCAGATATTGAAGGCTCAAATTGGAGTGAGTAGGAGAGGGAGTAGGTGCCCTTTTATAAGGGAGGAGAGGGGCACCTTTGGAAAAACTAAAAATATTATTTTATTATAAATCCATATTCGGTTATAAATAGCTCTAAATTGATTTCTATCGAAGATATGGTGGGTATGGGTCGAAATAGGCTCATAAAATAGAATTTGGACAAGTTTAGTTTACTATTTTAACCTTATCAATTATATTTAACATTAAGTTAGATAATTTTACTTTTACAGTGTCTTTTGTGTTCTTACACTATAAGGTTAATAAACTTACTATAACAAGACAAACGAACCCCAAGTTGTTTATTATTAATATATATAACCTTATCTAAGTCATTTTTCATAAACTTAGATTTTTAGGAATAAAATAAAAATTAATAATATAATATTTTTTAAAAAAACTATTTTATGTCAATTTTGACACAATTTGGTAATTGATTTTTGTAAAAATCATAACAGAATGATTAGTTCAATCAATGTTAATTAAATCAACACTAACATGTCATATTAACATATGAAATTATTGAAATTCAGAAAAAGTCTCAAATTACATTTATTTGGGTATTCATAACATAAATTATGTCAATATTTCTTTAATAAGATAATTACTGCATCATCATTTTGTCATAAATAAATTAAATTATTTAATGTATAAAAATTACAAATAAAATACTATTATATAGGAAATATTTTTATCTTTATATTGAATATTTATAGTCGAATTTATCTTATTTATAACCCTATATTAAAAATTATTTACTTATTAAACATTGATTTTAACTATTTTAACCCTTCTTTAAATAAATTAATAATAAATGTTCTAATCTGATCCAAATGGGCCTAAATGGGAATATTTTATTCCTAAGGTTGTTTTTGGTCGAATTAAACTTATCCAATAGAATTAGGACATGTGTTAGGGTAATAATAATAACACTTTTACCCTTAATTACATATTTACTTTTAATCGTGGTAAAAAAAGTAAAAAGTTACTATTCACCAAAAATTATTTTCATCTCATTGAACCACATTTTAGTCCTTGATATTAAAGGTGTCTCTCGGATTTTCTAAATTCCACTCATAGAAGCGGTAAAATTATGTTTTATGTGAATTTGAAAATTCCCCTAGGAGGTGGGTAAAAGACGGTGAAAAGTTCAGTAAAATTTTTATATATCTAAAATTATTATAAAATGACTCCAATGAATTGCATTGAATTTATATAGGTATTATGTATCAATTTTTATCTAAAATAAATTTAAATAAAATAAATAATTATTTAAATAAAAAGTCATTTTTTAAATAGTAACCTGGTGTTTTCACTATTCATCCAAAATTGAATGTTTTCATAAAAAACCCAAAATTTCACCCTAGGATAATTTCGATATTCTGAATCCAAAAATGAAGTCCAAAATAAAATTTACAAAATCTCAAAAAGCGGTTATTACTGTTCATAATAGCTAGTTTTAATAATAACATGTCATTGTTTAGTGAAACTTGGTATTGTGTACAACACAAACTATCAAGGAAGGTCGTGATTGCGTGTAAAGAAAGCCAAGCTAGTGTTGTGTATAGTGAAAGATTCCTTTGATTATTTATATAAAATAAAAACAAAATATATCTTATTAAATTCTCGGGTGTTACAATACACTATCTTGGAATCCAAAAACACCGATAATTCCTTCATCAACTCCATGACATAAGGAAGAGTTGTATCAAACCTCAAATGTAAACCATTGAATTAATGTACCTTCTCACTAACAGTATATCCAAAAATAAAGTAAAAATTCCTATAATAGTGTAGTATTTAATAAATCCTTTATCACTAATGAGAAAATGCTATTAAAATCCCTACCATGTTTTACAACACACCTCATCACTCATGGTTGGCCCAATATTACAACATGACTACTACCTCCCCCATCAATGATGGTTTGAAAATAAAATAATGGTCATTACTATATCACTCATGGTAGGGTCATATATTACATAATGTGCCAACACCCAATAAGTAAGGGATGTCCCCAAAAAACACCCTCTCACATAAGGTGAGGTCGTACATCAAGTCTCAGGACACCACCTCTCACTCAAGGGAGGTCATATATCTTTATTCTGGATCTCGAACATCTCAACGAATTATTCTCCAACAACCATGGTAGCATGCCTTCATAAGAAAATTCACTATAATATCACATTGGATGTGGTGACAACCATTCATCTTACTATGTAACATATATTTAGGAATATTTAAATAAGCATTACAAACATGACAACACAATCTCAACTATACACCCCAAGAATAAAGGCACTACAAGGATATCACTTTAATATCTCCAAAATTGGCCCCACAAAATATAGACATTCCATTTATTCCATTCTATCCAACATGACTATAAATTAATGGTTCATAACCCAAATCTATATTCCTAACCACATTGTAATCTATGTTGTAACCATGCCTCAATACCTCAACCTAGGATCAATCTACATATGAGTATATCCATGCATCATATTATAGAACACGAATTAGATTCATTAAACAAAACCATATTACCCATATCTTCTCTCTAATAATTTATTTACAATAATTTTCAATCACGAGGATTCTTTATTCAAAAAAAATCATAATATTAGCAGATTAACTCACACACCCACGTACACAAAAGTCCATTCAACTACCTGTAAATGAAAAAAAATAGTAAAATATTTTATTTTATCCCATATTATCATAAAATATGGAAAAGATTATTCATTCATAATAAAGATTCAAAAAAATCAAATATGTCTAAAAAAATTTATAATTCTCGCATGGGGTAAACCAGATGAAAACAATCTCAACGTTATTATTTTAATATTGTCAATAAAACCAAATTCAAATTATCTATATAAATTATTTTGGAATGGAATGAAATGTAGTCTTTACTAAATGTAGGCTTTTTGTTAAATACCAATACTTATAATAGATGATATTTCATTAATATTTCATTAAAAACCCACCTCATGAGATGAACCTCTTCCCATGGAAATCCCATCTTAAATAAATTTCATTAAAAATAAATTTTCATCAAAACCCATGATTAAATCCACATTTAATATTGGTAAAATCATTATCCATAAGTATCAATATCATGCAACCAAATAATCCATAAGAAGTCCCTCCAACACTCATTCAGGGAAGGATTAACCAATAATATATTTATAAAGATACACAGTTTGGGTTGATTATTAGATCGACGCAATCCCCACCCCATTTATATGTAAATATCTCACAAATCATGAAAACATTATATAAATAACTAAATTTACAACCCAATAACATATAATTACAAAATGATAAATAGAATCCATAATGTAAAGTCCACCTACCTCATTCTAAGTTATAAGAACTATTCTTGTAGACAACTTTATTTGATCAAACATTGATTAGGAGAAATCATATATTCTAAAAAAATAATTAATTTGGGGAATAAATAATATAAAAAAGGAAATGAAATATGAAATTGGAAATAAATAGTCAATGAAATAGAGATTTACCAATGGATACTACCTAAATGGAATGGTAACAGCAATAGACCTTTTTAGATGATGTTTATATAATAGGGAAGGAAGATGAAAGGGAGAAGACAATTTTGGTGTTTTCAATATATTTCTACCATAAAAATTAAAAAACATTTATAGTTTATTTATTTAATTAATAGATATTTTAAATCAGTTGGGAAAAATAAAATCCCTATGTGAACCCACCTTCACGGTGTGACTCCTCCATATACATCACAACACAGCACGGAATAAATACCTGGATCACAATGTATTTACCTTATCCCCTAGATAATCATAAATTTTTAAGGAATTGTGTGGGAACCAAACATACTATGATTCCCTAATATATAAACCCTTATATATAAGCAGAGACAACCCTTATGTATCATATGGATTATCATGCTTAGCTATTTTTCTAACACTTATGCATAATGAAAATTCAAAACCAATCACATAACATTTATGTATTAATGTATTCTATTTATGTGTCTTAAAATTTATAATTCCTTTATAAATAATAAAATTTTATTCAACATAGTGATTTATATTTTTACTTTTTCGGAATTTATACATCTCTTATAAATACCGGGTTCACTCATTCATATTAAAATGAAGACTCTTAAATACTCAAGAATTGATAAGTATGAGAACCTATGTATTCTTTGGAAGCAATGCATAATATATTCTTCAAAATTAGAGAATTATATAATTTAAAGGATAAAATTATGTTATAGAATTTAATTCCTTCATAAGTAGTGTAATTACATTTTATATAATTGAATATGTAACATATTTACCTCAGCTATAATTTAATTTTTAATACTTACTTTAAATAAATAATATTATTTCCTTTCCCATAAAATAATTTTTTAATATATCTTACAACTTAACTGTAATATGTAATGTCTATGACATAGTAAAATATCTAATATGTAATATATTTTCATATGTAATATTCTTACCTTATCTATAAGACCTAATACATAATATATTTTTCCATACGAAATATATTCTTCATACATAAGGTTTTTCTACTGTATAAAAAACCCAAACATATTATATTTTCTCAAAGGTAATATATTATTCCATTCATCATGTTTAATCTTATCTAGAAAAACCAATATATAATATTTTTTTACTATCTAATAAATTTATCATATGTAATGTTTCTCCCTTTGACATCAAAAACAAAAAATAATTTATTTTCTTGTAGGTACTAATTTTTTATAAAAAAATAAATTTTTTCCCTTAGACAAAAAACCAATATGTATTATATTTTCCATTCATATGGTTTCTCCCTTTACATGAAAAACCAACCAATCATATATTTCCTCATACATAACATTTTCTCATTCATAATATTCTTCCATTATAAAATTACAATATAGAAGATATTTAAAATATATAAAAACCTTAAATTTAGAAAAACATCAATATAAATGTCAGAAAGATATAGGTACAACCATTAAAACATGGTTCCCCTTGGTTATGACATGATCCATATCCAAACCAAATCTATTTATCACCAAGAACAGTAATTAGTGGTGTTTCGAATTCCTGGTAATTATCATTTAATAACCAATTATCATCACATTTCCTACCTCAAGACCAAAAAATTAAAATTTCCCCAAACCATTGAAAACTGATAATGATGATGGTAATTAAAAAATACTCACCATATTTCTTCTCATGAAATATATTTCATGGTATACATTTATCTATAAATCCCAGCCCACCTCACCCATCAATTTCCTATTAACTATTTGTATTATATATTTAAATGTTGAACACAATTCTACAAAACAACTCCAACCAAGATTGCTTATTATTTCAATGATATACTCACTACCCAATCAAGATTTTGAAAATTTATGAAACCATGATCTCTGTCATTTCAATTGAATTATTTGACCATAATTCATCAATAAATTATCTTGGGTCCTAATTTGTTTTCTTGGCCCCCACTCCCCTCAATAATAAAAAGATACAATGGGATCACCCAAACTAATCAATCCAAAGAAACCAATGTTCTGATAATTGATTCATATTATATAATATAGTTTTTCCACACAATACTCCACATCAAATGATTGGCTCTGAGTGACGTTGCCCTACACTATATGTATTACCTATTAAAACCGAGATCAAATACTATAAAAATAATGAATTAAAAACACACAACCAATTACTTTTTCAAAACATTATATACCCATTAGTTTCATCTAAAACATCAGGTCCTCTAAAAAAAATCATATTATACCAACTACTTGTACAATTAAACCACTAATTTCACTCTTGTCCAATTACTTAAAAAATAGAAGACTACTCTAAATAAGAATGAATTTATTTCTTACATCAAATAAAAAAAACCAAAAACACACCTATAATACTCACATTTATATTAAAAAATAAACAAGTAACACTATTTGAGAATAATATTTAAATATATGGTTCACTCCTATATAAAATTATAAAATGAAATCTGTCAGATTTACACATCTTCCATTTGTGTATTCAAAATTTTTTTAATGAATCTCAGTCTCACCATATATTTTTTAAAAAGAATCATCTAATATCTTTTTAGTAAAACCAAAAACAGAAAATTCCCATTCATTCCAGTCCATTACTAATCGAAAAATAGACCATGTATTCAAATTCCTCTATAAAAACATGTTTTAAAATCCATTCCTCCATATTTTCATAATACTATAAACCCAAAGCCATTTCTAAATCACCTACACCAAGATCCATTTAAGGTAAAATAAACTATTAAATTATATTTTTTACAAACCATTCCACCAAGTGAGTTTAATTTTTAAATAGTAATTTTTTCATTAAAAAACCTCCTGAAAACCATTACCCCACAATAGCTAATGAACAAAAAGGATCAATTTTTCAAACAGAGAATTGACGATCCCTATTAATATAAGAAAAAGATATAATGTATTTATGAAATTATCTAATATATTTTATGTTTCACTAATTAATAGTGAATATTGACAATCTTATATTCTAAACAACCTCATCTTCAGGTGTGTGTATCATGTCTTAAGCAAGAAACTTCCAAGATTCATGACCAATGTTTCTAGATCTTGATCAATCTCTATGAATCATATATTATTCATAAATCCTAAATTTGATTCTCTATTAAATATAACCCCTCATTCACCATATAGTGTCATGTCATGATACTGGATGACCGCTTAGAAACATTGGTTTCAACATAATCCATTAGCCAATAATGTACAAAGTATACATCATGAGTCAAAAAAACATATATCCACCTCAAAATGACACAATACTACCCCATACATGATTTGATATAATTTTTAATTCCAAATTCGTTAATTTCAAAATGATACACCAGTAGGCGTACCACATGACCTCAGAAGCAACTCCTTATATGCTAAATGAATTTGATTGGTAGTGATGGCCTAAAACAAGCTTGGGAAGACCATTCCCTAAAAATTAATTATCTTGGTGTGTTTCCCCAAACTCATAATACCAGATTCTGTGAAAAAATAACATAATCATATTTTTTATTCAATACGAAGTGATAAGACACCATCTAAACTACAATAATTTAAACATTTTCTATAAAAAATACTCATACAATACAATACACATGGAAAGGGTTTGATAAAACATTCATTAAAGGAAAAAAATTTAAAATTTAATTGAGTTTTAGAACATAGGTATATGTTAATGGATGATTATGGAAAAATAAATTATTAAATGGAACACAAAACAACAAAATAAGTCTATTGGTTCAGATAGAATTCCATTTAATCTAAAATGAACAAACATATACTATAGAAAAAGTGTGCAGAATCATTCGAAAATAAACATGATCAATGGGGAATAATCAAAGGAATATAACTTGGAAATGAAACATGACCATCAATCATAGGAAAACTATAAACATTGGAACAACCCAAAGAATATGGTATCATCAACTTCATGAGTCACTAGTCATAAACATGATTTATGAGTAACTACATGAAGCCCCAATTAGTAGGAAAAATTAATTTCACCCATGTATACATAACTCATAAGATATAAAATTCTATCTAATTCACTATTGGAGTATATATGACCCCACTCGTCTTTATACATACCTATTATTGCAACATATTATCAATTATTCATCATAATTTATATAATCTTGGGGGATAAAATGAGTTTTATATACTTTTAAATGGAATAACATAAATTAATCATTCATAATTACACCAATAATCATAAAATGATAAATATTTAAAAAATCGGTTTTTACAGATATTTAGTATATTTTTTGGTATATACCCTTCAATTAAGATGATGAGGTAAATTTTACTGATAATATATAGATAATATCTATACACCTCATAAAATAAATGCTATAAATATACCAATGTATTGGTATATATATAAATGATCTTTAATAAAATAAATTAATTATTGGGCACTAATCTGGGAAAGGAATTTGAAGAATAAATATGGTTGCAAACATTCATTGACTGAGCATGACAAAGGTAGTGGGGAATAATAATTATGTTAGAAATTAACATTTCATAAACATTCCATATAAAGAAGGTGGATCTTATTATTTGAATAATATACTAGACCATGAATAAAATATATTAAAATATGTATAAATAGTTGAAAAAACGTTTTATGAGCTTTTGTTAAATTTTTATGGAAATAATAAATCTCTACGACCACTTGAAAACATCTATATAAATAGAAATATTTTATAAATCATGGAGAAATATTTTCTTTTTAAAACATTAAGCAGAGTTTTTCGAAAAAAATATTATTAACATTATTATATAGATATGAATTTATGAATCACATTAAAAACTAATTTTCCACAAGGTAACATGAAAACATTAAAAAAACTATCATGAAATTTGAAATAATTGATTCATAATAAAAAATATGTAATTAAATTAGATATATAGAGTGTACTATAAATATATAAACATGAATAGGAATAACATTTATATTTTTTGAAATACAATTACTAAATATCACTTCATTTCGATAGTTGTAGATATATTATTTGAAAAAGAGGTATTGTGTATTTTGAATATTACCAAAAAACATTATTTAGAGAAAATTTAAATTATTCATAACATCATAAAATTTATAGAAAATGTAATTAGTCAATTTAAATCCATTCCAAATGAAGAGTAAAGTTACATTAATTTCATCATAGATTAGGAGAAAAATATCTTGTAAAACTATAATCAAATAGTAATTATTATGACTCATGAAACAAAGATGAATAAAAAATAACTCATTGCGAATGTGATAGTAATTGATGAAATAATAATTTTAGAAATGAATCCATGAGAATTAATTATAAATCCATATAAATGGAAAAATAATTAATTTTTTATATATTCATTGGAAAAAATTAATCAACATATTATAATGGTGTTTAATAATAAAAATCCTCACTGAATAAATGAAAATGATTTATAAAAAAACTTACCTATTTTTCTACATTAAATTAAAAATACCTTGAAGGAGGGAACATGAAATAAAACACAAAATATCAAAAATTATGATATTATAATGATATAAATTTTCAAATATGAGGTTTATACACAATATAAACGATGGTAGGTGCATAATACCAAGCATGTCTCAATGGAGGAAGTCTGGAGATGAAAACCCCATATGAACATCATAATTCATAAATTATGTAAAAATTAAAAATGAGTTCATGTAATTGAAATGTAAATAAAAATTAACAAATGTTAAAAATAAACATAATGAATCATAAGGGACAAAATAGAAAAATGATAAAAATTAATTTCAAGAAGCAAAAATTAGAAGTCAATGAGTGAAAAATAATTTATAAAACCTTGTACCTTTAGTATCGCATAATCAAAAATAATTTGGCCTCATGTATAAAAAAATAAATATCCTAATCACCAATTTTTTAACCTTATTAATACATATAATTTCATTTATAATCACTTATTACAGACATATTAGTTAGTTTTGATTAATTTTCATCAGCAGATGTTGTTGGGTTCAATTATTTATTTAGTTTTAGTTTCATAATTTTTGTGATGAGTATTGTTTATACATTAAAAACCAATAATTACATGATATTTATAGGTAATGTAATATGTATTTTTTATAATAATATAATATATTAATTTCATCTCATATTTTTTCTAGTAATGTTTCAGAATGACAGTGTTGTTTAAAATCTTGTTTCAGAAATTTTTTAGAAACCAAACAATGGTACATAATAATAAAATAAATATTAAGGTAATAATTTCACAACCAAAAACCAAAAAATATATTATCGTTAATTTATATTTACACCAATATTTTTTTCTATATTTATCCATGAATGAAGTTTACTACATTTTTTAGGTAGGTTGTTAAAATGGCCCAATCAAGAACAAGGTTTGATCTAAAGGCGAGTACGTGTAGGAAATTTATTATTTTTAAAATATATAATTATTATTTAAGAATAAATATATAATTTAAAAATTTATATGTTGGTGAAAAATGTTGAGATGTTTTTATAAAAAAAATATAATTTATAGAAAATGAAATATGTCACGTTCATGAGGGTGGTAGTCTACCCATACACATGAAAGACACCATATTAGAGGAGAATGAATATATGATGGATGTC
This sequence comes from Viscum album, assembly GCA_963277665.1. Classification (NCBI taxonomy): domain Eukaryota; kingdom Viridiplantae; phylum Streptophyta; class Magnoliopsida; order Santalales; family Viscaceae; genus Viscum; species Viscum album. The sequence goes on along the minus strand of OY728153.1, from coordinate 487,008,070 downwards.
TGGATTCTATTATAATCAATGCATTATTTTACACAATCATTGTATAAGAGACGAAGATATAACAAGTTGGCGTCATTAAATGAAAAATCAAGAACAAACAATGAATATGATCATTCTAGTGGAAAGACTTATTAAATTATCATCAAAGACCCCTTCTTGATAGAGTATTAATGATGTATCCATTATCTGTTGAAGGGTATTTGGTATATTTGAGGTTGATTTGACATATCAATGACAACCCTTCATGACTAGAGACATAACTGGACAAAACGATGATGTTTCCTGATAAATCATTATAGATTGATCAACCTAGAATTTGCATTTGAATCTCATCTTGGATATATTTTATAAAAAATTGATTAATGGTGGATCGATCATCATTAGATATACAATATTATTCCTTCTAGAATCAACAAGGAGTTCACGATCCATTATTATTTTGATAAGGAGTATTTTAAATTAGAGACATATCCTTCTTCAAAAATAATAATTGGTTCTGTTTGAGGGAACTATAATGAATATGATTATTGAATAAAAATATCTGCATGAATTATTTTTTCTTATCTATTCTAAACAACATTCTTAAAAAACAAAAAACCCATGTTAAGAATCCTAGTCATTCGAGTTCATTACCAATGGGTGCACGATTTTGGTTGGAATATGATTCTTGATGAACCGTGTTGTTCTTCATCAAAAAATATAAGGTGGGAAGCTAATTACTATATAGGGACTCCTTTATGAGGTTACCTTGATTTTTGTTTTATTATTGATACTCTTTCAAGATATTTTTTCTTGTAGGTGTCTGTATAACCTTTGAGACCCATGCTTGATATATGATCATGATTTTTGTGTAGCCACTTATGTATTATTCATGATATCCCTTATTATTAGTTTTAATGATGTGTATTGTTTCAGTACTAAATATCCATTAGAACCATTCTCTAGGTATCGGGATGATCAGGTTTCTCTATATTAGATTAACGACCCCATGGAGGGTAGCATGAAAATATGACGATGACAAAAAACTATGTCCCGCATGAAAGTATGGTTCCCAACATGAACATGATTTTTGATGAAGGTTATTCCATACATGGGTTCAGAATACACCATCTATCTTCTAATGTGGGATATTTGTATAAAATGTTTAATTTATGTTTTATCCAATTACATAAACCATATCTGTTCGTACTTACCATCATATGTGGATAACGACCACCATCATAGTCCAACATGAAGTTTTGTTGATATTGACCAGTAACATAGTGGGGCAAGAAATTTTATCTTAATGGTGGTACTTAGTTTGATAGACATTAACTTCATTAATGACACAATGTCTAAGAATACAGGTTCAAGGTCAGTGGTGACTTAGTTAGTTTTCTATGTCTCAATATATGTGTGGTTGTATGTTTATTTTATCATTTAAAAATTTCATAACATAAACATTTGTATATTATGTTCACTTTAGTTAAGGATGAATTGTTATTGTCCTACTAGTTTATTAGTCACACCATTCATGAGAATCTTGGTAAACATACATATTTCACGACAAAATTTCTAGTAAATGAAATTATCCTTATGATATGGATTGAAGAAATGTTTTTTTGGAGTTGGAGGTGATACCAGAACTCACTCATTACTATTTTTGATGCATTAATTATTCATCCATATTTAATATACATTTGATTGGATTTCATATTTGAGAGTAAATTTTATTTTCTTTACATATATGATATATGTTTCTTTAGATATTATTATTCTTCTACATTTCTTACAGTGAGTTTTTATGTTCTTAATTTATGTGATGGGATATGATATCGAGGGTATAGTCTCTAAACTGATGGACTGCATACCCTTGATGCTAGTTATAGGATTTTTGTGTCTGGGGAGGTGCACAACTTGCTTTATGGTTCTCCATCTCCTGTTTAATCCAATCAGTCCAACCAAGTAAGGATATATTTCCCATTACTCAAGGATAATGATCATTCTAATGGTGGGGTGTGAGGTTATTGATAATGATCACAGTTAGAATTGACCATGTAGTGTCACCGTAATGGGGGTACATGGTTTTAAAAACATTAACATTTTTTTTAACATCCCAAGTAAGTAAAGAATAATTTATTTTCATATATATGTTTATTTATTAATTATATAGTGTTTTAGAATCTTAAAATGAGAATAAATCCAATCTTAAGCATAGAGTACTCTAATATTGTTTTTAAGATCGTTTTACCAACTTTTGATGGAAACCCTTTTTTAAACCAGACTTTTGACAATTTTATAAGATATATTTGTCAAAATAAACATATTCTTTAGAATTGGTACATTTAAATTTACTTTGGATAATGTTTTGGTGTTTTTCTAACAATGTTCATTTTTTAATGAATAGAGAGAAATACTGCATTTTACTTCAAAACCGTTTTTTCATCTAATTTAATTATATAGATATATTGACATTTTAATTGATTTTAAAGTTTAATTAGAATATATTTTTACCATTTAATCCAATTTTGGTCATTTTAATTAATTTCACTTTTGAAATGGGCATAAACAAGTGTCAAACATATGATTGATATTGTTTCTAAAAAACCCGCTATTTGTTTTGACAGTGGGAATTATTTTTAAATTAATTAATTCAATTTATGTGTTTGGAATTTGGTAAAATTGATTCCATATTTGGAATCAGAAGGTCCAAATTAGGTAATTAATACTCTTTTATTTTCAGACATTATGAATAGTAATGACGGTAATTATCTTTAATTATCGTCGTTAATTAGTAATCAGGTAGTAAAGGGTAATAAAATAAAATCATAATAATATAAAATTTCCCCAACATGTGTCCTAATTCTATTGGTCATGTCATGGAAGACCATGGGATTCCTTTTTCCAACTTAGGGACCCCATGGAATCACTTTTGTGTGATAGTGAAAATTTATCATTTTATTTTTAAAGAAAGGAAAATATAACAAAAGTATGTAACAACTAATTAAAAAAATTATTTTTTTCTAAATAAATTATCTCATAGACTATAAAAATTCATTGGAAAGATAAAAATATTTCCAAAATCATGGTATTTTTTTTTTATTTTTAGACATTATATAAATAAATTTATTTGTGACACCATGATGATGCAGTGATTACCTCATTAATGAATGATGTAAATAAAATGAGAAGATATTGTAAAATATAAGAATTAAACTTGTCAAAAACCTATTGTATAGGTGTATTTAGAACCCATATCACCTTATCCTCAAAATATTTCAATGTGGGACCATTATAATATGAAAATAATTTTATAATAAAGTAACATTTCAAGACATTCCAAGAGTGACCCTCCTCCCTCTTATAAAATGCCCCCACCTCTACCCCCTTACCCACACCTCTCAAGCCATTGGATAGAACAATATCTTCTCATTTTATCTCTCTACATCCCTCTCTTCATCATAGAAGCCTTAACATAGGCATAAATCTCATCAAGAAACCCTTTTGGTTCAAACCAAGGGGAGTTACCCGATTTAAAGGTAATGTCTTCTCTTATGTCATTTTGTTTTATTTTTCTTCTCCAACCCCCTAAACCCTATTTATTCCTTTATATTGTATAAACACCAGTATCTTCAATATACTATGATGTTGTTATGAGAAGGATTTGATTTACACATACACACACTCACGTCTAATGGTTAAAGAAAATATTGTTTCTTTGGGTTGGGAATTACTGCATCACGAAACGATGATTGTTCAATATTATTTTAACACATCTCATGGTGTACATTAAGATATCAATATTTTTATATATGATGTATATTATGTTTATGTTTTCCTTATGACTCTGTTTTATTACTTTTTCCCATACATTTATGGTATCCATAATGGGTAAACGCGATAATTTTATTTTAGGAAGTGCGGACTACCGCCCCCTCAAAGTGATTTGAATCGTTAATGCCACATGTGGGACATATAAATGATGGAGATAATGAAATAATATCAGATATTATTATAATTATAATATACATTTATATCATTATGATATCATTCCATTAAATACAAAATATAAATGAAAGTAGCGTTCATGCGCACGTATGGCTTACTGTCTCCATGAACGGTGCATCTCATTTCATACCACTAAATGTTATTTAATATTAAAAATTCATGTTTATACTGGATATATATGATATATATGATATCTAAATCATGAATATAATTCAGTATATAATGGATATTTTACCACATAAACAACTTGTAATTATAAGAAGTTTTTTTGACTCAAGTACCAAGGATGGACAAAACAACCGTTATTAACATAAATGATTACATAATGTTCATAAAATGGTAATAAGGGATATAAAATGAATAATGAAATTGAAAAAGGTTCTCAATCATCTAAAAATTAACAGTTGTTTATTATTCAGGATATTAAAGAACAATCAAGTCATGTCGGACAGGAGGTTAGGGACTTCGTATCAATCTCCTTTCATTGAGGAATATTTTATTTTATACAAAAATTTCTTTTATATGGTGTATAAACCCCTTTGACATTTAATTTCATTCAAAAGTAATATATTTATATGAAGCGTTTTACTAAATGACAAAAGTTAATGTTTTAGTCTTATATATGTGGCGACAATGACTTCTATACCGCTGTGACCATTATTTGAGTTTCGGCTTCCTCTACAAGCCATAACTATTTTTTATTGAAAAATTAAATACTATGTTTTAATTTTTAATAATATTGGAATTGAAAATGGTTTTGATAATGTTTTGATTATTTCAATGTGTTGTATTGATATCTTGTGATTGAAATGTGGAAATTTTATTTTTCCTTTATGCATGTTTTATGTGATAAGATTATGTTATGGTTCTTGGGAATTGTTTATGAAGATGGGTGGTTCCGTGATAAACTATGTGTGGGTGAGCCTGATATAGCTCTACAATGCATTGGGTAACGCGAAGGGGTTAAATGCTAAGGTTTATCTGAAGAGAATTAGGGAATATATTGTGATGGGTTTTCCAAACGTAACCATGAGGGTTACTCCCTACGTAAGAATGTTATGAATGACCCAAGTTACCATTATGTCTTATGATTTCTATGAGTTATTCATGAATCATGTGATTTCATGAGGTATGTTAAAGTGCTTATGTTTTATGAGTAATGTATGATTTCATTGATTCTTATGTATAAATGGACTAAGGTTTGCATTCCATGTTTTTATATCCCTTACTGAGATTTTTATGCTCATCCCATGTTTTTGAAATGTTTTCACAGGTCATGGGAAAAGTACATGATGGGATGATATTGTCAAGGATGTGTAAAGAAAGAATCCATGTTTTATTTTAAATATGTATGCTTTGATAGGAAAAATTAATACTGTCATTTATGTAACCACCTTGTTTAAATGTGGAATGTAATTCGTGATTTATGATCTAATTATCTAAAACTCTAATCGTGAAAAGATTATCAATGTGTATTCTTGAAATAACTCAATATTAAGTTATGTTTAAGTCTGGGGCATTATATTTGGTATCAGAGGTCAATTTAGATAACATTAAGAGTTATAATTCAATTAAATGATTATACAAAAATATTTTTTTATGGTCAAATTTAATTGATATAGCATTGGAAGATTACCATGTTCCTTCATCAAATACATGTTTGTTCAGAATGGTTTTCCGCAGAGGAAACAGGGAAGTAGTTATAGGAAGGAATACATAAGTAAATTACCTTCCAAATCAGCATCCTAAGATGGTCAGAATTGGAACTGATCAATTTGTTGCGGTAATGGCGCAGTTGACTCAAGAAATAAATAGTGCTGGTATCCATGCACGAGATCAGCCAGATCAACTGTAGAAGATCATGTTAGTGAAGGAAAATATCATGAGGCAACATCCTGCTTCATCTAGAGGATCATCTTACCTTGTGCTAGGTGAAGTGTGGATTAAATCACTGGAGAAGATTTTCGATGTCATGGGGTGTTTAGAAAATCAAAAGGTTAGTCTTTCTCTTTACCATTTTGAGGGTGAAGCAGATCAGTGGTGGTCGATGGTTAAAAATACCAAGGACACTGATGAGATTGATGCTCTTGAATAGGATGAATTAAAAGGAATGTTTCATGAGAATAATTTTTCTAAGGCTGTTCGACTTAGAATGGAAAAACAATTCTTGGAATTTAGGCAAGAGGAAGAATCAGTGGATGATTATGAAGAAAAGTTCACTCGATTGGAAAGGTATGCTCCAAATTTTACCTGAGACCTTGATAGTAAAATCAATCATTTTTACTGAGGATTAAACCCAAAATATCGAAGTCATTAGCTTCTCTCGAGTTCAAAATTTTTGAAAATCTTTTTCGATGTGCTGAGAATGTATAAATGGAGTTTTCTGATGAGAAAGAGTTCTATAACATACAACAAAAGAAGAGATCGAGGTGGCATGAGAAAGGGAAGAATCCTTAAAAAAAGGTCTGATGGTAAGAAAACTAAGTTTTTAGTTTGTGATAAATGTTGTAAAAACCATGCTGGTGAATGTCTTTTGAATTATAGAAAGTTCTACCGATGTGGTAAGATGGGACATAATGCTCGTGATTACACTGAAAAACATCGGAGTGATGGTAAGAGAAAAATTTAATTACAGTTAGTGATAATTTTTAAGTGCAATGAGATGGGTCATTATGAAAACGAGTGTCCGACAAAGAGATTGAATGGTGGGATGCAGTCAGATTGCAAGCATAAGGGTGTGCTGAAATACTTTGCAACTACGTCATCAGATATTGGGCCATCAAATGAAGTGGTATCATGTACTTTGTTTGTTTTTTCAAATTATACCAATGTGTTGTTTGATTAAAGGTATGCACATTCTTTTATCTCTAAAAAATTTTCTAGTAAATTGGGAATTACATCTCAATAAATGACTCCTGAACTTGTGGTAAAAACACCTGGGGGAAATGTTGAGGAAAAAAGAATTTTTAAGAACATTCTTATCCTTATCCGTGGAAAGAACCTACTTGAAAAAATTATTGGTTTACCTCTAGTAGAGTATGATGTTATCCTGGGTATGGATTGGCTCTCTGTTTACCTTGCTATGATTGACTATAGAGCTAAAGAAGTTTCTTTTCAGAAAGACTTTCAGTTTGTGTACAAGAATGAACCCTTACTGTTGATAACATATCAAGAGGCTGAGAATCTTGTAAAAGATGGAAATGAATGTTACATTTCACATATTGTTGAAAACAAAGGAACCATTCATATTAATGATGTGCCAGTGGTAAATGAGTATCCTGATGTTTTTCCAGAAAAGTTTCCTGGAATAATACCTGATCGGGAAGTTGAATTTAATTTTGACATAGTTCCTGATGCTAAGCCAATTTCAAAACCCCCTTATCGAATGGCACAAATTTAACTTTTAGAGTTGAAGGAACAATTTCATGATTTATTAGAGAAAGGTTTCATTCGACCTAGCACATTAATATGGGGTGCTCCTGTCTTATTTGTTAAAATTAATGATGGTTCAATGAGACTTTTAATTGATTATAGTCCTTTGAATAACATCACTATTAAGAACAAATATCCTTTTTCTTATATCGATGATTTGTTTGATCAGCTCCAGGGAGTTCAGTTTTTTTAAAATATTGACCAGAGATCGGGGTGCCATAATTTGAAGGTAAAAGAAGCAGATATTCCGAAGACCGTGTTTCGAACAATATATGACCATTATGAGTTTTTAGTAATGCCTTTTGGTTTAACCAACGCACCTGTAGTATTCATGGACCTTATGAATAGAATTTTCCATGATTTCATGGATAAGTTTGTGGTTGATTTCATTGATGATATTTTTGTGTTTTCTAAATGTAAAGTGGAGAATAAATGTAATTTATGGGTTATTTTAAAAACCTTTAAAGAAAAGAAATTGTATGGTAAATTCAGCAAGTGTGAATTTTGGTTACAACAAATTTCATTCCTTGGTCACATTATTTATAAAGATGGAAGAACTGTTGATCCTAAAAAAACAAAAGTTATTTAAGAATGGACAAGACCCACAAATTTAACCAAGATTCACAGTTTTATTGGTTTGGCAGGCTATTACCAAAGTTTTGTTAAATATGTTGCATGGTTTTCCAGCCCATTGACTAAGCTAACTCAAAAAGGTGTTAAGTTCATCTGGAAAAAATAATGTGATGATTGTTTTCAGGAATTGAAAAGAAGATTGGTGAATGCTCCAATTTTGGCACTACCTTCCAGGAATAGTGAGTTTGTTATCTATAGTGATTCTTCATTGAAAGTACTTGGTTACATCCTAATGTAGAATGATCAGGTAATTGCTTATGCTTCATGTCAGTTGAAAACTCATGAGTTAAATTACCCTACACATGATTTTGAATTGGCTGCTGACTTTTTTGCTTTAAAAATTTGGAGGCATCATTTATATGGTGTAAAGTGTGAAATATATTTTGATCACAAAATTTTAAAGTATATATCCACTCAGAAAGAATGTAACATGAGACAGAGGAGATGCATAGAATTAATAAAGGATTATGATTGTAAAATTAATTACCATTCGGGAAAAGAAAATAAAGTGGTTGATGCTTTGAGTCAAAAAAGTAATGCTTCATTAGTCATGTTACGTTTGGAATGTGATCCTTGGGTTAAAGATTTGTTGAAAATTGACATAGAAGTTGTTGGTGCAGGATGTTCCCATGTTTTGTTTCAGGTATCAGTGAAATTTTCTCTATCAGATAGAATTATGAAATCTCAGAAGAAAGACATTGAGTTGCAAAAAAAGGTAGGGCTGGTTCAGAAGTGTATGTTACCTGAATTCAACATTCATAATGATTGTGTTTTTGAGATTTGGGGAGAGATTGTGTGTGCCTTGTGATTCACAGTTGGAGAGAGAGTTGTTATGTGAAGCTCATAGTTCTTTGTTTTCAGTTCATCCTGGTTGTACTACGATATATAGAGATCATCATGAGTATTACTGGTGTGATGGAATGAAAAGAGATATTTCCAATTTTACTGTGAAGTGTTTGACTTTTCAACAGGTTAAAGTAGAGCGCCAGTTACTGAAAGGGATGATTCTACCTTTACCAGTGCCGGAGTGGATATGGGATAATATATCCATGGGCTTCATTGTGGGATTTCCGAAGACACCTCGAGGTAATAATGCAATCTGGGTTATTATTGATCGCTTTACTAAATCTTCTTATTTCCATTCTATATGAGATAATTTTTCCCTAAATCAAATTTCTTGTTTTTATCATAAAGAGATAGTTAGGATACAAGGAGTCCCCTCTCCATTGTATCTTATCATGATCTCAGGTTTGCTTCTAACTTTTTGAAAGGCCTTCAGAAGTCGTTGGGTACTGAATTAAATTTTAGTACATCTTTTCATCCTCATTTAGATGGGTAGTCAGAATGAATAATTTAGACATTGGAGGATATGCTACGTGCTTGTTCGATGGATTATCAGGGATGTTGGGACCAACATCTTTCTTTGGTTTTATTTTCATATAATAAAAATTTTCATTCTAGTATACAGATGGCACCATTTGAGGCATTATATGGGAAGCAGTGTCGAACTCCAGATTTTTGGGATGAAGAGGGTGAAAGGAAGTTGACGGGACCCAAATTTGTTGAAGTGTTGGAAGAAAAAGATCCCCTAATACAGAAACACATGAGAATAGCTCAAAGTAGGTAGAAAAGTTATGCGGACAACAGGACGAAGGATCTCTCTTTTGAAGTAGGTGATCATGTCTTCCTTAAAGTTTCACCATGGAAAAGTGTGATGCGGTTTGGTAAGAAAGGAAAGATGAGTCCAAGGATCATTGGAACATATGAAATTATGGATATATTTGGATCAGTTGCATACTGAGTGGATTTACCTCCGAGTTTATCTCAGTTACACAATGTTTTTCATGTTTCAATGTTAAGGAAGTATATGCCAGATCCATCTCATGTTTTGAGTCCAGAGGTTGTTCCGTTGGAAGAGAATATATCGTATGAGGGACAACCGGTCTTGATTCTTGACCAGAGGGAGAAAGCATTGAGAAATAAGGTGATTCATCATGTAAAGGTTTTATGGAAAAGCTAAATGATTGAAGAGGAAATATGGGAATCTGAAAATGAAATGAGAGATAAATACACCCACTTATTCGATAAGTAAATAAATTGTGGGTATGCAACTTTCTAAAGGGGGGAAGGATGTAACATCCCTAGTAATTAAATAATTATGTATTTTCATATCTATGTCTATTTATGAAATAGATAGTGTTTTAGAGGCTTAAAATGGGAATAAATCCAATCTTAATCATAGAATACTCTAACATTTTTTTGAAGAACGTTTTACTGCCTTTTGATGGAAATCCATTTTAAATCAAAATTTTGACAATTTTATAAGCTCTATATTTCAAAAAAAACTTATTCATTAGTATTGGAACACTGATATATACTTTGATTTAATTTTTGGCATTTTTTCGAAAATGTTAATTTTTTAATGAATAGAGAAAAATACTACACTTTACTTCAAAACTGTTTTTTAATCTAATTTAATTATATAGATAGATTCTACATTTAATGGGTTTTAAAGTTTAATTAGAATATATTTTTAACATTTAATCCAATTTTGGTCATTGTAATTAATTTCACCTTGGAATTGGGCATAAACAAGTGTCAAACTTTTGATAGATATTGTTTCCAAAAAACCCGCTATTTGTTTTGAAAACAGGAATTATTGTAAAATTAATTACTGAAATTTCTATGTTTGGAATTTGGTAAAATCGATTCCATATTTGAAATAATATGTTTCAAATTATGTAATTAAGACTCTTTTTTGGACATTATGAATTATAATGACGGTAATTATCTTTAATTATCGTGATTAATTAGTAATCTGGTAGTTAAAGGTAATACAATAATATCATAATAATATAAAATGACCCCAAAATGTGTCTTAATGCTATTGGTCGTGTCATGTACAACCATGGTATTCCCTGTGCCAACTTAGGGACCCCATGGAATCACTTTTATGTGATAGTGACATTTTATCATTTTGTTTTTAAAGAAAGGAAAATATAACAAAAGTATGTAACAGCTAAGTAAAACAATTTTAATTTTGTCTAAATTAATTATCTCTTTGACAATAAATAGTCATTGGAATAATAAAAAGAGTTCCTACATCATGGTATTTTTTTTATATTTTATGTACATTAAATAAGTGAATTTATTTATGACACCATTATGATGTAGTGATTACCTCATTAATAAACGATTTAAATAAAATGAAAAGATAATGCACAATATAAGACATATACTTGTCAAAAACCTATTGTATGGGTGGATTTAGAACCCTTATCACCTTAGCCTCGAAATATATCATTTTGGGACCATTAAAATCTGATAATAATTTTATAATAAAGTAACATTTCAAGACATTCCGAGAGTGCCCCTCCTCCCTCTTATAAGAGTCCCCCATCTCTACCCCCTTACCCACACCTCTCAAGACATTGGATCAACCAAAATCTGCTCATTTTATCTCTCCACCTAACTATCTTCATCATACAAGCCTTACCTTAGGCATAATTCTCTTTAAGAAACCCCTTTGGTTCAAACCAATGGGAGTTACCTGATTTAAAGGTAATGTCTTCTCTTATGTCCATTTGTTTTATTTTGCTTCTCCAACCCTATAAAACCTTTTTATTCATTTCATTTGTAACGAAACCAGTATCCTAAATATAATAGGATGTTGTTATGATTATTATTTGATTTACACTTACACACAATCCCATCTAATAGTAAAAGTATATACTGTTTCTATGGGTGGCGTATTACTGCCTCAGGAAACAATGATTGTTCAATATTGTTTTAACACATCTCATGGTGGACATTAATATGTAAATATATTTATATATGATATATATTATGTTTATTTTTTCCTTATGATTCTTTATTTTTCTTTTATTCCATACCTTTTGGTTTCCATAATGGGTAAACACGATAATTTCATTTTAGGAAGTGCGGACTACCGCCCGCTCAAAGTGATTTGAATCGTTAATTCCATATGAGGGATGTATAAAATATGGATTTAATGATATTATATATGATATTATTTGAATTATAATATACCTTTATATCATTATGATTTCCTTCCATTAAATATGAAATAGAAATGAAAGTAGCGTTCATGCGTATGTACGGCTTACCATCTCCATGAATGATGCATTTCATTTCTTAATTCTAAATGTTATGTAATATTATTAATGAATATATATAATGAATATATATGATATATATGATATATACATCATGAATATAATTCCAGATATAATGGATATTTTACCACATGAACAACCTGTAATTATAAGAAGTTTTTTTTACTCAAGTACCGTGGATCGAAAAAACGACAGTTATTAACCTAAATGATTACATAATGTTAAGAACATTGTAATAAGTGATATAAAAGTAATAATGAAAATGAAAATGTTTCTTAAGAAATTATAAATTAACACTAGTTTTTTATTCATGAGATTAAATAATGATCTAGTCATGCCGGACACGAGGTAAGGGACTTCATCTCAATCTCTTTTCATTGAGGCATATTTTTTTTATACACAACATTATTTTATACGGTGTACAAAACTCTTTGAATATTACTTTTATTCAAATGGAATATTTTTATATGAAGAATTATAATAAATGAAAAAGGGAATGTTTTTGTCTTACGTATTCGGCGACAACGACTTCTACACCGTCGTGACCATTATTGGAGTTTCAGCTTCCTCTAAAAGCCATATCTTTTTTTAATGAAAAAGAAATACAATGTTTTAATTTTCTTTAATTTTGGTATTGAAAATGGTTTTGATAATGTTTTAATTATATCAATTTGTTGTATTGATATCTTTTGATTTAAATGTGTAAATTTTATGTTTCTTTTATGCATGTTTTATGTGATACGATTATGTTATGGTTCTTGGGCATTGTTTATGAAGACGGGTGGTTCCGTGATAAACTAAGTGCGGGTGAGCCCGATATATCTCTCCAATGCATTGGGTAACATGAAGGGGTTAAACGCTAAGGTTTATCCAATGATATTTAGGGAATATACTGTGATGGGTATTCCTAACGTAACCATAAGGGTTACTTCCTAAGTTAGAATGTTTTGAATGCCTCAAGTTACCTTTATGTCTAATGATTTCTATGAGTTATTCATGAATCTTGTGATTTAATGAGGTATGTTAAAGTGCTTATGTTTTATGAGTAAAGTATGATTTCATTTATTCTTATGTATACATGGACTAATGTTATCATTCTGTATTTTTATATCCATTACTGAGCTTTTTCTGCTCATCCCATGTTTTTGAAATGTGTTCATAGGTCAAGGGAAAAGAACATGATGTGATGACAGTTTCGAGGAAGTGTCATGAATGAATCCATGTTTTATTTTAAATATTTTTCCTTTGATGGGAAAAATTAATTCCATATTTTATGTAACCACCTTGTTTAAATGTGGAATGTAACGCATGATTTATGATCTAATTCTCTAAAACTCTGAACCTGAAAAGATTCTTAATGTGTATTCTTGAAATAACTCATGATGAGGTAACGTGTAATGCTGGGGAATTATATACTTACTATAACCATTCTAAAGGAAGTGTGAGTAGAGACCATGGAGTATTAGTTGTCACACAATGCATCGACATATGTGTGATTATATTATTATTTTAGAATATAGTTATATAAATTCAACACAATTATATATTATATTCACTTATGTTTTGGGCGCATTAGTGGTGTCCCACGTAGTTTATTACTAAAAATCCACATGATCATGATGGTGTTCATGTATATATTAGGACCATTGATCCAGGGAAGATTATTTTCCTATGATAGTTGATAGAGGAGATGGAGGTTTGGAATTATATGCAATTCTAGGATGCACCACAAATGATTATTGTTTTATTTTTTATTCCTCTTTATTTAATATACATAAGATTGTTTTAAAATAATGGGTTCTGAATTTTTACATTAAAAATATGAAATAAATGCCCTGTGATATTATTCTCGTTTTTAATTATTTACACTAAGGGGTTATGTTTTGTTTATTGTGAAGAGATATGATACAGAGGGTATAATCTCCCAAATAATGGACTTAATATCCTCACTTGTTGATGTTAGACTCTTTCATATATGGATTAAATCATGAGGTCTTGTGGATCTATAACTCTAAAATGATAATTTGGGTCGGGGAGTTACAAAATCGTATCAGAGAACAATTTTATTATTATTATTTTGATTAACCTAGGAAATGGTAGAATATAGATTGTTGGGTGTTACTTAGGAAAAGGAGGATTAATGTACATGGCTAGATCATGTGTATAAAACCACAGTGTTTCCATTTATATGTTTAATTTTATAATTTTATTGTTTTTTCGGTTTATTCATGCATCAGGACTAGGATCATAAGATAAAATTTTATATATATACATGTTTTTGTATAGAATATTAGATCTTAAATTTAATTTCATGATTATAGAATCTTTTTTGGATAGACCAACATACTTTATTGAGTGATATATTTATTTTACATGATGTAATTAAATATATATTAGAATTAATTAGTTAAAAATGATATTGATGTTTTGTTATATATATATATATATGTGTGTGTGTGTGCATGTGTTTGACTCTATTTATTTTTATATATGATACATTTGTTAGTGCTAGGAATGTATCCCTCATTATATGGGTAGAATCATATGAGAAAATATTTCTAATCCCATAAGATATATAAGATCTTTCTTAAAGTAGAGTATTTATACATTTAAAACAATCATATGGATTTCTAAAAAATATAACTCAAAGACATTTAATGGGAGTCGCTATATTGGAACCCAATGATACTCCCATGACCCAACTAATGGTAATGGAAAATATACCCCATCATGTTTATGTACTAGCACCAGTGACTCAATATGTAGATCCAATTTACCCTTGAATCATTAATTTTTCCCATTTAAGGAATAAAATATATATAAAAATGACTGATTATGCATTAGATTTCAAGAATTATCGTCCTTATTTCCTTTCATGAAACTAGTGGCCATCCCGATGAATAGGACAAACTGCCTTTTATCAAGATCATTTTCGAGGTCATCTAAACCCTCAGGATATGAAATTAATTCTAGAGACCGTTATTACCTAATGTCCTTCTATGAAATGGTGGACTACCATGAATCAATCTAAATGATAATAAGGAATTACTTGAGTGACCATCATGGTTATGTCTCTCAACCAATTTGTTCCAAAAATGACGATGATGGGCCATGGCTAAGAGTTCTTAGAGTTATATAAAGGGTTACATATTGTCTTTTTGTATTATTCTTGATTCAATGTGTTTAATATCTTTTAACATATTTTTGGTAGGGAATGAGGTGTAGAAGGATTGTAATTTTTAGATTTTCCATCAAATAAAACACAGATTTTAGGTGATGACCATTGAAATATGGATGTACACACAAGTTATTCTCAATTCCATGACCTTTGGGAAGGGGATATTGTTGTATAGATTAGTATTATTACTTATAATCCCTATAATACCAATAAATATCCTTTAGTTCAATACTCTAGTAGCCTATTTTGGTTTTAGGATGGGGTAAGTCAGACAGGAGAAGTAGATAAACATGGAGTACAGATAGTGTATGACTTCTTCAGTGTCCTTCATGGGCGATTACTCTAATATATCCATCAAATATTATTATAGGTGTAATTATATTATTTATTGAAGTAATATATATGGGGAATTCCACTATTTTCTCGTGGATGGTCATATTTGTTTTTTTAATGGATTCTAGGATGAGTGATGGGAGTTCATAGAAATTTGGGATTGGGGGAACTCAGTAGAGGATGTAGACTTCCCAAAATATGGTGATTCATGGATATGGTCATGTAGAAGAGGCATACTAAGTATATATCATAGATCAGACTCTAAAATATTATGGTGGGGGACCATCAACTATTGGTGGTTTGATCATAATCACCTCTAAATTATATACTACCTTGTTTGATACCAATGATTCTCAAGCCTTTATCTATAGAAATTTTGTTATTGAAATGGACATAACGTTGATTTTTTCTTCTTATTTATACTCCCCAAATACACTATTGGAAATTATAGTGTACCATCTTTAGTGATTCCTAGAGTGTCCTATAGTGGTTACTTTTTATGGTCATCTATGGAACATCATGATGACTACAAAAGTCTTCCACATTCTAGATGAGGTCAAATTTAGATATATGTCATTCTAAGTGTGAAAGATATTATGAAACCTTCTTATCATATGGGTACATCAATGATGAAGAAGATCAAGGCACTATAAGAGGACACAGAGCAGAAATAATTTATAAGGATGAGTACATCCATATGGGGTACACCTATTTTCCCCCAACAAGGTGGATGATAGTCATCAAATATATATTTATTATAGAATTCCATAAATGCGATGATGAATAATATATAGAATTTTCCCAAGATCATCGATATTTTTAATAAATAATGGTAATTATGGTTGATCTCTAAGATTGATCTTTAATCCTTTTATTACAATTTTTTAAAGAGGATTACATTCATAAGATGGTGTTTTAAGAAAATATAGGTTGTAATTGTATGTGGTGATTTCATTTGGCCTAAAAAATGTAATTTTCCATAAAACATATTATTAAAATATTCTATCAGTATATTTACTTGTTCATCATGGTGTTCTTTGATGACGTTATCATCTATTCATTATTAGTAGTTCCCAATTCTTTTCAATTTGTGATATTCCTATGTAAAAATATATCACATTATGTTAATCCATGTTTTTAAAGTGTTACCTTTTGGTTCACGAGTTCAAATTATTTGGTCATGTGTTTTTTGAAACCTATATATCCATGGACATTGAAAAAATTGAGGTAGTTATATGATTGAAACAACCCTAGAATGTGTTCAAGACTTGTATCTTCTGGAGTTTGACTGGATACTATGAATTTTTTTTCGTGTAATTATATTGTTTATTTTTACCCATGGCTATACTGATGAATGAGGTAGGGAATTTTTAATGGTTTAATTAGTGTGAATAATAATTTCTTATGATAAATAGGATGTTGAATACATTTCCATTTTTATATGTCATGAGTTAGGGATCAGTTATGATTTATATTATGATATATCAAGCCTTGTTTTTGTAGTAGTACTATAGAAGATGAATCATGTTGTCACTATGGTACCTATCCTCTACGACCCCATTAGAAGAACAGCCTTTACTATTACTAGGAGATAACAGCTTCCGTCCAAACATTGAAGTGTTAGAAATACTGTCTATTTAGTAAGATGTTTGTTGTCTACATGGAATACAATAGTCACTACTATATCATCACATTAAGATATATGAATAAGAGGAAGATTAATAGGGTAGATTATCCATATATTATTTACTTTGATATAACCTATCTAATATGTTAATGTTACATCATTAAATATTCTACATTCCATAAGATGTATGTTAAGATGGATCTTGGTGAATGGACCTTAGAGGAATAATGGAACTTGTTGATCTGGTTGGATGCATGGTGGATACCATAAGGGACAATGGCTTATACCAAATTTTTATCACAATTTCCATAGTATATTAGGTGAATACTATTCATGAAACCAACCATGAGTGTACTATGACTAGGGACCCGTTAGCTGGTGGTGACCAAAAACCTAGGTAGAAATGAGACGGTGATAATGCAATCTTTATACCTTTGGTATTTGTAGTCCCATATTTTATCATGGATGATATGATGAGAGTGTTTTGTACCACTATATTGTACATAAATCATGAAGTGAAAAAGATGTAATCTGACTTCATTAAATAGTTTTGGAGTTGATGGATGTAGAGGGACATTGCTAGATTTTTTTCATAACCCCTTACCCAACTACGGATAAATGCCGGGAACCTGTGAGATGGGGATTTTCTAGATGCACAACATGTTTCCTTTTGGAAGTGGGAAGAAATCATTATGCACATTTTGATCAGGTTACCTAGGACCCTGAGGATTCATGTCATTTTTTATGTGATTCTCAAAAAATTGATGATGGTTTATCAATTCTTTCCAATACATGTGTCTCACTATGTAGAGTATATGTGAACATTGTATGCTGGTGATATTATTTGATTACATACATTTTCATTGACAATTTTATCAAATAATGAAAAATGTTTTACATCATGGATTTGGAATGATTTTTAGATGTTCTTGGTGACATAGTAGAGATTGAGCACATCATACAATCGATAGTCATACGAAATGTTAAGGAAGATGATTCATATGTATGAGGATATGCTTTAGAACAATATTCTAGAATTCAATGGAGTTTCAGTTTATCATGTAGACTTTTTTGAGTTTTCATATAATAGTAGGAACCATAAATCAATTAATATCGTGCATTATTAGGATATTTATCAGACTCCATGTCGTTCAACAATCCATTGGCATGAGGATTTTGAGGAAGTGGTTTTGGGACCCATTAAGGTATAAAAGACTTCATAAAGAGTAATAATGATTCAAAATAGGCTGATAAAAACTCAGATATAACATATTCTATTCTATCCACATGATAATACCTTTGGACATATCAATAATTGATTTGGTTTTTTAAGAGTGACTCATAAATTTTACATTGATTCTTGAGGAAGAAACAAAAACTATAGTTTTCCTATGTTGGACCCTTCAAGATAAAAAAGATAATTTGGAAGGTGGTTTTCCATTTGGATATTACTTCTCTACATTGTGGTAATAATAATGGGTTTCATGTGTCAGGGATTGATATGTACATGCCTGATACTACACATTCAATAAACAATGAGTATTTTTTAAATGAATCCATATACAACATATGTGGATTTTTTTAATATAGATTGTATATATGATCATGAAATCCCTTAGAGTGTAGGTTGTATCACTAATCTAGATTCTATGAAATCAATGATAGATATAGGTGGAGACAAGGGGCTAAGTGGAATATGTTCATTCATAGTGGCCGATGTTGCTTAATCAATGTATTTTAATGTACTACTCTGGGAATAAAAGTCATGGAGAATTATTACATTCACACTTTGATTGAATTTATGAGAAGTTAATTTCATATAATATTTTTTTAGTTTTTTACTTACTCTGTATTATTGCCTATTCGCAGTTCATTTTTAAGAGGTTAAGGGTTTGGGTATTGATGGAATAAGTGTTGAGGAACCACTAGGTCATCTTTTGGATAAAAAAATATCCATTAGCATGCTAGGGGAACCAACCTACCAGTTGGTGGGATTATATTAGGCCGATAGGGATCTGTAGACCCCAAAAATGATCCTCGTATATCACAAGGTATACGACATGCCCTGTCTATTGTTGTATTTTATAATAACAAATGCTATTTTAATTCTAGTTTCTTCACTCACTATAACAACTAATTTCAAACATAGAAACACCATTTCAATTTGAATCCACCTCTGTATCTATTATACTCTCCCATTCAACTCCACATTCCTCTCATGAATTTGAAATTTTTTGAGAATCCATGAATTGTGAGTTTTCATCTAATAAATTACAAATAATTATTCATCCTTGTTAGATATGAATGAATAATTGATGGATATATGATTTATTTTATAATTGGATTAATATTTCGGCCTTTCATTGTATAATGGTGGTAGATCATTCATTTTGACATCATTTATTGATCAAGTCAAGATCTACCAAAAAATAAGAGTGTTATATGAGTAGGATTTATTGAATCATTTACCTAAAACTCTGAAAAATGTGGGATTTATATTGGATACTTAATTATTTTGATGATTCCTTTGTATATTGGTGGTGCATTTTATATTTAAATGAAACCCCATATGACCGGTGATAAAACCCCCAAGAACAGTCTTGTTACTAGGTATGCTTTTATGGATCCGTCAACTTATGATTTGCATCTTCTGAAATATCATCCTAGATCCTTTTTATAATGAAATAATAGGGTGAATCAATATTTTTTTTCTAGACCAAATATTTTCTAATATAATCAACAAGTAATTCAAAAACAGTGTTAATTTGACTATAGATCTTCTAAATTCATGACCTATACTTCTATATACCTCAAAATTAGCCCGATTTAAGGTCCTCATAAGGAATGTGATTCTAAAATAACCTCATTTACATGTTCTATTCTTGAGTATGAATTATAAATATTTTTTTTATAAATTAGAATCCATGTTATCCACCATTGATGTGTGAGTTCAATATCCATTGGAGTGAAACATGGTTCAACCATCATTTCATGTTAAACCATTGAGTTCTTCATCAGAATCTACAAGTATAGAGGTTCATAACCATATAGGGATAAGTATATGATATTATCATAGTTTATGGTTTATTCTTGATATCCTAGCTTGATATTTATTCTTGTGTGTCTATGTATTGTAATTGAGACTTCTTCTAGATACGTGGTTATATTCCTTGTCTATGTCCCTTTGAGAATATTTCTTGTTATTCCTAATTATTTGTAATTGTGATGTGTATTTTTTGTGCATTACATGACATGTTAAACCATTATCTAGGTGACTAGATGATCAAATTTCTCAGTATCATTTATATGTACGCTTGGAATGTTGTGTGACAATATGATCATAACTATTGATTGTGGCTCATTAAGAGGTGTAATTTGGATCATATAAATTCATAGATGACACTGCACTAAAAAGTGTCTTATAATCCAACAACTATCGACTAAAATGGAGGAATTCCATGCAAGGGTGATTTTTTTATATAATTAAATAGACTATGTATGGTGGGAAATGCCATAGGATGACGATAATGGCCACCATCAGGGTGTGTTGTGAAGTGTTCCTCATAATGACCACATTTATGGAAAAGAATGCCATTTTATCATAAAAAAGGTACTTGGATTGACTGAAAATAACATATATTTTGGCACTATTCCAATGTAGGTGGGTTTATGGTTTATGGTTTCTTATTAAACACATGATGCCCCGAAACATGTTTTGTTATATATTTATTATATAATTTTCAATTTTCATTACATAAATTATTATATATTATGTATCTTCTATTATAGATGAATTTTTTGTGTCTTACAAGGGTTTATTACTCACAAGTTGTATGGGAATCATGTTTCATGTTCAGATTTCATGAGTAATGATCCAGTAAAGGGTAAGGGATCTATGATAGGGGTTTATGAGATAGAGGTTTGGAGTCATAGGTGATACCAAGAAACACTATAGACTATTTCCTTTTCATTTATTATCCTTTTATCTTTTATATAATATTTTTTTAATTTTCATGGTTCGTAGACCTTTCTGTTTATATTCCATTTTTTATGTATGTGACTTTTATTATTATTATTGTCCAACATTTCTTTCTATGATGTGTTATGTTTTTATTATGGTACATGGATTTGATATTGAGGGTATAGTCTCCCCACAAACAAACTTCATACCCGCACTTTTAGACAACATCGTTATACCTAGGGGGTGCATGCGGTCTTCTGGATCCCTGACTCATATATGATTCTTCATGTCAAGTAATTTCATCTATTACAAATGGTTTTATAGGGTTAATTAATTAAAATGAATAATTCCCAAAAATCATTTCATTTTATGAAATTAAGTGTTGATGGTTTATTACTTTTGAAATTTATACAATTCATTATATTTTTTACCTCTTCATCTCTTTTTTAAATTCATGAGAGTTATATCCAATTATACTACCATTAAAATATTTTCTAATTCCATTAATAAATTTCTTTTGGTAATTGTTCCCATATATTTAACATGTAGAAAATTGAATATTATTTACATTATCATCTTTATCACCTGAACATCTAAGAGTCTTCATCCTTACCTACATTGGCGTGTTAGGGAATTCAACAATTTCACCTTGTTAATAATTATTTAGGATAACTATATTTTCATAATAATAATATTTCTAATACCATCACTTATATCATATGTTTCTGTATTGGTAAAATGTCTACATTTTCCATCAAACACTTAATTAGCTCAATTTCTCCTAGCTCTAGCCATTAGAAAAACAAAATGAAATTAACATGATTGAAGAAAGATGAATATCATATGTGATTTATCACAAATACTCTCATGAAATAACTAAACCTAAAGAAGTCGTACTTTTAAAAACTATCATATAATATTTTAGTTAAACCTAAACCACTATTTGTTTAATATATACAGTATTATGTTTTTTTATTAATTTATCAACCAAATAAAAAAATTTAATATCCCAAAATTTTCATGAAAATTCTTAAAATATTATATAATCAAAAATCATTCAAATATATTTTATTAGAATTAAACTTATCTTTTATCTGAAAAATCACTAAATAAATTAATATATACCTTATATCATATATCAATATGTTTTAATTTCTGATTACAATATTAATTGAATATTATTTTTTCAAACCTATATATATTAAAATTCCCTATAAGAGTTTATAACGAAAATTTGAATAACCAAAAAATATCCTCTAGAATTTCATATCAAAGCGTATAGTCTTATTCTCACTAATCAAGCACTGAGTTAAAATTTATTAGATAATTTACTATACTTTTTCATGGTGAATACCCTTGAATCATATTTTACATATATACATCCACTTATCCATATCAAAACTATGATGTAATTGTATGGAAACACTACAAGATCTACATTACTAAGACATCATGATGTAATCACATGTTATGCTTTTTTCCTATGTTTTCACTAAAGATCTATCACCCTAATCCCTAAAAATAACTAAAATAATACATCCAAATATCTAAACCTTTCATAAATACCAACTATGATTTATCAAACTATAACTCCCAGATATAGTGATAAAAATAGGTACTTTGTAACAAGACATGATACCATATGAGATTACCAACCAAGACATACATATATTTGAATAATTGAAATAATTATTATTATAAATACTTTCACAATTAAAGATCTATAAAGGAATAATATATTTTATTTTAAACTATAGAACAATATTTTGTTACCATAATTATGAAAATTTATTCATAATAGTGCCACAAAATAATCACTTCTACACTTATCATAATTTATAAAAATCATCATATCCTGGGGAATGGATATATAAGAAAAATGTGAGATCAGATGCCCAATAATGGAGAATTAATTAACACTTAATTAAGGTTAAAATCATAATCATATAAGAATCAAGACCAGGTGATAAATATGTTACTAAAAAATTATTGAACAATAATATATTTCTTCACATAATGAAATGAAGAAATATAATCTCAAATGAACAAACACATTCCTTGGAATAAAGAGTATGGAATAATGAGACAATAAAAATTATCCCTACCTGATAATTGTAGGAATATGACATTGAAATAAAACAATCCCTTGAAACATATCGTTCCAATGAAACTCGAAAAAAACATAATCACATGACAACATCATCATCATGAGGAACTAATCATAACCAATGTTGGAAAAAAAACATAATCTCCCCACATATAAACTTCTCATGAGATATAAACTTCTAAATAATGAACTGGAGTCTTATATATTCCACAATCCTTCATTATTTATAAATATGAGTGAATCTTGAAATCAATCATTCATTATATCATAAAAAATGAACGTGAGGAAAATTGGATTGATATCTTTTAAAATGGAATCACAATAATAAATAATTCATAAGTACACAAATAATCATAAAAAATAAACTCATGGAAAATAAATGGGTATCCAAAGATATTTATAAATATTATATGTAAAAAAATCATCCATTTAAATGATTTGTATTATAGTATTTCAATTGTATATTAATATTTTTGTTGTTTAAATGATAAATTACTCAAATAAATCAATATATATGTATCTAGATGATAAAAATTAAAAATGATTATGTACATGAAAATGACTTGGAAAAAGAATTGGAAGAAAATAAATATTTCAAAAAATTTAAGGAAATGGAAATAAAAAATAAGTTATGGATAATTTCATTGACAGAAAAGAACATTTCATAATCTATTCAATGGATGAAGGTTGATGGAATGATTTGATGAATAAATTCTAGTAGGAAAAAAATATAAAAAATATTTAGAAACAATGAAATAATTTTTTTTAGAAGAATTAAGTTAATTTATTTGGAAATATAATATATCCTTTATCATTTTAATTTTTTTAAATATACATATCATATGAAACATGAGAATTATTTTATTTTAAAATATATGAAAAAGTAATTATAGAAACAATATTGTGACATCATTTTAAAGAGGTGAAATTATTAATAAATATCCAAAAATCATTTTCATGAAGTTAACATGAAAAATGTCTTAAAACACAACTTTACAATCGTTCAAAATAAAATAACTTTGACAAATAAATAGTGTTTTCCATATAAAATGTGTAGTGTATGATAATAATACGAATGTGAATGTAAAATAATTTCAAATATTTTTCAAGATCCATTATTCAAATCGACATCATAAAGAGAGTGAAATGTATTACATTTATAGAGAGTTAATGAGTTATTTGAACTTTTCAAAAAATAAATAATACTTTGATTTAAAAAAATGATAATATTTTTGGGATGTGAAAATATGAATATGGAATAGAAGGTTTTCATTTAAAGAGATAGATAGTTATTTTTAACATGATTTTTTTTTAAATAAATAAATTCATAAATATAATTCACCAGAAAATATGAATTTAGGTAATTATTATATAATCTCATAAAAAATAAAATCATGTAAAACTATAGTCAAAGAGTAATTGTAAAGACTCAATAAAAGATATTCAATCATGAAAAATACATTATAAATAACATCACTATTGATGTAATTTTAATTCCCCGTGATATTCATGAGAAATAATTATGAATCCATATAAAAGAAATTATAATAAATTTTTTATGCAATTATAAGAAAACATTATTCTTTTTAGAGGAATGATGTTCAAGAATAATATTTATAACACAGGAAATGAAATTAAGTTATGAAAAAACCGAACATAGTTTGTAAAATTAAAAGAAATACATAAATAAGTGAACTTTAAATAAAACACTAAATAAAATGAATGAATTTAGAATCATGATATAATGCTTTATGTATGAATTATATAAACCGCATAAAAAAGGTCATTGTATAATATAAAACTTTTCTTAAATGGGGAAATTTTAGGATGAGAAACCCTTAGGAACATCCATATTCATGTTGTGGGTAAAATATAAAAATTGTTTAATGTGATAGAAATGTGAATAAATTGATATTAAATTGGAAATTAAACAGAATAAAATCATACGATAGATAATAAGAAACATATTGGATTAAATTTGAATATGAATAACCACAACTCAATGAAAGAAAATTGATTTTATAGAAAGCCCTTATCTTTAAGATTTCTTAGTCGAACATTCTCTAACATCATATATAACAGAAATAACTATCTCAATCACATATATAATATCCATATTCAGTCCTATAACATTTTAATTGATTAATTTATAATAAATGTTACGAGAATATTTGATAGTTATATTTTATTGGCATCAATAGATGTCTATAACTTCGATAATATGTTTAGTTTTATTTTCTTAATGGCGATGTTATTTATTTTATATATTATAAAACT
Organism: Viscum album; assembly: GCA_963277665.1. Taxonomy (NCBI): domain Eukaryota; kingdom Viridiplantae; phylum Streptophyta; class Magnoliopsida; order Santalales; family Viscaceae; genus Viscum; species Viscum album. Next base: position 486,982,399 of record OY728153.1, on the reverse strand, counting down.
ACATAAATAATTTTTCATTATATTTATCTTAATATATTCCATATAACTATTTCTAGTTTTTTAATTTAGATTCATATTTATTTTATTTTTGATACATGATGATACTGATAATAGGAAGTGTGTTTATGTAAATTATTATGATCAAATGGGTGGTACAATAATAATAATATTAACATTAGAATTAACCTACCAAAAACATTTTCCAAATTTTTTCCATTAATATATAATAAAACCATTATTTAATCTGCCACATTTATCAATGTTACAAATTTATATCATTGTGCAAGTATGTGGCTAAACGGCCCTAAACAAGTACAAGATACAATATATGGGTGAGTGTAATTTTAGTTTAATGTCATTATCATATATAAATATTATTATTATTTACACTTAATTAAGTAATTTATTCTTATTTTCATATACCATTATCAAAAATAAAAAATATATGAAAAAATAACATCATTTTTTTTGGAGTAGGTTGACACACACATATACAAGCGATACATTCTTTTACATAGATCTAGAGGAAGACAGCGAGTGGTTTAAAATTTATTAATCTTAAAAATATTTTAAGTATAATATTTATTGATTAAATAAACACTTTGAAAAATCAATTTAATGAGGTTAAGAAAAATAAATCAATGTTCTTATGCAGGTAGTAGTCCACACATAACAGAATCATTATATTTTGTTTTTAGAACGGTAGTGAGGAAAGTAGAAAATTATTGTACAATAAACATAATAATATTCTATTATAATTATGATACATGTGTTATTTTTAAACATTGTTAGATTATATCCATATGATTAAGAAGAATTAATTAATTTGAAAGGAAGGGGAAATGAGTAATTGAGAATTTTTCCATAATACTTGGAGGAACTCATTTTCAAATTGGATTTTGGGTTTTATAGGTGGTCATTAGAGTATAATAAAACCTATAGTAATAGGATATGATATTTTATTTGAATTGGGGTATATATTTGTTGAATCTATGATTCTTGAGTTGTTAAGAGCTTTTGGGTTGTTATAAAACATTTTTTAAGGGAGAGGAGTGGCATTATCATAATATTTAAAAATTTAACGTCACTATTTAAATGTAAATTCAATCCAATAGTGAAAAATAATAGTTATGTGAGTCGTTAAGGTCAGGAAAACTTCAAAAAAACATTTTCACACATATTAAAAGGTATTTTTCAGGATTTCACTCTTTGACTTTTCACTTTTAAAATTTATAGTTTTTATCACGGTAATATATTTTTACCAAAGTAATATAATTTTCATGTATAAAAATAAAATTGTAATTATTAAATAATTTGGAATTAATTATTCCAAATATGAAATAATTTTTGTTTCCAAATAATATTTATATTGAGAAAAAAAACAAATGAAAATGTTAGCAAACCTAACGTGTAAAAACCATATTTAGGAAAATAGTATTTTTTATTTTTAAATATCTTAGTTGACATAAAATAATAAATATTGATAATTTATATGAAATAAATTATGTAATTAATGACCAAATAATATTTTTATCTTAAAAAATAATACAAAACCAGAATTCCGCCATATCGATACTTAGTTAATTAAAACAAACCACAGTTAACATTAATTAGGGTAAAATATTACATATGATTTCAAAATGTTATGCATGGGTTTTTTACTTTTTATACATTATATCTAAATGATGTTTTTTTTGTAAATATATATTTTAATGTATTTTTATTTTTCAATTACTATAATGTAATTATTATATTGTGAGTATTTCATAAAAGTAGAAATATTTACAAAATCATTTTTTCATTATTCACCACAAACTATAAACGTTTTAGAAACATATAAAACATTATATCTAAGATAATTTTGACAAAATAAATTTAAATGTTAAATTAATTTTATAATATTATTATTATATTAATTATGAATATATACTTTTTAAGTAAAAAATAAAATATAATGGAACTCAACTTTTACTGAAAAAAGAAATTTTAATGTGTTCTTAATATTATTTCATATCAATTTATAATTTAAATAATTTAATTTATTATATCAAAAAAATTTAACAATTATAAATTAAATTTTTTAGAATAAAATAACAAATACTTAAAAATATTTTTTTTACAAATAATAATAATTTTTAGTATTAAATAATTTAAATACTTTTCCATTAAGGGTATGTAATTTTTTCTGACTAATATATTTTTATATAATATATTTTTTATAATCCATTAAATTTTCATAATAATATCCATCATATTTTTTCCACAATTTACATTTTTTGGGAAAACCTATTTCAACAAAGAGAGAGACAAGATTTCCCCATTAACACCAAATATTAAAGGGGAAAATATTATATATTTCACCTCATAAAAAAACGAATTTGTAGTAGATATACATGTATAACTTCAATAGCCATATAAATAGAGGAATATAATAGATGTTGGTAAATAGGAAGAATAATAACTAGTATGTAACCTATGTGAATCGTTTCCTATAAAAACCCAAGAAGATCACACATATATACTATATAATTATAGATGATAATTTAATACGTTTACAAAATACACACATGAAAACCATATTTTTTTTGTATATTTGGATACTAGATTCACAATCTTCTTATTTTTTTGAATTATCTTTATCATTCCCCATAAAGATCTTCTCACTAGACATACTATACTAAGATCATTCTAACTAACATCACAAAAGGAAACATAGGAAAGGGTGAGCCCATATTCTTAGTAAGGGTAAGAAAAATAGATATCATTAATAACATAAAAATTGTATGAGAATAAGGGTATGAGAACATGAACATAAAATTTGGAAACCATACCTTTCATAACATATATAATAAATATTAATCGTGAAATAAGTAATATAAGTTAATAAGACATGAATAATAAAAGAAAGAAATAAATATAATCCATTATTTAATAACATAGAAATATGAATTTCGAAATAAATTATGATTATAAAAGTGTGAACATATATATATATAGAGAAACAGGTCTACTCATTAAGTTAAGGACTTGAAATCCGGACCCTGCATAAACTTTTGGGAATGAATACATGTCCACACATAAACTCATGGATATGAAACCATTTCTGAACATAACATTTTATACATGTAACATATTCTAAAAATGACCTTTTAGTCATCAAACCATGTTTATACATAAACATGTGTACATGAATCCTGCTCTATATGTTACAATATACACAAGAAATCAGGTTCATGAATAACATAATAAGATTTACCCAATGCATTAGAGGGATATATAATTATATAATCAACCATAATATAATGAAAATCATACATATTCATGAAAAATGATAATAAAACATTGCTTATATTAGATATTATAGAAAGTTAAAGGGTTTAATAAAAATTTTATCATAGAAAAACTCATGGAGTTAACCAAGTATCATATTCATAACTCACAAGAAAAATGGGCTTCATAAAATCATTTTAATACTAATAATAAAATATCTATAGAATGAATTATTAGGGTATCGTTGGATTATATAACTCATATTTTATATGTATAATTAGTCATTGTTCTCACTTATGAATTGTAATAATATTGAAAGATCAAAAAAACATTCTTAAGAAAAATAAACATTCCACATTGAGGATAATTTTTTTTTAAATCTAAAAAATTTCCATTCATTAAGAAAAAATATTCTTTCAAAATATTTTTTTAACCATTTAATGTAATCATTTATTCAATTATTTTTTATTACTACCAGGAATAAATTTCATTATGTACACCATGAAATTATGTTTTCGTTTATATTTTCGATAAAAATATAAATTATCAGGTTCTGAAAATGACAACAAGATACATACTAAAAAATTTAATAAAAAAAATTGGGGAAAAAGTTATTTAATAAATAATTTTACATTAATAAAAATATTTTCTGAAACCCTTTTGAGAAAACAAGGACATAGAAGAGAATGGTTTTTTGACTGAAGAGAGATATAATATTGATTTTTTTAAAATTATTCTTTTAGTACATTGAAAACATAAAAATATTAAAATGAAATAAATAAATTAATCTCTAGAAATAACTATAAGATAATAAAATGAATAATTTTTTGAGATATATATTAATATATTTCATCATGAGAATCATAATCATAAACAATTGTGATAATGAATTTGATTATATCATAAAATCCTAAGCATACTGTTATCTTTTGAATCATAATCAACATAAAATAAATAATTATATATGGATATGTATATCTCATATCATTAATGATAAAAATCATAAAAAAATTCATGGGTAGTATGTACACCACAAAAAAAATAAGTTGGGAATATAGAATGTGTCCCACAAAAGTAAAAGAGAGAATAAAATCTCTTACCTCAACTATTAAATAACATTTTATAAGTTCAAACCACAGGAATAAAATAATTTTTTTTATAAATATATTAAAAAACCTTAATCAAATATATCATAGCATATATGATTTTCTTATAACCTTTTATCACCTTTTTATTAGTAATTCATTATTAAATCTCTATTATAAGTAATATCTACTTAATTTTTCATATATTTTATGGTTTGGAAGGTGTGGAAATTGTATTTTTATTTGGGATAAAACATATAAATAATTTCCTCACTTTTAAAATTTTCATATATATTAATTATATACATGTTTGTCATCATTCATAGAAAATAAATATATGACAATGAATTATATCGTTCATGGAAATGGTAGGCCATACATATGAATGAACATTAAATCCATTTTATTAATGGATTGAAAAAAAGAAAATTAAATATTATTTTCCCTATACTAAATCATTTATATATAATATATATAATATATATTAATTAAATATATCTTTATTACCATCAATTTCGAAATAAATTGAAAAACATTTCATATATCTTCGTGGAGGTAGTAGTCCACATGTACATATTTGTGATGTTATCGTTTTTAAAAAGATAAGAACGTAAGAATATAGATTTTATTTTATAATTTTAGTGTATAATTATTCCATTAATATATATATATATATATATGAAATATCCATCATCACATCCAGCAATGATTGGTGGTGTTGGAAAATTAATTAAATCGGTTTCTGAGGCGTTAGTATCCCAAACACATGATTTACAATTTTGTTTCCCAATTAAAGGTATAGGTGATTGATTTAGTTTATGGAGATAAAATAATAACATCAATGTATATGGAAATAATTATTTTATTATATCATCACAGTTAAAAAATATTTCATGGAGGATGAAGAAGAAATAAAAATTGAGTGGTGAAGAAATATACATATTCTTTTGAGAACCTCTTTATGTTTATACCTAAAGCCTTCATAAGAGGATTTAAAAACATAGATAATGCCTCTATGATGTGTTAATTGAGTTATGGAATGTATTTGGGAATTTCTTGGTCGAACCTAAAGGACCATGGAGTGTTGATATGAGAGGAGAGGAGAGGAGGTATCCTTTTATTATTGGGGGAAGGAACCCACATTGAAACTACTCAAAAACTACCAAAAAGAATATGAAAATATTAATCCATTACCAATAAAAATATTAATAATTCACATATATTATACTGTGGGATTTTATAATTTTGTAACATTTTTAGAAAATAATATTTGGAAATCGTTATTTAGAAAACGTTCCCATATCATTTGGTTTAACCCCTGGTAAGCTCGCTAAACCCGAACCACAATAATTAATTATTATAGTTTTTAAAATTCAATATGACCAAATATTACATTTAAATTATTAATGAAAATTAATTATTTTTATTAAAAAATATAATTATTTTAATTAATTCAATTTAAAGAGCTGGAGTAATTGAATTTAACAGTAATCCCATAAATATGATGATAAAACTTTTTTCCAACGAGTTTCTTCCATAACTATTAAAATTTTTAATATCAAAATAAATTTTTTTTGAATAAAATGATCTAAATTAGATCAATAATAACACAGATAAACTAATTTTACTTCTATGTATATCTTAATGAAAAATTGAACTTTTTAAATTCTATAAATGAATAGGGAGGTTTCAATCAAAATAAAAAGTTTCCAATATTTACTAAAAATTATTCATTAATGAAAATAATCACGAATTTAACCGAGCATAATTTTGAAATTTTTATTTTAAAAAATAATCTCATTATTTGAAATAGTATTTCTTATATTTGAAATAATTAATTCTTAAATTATTTTGCAAAATGGGAAGAATCTTCTTTTTTAGAAATGTAGTTTTAAGCATTAAAATGGATTTATTCTTATTAAATAAAAATAAAAATTATTATATATTTAATAAAAATAATTATTATATATTTAATATATAAATTTAATTAAAATTAATCACCAGCAGTTGCTAATTTTATTCTTTAAGATAAAAACAGTTTTCACCATAAAAATAACATTTTTAAAAAACATTTGTAATACTTTAAAATAATTTTTAATTTATTATAAAATCAATTGATAAATAATGAATTTATTTTATTCATGTGAAAATGATATCATTTTTATTGTTTAGTTAGTCGTATTTATAACTTTCAATTTAATGGATAGGTTAAAATATTCTAGTTTAAGTATTTTAATAGTATATTGTGGTATCTTTGAATTAATTGTTGTTGTAACACACGATATAAATGAAATTAAATTTATTTCAAAATAATAATTTCATAAAATATAAGGTTATTCAATCAAACACCCTTAAATAAATTGCAACCTCATAATTTTAAATAGATTTCAATAGTGATGGATCTAAAATGTGAAAAGTATTTTATATAAAATCCATATCGTAAAAGGGGTGATAAAACATAATCTTAAAATGATTTAAATGTGAAATATGGTGGTTATATTGAATAACAGAAAATTATATTCCAAATATGTGTACATTAATTTATATTATATAAATATAGAAGAAAACTAACACATAAGGACTAATATAGAGTGATAAGGATTATTTTAAGGAAAAATCAATCATCCAAAAAGCCATAAATGTGTGATGGTTGAGAAGTCAATTGGTTCATAGGAAATAATGGTAATACAGAAATATTTTCATCTCAATTATTTTCCCTAGTTTTGTCTTATTTATTTACTATCAGATAAGGAAAATAATAAAATATAATTTCATGTTATATTTTTATTTCATAATCAACATTTCATATTTTTGTGGTGCCTTGACCAATTTCTCTTATATTTCTTACCATGTGAAATGAATATCTAATAAGATTTTTTTATACAAAAATCACTAAAATTATATTTTAAAGGTATATTTGATATATAAAATATCATAAATAACTTCAATATGTTGGTAAAATTTTAAAGACACCAATATGGTTTACACATGCTATCAAATATAGTACATTAATCTCAAAACCCCAATAGTAACACCCAATGTTAGACATAAATAATTCCATGTATATAAAAAATTAGGCTCATCCAAAATAATTTTCACTCAAATATAATCAAAAATATTTATATTATTTTAACACACATCCTTCCATGATCAACATAACAATTATCTTAAATTAATTTTAGCCACACATAAAGTCTTACACTAAAATCTATATACCCAAATTATTTTATAAAAAAATATCAAAAAAATCATATAAGCCTCCAAAATATAATTCACTATTATTCATTAAATATGTTCTTATATTAGAGAAAAAAACATTTTCATTTGAATCATGCATTCATCCTTATACATAATAATTATTATTGGTTGATTCAAAATATCAAATGTGATTTTATCATTACAGGATATATATTGAGGTAGATAATCAATGATAAGAGTCACGTCATATTTCAATAAAGGAAAAAATAATTTTTTTATTGGTATTATTCATACAAACCCCAACATATTAATTCATAAGTCAATAGTTGAGGATATGTGTTCCATTATTATCAGGATTCACATCAACTCTTGTGATTCTACAACAATTACCATTTTCATTTGACTTTAGATCTTGATGTGGATTATTATCACAATTATCTCTTGCTGAAGGTAATTGATTAAAATAATAGGCAAGTTAATTGAATATATTGAACTATGTTGTGGGTAGTGTATTCATGTGGGATATATAATTATTACATTCATTGACGAAATTTATCACATTACATCGATAGTATTTTTTCAGAGGGACAGGTTTACCACACATTAATCAAATTCATAATACACTGTGTAATTCACATGAGTGTTCCTTAATATATTTTTCCAATGTATGATGTTTAAAAGGATTCTTCACTAAATGTGATATTCCTCTTTGAAATTTATAAAACATAATCTGTAATTTCTTTATCACCTAAACCATTAATATTTAGTTCTTCCATTTCAACATTGAGAGCACATAATATAATTTATTCATATCTTCCAATGTCAATTATATATAATTACTTTTGATGAAATTGTTACAAAACAATAATGAATTTATCAATTTATAATTTTTCACTAATGATTAAACCAAATCATACACTGAATGTCTTGTAAAATAATCCAAATAAATAATAATGGATCCATTATCCATTATTTTAATCATAAGGAATTCCACATCAATTTTTTATAGTAAAGTACAATGGAAGTATATACTAAAAACATTAACTAAAACAAATCCCATTATATGGATTAAAATTCATCCTCTATCTACATTTTCTTAACAATATTCCACTCTTAATCCTCTTCTCCTTCAAATTTATAAATGGTTAGGAATAATTTTTCATTATTCAATAACCGAAGAATGGTAAATATAATTTCCATCACATTGATACATCTCACATAATCAAGTGGATAAAAAGACTGATATAAGGATGGAAATCATTTTGACATAAAATATTTTATATTGTGTTACTCCCTTCATTGTAAATTTGGATGGTCAATATTACCCATGTTAGCTATTATATCTTGAGATTTGAGTGAGAACAATTAAAACATATAGCACCAAGGATTCTAATCCATTTGGTTTTATCATGAGGATTTTTTTCATTCTATGTAAAAATTATTGTTCATATGATTCTTATTGATTGCATTCATGGAATAAAACTGAAAACCATAGTGTGATACCCAATAATCATATAGAGAAACCATATAATCTTGGGGACCATTTTATATTATGTATAAGTAATGACAACTTTTATAATATATGAACACATAGGTTTATCCTTATATAAACATCATTAATTAAAATTCATCATAATTTTTAAAAAAAAATGTGGATTAACCATACAAACACCCTGAGAGTGTCAAACCGGGTTTACAGTATGGCCTAATGTCATGCACTATGTAATGACCGATCATAATCCCAATGCACCATCTATGGATTTATTACCCTTATGTACATCTATAAAAAAGCCACATCCACTTGTAGTACCCAGACATTGATGTAATATCATGGAAAATCACATCATATACTCATTACCAAATCATAAAGATGTTATCCAATACATTGACATAAAAATTATTTTACCAAATTACTATAACCCTAATCTCAAATTATTGAATTAACCTATTCTATGATACCAATTATAGAGAACCATGTTTTTTATACATAGGTAATATATATTTTTATAAGAATATTAAATAAATTTCAAAAATACACACTTGATAACATAAAAGGTTTAGTGTATTTAGTGACCAGATATGCAATATTCTTATTTTATGAAATATCTTTAACATTTCCCATTAATATATTATCCTTATACATATTCTATATAAATCCACTATTCATGGAAAGTGGAATGTAATTTTAATAAAGGGTGATTATAGTTTTTTAGTAAGGAATATCAAGTGAGATATCATTAATCACATAAAAATAATATGATAAAAAGTCTATATTAATGTGATATTAACATTGGAAAACTGTAGATTTTATAAAGTATTACATAACCATAAGTCATGGAATACAGATTGGTTGATCCTAATATATGAATCGTGATGAAAAAATGATTTTAAAACATGTGAGTATAATATAAATATGATAATGTTGAAACTTTATAAGAAGATACAATTGTAAACACACACGCAAAGAAACACATATATATGACCATGCATAACCTTATTGGAATGAAACAAGGTCAACACATTTCATTGTAAACTAGGTCCAACCAAGAAATTTGGAACCTGAAATTAAGGGGAATCATAACATAATAATCCTTATCCGTTGCATTGGAGGGATATATAATTATTAGACCACCTAACACATCATGAAAATAATACATATGTTTTCCAAAATATCAGTATACATTCATCATATAATGAACCATTTAAATGAAATAGAGTCCATACACATTTTAGAATAACATAACTAGTGGAAAACAAATTGGTTTCATAAGAACAACCCATGGAAAATAAACTCCTTTCTTAAACATCTATTCATCATAACAATAAAAATCCATATAGAGAATAGATATGGTATCATTAGATCATATACCTTCTATATAATAAGTATAATAAAGGTATTTTCATTGATTAATTGAAATACCATTAAAATATTAAAAACCTTCCCAAGGAAAATAACTTTTCATCCTTGAAAATCTCTATTTTAAATTTAAAATTTTTAAAAATATTTATGACAACATTTTCTTTTAAAATAAAATTCATAATATACAATTTAATCATTCATTAAATGACTTCTTATAGGGGTAAGGAGTTTTTTTTATTTCTTTATATGTGAAAACAATGATTCCTTTGGTATTTTTAGAAAAAAGTAAAAAGTTCCATATATGGAAAATGAAAAAAAATTAATTTTAGTAAATTTTTTTATTAAAAAAATTGTGTTAACATTATATTAAATAATCATTTGTCTATAATAAATAAAATTAAATTCATTTTTTAGAAATTTATACTTGGAAGTGAATGAATTTTCAAATGAATAAAGAAATAAAGAAATTTTTTAATAAAAACAGTCTTTCATAGACTTGATTAAATATAAAGAAGAAAATGAAAGTAAAACATACATTTTTGAAATAATAATATAAGAATAATATTCATGATTTTATTAATAGATATATTATAATATATAATCATTTATTGTATAATCATAATCAAACTCGATAAACAATGACATTGTATCATAAACTTTTACCACATTGGTAACAATTGTTTCATAATCCACGTGAAAAAAATTATATAGATAATTAAATATAATAATTTTCATGATTAAAATAGGAAAATGAATTCATGGATTTTATTATATTCCAAAGAAAATATAAAATTAGTTAATATGGAATGTGTCCAACATTACTAAAATTGAGACGCAAATCCCTTACCTCATGTTTCGACATCTTTTGTACACATTCAATCCTCATATATAAATAATATTGGATAATTATAAATATTTTACAGAAACATACTTGAATAAATTATTCCATTTATGATTTATTTGTAGATTTTTAACAACCATTTATTCGAAATTGTTCTTTAAAATCAAGGTTTTGGGTAACAACATCATCGTTTTTCATGTATTGTTTAGTTAAATAATTTTGGTTATTATATTATGATAATGGTTACATAATAAAAATTATTTTCATCAGGATATAATTATATTATATTCATTTGTAAATATTTATATTCATTCATAAAATTTATATATATGAAAATTAATTACACCGTTTATGAACATAACAGGTTTATGTACGCATGAACGTTTTTTCCATTATCTTGAAAGAGGCAAGAAAATAAAATTTATTATTAATTTTCATTTTAAGAATAATATTTAAAACATATATGTCACATATATTAGATTAAATGTTTTTTTATTACAATCCATTTCAAAAAAAAAGAAAAAACTCTCACGTCGCTTCAAAGAGGCGGTAGTCCAGATGCACGAATGAGTAATGTTATCATTTTAAAAAATATTGAAATGAAAGAAAGGGTATATTATATTATAATTTGATAACTACAATTATTTCATAATTATCATATAATTATTTTATATATCTCATTATATCCACCCATGATATGCGGTGATGGAAGACGAATTACCTCGGTTCGTGAGGCTGTAGTCCCCCACACAGACAAACGACAGTTTTCCTTACCATTTGAAGGAAGAGAAGATTGTTGTAAGCAATTAAACTAACATAAAAACATGTAAATATATGGTATATAATTATTATGTAATATTAATATATTTAAATAATACTTTAAAGAGTTTTATGTAGAAAAAAAATTAAATATCAGGGTTGAGAACAATAACTCTTCTTTTGAGAACAAATTTATGTTTATACCTAATGCCTTCATAGGGGGGGGTCTTAATATTGATAAAGCCTATATGAAATGGGGATGGTGGTAAGTGATATTTTATTGGGAATAGGAAAAAAACATTGATCATGGATTTTGTAGATAAGATGACGGGAGGTGTCTTTAAATATGTGGGTAAATGATCCAACTGGGAAACTACATGAATGTTTCCCAAAATAATCCAAAATGATAATTTATTTCACAATACAAATTCAACATAATTGCCATTTATATAAATTTTTGATAAATTATATTGATATATATCCATCCAATATTATTTTTACATGTTTATATGGAAAACGTACCCTTATCGATTGTGTTAACCCTCGATAAATCTGTTTTAAACGTAACTGTGATAATTAATATTTAGTATTTTTACTATTCATTATTAATAAAAATTATTATTTATTAATTATATGATATAATTTTTATGATTAAAAATTTGAAATACAATTTACCAAATTAAAATCAATGACTTTTTAGTATTTAATTTATAATTGTTGTGGAAGACTCTATGAAAAAAAATGTTTTTAATAAAAATGTTTTCATATGTAAAAACAATTGTATAAAAATATAACATATAATTTATTATAATTAACTAAATTGAATTAATAATAAAATTATTTATCTTATTTCATTTATATCCTTATAAATGTCTAATTTAAATATATAAACTATTTAAATTAAATGTGAGTTTCCAATAACTATCACTTTTTTTAAATATTTGTCAAAAAATTATTATTTTCATAAAATTATGAAAAATTATCTCTAAGATATTTTTGGAATATTTATTTCAAAAGTAAATTTAATTTATTTACAAAATGTTTTTATATGTTGAAATTGTCTTTAAAATAATTTTGTAAAATATGATAAAATGACTATTTTTAAAAAATAATGTTTTTATCATTAAAATTGATTTATCCATATGTTAATATTAGAAAAAAGTATTACATAAATGATTAAAAATTTGATATAATAAAAAATATTTAAATTCCATTTAAATTATTCACCTAGAGGGAAATATTTAATTTATTAATATACAAATCCATTATGTGAAAAAAAAAATTTAAAATTTTCTTTTATGTACTTTCATATGGTTATTATTATCATTTATTCTTAATTTATAAAAAATTATTTTGTTATGTAAATTTGTAAACTGTATAATTTTCATTATGTACATTATGCTATTTATATCAAAAAATTTATCAATTGGGTCAAAATGGTCATGTTTAAATGTTTAAATTTTATTTTTTGGTTCGTCTAAACACGATGTTGCATGTAGAAATATATTGATGAAATTAAATTTATATCAAAAAAAATTTATAGAATCTCGGGATGTAACACTAGATAATCACAAATTACAAATAGTCCTAAATCCTTATACATTATAATTTTCTTATACCTGAATCAGGTGTCCAACTCCATATGAAGTGTTTCAGGAAAATAAAAATTATGGTTACACACAGATGTTGAATCTCCTGTCGTGTATTTTTGTAGGGGTGATTCAAATTTCCTAATTTGATTTTCAATATTATCTCATCCCATTGAGTAAAGTTTTCAACACATTTATATTCATGAAATTCATAAATCGAATATAATTTTTGATCATGAAATATACCCATCTCGAAATATAACATATGATGCACATCCAAGAAAACATGTCAATTCAATATGTTTTAGGAGACCACCATAAAACCAGACCCAAAATTCCTAAATAAATGTTATTAATGAATCTACCTATGTTTTCACTATATATATCACATCATGGAAAATTTATAATATATCCATTATTAGGTATAATTGAAACACATCTGAATAAATTTGTAACATAGTTATCCCTATATTTATTTAAAACCCTTTACATGATATCTGTAATATAACCAATATTAGACATATAAAAAAACATATGGGAAAACGAATAAAATATCATTTACCACATATATCATAAAATAATATTCAAGGTATATACACTAAAAAATAAAATATATAGAAGAAATACATCTCAATTGGTTTATCATGTGCCCACTAAGCCACCACGAAACCTAGTTATACAGGTGATGTGTAGGGATATTGCACAAATCCCAGATCAATATATTATTTACCTAAGAATACAATATATTTCACACCTAGGGTCATTTTGAAGGAGGAATGTCACACAAAATCAAATTTCTATTGTCAGTATTTATATTCTAACTATTATAACCCTAAATAATATAATTATTAAGAGTTTTAAAGAATAATTAAATATTAATTTATATATATATATCTGAAATGAAAATAAAATGAATGTTGACAAAGTGACGTTAGACATAAAGGAGGCCTTCCCAGGAGGATATCCACATTGTAACTTCATCATTTTATTATTAATTACAATTAAACATAATAAACATGACCCATTTTATGAATGAACATCCACAACTTCAATTTATTTAATACAAAACAAAATCAATGATCTATGAGATACCACATGTCCACCTCCTCGATTGTATGATAATATTACAAAAGAGGAAAATAAAGTGCAGGTGGAAAGTAAAGACACAAAGGAACCATTACCACTATGATATCAATTTTTCTAAATTCAATAAAATATGAAAAATTAATAATTAATTCAAATAAAACCTGGTTCAACACTCTATTTATCACCTGGTATCATCCTTGGGATATTTACTCCAAATCAGGATTATTAGATATCACATTAGTGAAGAACATACTAGAAACACAGTTGATAAAAATGAGATAATTTGGGGAATAAATGGAGTGAAATTTATTTAAAATGATTAATAATATGAAAATGGAAGTAAACTTCAAAAATACAAAAAAATGGCCCACAAAAGTTTTTAACCCTTCAGAAAAGATAAGGGATACATTTTTATAGGAAAAATGGGGTTAAGAATTTCAATAAAACATATCGACCAAAATTATTGACATGATTTACTCATTAAATTAAAAAATTTGGAAAATGTTTTTTATTTAGAGATTTCCTACTCTATCACCTCTATAGATCCATGAAATTTCATATTCACTAGGCATGTGTGTAGAGAGTTATAGTCAATTTACTCTTAAAATTTACTCTATCAAGGAAGACTCTCCATACTCCCAAAATCTAATTTGTCATTTATTTAAATCCTTTATATAGGTAGTATAATGTGGGGACATAGTAATTTAATTTCTTCCTCCTGATTTCCACTAAAAAATAAATAAATACCTAGAAGTATTTCATCCTAAAATAATGAAATTCAAAATGATAATTAGTGTAGAAAATGGTATGTCTAAAATAATGAAATTTAAAACCGTTAAAATCCAAAATTATAACATTTTATAGTTAAGGTAAGAAACTATTCTAATTCCATTAAATGTGAAAATTTACCTTATAATTACACTTTTTTATTTTTGAGAACCTTGACATTAAAATTTAAATAATTAATAATATTTTTAGGTTAATTCGACCACACTTGAAAATTTCACTATAATGTAGTCGTCCTATACCAAGGTTACAAAAACATTCCAAATCAAAAATGACAAGAGATATCTATTATAATATCAATAAAAACAACATGCCTCATAACTGTATCAAAATTACTTAAAATCTGAAAAATAAAAAAATAATTCAATATCATGTCAATCCTCACATGCATGACATACCTAGCTCCTTGAAAACACACTTCTCCCTTAACTCAAGGATTTTTTCTAGAGTTTTTCCCATTATTGGGAATATTTTTGATCTCCATATGCTTTATATGATACCAATATCTCCTCTTAATAAATATTAAATTTTACTAATCATGTGGTTTTATTCATGGTTTGTTCTAAGGATGATCGTTTTCATGTTTTAAATGCAATAACCTTAGAGGTATAATATAGATGGTTAATATGTAAAGTGAAGTAAATATATGTTTATTTTCTCTAGAATGGTGCCATTTCCAACAAGATCCAATATGATTCACCTACAAACATATTTTTTCGTATGATTACACTTGGAATTTTTAGAATTAATGACAAATTTATTCCATCCTCCCCTCATTTGTAGCTTCATTTAATCTTGAATTTAGATATAGATTTCTCTTCAGAAACAAATTTTTTAGGAAATATAAGAATATTATAATCTTCCAATATTGTTTATCACATAGACCATACTTTTAATGATATTCTGGGCGAACCATTCATCTTTCCCTCATGAAATTCCATTCACCAAAGTTTCATATATATAAAAACATTTTTATTTCATTTTAGATCAAATATATTATTCATAAAATCCATATACAAATCATATTCTCCCCCAAACACACTTGATTTTAAAAATAATCATGCAATGAACTTATAAATTAGTTTTTCAATTTGTAAATGGAGTGAAATTGGATTCCCCAAAAGGTAGTTCATGGATACTATAAGCCAGAATATTATTTCAATGTTGAAGGGTCTTAAAAGTGGTTCCTCAATCACCCTTGAAATATTACATGAACCCTAATAGATTTAAAAAGATAAAATCAGAGTGTTCTTGATCGAAAAACATGTGTCAAGACTCTAAAAAGGATAAAATTAAATAAAATTTCAAAATGAGTTAAAAATCTATCGTGTTGGGAATTTTTTTATATTTGAACAATACTTGTGTGCGTGATTTTCAATATCAGTAAAACATCATAAAATGAAAGGATATTAATTAATAAAAATATATATATTTAGTAATCATATAAATCCTCAAACATTCAAATCCATAAATTTATCAAAAATACAAATATGGATTGATTTCTCTTGTGTATTAAATTTATATCAAGGTTTACAAAAACACAAAAAAATGGATAAAATGAAAAAAAATCAAATAGAAAAACTTGAAAACTAAAATGAAATCATAGGAAAAATACCTTATGTGTGTTTGAATAATCATCCCCACACTTCTTGTATTTTAAATCCCATTTTTTATACTAATTAGATGAATAAATACTTCCATGAATATTTTTAATTGGGTATAAAATAAAATACAGAAAAACAAAGACACAGCCATATTTTTTTCATTGGAAGCTTTGTATTATGATCCTAGGTTCTATAACAATAAAACTACATGAAATAAAGAATAATAATAATAATAATTAAAAATAAAGAGAAAGGGGAAATAAAAGTTATAATTATTGTTTAAAACCTCCATGATGGTGGTAGGTTTTTTAATTATCCTTCTCATGAAGATGAAAATTATTATATACAATATATTAGTGGATGTGGTATCATTGAGATGAACCACCACATGTGACTTTTCCCAGTTTCCATTAGTATAAAATGATAACGGATAATTCCATAGAAGATAATGAAATTACCTACTTCTAACAGAGAATAAGGTGATAATATTAGGTCTGTAGTGGGAGGGAATAGAAGAATGGGGTTCTCCTTTTATACTTTCACGGTGTCATCTTGCATATGCTAGGAAATTTGATATAGTGGAGGTACATATATCACAACACACTATTAGACCTCTTGTTTCTCAATAAACCCCACTTTTTTGGTATCTTCCTTAAAATTCACGGCCTGAACCATTTGTGTTATATAATTTATTTTAGGAAAGAGTAAGCTATAAAAATCCACATATATATTATTAAATCATTAATAGTCAATAATGAAATATTTTATTTTATATAAGACATATTGGAATTTATTTCTTCTATAAAGGCCATCGTTGACAAAATCTCAATAGGTACATTGTCATCATCATCATCTAAACAATGGGAGAGATATAAAGGTTTGAGTTTTTCAATATCAAGGATGGGAATATGAAAATTCATGTTATATTAAATAAAGATATTGTATAATTCATCCAAAAAATTTTGATCACCCATGGGTATATTAGCTAGAATACCGAATTCAAAGACCTAATTGACTGTTGGTTGATTTAGGTATGTTTTTATTTTACCCTTTTGTATCTTCATATCAATGACCTTAGTTTCATTAATATTAAAATTATTGGTGAAATCTCTTCTATCACTTGTTTTGGTTTTGGTTCTAGTTCTAGATGATACACATAGGGTACATATTCATATTATATTATACACTCTATTTGTTTCTCCATGTTTTTCCTTGCATCTCTAATTCCTTCAAATCAGCACTCAAGATCATTTTGAATATCTTATTTCACCATAGATTGGTTAGTCTGTGTAGAATAATTTGAATTTAAATCCATTATGATCAAACATATAATTTTTAAATTCCATACAATTTATGTTTTTTATGAAAAATGGTTTTTGAAAGTGTTGAACACCCCCAAAAATGGTTTGAAATTTATTACAGGATATTTTTTGGGGATCACCCATAAATATTTTATTTACCAAGTCATAAAATATAGTGCACACCTAGGGTCTATATCGAAGAGGTAACTCAGACAACCTTGAATTTCAATTTTTACTGTTTATATTCTAACTAATATGAAATAAATAATAAAAATGTTATGTATTTTAATTAATAATGAAATATTAATATATATATATATATATTCAATGTATAAATATGTAATGAAGTCAAAATAATGGCATACACAATAGAGATCCCCTTAGGAAAATAACAACTGTAAACCCTCATCATCACTTTATAACTTCCATGTAAACTTAATGAACATGATCCATCATATGAATTAACTTCATATCCTTACATGGTTGTGAAAATATGGTGCACACAATGATCAATGAGAGATTCCATATCCACCTCCTCGATTGATGGAGAATATTGTAGAAGAGAAATCTAAAATATGGGTTGCATTTAGACACACATAGTAGACTTGAAAACTAAGACCACCCTTGTCCTAATTATATTGAAATAAGAAGCATTAATAATAAATTAACAAAAATGATTTCAATAGTAGATTTATCCATTAAGAACATCCTCTTGTTAGTTATTTTTGACAATGGGAATTCGAGATCATATTGGAGAAGAATAGAGTTGAATAAAAAATGATAAAAATGAGAGAATCTAGTGTAGAAAAAGACTATTATATATTAAAAACAAATATTCATAATAATAATAAAACAAAAAATAAAATTAAAAACTAAAAATCATCCACCAAAAATTTCCAACCCATTTGAAAATAGTGGGATACAGTAATTTATATGCAAAAGGGGTGAAAAATTACGTTCGGAATCTATCCACAAGAATTATGTGCACAATATTCCATTTTAATGACCGAATTAATGAAATGTTTGTTCATGAAAGACATTCCAACATTTTCCATATATCTAACCACAATTTTTATGATTCATTAGAAATATATTTATAGAGTTATATCCAATTTACTCTATAAAATTATTAGAGATATGATGACTCTCGATATTCTCAAAATTTAATTTATCATGTATTTATAATCATTATATATGTAGAATAATGTAGGTATATAGTTATGATATTTTTTATACCATATAACTACATAATATATGTCTAATTTTATATCCTTTTTATTTTCCATAAATTATATATGGGCCCATCATTAATAATATCTAGGTTTGTAAATAGATTTTAAGGCCTAAATTCTACGCTGACTTAGGGTCTTCAAATGATGGGTTATTCTTTGAGTCCAGAGGAATGAACTGAATCATAATATGTATATAATCCTAAAAATTATAATATAATGCATTGTGGGGTTTAAATAATTTAATTTAATTTTAAAATAATATAAAATATTTTTTTAATCAAATCTCGAACATATTATTGTTTCACTCCATATATATCGTCTTACACCAAGGTCAAAACAATCATCCCAATTCCAAAATGACAATATAGCTAAATTATCATATCAAGGAAAAAACCATACCACATACATGGACCAGGATTAAATTTCTCCCCAAAAAATATAAAAATCCAATAAATCTCTTGTTAATACTCATGTTCTTTTAATACCCACCTCCCTGGAAAAATATTTATCTATACAGTAAATGATTTTTTAGAGTTTATATCGTTCACAAGAAGATATGTGATCTAAATATTCTTTGTATCCTTTTAGTGTATCCACATCATAGAGTAAAAAATTATTCAATCATGATTCCATTTTAATGGTTTTTTCTAAGGGTTAGGGTTGTCATGATTTACATGTAAAAATATCTAACTTGTAATAAAGAGAGTTTTGATCTAATGCGATGTAAATACAATAATTCATTTCTTCTCAAGAATGCTTTTCTACTCAATCACATTGAAGATGATTGACCCCCGAACAAAAATTTATCTATTTAGAAAGATAAAATTTGAAATTATCATCATCAATAGAATTTCTTTACCCCTTTTCCTTCATTTTTATCATTGCTTCACCTTGAATTCGAATCATTATTTCTATTTATAATCATAATTTTTTAGGAAAAGGGATGCATATTTTGATCATTCATTATTTGTGAACACCCATCGAATATTTCAAATGATATTTTGTTCCACCCATCCATAATTAAATCATGAAATTTATTCCATAATTTAATCAATAAATATGTACAAACTTTTTCACATTTTATCTCAATCATATTATTTATAAAATCTAAATACAACTTATATTCCCCCTCCCCCACTATTGAGTTAAAAATTATTCATGCTTCTAACTTCTAGAGAATGTTTTAAAGGTTATATGGATTTTAATGTGACATTGTAAACTCGTTGTTCATTAATAAAAGGAGGTACTAATGGTCATATCCGGGGGTTTGAAAATCATAGTGTTCAATGTATTGTGGGTCTTTTAATGTGGTGACTCAATGTTAAATTACATGTTACATGGTCTATAACAACGTTAATTAAGATAAATAAACGTTATATAATACAAAAAATGTATGTAGAATCTATAGAAAAAAATAAAAATGTAATGATGATTTTAAAAAGGTTTAGAAACATCTTTGGTGGTATAAGATTTTAAATATAGATAGTACTTGGGCACATGTGTTCCATAATCAATAAAACATAATCAAATGAAAAGATCATAAATAAAAAAATATCTCAATTTAGTAATAAATTATGTCCCAAAAAATTGTAATCAAGAAATGGTCCACTAATACTAATATTGATTTATATTAACAATGTATTCTATTCTGCTCAATAAACCTAAATCTGAATAGAAAAAAAAGTAAAACATAAAAAATTAAAAAATATGTAAAACTAGAAAATTAAGTTAAAAGACACACACAATTCCTAAAAAATAGATTGAAATAACTCATGCACACTTATTCCATTTAAAACCCATTTATTAGTAAAAAATATGTCAATAATGATTTTCATGAATAATTTTCATTGTGTAGAAAAAAAATAATGTAAAGGAAATAAAAAAGATGATATATTTTTTATTGGATTCCTCGACATAAAATCCTAGGTGATTCTACATTAAAGGTGCAAGAATGTAAGAAAATAATAATAATAAAAATAATTAAAATGAATGATTAATTATAAAGAAAAGTAATTTTTATTTTTTAAAAACTGTAGAAGAGTTATTAGTTTTTTATACCCCTAATCAGGTTGTGGAAAAAAATTTCCACCAATGGGTGGTCTGGTGTGGTTTCATTTAGATGAACCACCACATTTGACTTTTCCTATTGTCTTGGAGTAGATATTGAGAATGGATAACCACAAATAAAATATAAGAATACTTCTAACCTCAATTTTTAAATAAAGATATACTTTGAGGTCCATAGTGGGAGGGAATGAGCTATATGGGTTCTCCCAATTGAATTCTGGGATTTTATATCCTTATGTTATGAAATTCAATGTAGAGTAAGCAGAAATGTCACAACACTCTTCACCCTATCTTCTCCAATCATAACCACATTGTTGGTATCTTACATAAAATGTATGTACAACCCCATCTATGTTTTGTATGATATTCAAGAAAATGAGAGGTCATAATATATTTCAACTTGAATATTATTAAAACATGAAGAATCAATAATGATTTTTTTCATGCAATCGATCTATAAAATCGATCTAACCTATATGGATGTTTTGAAAATCAATCTCAAAAGGTGAATCTTCATAATAAAATTCTAGAGAAATAGAGAGTTAAATAGGTTATGTCATTTCATTATCATCGATGTGAATATCATGTTTCATGTCATCTTCGGCAATGAAATTCTAGGATTCATCCAAAAATATTTATCACCCATATGTTTATAATCTAGAATGTTATCCTAAAAGAAATAATTGTGTAATGTATGAGTTTAGGATGATGTTATTAATTTTATTATTATCTCTTCCTCAACTGCATGAGGTTCATTATCATAAATAGTGTTTTTTGAAATATCTTTCACTAATTGTTCTGGTTCTTTCTATGGCCTTAGATTATTCTCTTGGGATGCACGTAAATATTAATTTATCCATTATATATGGATCTCTAGGCATCTCATTTTTTCATGTGACCTTTCCAAATAGGATTGAAGATCACTTTTATCTTTTTATTGAATCTGTTATTGTTCAGTCATGTAGAATAATTTGAATTGAAATAAATAATGGTAAAAGATATTTTTTAAATTTTTATATAAAAAATGGGCTGTGAAATTGTTTTGAATCACTAGAAATGGTTCCAAATTGATGCACATGTATTTTCCATGGATCCTTAATCAATATTTTTTTAACCAGATAATTCAATATAGTGCACACCCATGGTCATTTTTTATGGGGAAGCTCCCAAAACACTGAATTTATATTGTCAATATATACATTCAAACTAATATAAATCTAAATAATATATAGATTATGTGTTATAAAGAAGTGGGTATTATAAATATATATATAAACTCAATGCATATAGAATGAATTCATAAAAAATGATTTCAGATAGAAAGGATTTCATCCCAATGGAACGCCCAGATTGAGCCTTCATCGTCTATTTATTAGTTCCAACCCATCTTAATGAATATTCTCCATAATGTGAATGTGCATCCAATGAAACCCATTTTGGTAATATATGGTTTCCTAAATGATATATAATAGAACTCATATCCATTTCCTGAATCAAGGGAGACTATCATGAAAGAGAAATCTAATAATATTGTGGAAAGTGGAGATGTAAATATTTGTTTCCCATTGATATTACCTTATGTATAATTCTATAAAAATAATATTCATTAATAATTAATTCAAAAAAACTAGGTTTCACCATGATATTTTTCCTCTAGGAACCTCCATGGGTTAGTTATTCATGATAATGAGTATTAGATATCACAATGCAGAAGAGTGGGGTAGGAACACAAAAGTTAAAAATGATAGAATGAGGGGAGAACTTGAAAAATATATATTATAAATTATTAATACTATTAGAATAGAAAATGAAAACCACAATTCCAATAATTAATTTATAAAAAAATTTCAAAACCATTGTAATTTCTATCAAATATGTTTTTAGAGGGAAAATCCATGAAAAAATTCAATCAAAATATATGCACCAAAGGAATTTTCATGTTAGAACAATTGAAAGACCAAATTTGGGAAATTATTCTTTGTTAAATTTGTTCCTATAAATCTCATATTTTTACATAAGTAATATTTGATTCAATTTCAATGTTTGGAGAGGGTTATAGCCAATTTAATCTGGAAAATTGCTATGGAAATGAAGACTCATTGTATTCCCAAAATTTGATTCCCCATTCATTTATAGAAATAATATAGGCATAATCAAATATGAAATTGTTTATAATATTAGTAATATAGATTCCCACTTGACCTATGTAAAATTTTAGCTCCTTGGTATTATCAATTTATGATATATATGTGTATCACCAAAGGAATCTAGACCGGTTCGTAGATTTCGAGTCACAATAAGTGAACTGGATTTGAGACCTAAAATGATAAAATGAGATATGTTTTTAAAATAATTAAATAAACATGAATATGTTTTTAATCATAAAAAAATAATTTCACAATTAATCTCAGTATAGAAAATTTAATGGCTGAAATAGGAAAATAAATTAAAATAGAAAAATTCTAAAATCAGCCCAGTTTTTCAATTAAGCTGATAATGCTTCTAAATTTATAAAATGTGGTAATTTACCAAAAATTAATAATTTTTGGGGATTAAAAACATTTTATTAAAAGTACAATAATTTAAAATGATTTCTTATTCAACATGATTCATCTATGTGTTAGAAGGAAGAGTCATTTCGAGCCACAATTACATCTCAAAAAATGACCAATACCTAATCATTGATGGTAAAACCCAATATAAACTACCAATTCATATAATGGATCAAGAAACCAACCATACCATCTAACTCAATATAGATCACCAGCCAATACCCATATCAGTTTCATTACTACACCTTCTCACTCAAATAATGGACTAAATCATATCTAAGCCACTACCTTATTATTCGAGGTATATTTCTATGTGAAATCATGTCCACTACTGTCTCACTCAAGTTTGGATCCAATATAATTACTGAAACCAAAAAAATACCACTCTAAGTGGTCTCCTCTACTTCCAAATCACTCTAGGATAGGTCATTCATTATGTCTTCATCCATCCTCTCGCACTTTAGGGAGTTTTTACATCATCAATATAGTCAATACCTATTATTATGGGCATCCCAAACAACCGTTATCACATTAAAAAATATAACAACCCAATGCAACCTCACTCAAAATGAAGTTAAAACCACCATGTCAATATATCACATATTAAAATGAATAAATAAATAATTATTATAAATGTTCCAATAGTGGACCAACAATAAATATAATGAATAATAGAACTCTAAAGATATCCATTCAACTTCTCCTAAAACAACCCCATTTGGTTACACAGAGTATTCATGTTTTTTCACTTATCCTTTCCAAAAATGAATTATACTTCACCCACACCAATATTCCAAACCACTATGTTATCAATGAATTAATTATTCCCAAAAATCTCAAAAAGACCAAATCTACACAAGAGTATATCCCCACATCAATTCATGTAACTATGAAAGGATTAAAATAACCCAATACATATCACACATATCTATGCTATAAGAAGACATTTAGATAACATTATACCAAAAAATTGAATTGATACAAAAACTAGAACATTATCATGCCAAATCAAAAACCTGTATAAATTATAATTCAAATGAATTCATATAAATATCGTTTCTTGGTATGGGAATCCTATAAAACCATGAATCATAATTTGAAAAAAAATATTAATTTAATAATAAATCATCAATAAAAATAATAATAAACATACAATATTTAGAAAATATGGTGTTCCTAACATAATGACAGTCGGACTAAAATATATATCAAATCATACCCCTTCCACTGTCCATATAAAACAAAGACAAATTCTCTTTATAAAATAATTTTTAAAGGAATATCATATTTACATTACTTATTCTATGTAAATAAACAGATTTTTTGTTTATTATTTTATGATACTATATGGATTATTTTTTAGGCCAGACACTGATACGACATATAATTATTAGGCTATGTGTTACCAGAATAAATATTTTGAATATATTAAATATAAAAAATATTATACATGTTCAATTTTCCTTAAAACGTGGATTAACAACAGAGTCGGGGACTAAATCATAAATCGGAGGGAACCCTTGAGTTCGAAATAACATTCTTACACAATGTATGACATAATGTAATTCGATGTGTGGAAATTAAGAAAAACTATTCACTAAAGAATAATTAATAAAAAAATTGATATAATTATTTTATTTATTTTATTTGATATAAGAATAAGATTCCACTTTAAATTTATATCTATAGGGTTTTCCTTAGGGTTGTCAGCAAAACTCTTGAGACATAGAGGCTATTAGAAGAGTGTGTTATTGGTGAGCGGAGACAAATCTAATCTCAATAATGGATCACTGGACCAACATAGTCAGTGGATTTCATAAATGGTATATTTTATTTAATATTCATCGTCAATGATTGATCTATAATCCATGTTTGATGAAAGATTTTATTTTTCCACAATCTTACTTTATCTCGATCAAAGTTGAATCAATTTCATGAAAATAATTTCTTCAAACATGGACATTAGATTAATTTGATGAAATTATTTTTGTTCATTGTGATGACTTCAACATTGATTTGTATTTTATAAAAAATAAAAAAACAAGTATTAATAAACAAATTTCAATGTTTTTTTCTCACATTTTATATCTTCTATTTCTCTTAGACATTTCTTCACACGTTCATTGTGTATATTTATTTTGTCCTGTGGTTAGACAAAGAGGAAGATTTTCTGAATTAATATAAAAAGAAGGCCTTAAAAACATTTAGGAAGTGATCATTATTTAGTGAAATGGATTGATAATAAAGGTTTCATTCGTGATTGAGGTGTGATGATGACAGTGGAAGATTGGAGGTGGATCAGAATGGAATCTTAACTTTGTTATACTAGGTTTTGATTCAATGTGACAGAGTGGATCACATATTTTTTCCAATAACATCAACACATTGATTCTAGTAAATTCAAATTTAATGGATCAACCAAACACTTATCTAGAGGTTCTAGCAAGGGTGGAATCTCCATCGATGCACTAGATAATGAAGAGGAAGATCCCGATGAATTAGGAAAATACCACTATACACGGTGTGTATTTTAGGTTTTAGTGTCATGTGGGACCCTTATGCAGAAGTGAAAGGGTCTCAAATGTAGATAAAAAATAAACTCCATTATGTGTGACTCTTCCCCAGGGACATATCGTGTACCTTGTAGGGTAAATTGAAATAGAATTAAGTATACAAACATAAATATTCCATATACTCATACACGAGCTTGGCCAATGTTACACGGGCATGGTTAGATGACATAGGGAAGTGTGTCGGCTGACCACTATACTGTGTTTATTTAACCTTCATGTTTTTTATGTTGTGGTTTTCATATCCTATGAGGTGGTACCACACGAGACAACCTCGGGATAGCTCGACAAGCATTGTAATCTCTATAAACGTTGTCAAATTTCGTAAAGGGTGTTCATATACATTTGTTTCTTTAGAAATGACTATTTTCAGTTGAATGGTATTCCCTCAGTGCTTTCCCTCAAGGATACATTGTCGTTTTATATCAACATCTACTAATTTTTATCCCCTCATGTGTCGGGGTATCATACAAAGTTTGTGGTTTCCATATGTGAGACTAGAGTGAGATCATCAATCACCACTATACATTATGTGGTGTTTGTGGAATGTGAATAACCTACTTGAGCACGTCAAAGATCCTCCATTAATAATAATGTATCGGTAGTGGTCATGGTATCCTTGTGCTACGATATCGTACATATATAGTTGATCAATATAGGGTGCATGGTGTCCCGTACAGGCCCTGCATGTGAAACCCTATATGAGTATTAGGGTCTTCTGAGAGATGTGAGCCTTCATGGGTAGTCCCCACTAATATTAACCTCTTGGATGAGTTTCTCAAGTGATGGAATGGATCATGGAGTGGATTATCCTAGAATGATCATTTATTCAATTAGCATCATGTGGCTTGAAGTTGGTTGTGACCACCAGGTGGCACGGTGTCCATATTGAGTATATCTTGTTATTTTCTATTATATATTGATTATTATATTCTTGTTTTTTCATTTAAATATACTAGTTTCCTTTAGGTTTAGTAATTCTGAGGTGTCCTAATAGATATTGTTTTACTAAACTCTGCATGGTCTTCTCCCACACATGTCATGTCTTATGGAGATGGAAACACTATTGATGGTAACCAGGGAGGATGTGAAGCTGTTATCGAATATCTTGAGCTTCATTGACTATATTTTTTGACAAGTTTTCATTTTCGTGTAGTCCTCGGCAATGGAGTTGGTTGACCTCATTATTGTTTTTTGTTGGACTTTGATTTAGCCTATTTTTTTTAGTAATTTACTATTATACTATAGTTGATGGATTTTAGATCGATACAAACATTTGTTTTAGTTGTTTTCTATTTCATCATTTTATGTTGTTCGAGACGTGTGAATCTTTATATGTACAATAGGATAATGTGTCCCATTTGATTGATATTCCTACATGGTCTAGTGTCACGACCCATCCTTGGGGCCCATGCCGTGACTACCCCATGCCCGCCTTCCATAGGCCAGGGGCTGGCGACTAGCACCAAGGCGTAATTCCCGGTAAAAATGGAAGGCATTGCCTTTGTAAAGTAAACGAACACCACAGAGCAAGCAAGAAGAAGTAAACACTAAGTAAAAACTCAGCACAACAGTAAGTGTGGAAAAGTACGTGGGCCAGAATACAAACCCAGAATGAAAGTAAAGTACATCTGAAAAAGGGAGTACTACAACTAAAAAGTAAACCCGCAGCCTCGAGCCATCCACTGGAATTCCCACCTGATGGGTGGGTACATATAGCCTCCATAGCAACTCGGGTCCAGCCGTCCACTTTGAGTACACCCCACCCAGTGGTCCACCTTCGGGTACCGTCCTGCTCCTCGTACCTCAACCACGATCAGCGTTGTCCGTCGTCTGCAACCAACCCAATGTAGTGCGGCCATAGCCCGTGCAGGGGTGAGTAGAGGCTACTTAGTAGGGACCCCGAGACCCCCGAAGGTCTCCCAGAATCCACAAAGGATAATCCAAAAAGGAAAGATACAATAACGAAGTAACATCCGAAACTGCTTAGGTATATGCCCATACATATACCTAAGTCACCAATTCCAGTTCGGCTCCAACATCCGAGCCAAAGTTCGATCACATCCACACAGGAAAACACAACCCATTCCACACAGGAAAGCAAAACATAATCCACACAGGATATCAAGTCAAACTTATCGAAGATAAGGATTGAAAGTCAAGATTCAGCTCACACAGGTATACTTCTTTGTAAGACGATAGAGATGATCAGATATTGCCACTGATTCATCTAATCTGTCGGACCCACACAGTATCGATAGGTACTAACCCCCGCAATGACCCTCAAAGGATCGATAGGTAACTAACCCCCGTAATGACCCACAAAGGATCGATAGGTAACTAACCCCTGCAATGACCCACACAGGATCGGACCCACACAGGATCTGTAGGCGCTGGCCCACACAAGACCGTTGAGCGCTGAACCACACATGATCTGACCCACACAGGATCGGTATCACTGATCCACATAGGATCGCTGAGTGTTGTAGTCATCCCCATCGAATCCACGAATGATTTCTGTACAGTCGTCATCATCACCGCAGTCGCAACCAGCTCTAGGGTGCCCGCACACAACAAGCTTGTTCGGGAGGGTCCGCTCCAAGAGCCGAGGGGCTGATACATCAACTGACACATAGTCTGGAGTTTATGTACCCAAAAGTTCCGTATCGTCAACAGGAACTCAACACGACAGACGACACGTCTATCGGATGCCCGGTTTGAGAGTTATTGGCTTATTCGTCCCAGGGTCCCGGTTGGTTTTTTAGTCAAAAGCATCCCGACCATACTCTACCTACATCCAAAACTCAAGCGGAGTATGCCAAAAGGTCCGTCTCACTTATAGGAATCGATCAAAGTCGACGGTATGTCAATCGGACGTCCAGATCTCAAGTTATGAGCATTTTCGCTCTGAAGGCCCGGTTGGTTTCGTGTACGAACCAACCCGGCCGAACCGAAAGTACTCTGAAACCTTGAGTGTAATAT
Source organism: Viscum album (assembly GCA_963277665.1). Taxonomy (NCBI): domain Eukaryota; kingdom Viridiplantae; phylum Streptophyta; class Magnoliopsida; order Santalales; family Viscaceae; genus Viscum; species Viscum album. The sequence continues at coordinate 486,952,617 of OY728153.1, read as the reverse complement.
ATCGAAACGACCGTCTCGATCCAAGGATCGCATCGCCGCTGATGGTGCGTCAATGAATGGTCTGTAATCCATGTTATGGGCAAATGATCGTGAGAGGTCCGGAAGTGGGGGTTTCGGGCCCCGACCGACCCGGACGGAGACCCCCTAGGTCGGCCCGAACTGGGTTGACCCGACCCAGGTCTGGGTCTGGCCTGGGTAGCTAGCCCAGCGTGCTGGCGCACTTGCCAGGGCCAGGTGGCTCGGCTGTTTCGGCCGAGCGGACTGGGGTGCGGGGGGGGGGGGGGGCACACTGCCCCCCGCCTGTTTGTAATTCACGGCCCCCATGTGTGGGGCCATTCTTGTCCAGCCAGCTGGGGGTAATGAACCCCCATCTCTTCCTCTGAACGGTCGGCCCACTCCGACCGGCCGGCTGTTGCCGCCACGGGACCGGCACTGGCCGGTCCCCCTGCTCCAACACCGGTGCCCCAGAACCGGCCGCCGGTCTTCCCATTCCGCCGCGGCCTCAACTACGACCTTGGCCCGTCTGGAGCGGCGCGATGGTGGTGCGCCCCTCCGCCATGGCCCCGCTCCGGCCGCGGTGTTTTCGTGATTCTCTGGCACGACGCGATGACGCCGGGACCTTGTGCGACTTCATTGGCACGGCGCGACGGCTCCGCGCATCCTTGCACATTTCCGTTGTTTCTGCGCGGTGCAACGGCACCTCACCGCCTTTTCATGATCCTCAATAAAATCAACAAACAAGGGGGAGGAGGGTCGGCCGTGTTCGTGCGGTCTGACCTCCTCCCGTTATTGCAGAAACAAGTGGTCCAAATTGAAACGAGGAAAAGAAGAAAAAAGTATTCACGAACAAACAAATAAATTCCCCTAGCTCGAGCATAGTTTGAATGGAGGTTCGTCGCGGAAATAACGGTCGTGGAAGAAGCCGTCGTGGAAGGATAATCGTCGCGTCGCGGAGAAAAGATTCGTCTGCATTGCGTCATTGATCTCCGAGGATCCGTAGTTCTTCGCATTCTTCGTCGAGGAAGAATAATTCAAGAGTTTTCCCTTTTCTCCCAATGATTCCACACAACAAGATCGAACAATAATAAAATAAGTTCTTTCACTTATTTTATTACCTATGTCTTTAGTATTTGAAATTAAAAAAAAATTAAACCACTTAATTATTTCACTCAAGTTGTCTTAATAAATGGAGGGTTATTAAAGGTTAGGGAAAATGAAGGGGTGGGTTTCTTGTGGTCCCCACCACTCTCATAACCTCCCATGGGAAGTTGGGTGGTTACCCCAACTTCCACTCAAAGGTTTATCCACTTATAATGAAATAAAAATTGTAGCTCAATTTTTATTTTCAACTTCCACCATTTTTTAACAACTCCTCCCGTGTAAACGCAACTCCGGAAAAGGTGTTCCTATGAAATTACCGGTGTTGCGAATTCATCGGTTCTCTCAGAATTCTATTCTGAGAAACGGTTCAAAAGTTAGAAAAACCCGCTCGTTCGTTCACTAAACGTACCCGAGCTAAATTTCAGAAAATGATTTCGGGCACAAAGGGCCTCAGAATCAGGTGCCATCAGAAACTGCGTTCTTGTAAAATTTCCAAGACAATTAAGAAAAAATTTCCCATGAATTTTACATGTCTTTACCTTACTCCCATCTCAGGGATTTACATCCCCGTAAAGATACATCATAAACTAGTGAAACAAATGTGGGTACTGTGCATGCATCTGAGCCTCCTGCTCCCATGTGCACTCCTGGAGGTTCCCGTGCTAACATCTGATGTGCACTAGAGGAATTGACCATCCATGTAGGACCTGCTCCTGTCGTTCCTCGATCTCCACTAGGACCTCCGTAAAAGTTTCCCCATCGTCAATATCCAGCTCCCCATGGTCATTGATATGCTTTGGGTTGTGCACGTATCTCCTCAGCTGGGATACATGGAAAACGTCGTGCACCCGGTGTAACTAAGGTGGTAGATCCAAGCGATAAGCCACTTTTCCAATCCTGCTGAGGACCTAGAATGGTCTGATTAAGCACGGAGATAACTTGAGCCTCAGCCAAATCTCTGTAATCCACGTCGAGGCGAGACTCGCAAAAAGACGTGGTCGCCATCCTCGAACTCCAGTGGCCTCCGCCCCCTGTCAGCATAATACTGCTGCTGGCTTTGAGCTGTCCTCATCCTCTCCTGGATGACCTGGACCTTCTCTATCATGGCTTGGACAGTGTCACGACCCGTCCTCAGGGCCCGTGCCGTGACTACCCCAAGCCCGCCTTCCATAGGCCAGGGGCTGGCGACTAGAACCAAGGCATAATTCCCGATAAAAAGGGACGATATTTCCTCTGTAAAGTAAAAAAACACCACCGAGAAAGCAAGCAGAAGTAAACATTAAGTAAAAACTGGGTACAACAGTAAGTGTGGAAAAGTAAGTGGGCCAGAATACAAACCCAAACTGAAAGTAAAGTACAACTGAAAAAGTGAGTACTGAAACTGAAAAGTAAAGCCGCAGCCTCGAGCCGTCCACTGGAAGTCCCACCTTAAGGGTGGGTACATATAGCCTCCACAGCTCCTCGGGTCCAGCCGTCCGCTCTGAGTACACCCCGCCCAGTGGTCCACCTCCGGGTACAGACCTGCTCCTCGTACCTCAACCACGATCCGCACTGTCTGTCGTCTGCAACAAACACAACGTAGTGCGGGCATAGCCCATGCAGGGGTGAGTATAAGTTACATAGTAGGGACACAGAGACTGCCGATGGTCTCCCAGAATCCACAAAGGATAATCCACAAAGGAAAGATACAATCACGAAGTAACATCCGACACTGCTTAGGTATATGCCCATACATATACCTAAGTCACCAATTCCAGTTCGGCTCCAACATCCGAGCCCATGTTCGAACACATCCACACAGGAAAACACAACACATTCCACAATGGAAAGCAAAACGTAATCCACACATGATATCAAGTCAAACTTATCGAAGATAAGGATTGAAATTCAAGATTCAGCTCACACAGGTATACTTCTTCGTGAGATGATAGAGATGATTAGATATTGCCACTGATTCACCTAAGCCGTTGGACCCAAACAGGATCAATAGGTACTAACACCTGCAATAACCCACAAAGGATCAATAGTTAACTAACCCCCGCAATGACCCACAAAGGATCGATAGGTAACTAACCCCCGCAATGACGCACACAGGATCGGACCCACACGGGATCTGTAGGCGCTGGCCCACACAGGACTGCTGAACGCTGAACCACACTGTATCTGACCCACATAGGATCGGTAGCACTGATCCACGTAGGATCGCTGAGTGCTATAGTCATCACTGTCGAATCCGCATAGGATTTCAGTACAGTCGTCGTCGTCATCGCAATTGCAGCCAGCTCTACCGTTCCCGCACACAGCAAGTTCGTTCGGGAGGGTCCACTCCACGAGCCGAGGGGTTGATACATCAACTGAAACATAGTCCAGAGTTGATATATCCAAATGTTCTGTATCGTCAACAGTAAATCAACATGATAGAAAACGCGTCGATCAGACGCCCGGTTTGAGAGTTATTTGCTTTTTCGTCCCAGGGCCCCGGTTGGTTTTTAAGTCAAAACCAACCCGAGCATACTCGAAATGCATCCAAACCTCGAGCGTAGTAAGCCAAAAGGTTCCCCTCACTTAGAGGAATCCATCAAAGTCGACGGTACGTCAATCGGACGTCCAGAGCTCACGTTATGAGCATTTCCGCTCCGAGGGCCCGGTTGGTTTCGTGTATGAACCAACCCGGCCGAACCCAAAGTACTCTGAAACCTTGAGTGTAATATATCGAAACGACTATCACGATCAAAGGATCTCATTTCCACTGACGGTGCGTCGATCGGTGTTCTTCAGCCCATGTTATGGGCAAAAGACCGTGAGAGGTCCGTATGTGGGGGTTTGGGTCCCGGACCGACCCAGCCCGAGACCCCCTGGGTCGGCCCGAACCAGGAGACCTGACCCGGGTCCGGGTCCGGCCTGGGCGGCCTGGCCCGGCGCACTGGCCATGGCCAGGTGGCTCGGCCGTTTTAGCCGAGTGGCAGGGGTGTGGGGGGGCACGCTGCCCCCCACCTGTTTGTAATCCTCGGCCCCCATGTGGGGGGGGGGGGGCGTTCTTGTCCGGCCAGCCGGGGGTTAAGATCCCCCGACTCTTCCTCTGACCGGCCGGCCCACTCTGGCCTGCCGGCTGTTGCCGCCACGGGACCGGCGCTGGCCGGTCCCCCTGCTCTGACATCAGCGGTCCGGAACTGGCCATCGGTCTTAATGCTCCGTCGCGGTGTGATGGTGTCACGCCCCTCCGCCGCTGCCCCGCTCCGGCCGCGGTATTTTCATGATTCTCCGGCGCGGCATGACGGCGCCGAGACCTTGGACGACTTAATCGGCACGGCGCGATAGCTCCGTGCATCCTTTCCCATTTCCGTTGTTTCTGCACGCTGAAATGGCACCGCTCCACCATTGCATGATCTGCAATAAAATCAACAAAGTAGGGGGAGGAGGGTCGGCCGTGTTTGTGCGATCCGACCTCCTCCCGTTATTGCGGAAACAGGTGGTCCAAATCAAAATGAGGAAAAGACGACTAAAGTATTCGTGAAAAAACAAATAAATTCCACTACCTCGAGCATAGTTTGAATGGAGGTTCATCGCGGAAATAACCTTCATGGAAGAAGGCATCGGAGAAGAAGAATCGTCGAGTCACGGAGAAAAGATTCGTCGGCGTCACGTCGTCGATATCTGAGGATCTGGCGTTCTTCACGTTCTTCGTTGAGGAAGAATAATTCAAGATCATTCTCTTTTCTCCCAAAGACTCCACACAACAAGATCCAACAATAATAAAATAAGTGCTTTCACTTATTTTATTACCCATGTCTTTAGTATTTGAAATTAAAAATAAAATTAATCCACTTAATTAATTCACTCAAGTTATCCTAATAAATAGAGTGTTATGGAATTTTAGGGAAAATGAAGGGGTGGGGTTTGTGTGGGCCCCACCACTCTCATAAGCTCCCATGGGATGTTGGGTGGTTGCCCTAACTTCCACTCAAACGTTTAACCACTTAGAAAGAAATAAAAATTGTAGCTCACTTTTTATTTTCCACTTCCACCATTATTTTAACAACTCCTCCCGTGTAAACTCAACTCAAGAGAATGGTGTTCCTAAGAAATTACCGACGTTGAGAATTCGTCGGTGCCCTCGTAATTCGATTCGGAGCACATGTTCAAAAGTTAGAAAAACCCGCTTGTTCGTTCACTGAACGTACCCGAGATAAACTTCAGAAAATGATTTTGGGCACACCGGGCCTCAGAATCAGGTGCCGTCATAAACTGCGTTCTTGTAAAATTCCCAAGAAAATTAAGAAAAAAATTTCCTCGAATTTTACAGGTCTTTACATCTAAGTCACCCGCCCCTAGCTAATTGGTGGCGAGAATGGGGTAGTCATAGGTCATACCAAGATTGATCAGTTATAAAATAGTGGTATCAGTGAATTATGTTTGACACTGGGACCAGAGTTGGTGAGATTTGTTGGAGAAAACCATGTTTAGTGTTTAAAGATTATATTTTTTCCTAGGGACTCCAGTGTTGTTTCGGCAGTTAACATATCAATACACAATAAATTTGATCACATTCATTTTGACATGGTACATGTAAACATTGGAAGTAGGGAAAACATTGGTACATTCATCAAAAAGTATTTTGTTGTAATTTTCATATTTTCTAGGGTCATAACCCTAATTATATTCTTTAACCTTTTCATATCATGTTTTATTTCATGATGCATCCATAAATAAATCAAACTAGGACCCAATAAATGAACATGAGGGTGATCCACCATGTGACTATGCATCAGTACATGGTAATGTACCGAAGATAAAGAATATGGTTGGTTTACTAGATATTCCACCACACATTATGTATGATTCAAAACTATAAGTTTTATATGAGGAGGAGCACTATTTTTTTCAATGCGTGTGTTTTAGAGGAAGTAACCTGTCATGTATTTGGGTGATCTAGACCTCTAGGTGTTTGAGTATAATTTATAGGAAGTCACTCACATTTTCTTTCTTAGTTGGATTCATACATAGTAAATGGTAGTACTCATAGTGATTCATCTATAGGGATGTTTGTAGAGATTGTGGATTTTGGTGACATAGTCACATGGTGAGACAACTCACTTTTAGTCAAAATTTCAGTATTTTATTAGCGGGACAAATGCAGAATAATTTTTATCAATGCACATACATGGGCTTCTGAGTTTGTACAATGGTAGTTTTACCATGGTGGAGTACTCAGAAAGGTAACAATGATCTCTCACATTACCCATTGAATATTGTATGGGATATTTTCATCAAATAATAGATCCTTTAACATGGGTTTTTCTATGATATCCTAGATTTAGTTATATCTATCTAAATTTCCACTCATGATGGAATGCGGGAGAAGACATTGGAAGGGGAGAGTTTCCTGGATGAGAATTCATGTAGAGTGGGTGGTGGTAGTGAGAACCTAGGAGCTAAGACCTCGAAATAAGACAGCTAATGTCGCTGACATAGATCCAATCATGTCACATGACTTAAGAGGTGATCCTAATACATAGTATCAATGGAATAAGAATATTAGTATCATTAAGATAATCATATGTAGTGGTTTGGTTTCTATTATGATGGTCAGGGACATATGGATTGGGATTTTACGACCCATTGTACAACTAATGGAGAGACGGTAATGGCACCACTGATGGAATGATAAATGTTGGAGTAGTGTGGTCCATTGTGTGAAGACACAGTAAAGGGTCTAGCAGAGTATCATGAGGTGTGAGAATTATTAAATTGTTGCAACCAACAACCCCTTGGTGGTCAACTCTATGCATTGGGAGTTTGTGGTCTGGAATGAGGCTAGCTGCTGGAGGTGGAGGCCAATGACTCGGGGCCTCCTCCGATGATATGAGGTATGATAAATGTATTTTATAAATCATTTATAGTATTTATAGACCCCTTTATGAGTGATTCATTTATTTTCACTTCACTGGTTCAATATATAGATATCTTGGTCAATCATTTGGGATGACCCTTATGGTTGGAGACTCTAACATGTGGTGAATCATTGATTTCTCACTTCTGCTGATAGTTTTCTACAACACATGGAGGGGAGAGTTATGAATGGTATCACTTAGTAGTAACGCTGATGAATTATGATGTAATCTTAGGTATGGAATATTTATCCATAGTTCATTCAAGATTGACTCTTATCTCCAGAGGATGTGGTGTGTCTGTATTAATGATATGAGGTTTTCCTTTTTGGTGAAAATGAATCCTTTCTAGACTAGGATGATCTTAGTAATATTAATGTGTAGCTAATTACACCTCATTTGGATAGAATAAATCTAGGATAAGTGAATGCTATGGGAAACTAGTTTTATGTGGTGGTGCTAGAGTATGAAGCTATATTTCCAAAGGATGCAAACAGATTACATTCACACCAAAAGCTAAACATATATATTTCATACACCCTAAAAAACCCCATTATCCACACCATCATATAGGATGGCTCCCACAACGATTTTATAGATGAAATTATGGTTTGAGGACATTTAGGAGAAGGTATTCTTGTGACACAATGATTACCTCTAGGTATACCCTACTTTATTTCCAATAATGAAGGAAAATGATAGAGGTTATGTGTATACTAAAAATTCAAGAACTAGGTGACCATGAATAATAAGTATCCAATACCTAGGATTTATGACCCGATTGATTAGTTTAGAGGTGTGTGATGGTTCTCAAAGGTTTACCTTAGATAATCATATCTCCATATAGGAGTATGGGTTGAGGATATACAGATGAAGATAATTATATTTTTCTACAAGAATAACGAGTACTTGGTGATTCCATTTGAAATGAAAAATTCCATAGCACTATTCATGGGACTCATGAACTGGATCTTTCAGCGATTCATAGACCTGTTCATGTTGGTCTTCATTGAAAATATCCTACTGTACTAGATATCCTTGTAGTATCATCTGAGTCACATGAGGATGGTCTTGGACAAACGTTGAGAGCATCAAAATTATGGGATGCTCTCCAAGTATCAGTTTTGAATGCAATGGGTCTAATTCCAAAGACATAACTTCTCTAAGGCAGGGGTAGTGGTTGACCTAGTGAAGTCTAATTCAGTTTATGATTGGGAGCCAACCAATAGTGTTACCTAGGTGAGAAGATTCCATAGGTTGGTTGGGTACTAATGGAGGTTCATACCATATTTCACTAGAGTGTAAAAACCATTGAAATAATTTATCTAGAAGTGGTATCCTTTATTGGGGATGGAAAAGATATAGTAGGGATTTTTGTTGCTGATGAATAGTTTGATAAGAACTCCAATATTGAAATTAATGGTGAAGGATTTCATGTTTTTAGTGTTCTTAGATGCATCAATGGCCGAACATGGTTATGTTATGATGAAGTGGTAGATGGTGACTTCTTATGTTTCACATAAATTGAGACCCCATAAACCAAACTACATGAACCACTATTTTGATTTATCAGTGGTAGTCTTCATCACTATTGATTTGGTGAAACAATGATATATTTATCATCTACTATGACTGTAAGAGTATTAGGTATATATTTCATTAGAATGATCCTACCTGAGGTTGAGTTAATGATTAGAGTTTCATGATGAATATGAATTCAAGGATGTATGTACTATTGGGAATGTGAACATGGTAGAAGATGCTGCCAACTAGTTATCTTGTTCTCAACTATTGTAAAAGGCATCAAACCAGTTAGCATTGTTGCAATTGTCCAAAATTGAAAAATTTGTTTCATCATATCTGTAGTTGATGGTTGTTACCCTAGTACTTTAACTATAATTTAGGGATTATCACGATATAGATACTGATTGTGAGACTTTAAGTGTAGTAGTGGAAATAAAAGCCTTGAATCCATGGTTTTGATGTTAGTTTCATAGAAAATTATGTCATTGTTCAGTGGTGGAACGTTTTGACATCGTTTTCATACAAAAAATATGTGATATTTTCATATATCAATATTTTGGTGTATATTTTTTATGAAAACAATGCTAAAAATTTGAAAAATGATATTTTGGAATCGATTTATCTAAAAATGATTCAAAAAAATAAATTTTTTTTTGGGGTTAGTTTTCATAAAAAGTGACATCAAAAGGTAAAAATACCATTAAGCCCTAGTTTATCCAACAAAAGACATAAAAAATTATTACAAAATTTTATTTTGTTTTTAAATCTTTTAATTTACTAGTCTTGAAGATAAAATGGATATAAGGATAAAAATTTATGTCTATAAAATGTTATACTACTTTTTTAGAAATATTAAAATCTATAACATTCGATGACTATAAATTTTGATCCATAAGTCCATTGATCTCAATGACTAGCATAATCAAAGAATGGAAGATGAAATACAATATGGTAATCCTCTTTGACCTCGGTTTATAAAAAAATTGATTCTTGAAATTCTTTTTTCAACATTTGGATTCATTTTTCATAAAAACCATTTTCAAAAGATAAACAATTCCCTTTGGTGTTGGGTTTTGCAATAAATGATGTCAAAAATGATAACCATGTTGTAGTTCCTCTTCAAAGCATAGATCATACAATTCTGGAAACTAAAAAGGGATTACTAATCAAATTTTATGGACATTATAAGTTCAAATTAATTAAGTGAATTCCTAGAGAAGGCCAAAATACAACGTCTATAACATTTTATTTGACTTATATTTGAGATCAATGGCCCGTCAAATTGAAGATTATAAGAAAAAATAAATCATATAAATAATTTTTATCATTTCATTCTAAAATAGATGTAAATTTTTTTCATGTTGGTGTTTTTATAATAATAATTGAATTTATTAGTCGTGGAACTAAAAAAACATATGGATCAAAAGTTATAGTCATTAGAAGTGGGAATTTCTTAAAAGAAGTCAAAAAAAATTTGAACTTTTGATGACAACATATTTTGATCCATTTTTCTATTTGAGCTCAATAAATATTAAAATTGATTCTTAGAATTTAAAATAAAACAAGATTATAATTTTTTAAATCATTTTTTTGAAGAAATAAATGTTAAAATTTATTTTCTAAACATTATTCATCAGCCTTTATGAAAACTGATGTGAAACATATTTCTTAAATGATAGGGATCTTCATTTCAATTTTACCATAATTCAAATTTAAAATTTGTGAATCCTATATAAAATTTAAGAAATAACCACTTAAAATAATTTAATTTACAATATATAAATCCTTATTATATTTCTCTGGTTTTTTTAACCACTTTGATCCAAACAAATTATAAAAGATACTTCAATAGATTATTTATATTAGATATTTATTATCTATATTGAGTTTTTATTGTTGTTTTAATTAATTAAATAAATTAGGACGAGATTTACTATGATGAAGAATATTTCTTCCAATCGTATTATGAAAATTAAATATCCCCATTAGATTTACCAACTGAAGTGTAAATTTTTTTATCGATCACTACATTCATTATCGAATGATCTATTCCTTAAAAAAAGAAATAATGAAAAAAAACACATCAAATATTTGGAGAAAACCTAATGATTTGAAATTTAGTTGAATAATTATGTCTATATTTTTTTATTGTTAATTTTTCATTAGTATTAGTTATAGTTTCTCATGTTGTCTTTGAAGAAAATAGTATTTATGGAAACATATTGAAGCCGAAATTCTGACATCCATAACTTTTGATATGAAACTCCATTTTTTCTCTATGGACATTCAAATAAAAGATTAAGAAACCATATATGTGCCATAATAAATATTACTTATGTTTAAAAGTCAATTTTTGTAAAAACAAATGTTAAATTTTAATATTTTATAGTTGATGTCAGGTTTTTCTAAAACTGATGTGAAAACATGGTTTTTAAAATCTATATTTTATAAAAATAAATGTTTAGAAGTTTTTGGAATTATAAATTTGGCATAATATTTCCAAATAACTGAAATTTAATGAAACAATTTTACTTTTCTACATAGTTTTATAAAAAATAATGTTAAAAGTCCCACTTCTAATGTTGGTGGTTTAAACATTGGTTAAAAACAAAGGTTAAAATAAGAAAACTGTTGTTAAAAAACATTTCACTACTCTTGGTACTAAATCCCCTTATAGACGTGATCCTAATGGATATGAAAATGTTGTTTATAATTCTATACATTCCATATTTTTGAAAATGGTAACTTTCATGTGGCAGGATGAGGTAATGTGAGATTATCATACATCCCATTTAAAGGTACATGTTGGTTTGGAAATGATGTAACAGGTTCACCGACATTAGTTCAGTGGATATACCTGATTTTTTTTGTTAAATTATTTATTTATTGATTCCTCACTTGTCAAAAAGAGAAGGATAAGAACAAGGTTTCAGTAGGGTCAGCATAACCCCTTCAGGTGCCAGAGTGGAAATGGGATGGGATATCCATGGACTTCGTGAAGGGGATACCATGCACATCTAGTGGATATGATGCCATCATGGTGAAAATGAATTTACTCACCACATTAGAAGACATCCTAACTATTCGAGAGCACAATTCTATAGATTGTATCAGGTTCCACTATATGTTGATGATTCTATGAATCCATGGAGTTCCCTCAATGATCATTTCAGACTATAAGAGTCGCTTCACATACCAATTATAGAAACTATTATAGGAAATTTATTGGAATAAGTTTTGTTTGATTTTATAATCTCACCACTATACTAACTAATAGACTAAGTGAATCATCCAGGCCTTAGAAGACATATTGTGGGCATTCATATTGGAATTGCGTCATAGTTGAGACTATCATATACCCATTGTGGAGTTCACATACAAAAAACTACCATTCCCCCATTGGTATGAATCCATATGACATTTTCTATGATGGATCCTATTGTCCAAGACATTTTTGGAATGATGAAGTTTAGTCCACAAGCATAGGACCAGAATGGGTGTGAGCTACTATAGTGAAGCTACAAATCATCCAAGTGTAGATGATGACTTCACAGAGCTGTCATAAGTCTTATGTGATCCAACTATTGAGTACTCTAGATTTATAGGAGGGAGACAATGTTTTCATGAGGGTCTCACCTTGTTACGTAATTTGGAAATTTTTCCACAGAGGAAATTTATCTCTGTGATTAATTGTTCCTTTTTAGATACTATATAGAATTAGTGAGTTGGCACACTGCATAGATCCACCGTCATAGTTGGACTAGGTGTGTGAATTATTCCAAGTGTCTCAGCTGAGAAATTATTTTCAAGAACGAGCATTTGATATCATATATAGATAGATAAATCAAGGATGGAGAATCCCTTTTTGACTACCCAGTGGGGATCAAGAATTGGTAGGGGAGGATCGTTTATGTGATATCGATTTCCCATGTCTGTGTCTAGTTATAGCAGAAGAATATTTATGAGATAACCTTGGAGTTAGAGAACCAGATACGATCCCAATACACTCTTATTTTTTAATTAGGGTTTTATATTATCAGGAAAAAAATCCACAAGGTGGGGAGAATTTAATGATTCATATTTTATATATATTAATATTCGATATTATATGGATTAATTTTCAGGATAAGTGTTCAGAAAATTTGTGATTCTTAGACCCATTCTTACTAGAATAAATTTTGAAATATATTACATATATTATATACTAGAAAATGTATATTTTTTATAAATATATATAATAAAACTGATATGGTGTCCAGATTAGAAATCTGAGTCCACCATTCAGTTCAAAACAAGGGTTGAATCCTAGGCGTGACACAATATTTTATAGTTCATGATATTTTTTAAAATGATTTCATGGGAATAGAATTAAAAAAATAAATAATATAAATATTTTATTTTATTTTATTCGATGCAACAACTCACATCTTCATTAAATATACACTTATGGATTATGTATCTGGGTTAGCCGCTAAACCATAGTGATCTAGAGGTTGTTGGAGGAGAGAATTATTGTAGAGTGATTAATGATTAGATTATAATCATGGATCATTACATTAATTGAGTTATTGTATCTAGTAAACGAAGACAACACATAATTTTTCTTCATTAATTATCAATCTATATTCCATGTACCAATTTTTTTTTGGGTTTTTGATCTTGTTTCTTTATCATGGTAAAACACAGATCAATTCCTAGAAAACAATTGACTCATTCATCGAAAATATATTTAATTTATTGAATTATATTAGTCCATTGTGTTGATTTACCACATAGGTTTTATTTTCTCTGCGATAATAGATCAAAGATGAATGAAAAATGATGATGTTTTTTGTTCCAGTTTTATAACATTTGGTTCTCTCCTCTATTTAATCAATGGAATTTATATTGTCCCTTGGTTCAATGAATACCAATTATTTGATCACTACACAACTATTCTTTGGTGAAAAATATCTATACCATAGGTGTAGTTTGTGCTCAATGGTTTCATCGAGCTATGATGATAGTACTGGATGGTCATACGTGGATCAAAATGGATTTATTTTGTTATGCTTTCTAGTTTTGAAAAATAGTGATTGATTGGATTGAATGGTAATTTTATATGTATATCTAAACCCGAGTTATGGCTAGCGAAGACGTAAAAGAACAATTGACCTCCAATCTAATGGATCTAATGGGGGTTGTGGCACTGTCGATGTATTTGATGACATAGAAGAAGATCATGATGGATATGGAAAATCCTATTATATAATGTTTATATTTCAAGGATACACACATTTTTACGAATAGGATCTGGTTATATGGTCTTGGATGGAGTTAAATATCACACATCATACGACTTGGTCACACACCATGTGACTCTTCCCAAGAGGCTTATAATGTACATATGAGAGCAGATAGACACAACTAGATGTACATGGGCTCATACATGAAATGTATTAGGCACACTATGTTCCCATACATGGTAATGACCTAAGATACCCGAGCATAAGAAAACAGTTTGGGCAGTGTTTTGGGTGACAACTACACTCCTTGTGTTTCAATCACACACCATTTATGTTGAGGTTTAAATGTTGTGTGATGTGTTACAACAAGGGTAGACCTATGGACAGTGAGACTCCCCATGTACTGATAGTACATGCCATGTACCCCAATTTAGGTGTTTTCTAGACCTTCATATCTATAGAATATACTTGTGGAGGTTGAGTGGTGTTGACCTTTTTCCATTCCCTCGAGCGTAAAAATTTATATTATTCCCACATCTGTGGATTTTGATCCCTTTTGTGGATGTTTCTCAAGTATATTTTGAGGTGTCACTCAGTGATACTGGAGTGATACCACCTTCCATCATTATTCCATATGCTAGGATTGTTGAATGAGTGTAACTTCCCGAACAAAGGTGTTGATCCTCCATCCACTAGGCCTTGTCATTTGGGTTTGTTGTATCATTATTTTACGATCCCCTATATAGTGGGTTTAACATGATTAGGTTTGTGGTGTCCCCCAATAGTCATGTGTGTGACCCACTATATGAGTATCTGGGGATTATGAGACTCTACAGATTTATGGGGTTGATCCCAATGATATTGACCTATTGGATTACTGTATTCAGTGACGGTATGGCATGGGTAGTGGATTATCCTAGAACCGGAATTACATAGAGAAAAATATAATGGTTGGAAGTTTGTTGTGTTTTCCATGTCGTGCGATATCATTCTTGAGTATATCTGGGTGACTTATGATATAAATTAATTATTATATCCTTTTATTTAGCTAACTATAATTGACTGTTACAGTTTACAGTTTTTGAGGTGACCTACTTAGTGTGGTTATACTCACCCTACATGTGAATTTACCTCAAGTGAAGTTCCATTTGAAGTTAATGACCCCTTTGATGATGTTATTGGAGGATGTGTTGAAGGTGTAGCATAGATAGAGATAGACCAAATGAGTTGTGTTCCATGTGTTTAAATTTGATTCTAGTCCTCTACCTTTGAATAGGTTGAACTCTTTATATTTTTTGGTTGGGGTAGTATGTTTTATGATTTTCACATTCAATACATTACTAAAATATTAAGGTTGTGGTATTTTATATGCATGAATGCTTTAGTTTTAGTTTTTTAGTATTTCATCCTTCATTAGGCACGGAGGTATGTTCTTTTTTATCGGTACATTTGGATGGTGCTTCCCATTTGTGGTATATTCCTACTTAGTGCGGGTGGCCAGCCCATATCCATTTGGAGGCGGGCTTGGGTAGTCATGGGTCAGACCCCAATGGGTTAATTCATGAAATTATAGTCCCTTTCTAAAAATAAATTAAAAAATGTTCCCTATAAGACCACGTATGTGTTTTAGATTCCACATTGTAATTGTAAATTGAAATCTCCCTTTTTACCTTGGAATGAAATCGTAAACCATTTCCTATAGAAATAAATTTTCATTAAAACCCCTATCATAAATTCACATTAAAAATTTGGATACACAAATTCCATGAGTATCCAACTCACACCACCAAAAATCTACAAAGAGGAAATCGAACAGTTGTTTGACCAAGTTGATCCCAATGAATTGTTTAGAACGTTCTGCAATAATTTTTCCCAATAATACCAAATTGAGACCATCCCAATTATCAGGGGAAGATAAGGAAACATGTAAAAAACTAGAAACTTCCTTAGTGATATCACACAAATATAAAATCATCTAATAAGCATGTTACATGGTAACATAAATGCAACTTCACTCATTCGGAGATAGAACAACTCTACTCACTATGAACCGTTGTCGATCAAACTCAGATTGGATGAAATCATATAATTTGAAGCATTACATAATTTAGGAAACATCCAACAGAAAAAAAGTCAACATTGAAATAAAATAGAGAAAAATACCATAGGGCATTAATCCATACCTGTAATATCTACCCATAATGAACTAGATTAAGAAAATAAATAATCAAAGATGATATTTCAATAGAGAAGGAATTTGTGACAGAGAATTGAATTTGATCATGTTCATATTTCTATCCAAAATGGAAACATACCACTTTTATGTTTCATTTAATCAATCAATTAATATTCTAAACAAACTAGGAGTACACTCCTCATGGCCTAACCTGGCCATTTTAGTGTAACGCCTCCTCGAAATACATTATAACACAATATAGCTTGAACAAAAGGCCCATCATTTCTCATAAATTCATTTGATCATAAAACATTTAAGAACAGTTTGGGAATCTTACATATCGACCAACCCATGTATACTGAGGTGACCCAAGATAAACATATCATTATTTAACAAAACTTCCTTATGTTAAACATTACATCTCAAAATCAATGTCACAATTTCATAACCCAATGGTTTATTGGCTTTTGAGTTTAGTTATATCCAAAACTTATTTTACAACATTATGATAATTATTCCATATTCAAACTACTATAGAATTATTAAAATTCATACTCTAATATCATATCCTAAGGATTGTGAGCATTATAAATGGTTGATATTTGTTGCTCAGTAAAGGTAAATATAAGAGATAACAGTTGATGATCATAAGTTATAATGATATAGGCATGTGGGTATGAGATAATAATCAAGGCCCCTCAATATAACATTATGAGATCATATCAAAATAGAAATGGATCATCAATAATAAATCTAGGTATAAGGATAAAATAATAAAATAATCAATGGGCCATCATAACATGATAATGTTGTAGAATATATCGATATGGAACAAACCTAAGAACAAAAATCATAACATAGTGAGTTTGTAATTTTCATCCCCATCTCCCAAAACATAGTTCGTTAGGAATTCACGTCTATGTCCCCATAACATAGTGGGTTACAAATTAACATTCATGTTTCCCTTAATTAAATTATGAAATATCAATCCTTACACAATTAATTAAAGGGACATATAGTGATTAAATGTTACAAAATGATAAACTATACGTATGTTGGCCATGAGAACATGATGAAATGCACATTTCAAACATCCTATCAACAACCCATGGAAATGCGATTGATTTCATTAATATTACCATAGATAAATTTATTAAACATCTAGATAAATAATTTTGATGGTTTCCATAGATATTATTCCTAATAGAAACATTAATGATTATTGAAATAGAATGAAAAAAAATTTATATGGTATTTAAAAACACATTGATATAGAATATTAAATACTCACTACATTTTTTTCACTTTGGAGAAAACCATTAAAAAACAAGAATGAAAATTTCTCTATAAAATCATGAGAATTTAGATGGAATGATTCTTGAAGAGATCCGATCAATGAAGTGAGAAAATTAATTATTATTGAAAATACTAAAGAATGAATGTTCTTTTCACATTTTACAAAATGTATATGTTAATAGAAGAAGACTAAACTTTTTTTAAAGAAGATTAATTTTATCAATAATGTTTTGTTCTATTAAAAAGGAAATAAAAAATCTAGATTTATAGATATGAAAATACATAAAAAATAATGAGTATTGAAATGGATGAAGAATTTTTCCATTAAAAATATGTGGTTAGGTTAGGTTTTCTTAAAATTATCACGTAGATTGAATTATAAACTAAAGGGGGAGTTATATTTTTAGAAAACATTTAAAAATTACAAATAAAATAGAGTTAAAAAACAATAAAAATAGTTTTAGAGATAAATATCACAAAATTACTTTGATGGTAATTTATTTATATCAATCTAGAATCCAAAGTGATATTGGAAAAAAACCATTAATATTTTACACATAAATAAAATGGAAACACTTTATTCTCTATGATAATTTCAATAAGAAAATTTTTAATTGGATTAATCATTTGAGGGGATGTCACATAATGATAAATAAACCTCTAGGACATGGATAAAATATTTTAAGATGGATTTGGGTAGAGTATGGTCGAACTAATGAGATTTTTCTGTGAACACATGTGGGGTGGTGAATGACTCCTTTTATAAGTGATGTGATTGGAATTAATTTAATAATTAGGGAACTATTAATGAAAAGTGGATCCAGAAATTTAAAATATTATTTTGGGGAATAATTTTGGTTTATCCACCTCTCATTCACATAATGAATGGAAATCATGTAAGATATTTAATGATTTTTCTCATAATTTGTATTTTTACCCTAATTTACAATTTTCATGGTAACTCATTTTTTAACATATGTTACATTATTATAAATAAAAATAAATTAAAATTTATTAAAAAAATTATATTTTCAATATAAAATTATAAAAACGATATATATAATATAAAAGTTATAAAAGTGGAAAAAATGAATTTTAAAATAATAAATGTATAATCCACATATATAGTTTAAGAGAAAAATATAAATTATGTTATAAAATTTTTAACGCAGGTTTATAAATTAATAAAAAAATATCAATGTATAATTTTTTATATGATAAATATTCATTTAAGGGAAATGTTTTAAAAAATATTTATGTTTATATCATATTGATTACATAAAAGTCGTAATATTTATAAAAGAGAAATTTTCAACTATTCGTTTAAAAATCCATCTATTTAAAAAAAATAAAAAATTAACGCTAAGATTATATTATTATTATGAGTAAGAAAATGAATATCATTTTTTAAAATTTAAAAATATAATATTTAGTAATTAAAGGTTTAAATGTAAATATTAAATAACATAAATTTTTTATAGGAAAATATATTATTATAATATAAATTTTATTACACAAATTGCATGTCAATTAATAATTAAATTAGTGTTGATATATTATTTATTTCAATATTATAATTTATCATCAATTATAAATATTATATTTATTTTATTAAAGTTAAATAAATGAAAAGATCATAAAAAGGATAGTTTTTATTAAAATACATTTTAAGAAAAAAATGAAGTCCGTCATTTTAAATTCCTATTAATAAATATTATATGATTATTAATTTATATCCTTATTTATAATTAATGTAAATTTTGTTGTAATCCATTGTTAATAGTGATTCGTTACTTTATATTATATTGTAATACACTTTTAGAAAAAATGAATCTTTGAAAGATATCCCTTTTATAATATATGATCATAACCAAAATAAAATTAAAATATCTAGTTATCTTATAATAATTTGAAATTATAAATATTTTTATATAAATAAATTTCTTGTCATTTTACAATATCATTCTTTAATAAAAATATTATTAACACATAAATATCTTCTATAACAAAATATTTTATCAAAACATTTTATTTTATGATTATTTATTTATTATTTATAATATATAATGTTTAAATTTTTTATTTATAATAAAAATATATTTATACCTATTGGATATATGAATATAAAATCACCATATTTATAATGACTATATTTCCATTAACCATATTTCAAATTACCAAATTTCTAACAACTATATTTTGAACGACCATAATACTTTCTATATATAGCCTTGCCAAACTCATTCGATCTATTCTCACTCCTTACGTCAAATTCACATTACTTATAATGATTTTCCATTTAATAATTTTAATTCTTATTGTAGGTTTAGTTATTTTAGTGGTGATTCTCATTGGTGAAGATAAACCTGGGGATCTATTAATTTTGTTATGTATTATTCATTTCTATTTACTAACCCTTATAAACTAGGAAATATAAGTGGATTTAATCCATCATGGTTTGTAATACATTATTTCATAATGTTTCATCTATTTAAAATGTATCATATAATTTTCTTATTTTTTCTGCGTTGAATAAACTATTCAAAATTAATTTTATTTAATGGGAAAATAAGTAGTAAAATTTTAGGATTTTAAATATTCACAAATATTAAATAAATTATTTTTCAAAATATTAATAATTTTATCAAAAATTAAAATATATAAAGGTATCTAATAGGTAGAAATTGAATAATATATAATTTATGGAGAAATAAAAACCTTAAAAACATAGGATAAAATTATTTCTCAAAATATTTTTATTCAAATTACTTATTTTCTCTAAATTAAATTGAGCTAAAAACTCCCCTAATTTTGTATGTTGACTTTTATAATATAATTAATTTTCCTTGATAGTTCATAGTTAGCCCACATTGATAGATTATCATAGTCTAGTTCAAAATATAAAATATGATATCCCAATTTTGGTAAATAATTTTGGATCTACATAGATATACACATTCCATTTTTAAATTCACAAAAAAATTAATATAAAAGAATAATTAATAATATTTACAGGAATAAAATTTCCATAAAAATAATCATGGAATCCCATAATCATATAACTATATGTTATTTTGATAATAAAATCCTTGGGGAATATATCTTATACTCTTAGAAGAGGTCTTAAATATTCCATAGCGCCTAAAATAAAAATAGAATATGTAATCAATAACTCTAGAGTAGACGTGTTCATTAGTTATCGTTGGATACTTCAATGATTCCCATAATGTAGGATCCTCCTTGTTCCCATGGTATTAAGGGTTTTTGCTGCTCATCATCTTTGTTTTCCTTTAGATTTGGTAATTCACAAACATAATGACCAAGTTTTCGACATATAATACAATGAACTATTATTGTAACCATAGGATAACCATTATTTCTATCTCCAGTTCTAAATGGACTATTCATTTCCCTTTGAAATTTGTTCCCCTATGGTCTATTTCTTGATACCTATAGTGTAATTTAGAACATTTGATATGTTTCCCTTGGTACATCTTCCGACATTCTTGGCATATCGTAAATTAAATATTTTATAACTCAATGATTTCAATTCCCCAAACATAGATGAAACATCAACTTAATATTCATTAGTGTGTCTGTAAATTCAATCATGTTCATGTTTTTATCATAATTCATGATTGAAGGTTAAGAATAACCACAATATTTCTCACCCCTACTTTATCTGACATGGTTATTCCTTTGGACAATCACTTCATTGTCCTTGGAGGTCATTTTTAACCTCATTCCTCATATTAGAAGTTGTTTACTAAAATAAAGGATTGTTAAGAATAAATAATATTATTTGATATAATACTAAAAAGGATAACTATTAATATAAAATTAATAAATCAAAATTGACATACATACCACATCTTATAAATTTATAGGTTTCAATATGGATTTTTCTAATATAATTTTCCTATTAGGTTTTATTAGTAATATTTAATCCCTCAAATTGTTTTAGAAAGAAACTGTGAATTAAATAAAGAATATCCCCCATGATTTTCAATCCATATGTACAGTTTGTCCTATTTTTCAGCAATTAGGTGGATCATGAGTTAAAATATAACTATCAATTTTAGGGTTATTAAACCTATGTGGATATGTGACAAGGACCGCATATAATAGGTTGTATAAAAAACGTTTAATACTAAAATACATTTTAAATATTCAATTTACTAAATTTTTTGGATATTATCTTTTACAAAGACATATCTATATTATTTATTATAATTTTTTCATGTCATAATCCCAAAAAATACCTTACAAAATCCAAAAAAATTAATTAAACTCCACTACGATACCAATTATGGTGAACCAAGATAAATATATATTTATGTCACATAATTTTAATAAGGTAACCATTTTATCTCAAAAATAATATCATATTCCCAGAACTAAATTGTTTATATTATTTGGTGATTATATACTAAAATACTTTATTTTATCACACTTGTAAACATTCATCTATATGTTCACCCCTATAGACTCCCTTATATACCTTTTATAAGTTATAGTCATCTTCATGACCTGGATAATAAAAACATAAGCAAGGGATGAACACATATTCTTAGTAAGGATAATCATAAGATGTAAAAATGGGTGATCACAAGTTATTATAAGATAATCACATTGTATGTGAGCATATTCAAGGTTCGTGAACATAAAAGTAGGAAATATTATCTAAAAAACATGGATCATCAAAAATAAATCATGAAATAATGATATACGAATAGGAAAAGCATGTGTCATCACAACATAAAAATATTTTAGAATATATGAAAATGGTAAATTGTAAGCAGAGAAAATCTAAGCATATGGGTGTGAAATTCACATCCTTATCTCTCAAAACACACTGTGTAATGAATTCACATTTGTTTTTCCCACAATATAGCACTTCATAAGCTCAAATAGATATCTGCCATAAATATATCATCAGATATCAAAACACAACTAATGTATTAAAGTTTTATTTTAGTCCCACACATCACATAATTATAAACCATGTATATGTGTCCTAGGAGTACCCGAAATCTTTTATATTTGAAACTCGATATAAATAACCCAAGGAAAAGGATAGGTTATTAGAAATTTTGAAAATAAAATTTCAAAAAAAAATTTAATTAAAGATGTGGTTGGTATCCATTGATATTATTACTATGAGAAACACAAATATATTCAGACATAGAAGAAAAAATTTATATGATCTATCAAAATTCACTTTGGATAATGAAGAATATATAAACTTTGCATTTTTTATCTCTTATAATGAAGCTTTTATTAAAGAAGGGGAAAATAAATTTATTTGTTAAATAAATTAAATTTGGAGAATATTTTTCTTAAATATATTATTTTAATTTGGATATAAAATAAATTAGTGTGAAAATTGTAAAAAAAAATATTCTTTTCAGATTTTGTAAAAAGATGAAGGAGAGGGAAAATGATCATCCTAGAAGGGTTAAAAGAATTTTACATTAACAAAAAAATTCAAATTCCTTATAAAATATTAAAAAAATTTATATATCTAGTTATAATTAAATCTATAAATAATGGAATATGATCATGGAGGGAAAATTTATTATCGAAAAAAATGTAAGGTTGGTTTTTCATAAATGGAACACTTAAGGTGAACTATGAAGAAAAGTTGGAAGTTACATGATAATAAAGAATAAAGTACTCATGAATAACCACAGGAGAATAAAATTTTTAAATTTTCAGATATAAATTTCTTATATTTAAATATATATGAATTTATTGATATCAATATCAAATCCAAAATGAGATTCGAAAGAAAACCCATTACCTTTTTTTACTCCAAACATCCAAAAAATGCACATTAAAATATATACATAGTAGAATAAATCCATTTAGAATTTTTTGACACACATAATACTTGTATTATGAGGATACAAAAACATTGATTATCTATATAAAATTATAAATAGGGTTTTGGATCACATTTGGTTCAACTAAAGGGCTCACGGTGTGAGGATAAGTGGGGTGGTAAAGGGATCATATTATAAGTGGGATGTAATTATTATAACAAGAGGTCCACTATAAATGGAAAGTAAATAAAATATTTTAAAAAATTATAAATGGTTATTATTTGGACTATCTATCTCTCATCTACATAAATAATGGATAATTTTTTGGTTATTTTACCCTTTTCCAAACAAGAAAACTTTTTATACAAATTTACATTTACCACGGTAAATCATTTACTATCATTAATAATCTAATTTTATCAATATTAATGAAGTTAAACATAATAGATATTTATTTTTGACTAAATATATGATAATTAATTTTTTAAAAGAGATAAAAAATAATTTCAAAATAATAAATGTTTATTCCATACAAACAGTTTTAGTGAAAAATAAAACGTCAGTTATAAAATTATTATTGAAGGGTTTTGAATTAAAAATAGTAAATTTAATGTAAAATTACACATATCCAATATATATATATATATATATATATATTATAAATTAAAATGTTTTAATATTTTTTAATATCAAAATTATTTAATAAAACCCCATTTTTTGGTAAAAACATTATTTTGGACTATTTACGTAAAAATATATCTTCTAAAAAATAGAAAGAATTAATCCTAAAATAATATTGAAATGATGAATCCTAAATTGAATTCATTTCATAAAAAATGAAATTTTAAAAATTTTATATTTAACTTTTAAATGGAAACATTAAATATAATAAAATATGATATTATAAGAAAATGACCTTTTCTAATACAATTTTTTTTACCCTTACTTCCTATTTATAATAAGCTAAATTGTTTTTAATCTATTATTTATATAAACAATATAATTTATCATCATTTAACCATAACCTATTTATTTTCATTCTATAAGAATGTATAGCTCACCAAGATTAATTTTTTAAAAAAATATAAATTTTTAAAATAAAAAATTTATTTATTCTTATTTCATTACAAGTAATAAATATTAGATTAATATTAGTTTAATTAATTTTTTGTATTATCATAAAATTTTATTAAAATAATTATTTTGTTAGTTATTTTATTATTATAAAAATACACAACACATTCTGAAAAATAGTTTCTTCAAAAACATTTACCAAATATATTAAATTATTTTTTAAAAAATACAATTAAAATCAACTATTTATATACGAATAATATATTTTTATAAATATAATTATTAAAAAAAAATTTCATTTAATTTAGAATTCATTCATTAACAATAATATTTTTAACACTAAATATTATTTCATAACAAAATATTTTAATTAAATATTAAATAATTATTCTTATATTATATTTTATTTTTAAAATATAATTTTTAATTTTTATACTATAAAAAATATAATTATAATAATGATGGGATATATGTATTTACAATGAAAATATTTCCTATGAACATATTTTTAATAATAATATTCATAACATCCATATTTCTTCTTATATATAGCCTTACTAAACTCATTTGTTTTATTTTCACTACTTAAGTCACACTTCTCCTTACTCACAATGATTTATCATTTTATAATTTTAATTCATTACCTTTGTTTAGTTCAACTAATTGTGATTTATAATGGGGAAGATAATCGATGGGATCTCCTGGTCTTGATGCTATTATTAATTTTTAGTTATTGTCCCTTTTTAATTTATGAATTTTAATCTACATAATAAACCATGATTTATAATACATGGTTTCATGTATTTTAATTTTAATGTTTTATCTCAAAAATATATAACAATTTTTTGTTAGTATATCGTTTTGTGTGAAACAATATATTCAACAGAGTATTTATTTATATCAGATATTGTTGGTCATAGTGAGTAACCCAAGAGGGTGTGAATTGAGTTCCCATTAATTTTTTCTGAAATTGTTTTTAATCACATCACAAATTATAAAAAAAAGAAAAAGTTAATAAGAATTTAATGATTCTATAAATTTGATCATTGAAGTAATTTATCGCAATTGGAATTAATGATCTTGTGAAATAAATTTTAAATAAGTAATCTTTTTAAACTAATTATGTTTATCAATCACTATATATAAACAAAAATTAAAACTTACTATTAATTTAATGTTTAGTTATAATTTATTAAATGTTAATATAATTGTAAATTAAAACTATAAAATAGAAAAAAAAATTCTAATAAGGTGTTCAGTCTAAAACCAAGACATTATCTGTAACACCCCGACATTTTATGAAAAATATTGTTTTTAATTTCATTAATATCTTGTGTTGTATGCTACACCATAAGGAGCTTGCACAACACGCATCCCTAACTTGACTTGCATTACACGCAATTGCGACCTTCCACGATAGTGTGTGTTGTACGCAATACCGAGTTTCGCTAAACAACGATATGTTGTATAAACTATATATTATGAATATTAATACCCAATTTTTATAATTTTTATAATTTTATTTTTCAAAATGGACTTTATTTTTGGATTCAGAATATCTAAATTAGCCTTGGGTGAAATCATGGTATTTTTCTGAAAACATTCAATTTTTCTTGAATAGTGAAAACACTAGGTTAGTATATAAAAACCGACTTTTTATTAATATAATTATTTATTTTAATTAAATTTATTTTGTGTAAATGTTGATAAATAATACCTATATATGTTCAATGTAATTCATTGGAGTCATTTTATAATAATTTTAGATATATAAAAATTTTATTGAACTTTTGACCGTCTTTTACCCACCTCCTAGGATAATTTGCAAATTTACATAAAACTTAATTTTACCGCTTTTGTGAATGGAATTTCTAAAATCAGAGAGACACGATTGATGTCAGTAAGTTTAATGTGGTTCAATGAGTTTAATATTATTGTTGGTGAATAGTAACTTTTTAACTTTTTTCCACGGTTAAAAGTTAATAGGGTAATTAAGGGTAAAATGATATTATTATTACCCTAACACATGTCCTAATTCTATTGGATAAGTGTAATTCGACCAAAAACAACCTTACGAATAATATATGACCATTTAGGTCCACTTGGATTAGATTAGGACATTTATTATTAGTTTATTTAAAGAAGGGTTAAAATAGTTAAAATCAAAGTTTAATAACAAAATCATTTTTTATATAGCGTTATACATAAGATAAATTCGACTATAAATATTCATTAGTCAGAAAAAATGATTTCCTACACAATTGTATTTTATTTTTAATTTTTCAACATTATATATGTTAATTTATTTATGACACAATGATGATGCAGTAATTATATTATTAATGAAATATTGACATAATTGATGTTATAAATACCCAAATATATGTAATTTGATACTTTTTATGAATTAAAATAATTTTCTATGTTAATATTACATTTTATTATTGATTTAATTAACTTTTTTTGAACTAATATTTGTGTTATGATTTTCACAAAAATCAATTACCAAATAGTGTCAAAATTGACATAAAATTGTTTTTAAAAGAAATATTATATTATTAATTGTTATTTTATTCCTAAAAATCTAAGGTTTAGAAAAATAACTTATATACGGTTATATATATTAATAATAAACAACTTGGGTTCCTTTTTCTTGTTATAGTATGTTTATTAACCTTATAGTGTAAGAAAACAAGAAGACACAGTAAAAGTAAAATTATTTAACTTAAAGTTAAATCTAAATGATAAGGTTAAAATAGAAACTTAAACTTGTCTAATTTATATTGTATTAGTGTATTTCGACCCATACCCACCATACCTTTGAAATAAATCAATTTGTAGCTATTTAAAACCGAATATGACTTTATAATAAAATAATATTTTTAGTTTTTCCAAAGGTTCCCCTCTCCTCCCTTATAAAAGGGAACCTCCTCCCTCTCCTCCTCACACCAATTTGAGCCTTCAGGCTCGGCAAAACCCTACCCATTTTACTTCCCCACTTCCCTAGAAACATTATAGAGGTCCTGGTATTCTTCAAAGAAAAATTTTAGTTCCCTAAGGGGAGGTCTCAAAGAGGCGCTTCAAAGAAGAGGTAATGTCTGTTGCCGATTCTTTCAACTTTTTTTCTTCTTACACTTCTTCTTCATTAGTTGTTTCATTATGAAGTAATAAAATCAGTATCACTCATATACTGATATGTTATTATAAGTATTAAACAACCCTATTTCACCATCTATCCATCCTACAGAAAACAAAATCACCACGCGTGCGTACGTACGAAATACCGTCTCCACGCCGTGGTGTAATCAGTTTTTCCACCACCACCATACATGGATGGGTATAATGGTGTAAATAAATAACTATATATGGTTATTGTAAAGTGATATTGATTCTTTAATACTATACATACACTTCAATACAATTCCACGATCATGGGAATGATATCATCGCTCGTGCATACGTACGGACTACCGTCTCCACGAACGCGATGAGATTCATTTTCCATGATTAACCATTCAAGAATGATTATAAAGTATATATAATGAATAATAATGAAATATATGGCATAATAATGCTACTGTATTTATGTATATATATATATATATATGTATTTAATATACTTAATTCCATTCATTTCAATAAGGAAACGAAAACAGTGTTCATGCGTACGTACGGCCTACCGTCTCCATGAACGATGTATTGCTTTACATTTATTGATCTATTATATATATGTATATTCTGAATATATATTATATATAAATAATGTTTTAAATTATGGAATTAAGTAATCATGATATAAGTAATCATATGAATAATTACAAGTCAAAACACGGACAACAAATGAAACGATTTTACCCAAAACGCTCTTTAACATAGAATTTACAAAAGAAATGGTAATATAAAGTCATAAGTGAACAATATATGATATCATAACAATGAATATGAATCTGTAATAAGTCAAGGAAATTATTTAAATCATTATATAGGAGGTTCAGATACATACGAAGCATATCAGACGTAAGGTAAGGGATAAATTTTCCAATATTGTTTTTATCCGAGATTGTTTATTCGTAAGTATTTACTGGGGTTATATTTATCATCCATGTCCTTATTTTCTAGAAAATTTATTCATGTATTTTTAATGTCCTTTTTAACCAATTTTTTACTTTTACTACATGGTATGTATGTAATCTTTCTTTTACGAGGCACTTTTTTACTTTTCCGGCAAAAGTACGAGAAGAATGTTTTTTTAACTTATATGGAATGAAATGATTTTTACGGTTTTATAAATCCTTATTTTCATGAAGCTTCCTCCAAAATATTTCATGACTATTTTCAACAAAATCCTTTTATTTTAAAATTCCATGACATTTTTTGAAAAGAAAATAATCTTGAAGAAGAAAGGATATTTTCTTCAAGAATTCATTTCAATTGTTTTATCAAAACCATTTTCATCTAAGATGACATTATTTCACATGTGTATGTTTCATGTATCATGTCTCTATGATTTAAATGGTTTCACTTTTCTATTTATGAAATGATATTTTTTTGTATGGAATAAGTTATGATGGAATGATTTTTATGAAACCCAATTTATTCTTGGGTTATGATGAATGATTTATGTTTATATTGTGGTACACGAAAGAATGATTTCAATATTAGATGGGTGGGACCTATTTCTCCCTCAAATGCATTGGGTAAAGATTTATATGTCATGAGATAGACATGGCTGGAATGGTAAGTTAATCTGGATCAGTGTTACAGGACTGAAACGAGAAGTGAACTCGATTCAGAAAGGGACTTTGTCCACTAAGATGGTCTTGGAATCAATGCCTTGGATACTATGGAAATTATAACATGTTCTTATTGGTTTCCACAATTACTTGTTTTATTCCCAGGCTATTTTATCATGATTTATGTTCCCTTATGATATACGCCTTACATACTTCCAAGATTCATGTCTTTGCTCAAGATTTTGATGTTTAGATTTTATGTTCATGTTTTTGCATTAAAATGTCTATGGATTGTTTTATGTTCTCTATGTTTACCCTTACTGAACATTTGAGCTGACCCCTTTTATGTTTTCATTTACCCAGGATATAAAGAAAGGTTTTAAGTAAGAAAAAAAGGGAAGATATTTATGGGAGATGTTGAAGATCTTTCACCATGATTAGAAGATTATATTCTGAGTTTCCAAAGACACTAAACTATTAAAGTCCTTGGGTGTCTATTTTTGTTATGTACTAAGTATTCTGAAAAAGTAATGTGATGTCCATTTACGTGAAGCTTCGAGTCTCTACAGTTGGTATCAGAGGAAAGGTTTAGTAAACCTTTGGAAACAAGGATGCGAAAACGTTACGGAGATCCCTAGAGATATTTCTAAAGTATATCTAGAGATGTCCCTAAGGATAAGTATACATATAGGATATAGTCCTAGAACTACGGTAACAATCTTAGAATTTAACCTAAGATGTTAGATATTGAGGGTACTCCCCCTTTACTTTGTTGTTTTCCCCAGCATGATTTTTACCTCTCACGAAATTCTTTTTGTGTTTTAGTCAATGGAGGGAACCAGAAGGAATTCAGTTAACATTGAATCCAATGGACAAATTGGTGACTATGAGCAACAAAATTGCGTAATTTCTAGAGATAAAGATTTTGTGATTATTCCAAATCAGTCATCTCGATATATGATTAACAAGGTGGAATTTTATTGGTATTCCTAATTCATCAAATAAGAGGAAGATAGACTTTTATGCATGTTCGCATGTTGAGGAGCATAATGAAAGGAAGATTGATATTTCTAAATAAGGGAAGAAGAACGTTCAGGAATACCTAAAATGGAGGGAAAGATGTTATCTGTGTGGAGAAAAGGGTCAAAGAGTGACAAACTGTTATGGAGTTCAATGTCTTATTTGTGGAGAACATGGGAATTAACCAACTCAATGCCCTTCCCTAAAAAGTTACTTCTAAATCAAGGAAGGAATTATTCCAGGACAATCATTGAAGAGGATGGAATGAAGTGTTTATTTATTGGTATTCAAGAATAATGTTTTTGAGGTACTTTTATGGTGTATTAGAATATTTTTTTATTGGTCTATTGTGGTTTTCAATAATTTTATGGTACCGGTAACCATGAAAAGTGATTCAAATATTTTGGAAAGTAGAAGATATGCGCATAATGAAGGTATTAGAAGATAATGAGATGTTTGATTGTATTCATGAGCTCATTATTATTATAAGGACTAAGTGATATCATGGTTTGAGTATACAGAATTTTGGGATTTTGGTATGTGGAAAGAGTTAACTTTTGACAACACTCATGTTTTCACTAAGGTTCAATGGGTATTCAATTTTCAATAGAATACATGATTAAGGCCTTAGAATGTTTGGAATGTGACCAACGAGACATATCTTATGATATATGGGGATCAACTATGGTATTAACATGCTTATTATATGAACTCTATGGTAATCATTTTCACTATAATATGAGATTGGAAAACAGTATTTTGGATGAGCCTAAAGATTGGAATAGATTATGTTGGACATAAATTAGTATTGTTTAAGTATAGAACTTTTTTCGATAGTATTGATGGGGTGTTATAGTAACGTAGTTTTAGAAAAAAGGACAACCTGCAGGACAGACGACATCCCATCGTGTCGGACAAGGTTGCGGGAATCGATCCCACGACTGAAGTGCGACAGACCTTTATCACCTACCACTGGCCTATAGGAAGTACCCAGTTAGTATAAATGTGTTTTAATTTATTATGTTGTATGATATATGAAGTATACGTCCATTTTAGGAAACAAATATGATTAATCTCACTATAGACGGACTTATGTATATTTGATAACTTTTGATAACCTTTTGTTTGTGACAGATGGAATGACCTATCATTCTATCACATGATCTGCTAAAACATCGCGAAAGACAAATTCAACTTAATTTCTTAAAGAGATGAAGTGGAAATTGTTCGAGGCATGAACAACTGTGAGATTGTACAAAAATAAAGTAAGTATTTATTCGAATTCGAATTCTTTAACTTTAGGGAAATAATCTTGAAAACCAAAAATGTTGTCCTAGTGCCCTTATATCTGATGAATCAGATGGTACCCTAGATCATCACAGATATATGGCTTTGTGATTGTTGGATTTTTCATAGCCATGTTCTCTACCACTCTCCATCAGAACATGACAGTTAGATTTCTCTTCCATATCCATATTTTCACATGTGTTCTTATATGTGAAAACCCAGTGATTAGTTATTTTGGGTAACCATTATGTTTCATACATTTGTTTTTAAAGCCACGTTTTGGTATTCCTTTTTACGATGTGGGTTTCTATTAAAGAAACTTTCTAGTAGTAAACCATTTATAACCCCGAAGAATTTCGAGGGCGAAATTTATTTTAAGGGGGGTAGAATGTAACTCCATGAGATTTTATGAAAAATATTCTTTTGAATTTCATTAATATATTGTATCATATGATACACAAAATGGAGCTTGCACAACACGCATCCCTGACTTGGCTTGCATTACACGCAATTCCGACCTTCCACGATAGTGTGTGTTGTACGCAATATCGAGTTTCACTAAACAATGATATATTGTATAAACTAGCCATTATGAATAGTAATACCCAATTTTTGAAATTTTATTTTTAAAAATGGAATTCATTTTTGGATTCAGAATATCTAAATTATCCTAGGGTGAAATCTTGGTATTTTTCTAAAAAACTTTCAATTTTTGATGAATAGTGAAATCACTGGGTTGCAATTTAAAAACTGAATTTTTATATAAATAATTATATATTTTATTTAAATTAATTTTATGTCAAAATTGATACATAATACCTATATATGTTCAATTTAATTCATTGGAGTCATTTTATAATAATTTTAGATATATAAAAAGTTTATTGAACTTTTGACCGTCTTTTACCCACCTCCTATGATAATTTGCAAATTTACGTAAAACTTAATTTTACCACTTTTGTGAATGGAATTTAGAAAATTCGAGAGACACGGTTGATTTCAGTATGTTAAATGAGGTTCAATGAGATGAATATAATTTTTGGTGAATAGTAACATTTTACTTTTTTTACCACGGTTAAAAGTTAATAGGGTAATTAAGGGTAAAAATGATATTATTATTACCCTAAAACATTTCATAATTCTATTGGATAAGTGTTATTCAACCAAAAACAACCTTAGGAATAAAATATGACCATTTAGGTTCACTTGGATTATATTAGGACATTTATTATTAATTTACTTAAATAAGGGTTAAAATAGTTAAAATCAATGTTTAATAACTAAAT
This sequence comes from Viscum album, assembly GCA_963277665.1. Classification (NCBI taxonomy): domain Eukaryota; kingdom Viridiplantae; phylum Streptophyta; class Magnoliopsida; order Santalales; family Viscaceae; genus Viscum; species Viscum album. The sequence continues at coordinate 486,920,182 of OY728153.1, read as the reverse complement.
CATTTTTAATATAGAGTTATACATAAGATAAATTTGACTATAAATATTCATTAGAAAGATAAAAAGATTTCCCACATAATTTTATTTTATTTGTAATTTTTAGAAATTAAATAATTTAATTTAGTTATGACACAATGATGATGTAGTAATTGTCTTATTAATGAAATATTGACATAATTGATGTTATAAATACCCAAATATATGTAGTTTGAGACTTTTTATGAATTCCAATAATTTTATATGTTAATATTACATGTTATTATTGATTTAATTATCTTTTTTATAACTAATAATTCTGTTAGGATTTTCAAAAAAAAATAAATTACCAAATAGTGTCAAAATTGACATAAAATAGTTTTTAAAACAAATATTATATTATTAATTGTTATTTTATTCATAAAAATATAATGTTCGGACAAATTACTTATATAAGGTTATATATAAAAATAATAAACAACTTGGGGTTCTTTTGGATTTTTATAGTATGTTTATTACCCTTATAGTGTAAGAAACAAAGAAGACACGGTAAAAGTAAAATTATTTAACTTAAAGTTAAATCTAAATGATAAGGTTAAAATATAAACCTAAACTTGTCTAAATTATATTGGATGAGAGGATTTCGACCCATCCAAACCTTATATTCAAAATAAATCAATTTGGAGCTATTTAAAACCGAATATGACTTTATAATAAAATAATATTTTTAGTTTTACCAAAGGTGCCCCTCTCCTCCCTTATAAAAGGTCACCTCCTCCCTATCCTCCTCACACCAATTTGAGCCTTCAGGCTCAGCCAACCCCTTCCCATTTCACTTCCTCACTTCCCTATAAATATCATAGAAGTCCTGGTATTCTTCAAAGACCAATTTTAGTACCCTAAGAGGAGGTCTCAAAGAGGCGCTTCAGAGAAGAGGTAACGTCAGTTACCGATTGTTTCAACTTTATTTCTTCTTACACTTCTTCTTCATTAGTTTCTTCATTATGAAGTAATAACATCAGTATCAATAATATAATGATATGTTATAATAATTATGAAACCACCCTATTTCACCATCTATCAATCCTATGGAAAACAAAATCACCATGCGTGCGTACGTAAGAAATATTGTCTCCACACTGTGGTGAAATAAGTTTTTCCACCACAACCTTACATGGATGGGTATAATGGGGTAAATAAATAACTATATTTGGTTATTGTAAAGTTATATTGATTCTGTAATATTAAACATACACTTCAATACAATTCCACGATCATGGGAATGATATTATCACTCGTGCGTACGTACGGACTACCGTCTCCACGAATGCGATGAGATTCATTTTCCATGATTAACCATTCAAGAATGATTATAATGTATATATAATGAATAATAATGAAATATATGAGATAATAATTCTACTGTATTTATGTATATATATATATATTTATTTATTTCATATACTTAATTCCATTCAATTCAATAAGGAAACGAAAACAGCGTTCTTGCGTACGTACGACCTACCGTCTCCATGAACGGTGTATTTCTTTACATTTATAGATCTATTATATATATGTATATTCTGAATATATATTATATATAAATCATGTTTTATATTCTGGAATTAATTAATCATGATCTAAGTAATCATATGAATAATTACAAGTCAAAACACTGGCGACAAATGAAACGATTTTACCCAAAATGCTCTTTAACATGGAATTTACAAAAGAACTGGTAATATAAAGTCATAAGTGAACCATATATGATGTCCTAAAAATTAATATGATTCTGTAATAAGTCAATGAGATTATTTAAATCATTATATAGGAGGTTCAGATACATACGAATCATATTAGACGTAATGTAAGGGATAACTTTTCCAATCTCGTTTTTATCCGAGATTGTTTATTAGTAAGTATTTACTAGGGTTATATTTATCTTCCATGTCATGGTTTTCTAAAAAATGTTTTCATGTATGTTTTATGTCCTTTTTAACCAATTTTTTACTTTTACTACATGGTATGTATGGAATCTTTCTTTTACGAGGTACGTTTTGACTTTTCTGGAAAAAGTACGAGAAGAATGTTTTTTTAAAAATATATGGCATGAAAGGATTTTTACGGTTTTATAAAGCCTTATTTTCATGAATCATCCTCCAAAAGATTTCATGACTATTTTCAACAAACTAATGTCTCTATGATTTACATGGTTTCACTTTTCTAATGATGAAATGATATTTTTTTGTATGGATTACATTATGATGGAATGATGTTTATGAAACCCATTATATTCTTGGGTTATGATGATTGATTTATGTTTATATTGTGGCACACGAAAGAATGATTTCAATATGAGATGGGTGGGACCTATATCTACCTCCAATGCATTCTGTAAAGGTTTATATCTCATGAGAGAGACATGGTTGGAATGGTAAGTTAATCCGGTTCGGTGTTACAGGGATGAAACGAGGACTGAAATCGATTCAGAAAGGGACTTTGTCCACTAAAATGGTCTTGGCATTGGCTACTATGGAAATCATAACATGTGCTTAATGTTTTCCATAATTACATGTTTTATTCCCATGCAATTTTATCATGATTGATGTTCCCTTATGATATATGCCTTACGTACTTCCATGGTACATGTCTTTTCTCATGATTTTGATATTTTGATTTTATGTTCATGTTTTTGCATTCAAATGTTTATGGATTGTTTTATGTTCTCTATGTTTACCCTTACTGGGCATTTGAGCTCACCCCTTTTATGTTTTCTTTTCCCCATGATATATTGAAAGGTTTTAGGTAAGAAAAAAAGGGATGATCTTTATGGGAGATGTTGAAGATCTTTCACCACGATTAGAAGATTATATTCCGAGTTTCCAAAGACACTAAACTATTATAGTCCTTGTGTGTCTGTTTTTGTTATGTACTAAGTATTCTGCAAAATTAATGTAATTTCCATTTACGTCATGCTTTGGGTCTCTACATTATCCCCTCTATTTGGAAATAACCAAATGCAATAATGTTTATTGATGAAAAAACTGATCAACAACCTATATTGGGTTTTACAAAAAAAACATTACACAATACATTCCAAGATTAATGTGTCTTCCATAGTTATACATGGGATGAAAATGGTAACATGATACATAATACCTCTTCCATAGTTATTCATGGTAATAAAAATAAATTATTTTTTAAAATATATAGTATTCTCTAGTTTTGCATAGAAGACTGTGTTTTTTTATATAAATAGATAAATATAAAAAAATCATGAAATAATAACTAATAAAAAAATTAGAAGAGACAAATACATATGGAATGTAATACTTCTTAATCCAAGTAGCTTCATTTGTCTAGAGGCGTTGACTTTTTTATTTTGAGGTTTCTTGGATAATTTTATAATTAAATATTATAAAAAATAGTGTCATAATGTATTTTGTGTAGCATACATGCTCATGTAAATATCATATTTTATTCTCTATTAGTGAGAAAATATTTCCAGTAGCCCATCATCTTTCCAAATGTTTTAATAGTTATCATAAGGTGATATTTTTTAGTAATAGCCTTAACAAAAAAATCATTCATCATTAAATGTACCGATACACCATTTAGATATTCAAAACTAGTCAATGGATAATAGAAATGCAGCACTACTACATTAGACACAAAAATCACTATATATATAATATATGGTTAGTTGAGATCATGGTAAATTAACTTTGTCAGCTGATACGAAAATGTGACATGGTTATTTCACTTCTCCTTGTAGTGATCTAATTTTAAAATGCATTCACTACATTAAAAGACATAGTCAGTGTATTAAATTTTGACAAAATTAAACAATAATCGGTATAATACCAGGATTTATTCATGTGGTATGTAGTTTCCATCATGTGGTTAGGTGCATGTAAGGTTTGCAATCATCATGTGGTATGTTTAATAAACATGTGGTAAGGTGATTCTCCACATATGATGAGCTCAATATTCAATGTGTAGTTAGTTCATGACCTAGAAATGTTTTTCTCAACTGAATCATGATAATATGTTTGTGTACATTTGGTAAGGTGACATATACCATTCATATATGTGATGTAGTAACACAACCCTAAGACATTATGGTAGCGCTACAAACTATAGAATTATCTATTTTTTCTAATTTTTACATTAAAATAGTTTAATATAAAAAACATTAAAATCATTAATAAAAACATAAAACTGATTTTGCATAATTGAAATAATGAAATTATGTTATAATCTAAGAATATCCCCCTATTTGAGGATAAAAAATCATGATATTTAAATTGAAATGAATTTCATAAATAATAAGTGTATTTGAAAATGTTTTAAAATAATTGTATAAAAAGTTCCAAATTTCATGAAAGGGGTTTATATTTATCAATTAATTTAAATTTATCAGTTTACTACACAATTTGAGATTATCTAATAGAAAAATTAAATAAATATTGGGATAAAAAATGAGAATAAAGGAGATAATAGAATTAATATAAGGAAAGATAGTATAAAATGGTGAAAAAACATATAAATAAACCCCTATCAGAAATCCTAATATGAATGCCAATGAGGCTCATCACCAGTTTCTATAGGAATTATTTGATCCCTTCCTTTAGTGGTAGAGGTAGAAGAGGATTTAGTTTTAGGAGAAGATGAGGTTGTGGGGGCTCCAATAACTACACACAAGGGATGTGGTCTATGATTAAGAAAAAATAGGGTAGGAGTTAGGCCAAATGTAATACTGGTAGAGGATGTAATATAATGATATAATAGAATGGATGAAGGGGTTAGGAAAAATATTTAATATATATAATTATAGGCTTCCATCAACCATGTAAACAAAATTAAAACCCATGAACCTTGCTCTAAATCTTGAAGGAAATCACCAGGATTACCCATAAATGCTTTTAAAATGGGAATTATATCTCTATTATTCAAAACTTGTGACATAAAATATTGAATCTGAGGATGAATATTCAAATACAAATAAATATTTTTAACTTCTATTTTATGTCTGGCATAGTGAATATCCATTTAAGATAATAATAAATTTTCCCTCTTGATGATTTCTGGGCTTTGACAATATTTTTTGACATCTTCAAGAACTAATGATATGGTCTTAGATACATGGGATTGAAACCCATAATACATATATTCATTAGTATTTCAGAACTCATTAAACAAAACTAACAACTTATCCCAAATAAATTGTTTGATATTGTATTAATCAGAAACCAACTAAATGGGATGAGCTGAACACATAAGTACAGGCTGAAACAGAGCATTAATGAACCTCTGGTCTAACTAAATCATAATGTCATATATATAAACATTAATATCACCAACCAGATCTCTCTATTATGCAATATAATTCAAAATCTTATCTATTCTAAAATTAAATATATATTGTTGTTGATTTATTACCAATGTTATATTTTCCTAAATATATTCCTGTCTCACTTGGTGCAAATAGTTGGGAAATTTTCCAATTTATTCTATGAGTATTTATAACATATATGATTTAATCCTAGTTAATTCATCTTTAGTGACAAATGAAGATGATGCAATAAAGGGTGTAGCTATAGATGGATATGGATCAGTAGTCAGATTCTTACAATCAACCTTAGTAGAATCTACCACGTATCTGTCTCCCATAGTTTGATCCTCAATAATGGAAAACAGTTTATCTAAATCATTATTTGAATGTTCAACAATTTTCTCATGAAAAAAATCATATATTATTCAATGATATTTTTTCATTCAACCTCAAAAATCAAATATACATGCCATTTTCATTGAGAATAATGATTAGTTGGTCCACCATGTCCATGTAGATTATCTCCCTAATCTTCGTCATTAGAATAAGGATGTTCTAACAGAAATATGTGATATCTAGAGTACTTATCCCATATATAATGTTGGTCTTATATAGGAAGTATGGAGGTACTCTCAATAATAGGATATCCGTTAGATATATTCCCATAGTAATCAAATGCAACTGATTTATCCCTTTCTGGCTTATCCTTGAAGGGTAACCTAGCTTCTTCATTAATTTATACATCATATATTTCTTCTTCATCATCTTGTACTATTAGTTCTTATTTTTCTTCTTTATAATGATAAAAATTATGAAAAACATAATTCTAAACCTCACAAGATTAATGAACAATATATTCTATATACCTTACTATAATAAGATTGTTTAACAGGTTTAATTGTTTTTACAATTTCTCTATGTCAAATAAACATTAATATTCTTGTGGATTCATGTTTATTTAAATTTATTAAAAAATACTCGGAGTATGAAAAAATATATATAAAGTTGTTATCTTATCCTCTACATGAAGAAGTAGTCATTTGTACTTTATTAAGGTAAAATTTTTCTTTGGATATGTTAAGGTACTGATCATTGAATCTACCTTGAATATCTAAATCATGTCTCCCATAACCTGTGTAGAAAGGTATATATGAACACTGATCTTTATAAAAAACAAGCAAAATAGTTCCTGGTTCCTCATGATGCTGAAGTATAATTTTCATGGACATATTAAATGTTGAATAAACTATGAGGCTACATACAACATTGAACACAACAACAATGGGTCTTCTAGAAGTCTCATTATTAGTGACATCATCAAACTAATTCTAAAATTTAATGTGATGATTATTAAATGGATATAAACACTGATAATATTCATATTCTCTACAATAATGTATACCCGAAAACCTTTCCCAACTCTTTGAAGAGAATTCAAAAACATCATCATTTTCCATCGATTTTACTTTATCCCTCTTATTTCTAATGAAGAACTCAAGGTTCTTATAAAACTCTTTGATTTGAATATAATAAAATGGTGTACTATTTTCATTAGAAAAATCTATCTATTATTGATTATGAATCATGTAAAAAACTAGTGATCATATCAACTTCAACTATTAAGAATAATCATCTATTCTTTCTAAAATAATATAATAAACGATATGATAATTAATCATCATTATAGATATACTCAATCATTTTTTTATTTCATTAACATATTCAATGGAGAAAACTGAACATCAAATGTGGTTTCCAAAATTTGCTACATATTGAGTTATCACATTTGATTCAATATATCTAATTGTATTGAAATAGGATAAAAATAGGGAAATTTGAGTAGGACATGGAGGGTGAGAGGTTTAAAATGATAGAAATCGATCTGAAAAATTGATCTTAGAAATATAGTAGAGATACAAAGGTAACGATAGGTAGTATTTTAGATTATGAATTTTATTTTAATTTCAATCATTTTTAAAAAAATTTAATAATAAAAATAAAATAAATCTTGTCAAAATATTTTCACAGAAAATTCAATGTAAAAAATACGTGGTATGTTCGCTGACAATGGATTGGTAAATATTGTAAGCATGATAAACTTGCTTTAGGTAAATTTACAGTAGATATGATAACCATATGATCAAGAGGATCACGATAATTACATAATGAATGTATGAATAGGTTTTCACATAAGCATAGTTCCCATGTGGTTAAATACTCAAGGTGGGTATCGTGATCACCTTAGTATGTGTTCACGCTAGGCATGATGACCGTATGAACAAAAACTCAGTGTTGGCCTACTAACAATATGTATTATATTTCATGATTACTTCCACAAAATCATAAAAAATGAATGCAAATTTTAGTTAACATAGGAATTAATAATCGAAACTTATTTAAAATAATTATACATACATTATCATTCCTAGTTTATATACGATATAATTGTTTCCCTAAATATTCAAAGGATATATAAATATATTAGCAAGATAATTTTTAATAACAAAGAATTATAGAGTTATACCCACATTCTATTAATTATTTCTATTAAAGTGATGGCTTATATCCATATTATATAATCTAGAATACAACATGGTATTTATTAAAATAATTATGGAACATTTATTATCATAATTTATAGGGACATATCAGAATTGATATTCATTGTCAAAAAATATATGTTTCATCAATATAAATTGTACACAATGAATTCCTAAAGCTATGTACATATGTTGTGCCATGGATAATTCTACAATGATTTATTTCATAATACACATATACAGTAAAGAATTTCTCAAAAGTGATATGTTTCATATGTTATTTTTTTATCTATCTTACATCCACAAAAATTACCATAAAAATAAAAAACAAGACAAAATTATTCTCCCATAGAGAAGAATATTTCATTGTTAGTTGTATTATTGAGGATTTTTATATTTATTTTCATAGTAGGTTGATTTTATTCTTGGTATTTCTTTAAAATAAGTACACATACACCCACTGAAAATTATATCATGTCATATAGAAGTTAATTACAATAAGATTACATTTATACCTAAGTTAGTGGTTTGATAAACTAATTTACTAGTTTTATCAAGATACAAATTTCATCTAGTACTCATGTGATTATCACAACCTATTTTACTATCTATTCCAAAACATTTTAGATTCTATTTTCTTATTTATTTGACAGAAAATAATTCATTCTTTATTTTGAAACTTTTAAAATCCATGAAATAATTTAAGATCACCCATCATTCACATTTAAATTTCACTTTCCACTATTTTTTAAAATTTAGTACACAAATAATTTCATGTGCTTCCAAAAATAATATCATCAATGTAAATTTTTATGATGAAAACATATTATCTAAATATCAAAATAAGTAATGTAGGATAAGATATACCTTTTGTAAATACTTTGGAGATTATAAATGTTTTTAGTATATAATATCATTCTCTAGGATCTTGTTTTAAACCATTTAAATCTTTTATTAATTTAAACACAAGATTTGGAAAGGAATGAATTTGAAATATAGTGTGTTATTTCCAAAAAAACATCCTAAAAAGATGTAACCAAATATGAAAACACTCATGGAATCCATTTGATATAATTTAAAATCTAATTGTGTTGTGTAATAAAGGAATATATATATGAATTTATGTCTATCTACTAGTGAAATGGTTTCTCATAATCATTTCCTTATTCTTTACTATATCCTTTTGTAACAAATACAGATTTATTTATAATTATTGATCATGAATCATTACCATTTTTCTAAATATCATTTACTTCTAATAATTTTGTAGCCTCTGGGACTTTCAACTAGATCCCATACTTTTTCTTCCTAACTGATTATGTTAATTTCACATTTCTATTAAATGGAATCTATCTTTCTTCACATCATTGATGTTCATAGGTTCAAGATATGATAAGAAATATTGATGTTCAACAGGATTTAATATAGAATCTCTCTTTTGAGTTATTTTATATAGGAAACCAACTGAAACATCTAAGGTATGATATCTATTTGTCCTAAAAACAATAATAATATAAATTTTTTATACCTCATTTTCTTCTATAGGATTGAGTTCAAATCTGCATCATAATATTATATGTTATTTATAGAAGTTCTGATATTATTTTTTCTAGGATTAACATTTATGTCTATAATATAAAGACCACTTTAATGATATTATATATAGGTTTTAAGATCATGTGTATAAATTTTATCAAAATATACATATACATATTCACTAAAAATCATAGTTATTTTATTAAACACCCTATATTATTTCTGTGATGTAGAATATCCAATAAAAATCACTTCATCACTCTTGGATGAAAATATATGGAAATTATATTTTATATTGAGTATAATTACTTTATAACCAAAACCTATAATGTAATTAACCATTTGATTCCAACTATTCCATTATACATATGGGGTCCTTCTTAATGTGTTCAAATTAAAACTCCATGAATTATTTGAAAATCATTGTATATAGATTATGCTGAAAAATAAACAAGTAAATCATTCAAATTTAGAATAGGTCGGTAAAATTATTGAATGGTACTATTTATTCTCTCTACTATACCGTTCTGTTTTTGGGTTCTACAAGTAGAAAAGTTATGAACATAGCCATCTTGTAACCATATTGATTTAAATTCATGTTTTTCAAACTCACAAACATGATGAATTCATAAGGTATGAATTCTATGTCCATAATGATTTATATAGATATAGTATATTTGGAATATTATAATAGAGCCTCATTTATATGAGTTAGGAATAACACCCATATATATATCATGAATAATCATACACTATAAAATAATCATAATGTTTTTACTAAAATATAAACTATATGGGGTCAAAACAAGTCTATGTGAACCATATCTAACAGAAGACAATTTGAAACTAATTTCTTTGTCTTTAATGATCTTTTATGATTATTTCCCCTTTGAAATGGATTACTAACTTTTTCTATTGGGAAATATCACTTAGGTAGACCCTCAAAAAAAGAATTTCGAGTTATCTTTCTAATACATTTAATATTAAATTGGCTTATTCACCTAGGAAAAATCCAATATTCCATGTGAAATGTATTAAAGTAATCGTGTTTTTTAGAAAAAAAATCAATTAAAAACAATTTTTTTTATTCTAAATGAATTAAAAATATCATAATGTTTGGAATTGAATACATTAAAAACATTGTTTTTATATTTATCATAAATACTATTATCAAATAATTACCAAATGTTTTGGAAATTAAATTGTAAATATAGCTACAATTAATAAATTAGAATTTGGAACATTATAATATTTATCAATTTTCAGCTGACTAATTATCATCTCTTTGGAATTATCACCAAAAGTAAAATGTCCACAATCCACTTAAATTATGTTTCTAAAGATTCAGTAGTCTCCAATAATGTCTATAGAGTATCCACTCTCTAGATACTGCAATTGTTTGCAGGAACTCTTAAATAAGTTTTCATGAAAAATAGATTTAAACCAAAAATTATTTTGGAACCAACATTTTATTGGGTCGAGATGTTGGAGTAATAATAGACTTTGGAATACCAAATTATTTTGTTCGATTCATATTAGAATAAAAAACATTATGTAATAAATAACTTATTTGGTTTATAATAAGAAGAACTATTCATATATTAATTTAAACTAGAACTATGAAAAAATTATTTTTTAAAATTCTTCTCTGTCCATGATATTATCTATATCACGTTCTATATTTAGGTGTTATCTATTTACTAGGAATTTGAGTAATAGTTAGTATTCCATTGGTAAATATATCAAGATATTTCTTTTACTTTTTCTATATTATTTATCCTAATATTTACATTATTTACAATAGTAATTTTTTACTTCACCATTGTACGATGGGTTTTAAGAGGAGCAAAGAGAGCGTGATGATTATTTAATTTTTTTATATTCTAATTAATTAAATGTTTTTTCATGCATGTTACTATATTCAATTAATTCATCACTAAACAAATTTTTGGAAGCATTTTTAGTCACAGAATGATTTGAATTTTCAAAAAGTAATTCAGAATATAAAGAACACCTCTAATTGGTTTGTAATAAAACATATATCACAATTATAACTTATTTAAAATATTATTGAGTCAAACTTATCTAAACATTCATATTAAAAACTCCATAGGAATTTCATATCCTTCTTATATTTTCTCCATTCCCTCATATTTTTTCATATACTTTATCTTAGGAAAACATGTATTATTCTTTTTTAACATTCATAGAATGTTTTTTCATTGACTGCATAATCATTATTTTGATAATTTATCAAACTTATTTTATCCTAATTACCCATATAATTTTGTTTCATGAAGAAAATCCTATTTTTATATATCTTATAATAATTTCATTGCAGATTTGAAATTTCATCATCAATATTCATAAGTGATTCTTCATATCATGAATTTTCTTATTTGATCTATTATTTTATTTTGAGTTAGAATTCTTCAAAGCCACAAACATTGTTTTTTTGTTCATCCATATCTTTTTTGTTTACAAACAGTTCTTCATTATAAGTAATTACCTTTAAAATTATTTAATTTAATTTAAGTTTACTAATGTAACATAATTATCTAATGGATTCAGGTATTCATTTTCATTATTCTAGTATGATCTTCAGAAGTCTCATTACACGATCCTTATAAGGAATTTTACTTCCCATTAACAAAATTGTGTTTACTATCTCATTAAACCAGATATACATGTCAAATATACATTAACCATGATTCATTTAAAAAATATAATATTTAATAGGGTATGTGTTTAAACAAATTTCTTTAACATTATAAGTTTCATTATGAGAAATATCCAAGGTATCCCAAATATCAAAGTCAATAGCACATAAAAGAATTCTAGAAAAATAAAATTCTCCTAAAGCATAGTTTATATAATTCATAGAATTAAAATTACAATCATATGTTAATTTTGTTTCTCCACTCCAATAATCCCTAGTTTTTTGATATTTTTCATCATTATTGTTAATTACAGTCTGAATATGAATATCAATAATTTCTAAAAAAAATCATTTTATTTGTCCATTGATAATAATAATTTACATTAAATTATGGAAATTTATTATTGGTAGTTTTTTATTTTATATTGTTATCCCAATGAACTAAATTTGTAAATGACATAATTTTATGATCAATAAATACAAATAAATAACAATTTATAAAAACTGTATGAAAATCTTATGATTCCCAAATGTTTTCCTTGTTAAAAACATAATAGGGGAAGTTAATTGAGTTCCTAAAAAAATTTCAGTTTAATAACAATTTAACAAAAAATCAATAATTTAATAAAAATAACCAGTTAATCAAAACAGTACAAATATATTAATTTTATCATTAATTTAATTTCTCTCAAGGGGGATTAAGGATCTATTAAAATAAATTTTAAATATGTATAATTTTAAAATTAATTTAACATATCAATAACTTTATAAAATCACTATTCAATATTAACTATCAATGTGTTGTTTTGTATTAGATTATAAAAATAAAATTTATTTGTATATAAAAAATAGAAACAGGCATAGTAGAATTTAAACAAGGCGTTTGGTCTCATACTAATACCAAATCCCCACCACCAAAAAATAAAATCTTACCAAACAATTTAGTAATTAATAAAGTTATCCAAAAACATGATCTGGACTAAAAAATAATATTAAACATGAATTTATAGTCACAATGCATCTTCTTTAGTTATATTTTTTATGATGAAGATACCAATCCATGAATGATCTCTTTTAAAAGAATTCATTCGAATAAAAATAATGTATTTTACAGCGTATTAAGTGTTATCTGATTTAAAAAAAAGATATATTGTTTTTATTGTTAATTAAAGTAATATAAAAAAAATCTTGAATTAATATGAATAATGAAGAGGGAATGAGATAAAAAATATAAGAAATGTAATATAGAACAATCTGATTAGATTTAGTTTTTCAGAGTCCATGAATTTTTTGGATAGGGATTTTATAAGATAATCATAAAATTATAGAAAATAGAGCTTCCCAATGTATTCTTTATATAACACATGCTCTTAAAAAGATCACATGTTATTCACTATATGTGATTAAATTCATTTAGTAGTCCATTATCCCTTCACATGATCAAATAATTCTCTAAAATGGTTCTGTATCAGATGTGCCCATAAGAGAATAATCATTATTCATTAAATGCCCACACTCTCCATTTATTTCTTCAACAATAGATATTGTAAATTTCAGAAACTGCAATTATATTTCATACATTGAGATTTGTGTTCACATAAAAGGATGGTTAGTTGATTTTAAAGAAACATTATAGATTTAGTTGATGCATCAATGTGACATGGTTAGTTTATTTCATATTTATGTTATCTCATTTTCAAATGTGGTCACTACATTAAAATACATTCTTTGTGTATTATATTATGAAAATAATATACATACCCTGTAATAATTAAATGATTTCATAATTTAGTAGGTACATCATTCAACTAGTCAGGCACAAATAGTTACAACAACACCTCATGATATGTTTAATATACATGTGTATGGTGGTTATCAACATATGGTAAACTCAATCTCCAATGTGAGTTTAGTAAATGGAAGAAAAATAAATTCCTTTGAATCAAGGTAATCATTTTTTGTGCATGGAGTTAGGTGAGGTATAATGTGTGGAAAGGTGATATGGTCGCTTGAACTTCACACAGAAAGGATGCATGGTATTCTCTAAACTTATGATTTTTTCTATTTTTCTCCAGTAAATAGTTTTTTCTTACATGAAACATGATTATAATTAAAAAAAAGATAAGAATTATTTGGGTTCATTCACATAAGGAGGTTCTGATCTATGTCAATTGAAATTGTAAATAATTTATTTTGGTGCCACATGTATGAAACCTTTTTGTATCACAACATATAACCCACATGTATCACATGTCTTCCTTCACATATCAATTTTTGTAAACATTACATAGAAGTAAAATTACAAATATATCATATAAACATTAAATATAATTTTTTTCCAATTTTATAACTTTTATTTATAATACCACTATGAATCCTAAAATAAAATTCAATCGTGGGATGTAGATATTCAATTTTTCTACAATGGTTTATCTCTTACATTTTTAAATATAGTCTTATGTATTATATTGAAGAATATTATGTACTAAAATATAGATATATTATAACACTTATGTATCTAATTGGAAGGAAGGAATATTGTTCAAATTTTGAAACATAATATATATAGTCACATATAATATATTTTTCTTTGACAAAATTCAATACATAAGATATCTTCCATAAAAATAATTCAATATGTAATATATTCATCCAATACGTAAAATTATTTCCTTTTAGAAAAAAATAATATATATTATATCTTTTAAATACACTATAATACATATGTTTCTTAGATTAGATAAATATTTAATAAGTAAGATATTTTTATACATAAAATTATTCCTTTATCTAGAAAACCCAATACATAATTTATTTTTTAGTAAGTAATATTTTCTTCAAATATATGTTTTATCCCATAAAAATAAAATCCACATGAATTGTATTTTCATATAAATAATATATTATTCCATATATATGGATTATAACTTAAACAAAAAAACAAATAAAAAATATATTTCTCAATATGTAATATATGGTTCCCCCTTAGACAAAAAACCCATATGTAAAATATTCTCGCATATGTAATAATTTTTAAATGTATGTTTATTTACCTTATATAAATATACAATATGTGATTTATTTTTCTTATGTATGTTTTTCCATTAGCTGAAAAATTAATACATCGTAAATTTTCAAATATGTAACCATTCCAAATGTGTAATATTCTTTCTCTGTGACAATTCTAATACATATGGTATTGAAAATAGAAAAAATAATTCATATGTATCTATGAATTGAAAAAATTAAATGGAAATGTATGAGACATTTATATCGATCCATAATTTAAATGTTACCCATGGCTATAAAATTATGAAAAAGGATCCTAATTTTATACATAACCAAGAACAATATCTAATGTTATTTTATATTCTAAAAAATCCATATCTGAAACCCAATTCATAAAACACCACCTTCCCCGAGATTAAAACTTAAATGTCCATTAACATTCCCATACCAAAAATAATAATTTTTGAAACATATGAAATAATATTTTATATTATTGTATAGTTTACTTCACTATGTTATTTCATTTTATTGAGATATAAGAGAAGAGTTTTTTTGGTTTCACTTTTGATTATAGAATTATGCCTCAACTATTGGGATACAAATTGTAGATTGATCCATGTGTTTTTAGAGTTATTTTAGATGGTTTGGTTTTGTCATTTCACCATGGTGATTTTGTTAATTGTAGGGACCTCTTCAATAATCTATGAATTATTTGGTCATAAAAATATATTTCTCTTGTCTTATAAGAAATTTCTCATTTCATTATCTATTGTTGATTGTATATGGTTGAAGGTCACCAGGTTTGATTGTGAGAGGTTGAGGTATGAGCCATGATTTTTGGGTCTTCTATTATTTTAGTTGACCAATCCCAATGAACCATAATATTTTATGTTATAATTAATTTTAAATGTTTTTTATTCCATTAATTTTTGGTCGGTTGCACTATTATTGTCAAAAATAACTCATGACATGTAATGATTATCTGTGTTATACTAATATTTATTTGTCATTGAATTGTTAAAATAAATTCATGTGGTTTCTAAAATACTTTATGTTTCCTTTTTCGTTCCCTAAACCATATGAATCATTTATTTTTAATAACATTAATGTTTCTTGGTATATTTTGAATCTTGTATTTTCATTGTTAGTTATTTGTGATTATGGGTGAATGTCTCATACATAATATTCTTTTTTCCCTACTTCTACTCTCTTTATTTATCATTCATCATTCTATAATTCTTATGGTAGGGGACATAGAAGTGGTCTGTTTGTTTTTGGAAAATATCATGATATATATTGATGAATAATATCTTTTTGAGGGATAATCTTTTGACCTGAGAGGTGTATGAAAATTATTCACTTTATTTCCTTTTACTATGATTTTTAAAAGATTGATTCTAGTAGAGGATTTGAAATATATATTCTCTTTTTTAATTTTTAAATATAATGTTATCAGGGATTTTTTTAGTGTGTATGTATATTTATTTAAACTAGATAATATTACTGAAAATATTATTGGAAATCAAAAGGTATATAAAAAAATCACATGTTTATATGATCTCAATGATATTTTTATATTATTATTTAGATTGATTGGAAATAAAGTTGTTATGATATTATTATTATTTTTATCTATAAACATTAACATGTTCACAATATGATATTAATTATTATATAGTAATGAAATGAGAAATTGATGTCTGGAATCAATATTTTATATTTTTTGTGTAATAATAGTTTAATGTGTAATGAGACATGAGTTAATTAAAATATTTGATTGTTTTTTATTTTTGTTATTGATGTTTTTTATATTGTGTTTTTTGTATTTATTCTTAGTTTATACTACTTTATTATGTTTTTTTAGTAAGGTTGATAAAGGGACTGTAATATTTTATTTTTTTGGTGATATATTACTATGGTATTGGATAGATTATATGTTATTCTGAAATAGGTGGAATTAATATTTTCAATATTGGCATAGTATTGAATGGTTATTGATGTATTATCATGGATGGATTGATTTTTTGTGATGTTATGGTTTCCTAAAAATATGAAAATGGGTTAAAATAAGTAAAATGGTTAATGTGTAAGGGATTTAATAATATAAATAGTGCTTAAATAAATAAATAAATTACTGTATTTCAGATTTATATAATTTCGAATTGGATGTGATGGAATAATTTTGTGTGGTGAATAATAAATAAACTGGTGGATAGATAATATTTTTTAAATGGATGTAAATTTTTTTGAATAGAGGTTTTTATTTTTATTTGTGGTGGTAGTAAATAAATATTAAAGAATGAATTTAATATGATTGATAAAAACTAATATGATAATTCAATTAATTAATTAATATATAATTGATGATTTATTAAAGGAGATGAAAATTCATTGTCCATTAGTTTTGAAACAGTTATTTGGTGGTCATGTAGTGATGATTGCGTTATCTCATGTTGGGTCTTGAGGTGATAGTGATATTGATATGTGGTGGGAATAATTATGGTAGTAGTATCATCATGTTAGGTATTATATCTATTAGTTAGGATTTTTTGTTGTTATATATTTATATTAGTTTGTACTATTTGTTACCCAAAACCACATAAGTCAGGTAATGCTATTAATACTTAAATAAGGTCTTGGGATATGAGTGTGTTTTATAAAACTCTTGATGTTGTTGATACATATAAATGACTAACCCACCATACCCACTATCTCTTACTACTATTGGATAAGGATTGGTGGATTGATATTATATTATGAGGTGATGTGGGTTTTATGTGGGTGCATAATAGAGCAGTACATATAAGACAAAGGGAATAACATTGATGTCTTTCATGTTTATAATATCTTCAATGATGTATTATATAAAGGTGATTGAGTTGTGATATGTTTTGGTGTGTTATATGGATTTAAATATGTAGTTTTGGTTTTGATATGGTCATGTGATTATACAGTTATGTAGATATATATGGGAAGGGAGCACCAAAGAATATTTTATTATGGCATGATGGTTAATAGTTCATTGTGGAGGATGTGTGGGAGTATCATTATATAAATTTTCTTACTAGTATAATACCATTGATGGTATGGTTTTAGGTGTGAATTGTTTAGTGTGGTCGGGTTGAACATGACCCAATATGTATAATGATTTGGTTCCCTATTTATTCACTATGAAATTAAAAAAATTCTTCTATATTTTGATGAGTGGTTTCAGGGAGGACTATACCAAGAATACATGTATAATTACCATTATATTCTACATCCATTTTTAAAATTTACATTATAGAGTTGGTAATTATAATTATCATTACTATCTGATAGTATTGAGTTGGTTAGTGTTCTTATAATAGATTCTGTTGGAGTTGTATCATTGTATATATTCTGAATATTACATTTTATCTATGAAATTAAATTCATTATTATATTGGTCTAATTTATATTTTACGAAGTTTACTATTGTTTTATTCTTGGATTTTATTGGATTAAAAAGGGAAATTCCTCTCATATGTGTATTTTTAAACACTTGGTGGTAGTTTCTATCCCATGACCTATTAGAGGCGGTATTTTTGGTGTCACAGTTGTGTTCACTACCATATTAGGTTGGTTTTAGTAAATATAGTTCCTAAAAGGATGTTATCAAAATTAATTTTGAGAGTTTTGATGGATATATTTTATAAAAATATGGGAGGATAACATGGGTTTGAATAGGTAATATAATCAATCAAACATAGTATACTATCTAAGGGAGAGTGAATAGGATACAAGAAACTAGGTCCCCATGTCATTTGACATAAGGATAATAATCATACCAAACATACTATGTTACATGATAATGATTACATGGGAGAGAATTAAGTGTGGTATACGAATTATATATAAATTTAATTCTATTTGAATTAGGGGAAATAATTATAAATCTAAATGAACATAGTTTAATGATTATAACAAATTACATATTTATGGGATTTGGATTCCTTATTTTTTCATAGACATGTATGACATGAGATTTCATTTTTTGGTTCTAGTGGGAGAGATTATACCTGATGCCTTGGTTGAAATTAAGATGGCCGACCATGAGGATGATGGTTCTTGGAGGAAGAAACTATGTGGAATTCAACATCATTGCCTCCAAAATTAGTGTGGACCATCTCATATTAATAGATACATTTTTTTTTGAAATATATGAATATTGTTATTTAGACTCTTATTATATATTAATGTGAAATAATTTTCGCTGATAGTTTGTCTTTTGATGGGATATCCACATTATTAGTGTATCTTGTTTCTTAGTGATCATGATGAGTTGGTGGTTTCGTGGGAGAAGTCTTACATGGATTTTATCCTATTTAATTTTCATTAATATGGAAGGGGGTGTTGTCAAGACCTATCCCCTAGGGCCTGTGTCGTGACTAGCCCCAAGCCTTCCTTTAATAGGTCAGGGGATGGTGACTAGCACCAAAGGTGTATTCCCTAAAACTGGGATGGTATTGCCTTTATAACCTATAAGCACATGTAACCATGCACACAAAAAGATAGGAACACAAGTAAACTGAACTATAAACAGATAGTGCTGGAAATAAAAGGGGCTAGTATACAAGACCAACAGTAAAGTACAAGAACCATAAAGTAAAATTACAACTAAAGAAAAAGGAAAACTACAACTGGTCCATCCACGGAGGTTCCTACCTGAAGGGTAGATATAGATCACCTCCACAACACTCCTCGTCTGTCCGTCTCCTCCATGTACTGACACGTCATATGGTCCACCTATGGGTATCGTCCAGTCCTGGTACTCGCATGCTCAATCATTGATGTCTGTCATCTACACCAAACACAATGAAGTGCGGGAATAGACCATGTAGGGGTGAGTATAACGATACTCAGTAGGGACCCCAAGACCATCAAGGTCTCAGAAAAATCCACCAAGGATAATCCACAATGTATGAAATCAAAAGATAACCCTACTCATGTATATGCCCATACATACACATAAGGTAACAAGCAATCCATCTCAATCATGATAAAAACACAAAAAAATGACTCATCTCAAACCAGGATTTCATTCTAGGGGTAGTATCAAGTAACATCTGCAGTAACATTGTTGAAACCTCAGCTGCTGGAGAACATCTCCTCTATCGAGTAAAGTGGGACTGCCGTGACTCCAAGTTGCTTCCCACTAACCTTGGATTGCTGATGTACTCCTACTGTTGAGTACCGTGCGTCTACCGCGTCACCAAGTCGCTCCCCACCGTGGGTCTGCCATGTCACCAAGGCGACCCCCCTCGTATCCTAATGTGGTACTCCTCTTGTCCATTACTGTGGGTCTGCTGCGACACCAAGTCTTTCCCCATTGTGGGTCTTCCGCAACACCAAGGCACTCCCCACTGGGATAGTCGAGCCACTCCGAGAGGAATCCGTCAGCACTCGTCAGGTCTCATCCAGCTACTAGGTCTCCGAACGATGATCGTTCTTCTCTGGGAGGATCCACTCCATGATCTAATGGTCGATACTCCAACTATCACAAAGTCCCACGAAGAATTATCTCAATTATCTTCCAAGTCATAGGGGTCTCAATGCACTTGACGGTGGGTCAATCAGACACTCGGTCTATGAGTTATTAGCCTTTTAGTCCCGGGGGCCCGATTGGAATCATGCTCGATCCAACCTGACCATTTCCCATCTCAATCAAAAACTACAGTAGAGTATACTCAAAGGTACCATCTCGATCTAAGATTTCTAGTACTGGTGAAGGTTCGTCAGACGGATGTTTGGTGCCAATGATATGGCCATTGGAGCGTAAATGGGTCGTAGTGGGCCTGGGTCTGGTCCGACCCAGTCGGACCGACCCTGCCCGACCCAGCCTAGGTCGACCCGGTTTAGGTCGACTGGAACCGACCCATTCGGTTAGGCCCAACCCGTAGTGAGGCCCTGCCCGTTGGGTCCTTCCTAGCCCACGATGGCTACGATGGTGGCGTACCGGTCGCGAGAGAGGTAGAACAGCCGCGAGGGCATGGACCGGCCACATGGGTGGCAGACTGGCTGCGGGTTGGTGGTCCAGCTGCGGCTTGGCGGACCGACCACGGTTCAGTGGTAGTTTGGTTATGAAGGTAGAGCGGATCGGCTCGGTAGTGCGACTCGGCTCGACCGTGAGGCTCAGAGCACAGTGGCACAACTCGGCTAAGACGGCGGTGCGGCACGGTGGCCAGTGGCATGGCTCGGCTCGCACAGAGGCGCGGCTCGGCAGACGGCAGTGCGGCTCGGCTCGGCAGCGCGGCTCAGCGGATGGCAGTGTGGCTCGGCTCGGATGGCGGTGCGGCTCCGCTCGGACCACGGGTTGGTCGGGGCGGGGCGGTGAGGCCGCGGGTCGGCCGGGGCGGCGTGGCGAGGCCTCTGGTGGCGGCATCGTTGCCTCAGTTATCTTCGTCGCCTTCCTCCATTTAAAAGAATACACCAAAGAAGAATAGCAGTGGGGTCAGGCTGTGTATGTTTGGCCCACACCCTCCGCGTTTAGAGTGGTAGAAAGGGATTCACAAAGAACCAAGCATGAACGTGAAACCATAATCTTCTGTAATGTTTGTTCCCAACCAGTACAAGAAAAGTAGGGAGTACATGGAATGTGATAAACATTTAGGAATAAACCCCTACCTTGTTCACATGATGAGTTGGCACAAGAAGGTAGTACGGTCATCGATTCGTCATACATGAGGACGTCCCACATCAGAAGAAGTCCCGAGGAAGAAGGTCAAAGGAGGTCGGCGTTCTTCATTGGTGGAGGATTCTACTTGGGAAATATTTCTCCCAAGTTCTCTTAATCCTCCATTGCCAACAAATGAATAGGTAGCCCAATGTAATAGATTGTATTGTCAATTAATTCATTGGAATAATATTCAAAAATGTTTCAATTAATTAATGTAGAGTTGGCATAATAAAGATATTTGTGTTGGAACAATTAATGTGGAGGATGTCAAGAGGCTTCTCTACATTAATGAGGGGGGTGAGGGGGTTTTCTCTATAATGAGGGGAGTTCAAGAGGTTTAGGCGTCTGGTGGTCCCCACTTCTCAACTTCCACATGAAGGTTTAGTTCCAGTGGAACCCACTTCCCAACACCCACATGGGTGTTGTAAATAAAAAAAATTCCAAACAAATTTATTTTTATTTTAACCTTTCATGAAAAACCCAAAAAACTAACATTCACCGTCGACCAAATTTCATCGAGGTGAAAGTCTCTTTAAGTGAATGTCGATGCTGCGAGTTCAACAGTGCCCTCAGATTTCATTTTTGAGCACCGGTCCAACCCACTTTCACATTTACTGATCGTACCTAAAAAAAGATCAGAAATTTATCACGGGCACTCTGGGCCTCAGAATCACACGCTATCAATTTTCACGTACTCGTAAATTTCCTATTTAATAAAAAAAAAATTGTAAATTCTGGGTCTTTACATTCTCCCCAACTCATGATTCACATTCTCGTAGGCCACAACTCAAACTAAGTAAACAAGTGGGGGTACTGAGCACACATATGAGCATCCCTCTCCCATGTGCTCTCCTAGATGTTCTCGTACTTCCAGGGAATGCGCAACAGAGTTATCGACCATCTATGAAGGACCCGATCTTATCAATCTTCAATATCTACTAGAACCTCCATAAAATTATCCCAATCATCGATGTCAAGCTCGCCATGGTCGATGATGTGAGAAGGTTCATGTATGTATCTCCTCAGCTGAGATACGTGGAAGACGTCATGCCCCCGGTGCAACTAAGGTGGAAGAGCTAAGTTGTATGCCACCTCGCCAACTCTTCTGAGGACATAAAAAGTTTCGATAAACCTCGTAGAGAACATTCATCCTCGGCCAAATCTCCATAGACCTCGTCAGGGTGAGACACTTAGAAAGACATTGTCACCATCCTCGAACTCCTGAGGCCTCCGTCTCCTATCAGCATATGACTTCTACATTCTCTGTGTAGTGTTCATCTGCTCCTAGATGATTTAAACCTTCTCTGAGGTAGCCTGAATCATCTCTGGTCCCACGAGTGCTGACACCCATGGTTATTCCATCACAAGTGTGATATGAAAGGTCGCCCGTACAAGGCCTCAAAAGATCCCATCCCAAGGGTGGAGTGATATCTATTGTTGTATGAAAACTCCACCAAAGGTAAGTGATCCTCCCAATTGCGACCGAAGTCAAGGACATAATCACACAGCATGTCCTCGAGGGTCTGAATGGTCCGCTCAGTCTGGCCATCCGTCTGATTATGGAAGGCAGTTCTCAATCGAAGCTGCATCCCGAAAGCCTCCTGTAACCCCTTCCATAGTCTGGAAGTAAAATGTGCTTCATGATTGGAGACAATCGTCAAAGGTAACCCATGTTTCCGAACAATCTCCTACACATAGAAGCATCCCATGATCCAAATTGAACCTTGCTCTCCGATAGATAGGCAGTGGGCTGACTTGGTGAGTCGGTTGATGATCACATAGATAGAGTCATGTCCCCTAGATGTACATGGAAGTCTTGTCACAATTTCCATGGATTTCCCATACCACTTCCACTCTAGGACCTCTAAAGGCTGAACCAATCCTGCTAGAACCTTATTCCTTACCTTCACTTACTAACAAGTGAGACACCGAGAGACAAACTCGGCTAGTACTTTCTTCATTCCCGGCCACCAATGTTGTCGTCGGAGGTCCTGGTACATCTTCGCCACTAATAGATTTACCATAAGAGGGGATGTGTGGAACTCCCTCAATATATCCTAATGATGTGACACTGGTACAATGGTATGTCTTATAGAGAGAATGACATTCTCCCCACATTCAGAAAATCTATCATGTGCTTTCCATGTGGATATCTATGCATGGTGTGCCTCACAGTCAGCATCCCCAAGTTGTTCCTCCCTTACTCGCTGAAGAAGTGGAAGAGTGACTATAAGTGACTGAAGAAAAGATGCTCCATCTCTATCCACAAAGGATATATGTAAAGAATCCATCTGGTCCATCGCCTCACCTAGAAGCTATATACCAGACCTCATGGTGATTGAATCTGTAACAACGTTCTCCATCCCAAAAGTATAGAATATCTCAAAATCGTTGACCTTGAGGAACTCAATCCAACATCGATGTCTCATGTTCAAGTCCTTCTGATAGATTGTATAACTGAGAGTCTTATTATCAGAGTACATGGTAAAACGTTGGACCATTAGGTGGTGTCACGAGATCTTCAAGGAAAAGACCACTACTGTTAACTCTAGGTCCAGGGTAGCATTGTTCTTCTCATGTTGTCTCAGCTATGGAGAACCATATGTGATCACTGCTCACTCTTACATCAGGACACATCCGAGTACGATCCCTAACGCGTCGTAGTTTACAACGTACCCTACACTCTCTTATAGATGCCTCAAGATGGGGGCACTAGCCAGCCTCTGCCTTAGCTCATGAAAACTCTGCTAGTATCTCTCCAACAAAACGAAGGGTTTCCCCTTATTCATAAAGGCTGATAGTGGTTCTATAATTCTGGAGTAGTATGCACAATACTTTGGTTATTTATGTCCAATCCCAAGAAACTAAATACCTCTGTCACACTCATGGGTGGATCCCAAGAAAGTACTACCTCAACCTTCACTCGATCCACTACAACTCCAGCCTCCAAGATGAAATGTCCCAAAAAGTGAACCACTCGAATCCAAAACTAGAACTTCAAGAGATGACCATAAAGTTGGTGCACTCGGAGTGTGTTCAGTACTACCCAATGATTTTTGGAATGATCCTCCTCATTAGTAATTTAGATCATAATGTCGTCGATGATGACTACTATGAAGCGATTAAGGTTTGGCTGAATTATCTTGTTCATGTGTCTCATGAACACTATTGGAGAATTGGTTACACCAAATGGCATAACCAACAACTCATAGTTTCCATACCGAAACCTGAAGGCTGTATTCTACACATCCTTATCTCGTACATTATGCTGGTGATATCCTGATCTGATGTCTATCTTTGAGAATCACCGTCCTCCCTTCAGTTGATCTAAGAGGTCATTAATCCTAGGGAGTAGGTAATATTTCATCATGGTTACCTGATTCTGGCGCCGATAGTCGACACAAAGAATCAAGATCCCATCTTCCTTCATGGTGAATTGAATCAGGACTACCCAAGGTGAAACACTTGGATGGATGAATCCCTTCTCCTGCAACTCCTCCAGTTGTTCCCGCATCTCTCGAAGCTCCGCGGGAGCCATCCAACATGCTGGAGTAGATATCGGTGTCGTCCTGGGGTAAAATTCAATAAAAAGGTCTCCCTCTCTACAGAGAGGTAGACCCGGAATAACATCAGGGAAGATATCTATGTACTGGTCCACCACTATAGGATATCTCGGACTCTTCACATCAACAGCTCCCAGGGTAAGGCAAGACAACTGATTACTGATCGGCTACACTCTCCTCTGTGTATGTCCATCATGCATTGCAAAGGCTCTCATATCACCGATGAAGGTAAACCTGGTCCCATCCATGCAGAAAAATTGAATAATGTTCCTAATACAGTAAATATGAGCCTGGACTATAGATAACCAGTCCATAACCAAGATGACATTGTAAGGCCTCGACGCTCCTAGTAAGAGATCCCAGCTGAAGCTCTCACCTCCTAGAGTGAGCTCGCATTGTTAGAACCAGTGCGTAATCATCGAATCTTCTTTAGTAGGAGTCTTTAGAAATAAGGATCGATCCAATTGCTCCATCAAAATCTTCGAGCTATAAAGGAGGGTGGTGAAAATAAAAGAATTATGGAAACATGTGTCCATAAGTATTGAAACTAAGGTTGAGTAGAAACAGATCAAACTCGTATCATCTCCGGAGCACCGTGATCGTAGCCCTCAGCTACCTGAAGTTGAGATCTCCCATGTCCACCTATTATATGTTTTTGGGGTGGACCTCATGGTGGAGGTGGTAGTAACATCTCAAAAAATCACCTGCCAAAAAATGTACGACCATCTTCTCTACCACGTCCACCTGCTCCTTGTGAACCACCTCGGTTGAATCTTTCTTTCTGTCTAGGAGGTCCTTCGACCGTATGATGATCATTCGTAAGGATGGTCGGACAGTCATGAGCCATGTGACCCTACCCACCGCATGTGAAGCACTGCTCTCTCTAGGCGTGTCTGTCTCCGCCTAGGGTGCACCACACAACCAACTCAGAATCACGTGGTTGTCCACCTGTAGGTCTCATCCTCTTGGACCTCTGCGACATCTTTCTACTGAGAGCTTCAGAAGTCTCTTGTATGTGATAAATTGTTCTGGGTCTCGCTACTGGTGAAAACTTGGTATGGAAACTCTCCAATAAGAGGGCTCTCTCTAACACTCATTCAAGCGTCATGATGTTGAGTGTGATCACTGAAGCCTGGATCTCCCACCTGAGTCCCTTCTAGAAGGTTCGAGCCCGGGAGAATGGGCCTCAAACCATATCGGTGGAGTAACATGAGTGGTCAGGGAACCTCACTATGGACTGAGCCACATGCATGATACCCTGCTGCAGATGAAGTACCTCCTGAATGCGCATTTCACGAAGAGTCAATAAAACAAACTCCGCCCGAAATAGGCTTTCAAAGTCTTCCCAGAGAAGTGTTACCTCATTGTGGACTAGGACATCAAGCTCCACCATCCTCCCACTGCTTCCTGTTGGTCCGGCTTTCCCCTGAACCTGGGTGGCCTCTGGCACTAGAACTAATGTAACGCACTCAAACGGCATGCACTGTCTACTACTGGGGCTGGTGGCATCGGTGGCCCATTGGGGAAAGTAACTGATGGTTCCTACGATGTTGCCTCTACTGGATGGGGTCCCTGCACCGAGGCATCGTCGATCAGTGTTCTATCAGTGTGTACAACTATTAAAAATCTAACTGGCTGTCTATGTGGTGTCATCTGGATATGAAACTGGTGCACTATGGTCAAAAAGTTATACCTAGTGAGCTGACATGGTGAGATTACTCAATGAGTTCACAAAGAAGACTCTTGAAAACACACATGCAATTAGTTTTTTCCTGCACTAAGTCAGATATCAAAATTCAGGGTCCTGGTGTATGGATACGTCGGCCGCCTCACCAACACTGGATTCCCTAAACTGATAACCACACTCAGTACACTGAAGACTATTATCATTAAAAATAAATTTCAGAATCCTATGTTCTGTTGTAGAACTGAATCCTTTGATACCAATTTTTCATGAACCACCCCCCGGGGCCCGTACCGTGACTAACCCCAAGCTCTCCTTCCAAATGTCAGGGGCTGTCAACTAGCACCAAAAGCATATTCCCTAAAACTGGGAAGACATTTCCTTTATAACCTGTAATCACACGTAACCAAGCACACAAAAATATAGGAAGACAATTATACTGAACTATAAATAGAGAGTGCTGAAAATAAAATGGTCCGGAATAAAATCCCAACAGTAAAGTACAAGAAACTGAAAGTACATATACAACTGAAGAAAAAGGAAAATAGCAACTACGTCATCCTCCGAGGTACCTTCCTAAAGGGTAGCTACAAATTGCCACAATAGAACTCTTTGTCTTTCTATCTCCTCCAGGTATCGAATCGTCGTATGATCCACCTCCTGGTACCGTCTAATCTTGTTACTCTTGTCCTCAGTCATAATTTTCCATCATTTGCACCAAATACGACGATGTACGGGCATAGCCCGTGCAGCGATGAGTATAATGATGCTCAGTAGGGACCCAAAGAACCCCAAGGTCTCACAAAAACCCACCACGGTTATACCACAAAGTATAAAATCAATAGACAAACCTAATTAGGTTTATACCCATACATATACCAATGTTAACAAGTAATCCATCTCAATCAGGAGGAAAACACATAAAAATTGACTCAGCTCAATCCAGGATTTCATTCTAGCGGTAGTATCTAGTAACATTCCCAATTACATTTTTGAAACCTCGTCTGCTAATGAAATCCAACTCTATTGAGTATAATGGGCATGCCGCGACACCAATGCACTTCCCACTAACCTTGGACTATTGAGTTACTCCTCTAGTCGAGTACCGTGGGTCTACTGCGTCACCAAGGCGCTCCTAACCGTGGGTCTACCGCGTCCCCAAGGAACTCCACCTCGTAGCATACTGAGGTACTCCTCCTATCGAGTACCGTGGGTCTATCGCGACACCAAGGCGCTCGCCAATGTGGCTCTTCTGCAACACCAATGTTCTATCCACTAGGCTATCACTCCAAGTCGAATCTCTCAGAAGTCATTAGGTCTCATCCAGTTACTGGGTCTCTAAACTATACTTGCTTCTATCTGGGAGGATCTGCTCTATGAGCGAACGGTTGATACTCCAACTATCAAAAATTCTCAAAAAGAGGTATCTCAATGTTCCACCATGTCATAGGGTTTTCAACGCAACTGATGGTACATCAATTGAATGCTCGGTCTGTGATTTATAAGCCTATTAGTCCCAGGGGTTCGGTTGGATGTGTGCTCGATCCCACCTGACCATTTACCATCTAAAATCAAAACTCCAGTGAAGTATACTAAAAAGGACCATCTCTCTCCAAGATTTCCAATACCGCCGACGGTTCGTCAAACGGACGTCTGGTGCCAAAGATACAGTCGAAGGAGCATAAATGGGTTGTAGTGCGCCTGGGACCGGTCCTACCCTGTCGGACCGACCCCGCCCGACCTGACCTGTTGGGTCAGACCCGACCCGCATTGTGGCCCAGATAGTTGGTTCTGACCTGGCCCGTAGTGCGACCCGACCCGTTGGGTCCGACCCTGCCCGTGAGGGCCACGAGGGTGGCGGACTAGCCACAAGGGTGCGGACCTGCCGCGAGGGCAGAGGACCTTCCATGAGGGCACAAACCGTCCGCGAGAGCGTCAAACTAGCCGTGGATCGGTGGTCCGGCTGAGGACCTGTCGCGGTTAGATAGCAGTTCAGTTATAAGGGTGGAGCATCTCGGATCGGCGGCATGGCTCGGCTCAGACGGCAGTATGGGTCGGCGGACGACGGCGCGGCTCGCCTCAGACTGTGGCATTGTTCAGCGGACGGCGGGCGACTCAACTCGGATAGTGGCACAGCTCAATAGACTACGACATGGCTCATCTTGGAAGCATGGCTCAGCTCAGATGGATGCATGGCTCTCGAACAGCTTCGGGTCTCGGATCAGACGGAGGCCTGGCTCGGCGGATAGTGGTGAATATCGGCTCAGACAGAGGCCCGACTCAGCTTGGACCACGGCTCGGCCGGGGGGAGTGGCGAGGTTGTGGGTGGGTCGAGGCAGTGCGGTGAGGCTGTGGGGGGCAGCGCCATTGCCTCCATCATCGTCATCACATTCCATCATTTAGAAGAACATGCCAAAGAAGAACGGCGGAGGGGTCAGGCTGTGTTTGTTTGGCATGCACCCTCCGTGTTTAGAGTGGTAATAAGAGGTTCACAAAGAACGAAGCATGAACGTGAAACCATAATCTTCCACAATATTTGTTCCCAACCTGCACAATAAAAGAAGGGAGTACATGGAATGTGATAAATATTTTTGAATAAACCCATACCTTATTCTCTTGATTATTTGGCGCAAGAAGGTAGTATGGTCGTCGATTCTTCATAGATGAAGACATCCCATGTTAGAAGAAGTCCCGAGGATGAAGGTCGAATGAGGCCAGCCTTCTTCATTGGAAGAGAATTCATCGTTGGAGGTCATTCTCCCTAGTTCTCCCAATCCTCTTTTGCCAACAAATAAATAGGTATCCCAAAGTAATATTTTGTAATGTCTATTAAGTCATTGGCATAATATTCAAAAATGAGTTAATTAATTAAAGGATAGTTGTCATAATAATGATTTGTGCGTTGGCACAATTTATAGGGAGGAAGTCAAGAGAACCCTCCAAATTAATGAAGGGTGTTGAGAGGTTTTTCTTCATATTGAGTGGAGATCAAGAGGTATAGGCCTCAGGTGGTCCCCACCACCATAAGCTCTCATGTGAGGTTAGGTTTGGGTGGTACCCGCTACGATAACCTCTCATGGGAGGTTAAGGTCTAGTAGTCCCCACTTCTCAACATCCACATGGAGGTTTAGTTCCAGTGGACCCCACCTCCCAACACCCACATGAGTATTGAAAATAAAAATAAAAATGTCACACACTTTTATCTTTATTTTAATCTTTAACGAAAAACCCAAAAAACTAACTTTCAGCCACGACCAACTGTCATCGAGGTGAAAGTCTCTTTAAGTGAATACAGGAAGTGTGAGTTCAATGGTTCCCATAGATTTCAATTATAATAACCGGTCCAAAAAATAGGAAAACCCATTTTTATGTTTATTTAACATACCTAAAAAAGATTAGAAATTCATTTTGGGCACTCCAGGCCTCAGAATAATGCTCCGTCAATTTTTTCGGACTCGTAAAATTCTCATTTAATTAAAAAAAGATTTGATGGAAATTTTTGGTCATTACATTTGAGTAGTTGATGTTTATTTCACCCTAATTGGGGATCAATAGTGTTTGATAGTTTTTAATTTAAATATAGAATATTATTCATTATGATTTTGACCTTTTCTAGATGATGAGATAATTGTGTAAAATTTTAATGAGGATTTTTTATTGAGATGTAGTGGTTAGTCATTCTATTTAATATTCCAATTTATCAAGGGGTGATTCTAAAGGATGAGGTAATAGATTATTTTGTAGGGAATAATAGTTCATCAATAGAGTGAGTTTTTTATTATTTATCAAATAAAATATCTATGAATAAAGAATCTCTATTTTTCATGATATTTATAATTAATTTGAAATCCATTCATTCTTAGTTCTCTTCCTCTCTTTTCTACAGAGAAAGAATTTTGAAAACCAATATCATGATTTATGGAATGGTTATTTTTTGAAATGGTGTATTCCATTAGTAGTTTCAATTTTTGACCTTTCGTTGTTTCTATTTAGTATTTTTCAATCACATCAAGTACACCTCTTTTTGAAATATCCCCAACGGCCTTTTCAGTGGCTGGAAAAGGATTATCTGGATTCTAGGATGTAGATAATGGATATATTAGAAATATAATATAAAAATTATATCTCTAAAACATAGGGACATAGGAATGATGGTGAGGATGACAGTGGTAATCATGAGGGAAAACATAGAAATGATGTAGGGAGTCATAAGATGAATATTATGAAGTTACCAAATTTTTAAGTGAACATGTAATTATTTGATTCACTATTTATTAAACTTATTTGTATTAATCATTATTTATCTCAAGATATATGAAATCAGTTATTTATCATACCAAATTATGATATATTTGACTCCACTTAGCGAGAATGGTGGAGCACATGGTTTTGACTACACCAGTTGTATGATCATTGAAAAAGGAAATAAATTAATTTTATTGATTTAAATACCTAATTTTTATTAATTAATTTAGTATTAGGATGTTTTGTAATTGAATTATATTTTCAATTGATATTTCAAATTTTTCATTATATTGAAAAAAATTAATTTATTTGGATTATTTGGTTTTTTAATATGATAAATAACCATCTATTGATAGTTTGTTTTTATTAAATAGGTGAATAATCTGGTTGAAGAAGTTAGGGAAAAAATATTGTTGAGTATCTATGTATGAAGAAGATGTTAGTATAGATGATTCATATAATAAATTAATTTTTCAATATTAGAACTACATATTGAACTGTGTGGAAATATGGAAGAATCATTCACTGAGTATATAAGTGTATTTCATTGAGTACATAAGAGACGTTCTGAAAATATTGTGCATGAAATTATCTAGGTCAAGAGAAATTTAATTTTCACTGATAGATACATAATTTTTTAATTAGGGTACAAAAAATTAACTCTCTCATTGGCTTTCATACATAATAGTCATTAATTCTGATACTTGAGTGTAACGTCAGTTGATAAGTGAGAGTAACTCTACATCATACCCAATATTATTAAAGGTATTTCATTTTCTACTGGGATGAGTGGTCATGCTTCCCCAAAATACATTAATGTCTCAGACATGAACATATGATATATAAGAGTTAAACCATTTACAAATTACTTATAATTTTTTTTCTAAAATGGATTTTTTTTATAATATTCAAAATGAATCATGTATGTGAAGAACATTGGGATACAATGTAGAGTATGTACACATAGTGGGGGTTGGGAAAATATCTTTCTGAATTATTGATGACTTCATCTTGTTACGTCATTCTATTGGACACTGAACGGAATGAAATTAAAGATGTGGATTTGTAGTGAACCAAAAATCTTTTGAAATATATTGACATACTAGGGGAATATTATCTTTCGTTGGTTTATCGTGAATGAATAATTAAGGGAAGAATCTATAAAATAGTTAGAGACTGAATAGAGATAATATTAATGTTTCTTATTTTAGTTCTTGAATTCTAATGCCATAATAAATTTTGATTATCATTATTTTCTTCTATGTGTTACCACTTGGATAGAGGTGTAAATATCTATTGTTTATTAGGGAAGGGGAATGTGGCCCTTTTGTAATAACTAGGGTTTTTTCTTAATGGAATAAAAATTTTCTTTTTGTAAATTGATTTTTATCATCAGTAGTAAAATAGTTTAAAGTATTTTCCCAATGAATAATAAATTTAATTGAATTTTTCAAAGGGTATTAATTATAAATATCATATGGTGTGTTAATAAATAAGTTATTCAATCTAGTGAAGAACATATTTTTATAGCTCTAGTAAAGGTATTACCAATATGTGTATATGGTGTGTTTGTAAATAAATCTCACATGCCAGCCAAGGTTATTCAAAATTTCTAGCCATGATGAATTTTATGTATAAATGTCATAAAAAATTATTCATTTACAAATTATCTATGATTTTTATTTATCATTCAATGATCATTATACATCATTATACTAAAAATTTTCATGATAATAAAGCTCTTATTTCATCTTATGTACTAAAAAATGACTCTTATGAAATGTTCCCATGACTCATACACATTTAATTTTTCTAAAAATCAATTTTCACTACTATTTAATGACTCATACATGTGATCCCTATAAACTCCAATGTGAACCCAACAGATAGTCTTCACTAAATTTTTAACTAAGTACTATAGAAAACTTATCCACCTTTACAGTCACAAAATAAAAAATTATAAATTATTGGCCATTCATTTTATTTTTTTAAAAATATATTAAATTCACATTTAATATATATAAATAAAATTTTAAAATATACAATAAAATTAAACAATTATTAAACCCATACTAAAACAATTTTAATTAATAAAAATGATGTATAAAAATAAATTGATTATACATAAAATGAAATAAATTTATTTCCTTGTTCATCAGTATAGATAAATTGAGTTTTGTTTACGATATGATATGATGAATGGTAAGAATTAGTTGTTGTGATATTTAATCTTGATTCAAATACATATATATATATATATTTATCATTGGAACATATATGTAAAGTTAATTATTGGTTGTTAATGTATTATTCCCGAGGAGAGATATTTTTGTTGATAAGGAAGGTGAGAGTGCACTTTTTATTTGAGAGAAAGAGGATCCAATTGAGATTCAATATCTCAATTACCTTTATTCTCAAATAGTGTAGTTAATAAAGCGATTTATTAATGATCGTGTGGTTGTGTTTTTTAGAGTTGTTTATGAGCTCAATAATATTTTTTAAAAAAAATTACCTATAAAAAGTGATATACACAATTTTTATACAACCTATTGTCTCTAGGATTTAATGTCTCCTTATCAGATGATTCCATTTGAGTTTTTGTATTTTTGGATTCAGATCAATCATTTATTATAGAAGTTTTTCATTAGGCCCAATGTTGTTCCTTGGTTTCTCACTTTTTTCATAAAGAAGGTGGATGATAGTTTGAGGTTTTACATCAATTACCATCTATTGAAATAGAGGATTAAAAAAATCACTCTCCCCTCCAAATGTTAAAAAAATTATTTTATCATTTAATGGGAGATAATTGGCACTCTAATAATGATTTCGGGTGTAGGTATAATCAGATGATATTAAATAAAGAAGATATCCTGATCAATGAAATCATATTTCACTATAGAAACATTTATTTTATAATTATACCATTAGCTATAAAAATTAAATTGTCTATTTTATTGTTATTGAATAATATAGGGTTCTTCATGTATTTGAATCATTTTCTTATATTGTTCATTAATAAAATTTTCATGCATTCAAGGTTATAGAAATATCAAGATGATTATTTTAGGACTATTATATGAGTTCCTTGAAAGAATTAATTCAATTAAAATATATAAGAATAAAATTTATAGACACATGAGGCACAATTCTATGGGCACATTATTTATTATCAATGGATGTAAATCGATCATTATAAGATTAGAAAATATTATCTCTAGAAAATCTATAAAAATGTTGTAGAGTTTCACAATTTCCTTGTTATTATATAATATTTTCGTATATTTGAATCGAATTTCACTTGGATTGTGGATACTTTTATAGAGATGACCATAGATGATTAATTATTTATATAGATATGTTAGTGTTAGGAATAATTTTATTTTATTAAGGTTAATTTGATTAGTTCCCATTCTATTCTTCATCTATATGAGGGAGTCAATTTCAAGGTCCTCTATAATGATTTCCACCTCAATAAATATTGTGTTTTGATGTAGGATGGATTATTCATCTTCTATGGGTCATGATTGTTGTATCCTCATGTGTATAAATATAAACTCTAGGATCTGGTGTATACGGTGGTGGTGTTTCCAAGAAATTTATGAATCCCTTCCCAATTAAAGATTACATTGTGGTATTCCATGATGATAATAGAACAAGGCACATATTCTATTAATATGACTTAAATATGTGTTATTATTTTTTTATGGAGTCCAGTTAAGATTATCAATTTGAGATATATTTCACACTACGGAAGGGGAATGTATTTACTGATTTTCGCAATGGGAATACACATGGAGATGTTTCTCGAGAGTTAGGAGATGCATAGAATATGGTAAAGTAGTGTCAATAATTTCATCTTGATATAAAGTGATATGGTTGTGGTGTCTTATAGTATCAAAAAAAATATTTCATCAACCCTATTACTGTGGGTAATGGAATCTAGGATGTGACATACTGATAGAAATGTGTGGTTAGATTGTCTTGTTTGTCGATAAACACTTGAGAGGTGGTAAAATAATGATTTAAATTCAAGGTTGTTTCTCTAGGATTGGTCTACTGAACTGAAATACATGATGTGGTTCCCACACATTCATCATAGGTCATATTTAGTGAATATTAATTTTTCATTTCTTCTATTTTTAATATTTTTAATAAAATTTTTGAGCTTTTAATGAGAAATTTACGAGTATTGAGTGCTAAAATAGATCAGAAATTATATATGAAAAATAATATTTTTTTTTAGTTTGTACATTCTTGTTTTTGATAAATTTCATTAATATAAAATAAGTATATTTGAACTTGGATTCAGTAACTATTGCTGAGTTGAAACTACAGTTTTATCATTAGAGAGAAATAACTTTCATTCACATTTAGGCCCCCTAAGATTTCCCATATCATGTGTGGTTTAATGAATTAATTATTTTTAATTCATTTATTTTATATCCATGATTATCTAAAAAACCATAAAATCATCCTTAAAATTCAATTTTTTGGTTATCTTTTATAAACCAATTAATTATAGAGTAATTCTGAGAGAGGATTAGTGTTCAGGTGAATGAAATTTTTGAGGTTTGATAATGGAAACACAATTCCCAAATGGTCATCACAAATGATCGATCTATATTTGAGATGTGGGTTTTTTAAAATTGATCAATTATTTTTTTATTTAATTATATATTATTTTTTTAAGAAAATATCATTAAAATATTTCAAATCATTATTCATTTTTTTGAAATCATTTTTTGCATGAAATGAACTCTTTGGGTTATATATAATTATTCATGTCAATTATCCATTTATAACTATTTTTGATGAAGAATAATTGATTGGACCTTGATCAGTGACACCAATCATATCATTTATTGAACTCATTTCAAAATCATAGTAATTTATAAGCCCAATAGTGGTTGATGGTGGTGTTATATATCCCATTAGTGGTATAGGATCGTGATTGTAGTGTGAGGTGGGTATGTGACTAACAAAAGAAGAAAAATGGGGGATGATGGATGTATTTTTTTGGAGGAAAATAGACGAAATGGTTTATGGAACCTAAGGTTTTCGAAATTGAGGATTGATAAATTCAAAGCTTGATTTGTAATAATGTTTTATTGACACTAAATCCACTAAATCGTGAGGATTTAGAAGACATCACATATTCATGATGGATCTATTCAATTGGGATCATAATAATTTCTTATGTTCACTAGGATATTCTATTTTGTTGAGCATTGTGTGGTTCAATAAACCAATTACTTCCCATATCATAGGGATGCACAATCCTAGAAAAAAACCTATAGTGTTTTCTCACCTAGTCTGTGTATCAGGTGCCAATGGGTTGGGTCATATTTACACGATCTGTCATATTGAGCTACAGATCTTTTGGGAGACTTTATTCCATGACATGAAACAAATATGGGGTAGCTTTATGCAGTAGGGAATTGTTACATTACCCACAATGTGTCACATGTAATTATAGGAGGATTCCCTTTTGTCTTATCTTCTTTTATGCCACGTTTTTGTATTATTTATTTGTTTCTTAGTTTTGGTAAAAAAATCTACCTACAATGATTGTTTTTAAACAAATATATCATTGTTTCTCCATCTAAGGATACTTTAATTGAAACATAGGAATATTTAGTATTTTTTCTTGTGGGACCAATGTTAATGTTCAAGTGAGACAAGTGAAGAATTCATGAGGGTATGATTTTCCTCTAACATCATTTTTTTGATAGTGAACAAGTACCCATAAGATTATAATTTTTAGAACTCTCCTATATTTGTTGGAATGGTTCCTCTAGATTTCAGGTAGTAATTCAGTACTCCTATTCACCCAATAAGGGTGGTGTCTACCATATGGTATACATTTATTTTTTGACCCAGATCAATTTTCCTTAAATCATCAGGACATCAGTGTTTTTTTATAGACCAAGTACTCCATTGTTTGATGATGTTTTATGAAGTGGAAAAAGTACACTATTTTAAGGTTATAAAACCCATGTCCAATGAGTATTTTTTTAAGGTTTCATTACCTCACTAAATTTAGTGGGATAACATGAATTTTATTTATTTGGATGTACATTTTATGGTTTTTCACATTATGAAATTCGTTGTTTAGATGGGTTTTCAATTACTAGGATATTGTGTCTTGGGTTCACTACCTCTAATGAGAAATTACCGAGTACACAAAACAGTATGATACCAGGTGAATTTTCAATTATTAATATGAAATATTTAATAAGACACGTTATTTGGTATGGAAATACCATATTTATTCCAATGATCTCATGCAAGACATTTTATGTATAAAATGAAATCAAATGATACCTAGGGGAAATGACATGACGCCATTGTTAGTCACTTATCTCATAATAATATTAGGTTGAAGACAATAGTCTAGACACAATATAGATTGTCTTTACATGTACAATATCTCTGTGACCATCATTATTTAATTCTAGATTGCTAGATTATAAAATTGATTCCCTTATAATGAAAATAAAATTACTAGAAGATGACCCAATAGATACTCAACTTAGATCAGTCCAATCATGATCATTCCATCTCATGAAACTTGAAATATGGTAGGATAGGAGGGGAGAACACTAAATACATTATATTTACCCCTTTTACTATTCATTATTCATTAATGGGATTTTATAATTAGATTTAACAATTCAAAATTTTCATTATATAATTTGATATGTTGAATCTTTTAAACTGAATCAAAACAAAATTAATAATTAATTAAATTTATCAAGAATGTCTTGAATATTTCACCACTCAATGGTGAAATTATTCTATTCTTTATGATGAACCACTGGCCATTAACTCATCTCCTTCCAATCATTACTAATTGAAAACCCATTAATGTGTAATGATCATTTATAAAATAATATTGTACCATATTATCTTTTATATTTAAATAAAATATATTTAGAATGATAAATTAATTAATTTGTCAATATTTTAACCATGAATAATTGTATTTAATTTATTTACATGTGATCATTCACATAGATGATCACGGGTCCCCGCAAATAGTACAAACGTTAACTAAAATACAATTCATATAAATTAATGGAACCACCTCATACAATTTATGTATGACCCTCCAAACCAAAAACTTGATAGAAGTGAATCTAAATAACATAACAATATCAATATATAGAAACAAAACATGTGCACAAAAATGAAAAGGATAATTGATAGCTAAAAATACATACTATGAATTCTTACTATGTAATATAATCCCTTTATCTTGATATCTCCAAAAGTAAGTTGTATGACATGTTTCATCAAACTATTTTTTTATATTTAATTTTTTGACATTTTTTAAATGAATTCATCATCATACTATCAGGAAAATGGATTTATTGTTAATTTTTATTCCAATGAAAGAGATAGAGAAATAAACATCCACTAACCCAGAAGGGAAAATACTTTTCTTAACTTATTCAGTAATGTTGTATAACTTGTGACACATCAAGATATTCTACCACTCTATGAGAATATATCTTCACATTTTTTATTAATAAAAAAATTTATGTGTATAATTGTATGTATTAATAGTAATATAAACAAAAAATTACAATACACATGTTTGTTAATAGGAAAATAAAATAACACATATAACATATGTAATTCTTATGGATGAGTCGGTTATCACAACATCCTCTATAATAGATTACCAAGGAAAAAATTCACATGAATAAGTCTTAATGCCTTATGATCACCAACAAACTGTTATATTATATAAATTATGTACATTTATATGATTTCTTCGGATCATATAATATATATTTAAAAATATTTTCATAGAACACCATGGTTATCATCATTGTACAAAACAAAAAAAAATTCCTACTGAGGCAAATAATCTAAATATATTAAAAAATAAATATACGAAAAACAAATTCATGTGTTAAGATATTTATTAATAATGAAAATAATGAATATAAATGTAAAATAAATTACAAAGTGGTTGGTTATAGGATATTGACTCGAATATAAATAATATTTTGCTATATGGATTTGTGTTATTATACCCTAAGATGGTTATTACATACCTTAATGGTTTTTTGATGATGAGTGTGTTTATATAATCCTTTAAGATTCATTGGGATTTAAACTAGTTGTATATCTACTCACCCATGAATGAGATTTTCTTTACGGTTTTTTGGGTCTAATGAAGATGAAAATATTATGACTGTGATACCTGTGGTATTGATATCAGTGGAATGGGAGCGTAGTGGTACCAGAAGGTGATAGTTGTGGATAATGTTGTATATTAAACTAGTAATTATGAGGATAAATTTACTTAGTTACTTTCAGTTGGTTTTCCCTCTATATTATTGGGGTTATATTTTTTCTTTTAGATTGTGATTATTCACTTGATACTCTTTTCTGGATCTTATGAAATCACTTGAATTTTTATATATTCTATTTTTTTATTTTTTATGGTGATATTGTTATCTTAAATAGGAATTTATGGTTTTGTATATGTTCATAATGATAACCCCCCCCCCCAATATTTTGGGATACACATACCTGATGGTATTCACCAACCTTTAACTTATAGTATGTCGTCTTCGGGTGGAACACTGAATTTAATATTAGTCTAGGATCACTCCAATAGTTTGGTTCATGTCAGAGTTGTTTTAGAGTGGTATAAGTAAAGGGATAAGTTTATATTTTGGTTCATCTGATATTGGTTTGGGAAATAATTGAAACATTTAAATGGGTTTCGAGTTTGTATTTTGAGCTATAGATCCCATTATTGTCATGATGTTCAATGTTTTTTTTAAAAAGAGTCCAATAACCTAATTGTCATCTTAGAGACTAATGTATTTGTAATAGGGAAAAATTAATAGGAACATATATCATGTGTGTGACTTTCATTTATTTTAATTACCTTATTTTGTAATCATTTCCCATATTATTTAATGATAGTAGTTCACCTTGTTATGTATAGGATGTCGACATGTAGATATCTAATCAAGATATTAAGGTCACATCATAAAGATTAAATTATAGTGATCAAACATGTTGGCATCACAATTTTATGTGACCTATATTCCTTTTTTTATTAGTCTATAAGATGTCCCTATAATATAAAACCGGATAATTTCTTATACTCCATGTGTAGTGAGAATACTCAATTAGA
Source organism: Viscum album (assembly GCA_963277665.1). Lineage (NCBI taxonomy): Eukaryota > Viridiplantae > Streptophyta > Magnoliopsida > Santalales > Viscaceae > Viscum > Viscum album. The sequence goes on along the minus strand of OY728153.1, from coordinate 486,879,775 downwards.
GATTATGAAGGTAAACCTCCATCAATTGAGAAGTGGATCATTTTGATGAATATTATTATAGGCTATCTGGACTTCATGATATTTAAGGGTTGTTACCACCGTGGTTTCAAAGTGTCACTAAGACTAATGAACTAGTATATTGGGTTTAAGGGGTGATTATGTCATTTCTCCTTGTTATGAAACCATACGATCAAATGTTATTAGTAGCATCCAACTTTCCACTTTAGTTAGTAGGTTTCTAGTTGAATGATCTTCCAGGACCATAATGTGTAAAATCATCTATATATAGATTTTGATGACCTTTATTAGAAGAGTATATCGAAACATTATTAATATATTTATTTTTTCAGGATTTTGTCAATTTAAATCAGGATATACACTCATTTTTGAGGTATGCATTGAGGCTTAGTGATGTCAAAGAGTGATACCTTGATAAGGCTTTAATACTTTCCTTAGATCATAGAAGTTAGATCACAGTCTTCTTTTAGAGATATAAAATTTAATTTTCCCTCTGCTTCCGTAGATATGACGGGTTTATGGAGATAAACATAGTTAATGGGATATTTTCATTGGAGCAGATACTTTTGGACAAAAAAAGTGTTTGTTTACGATGTGAAGAATCGTCATTAGTGAAAAACCATCAATAGGTATTGGGGCCAAAATATAAATTTTATACTCTTTTGATATCCCAGACACATGGATAAATGGAGTAGGTTTCACATAGATGATCTATATAGCTATGTGATATATTTTAATAAGCCAATTAAGGATGAGGTAATATATATTATGACTTCTAGGATCAGTTTGTAACATCCTAAAATAATTTTATAGGTTCCCCCGACCAATAGAAGAACTGATGTGATATGGGGCCTCACTATGTCAAAAAAAGTTATACTTTAGTGGTGACTATGGAAGAGGAGTTGGTTTTCCACAAATAAGATGAGCTATATGTGGATGTATCTATGATCAACCTATACCATCACCACCCCAAGGTGGTCCACACTATCCAAATGTAGCTAGAAGTCAGGGAAATTTCAAGATGATTTTAGTGGAGTGATATGACCATGTGGCATGAGAAACGATTCAAGGTTCTATCTATGTCTCATTTACAAAATAATTGTTAAATATAGATATCTTCACGACCCATTCAATCGTTTAAAAATCCCTAGTTTGAGAATAATTAATTTTAAAAAAACTGTTTCCCCATACTATATGATTGGAGAGCCCAAATGGATGTGATCACTTGATCAGCCACATCTACTGCTGATTAGTGTTTTTAGTGTAGATATGATTTCTAGGGGCTTCATGATGGCGGGAATGAATACTTATGATGTAATCCATTGCATTTATTGTTTATCCTCAATCTATTCTAAAATTTATTTTTACAATTAGGAAGTCATGTTTTTTCAAGTGGATGTGTTATGGATTTTAGTCATGGGTGAGTTAGACCATCATTCATGATGAGGTGGGAATGATTTTATGAACTTAAAACTAATCACCCACTATTTGGTGTGTTTGATTGTATGTATGGTATATTTTTATATGATCATTAATATAAATCCATTTATGAGTTTATAGATCTATTTCTTAGGGAGTTTTAAGGACAAACCCCTCACTATGAGGTAAAAATTTGTAATGATATTCTTCGTAATACAACATCGATATCTTCTATAATATATCATATGTCCCTCAATAATCCTAGAGAAAAATTGACTAGAAATATATCCTTATGTAGAATGGTTTCATCACCCTCTTTGTGTCCCCATGGCCAGCTCTATGTTTTTTCTCCAACAAGGAATATATGATCTAGATGATATATATTTTCAATTATCAAATTAATCAGGTTTAAGTCAAGAAAAACGCCCTATAAGAAGGATTTATGGCAAACATTTCAAGATAATATAATTTATGTGTTTCTCTAAGGATCATATTAGTTCTAATTGTCACCTGAAATGGGTTCATGAAGGGGATATCTTTAAGATGTTATTTTATTTCTGTTGTAGACATTATTATTTTTTGGTGATTACATTTAGTGTTATGAATTCCCTAATGATGTTCATGGTCCTCATGGATTATATTTTATATCCCCTCTTTTACCATTCCATGTTTGTCTTCAGCTATGAAATTTTTATATAATCAATGTTAGAGGGTGAGCACATTAAACATATAAATATTTTTATTCACATTCATTAGGATAAACAATATTATAGTAAGTGCTCAAATTTTTAACTTTGGAATTAGGATATCTACTTTCTAGGTCATTTCATCTTAGTGTTATGTGTATTTTGGGACCCAATATTTATTTTGGTAATATATTATATGGATCAAAAAATATTGTTTTTGAGTGGAAAATATGCCTTATGTTTTCTGAATAATATAATAGATTCTTGTTGATTTATCATGGATTATGACTACCATTACTTCCATTACACTTTAAGGGAATCATTCAATGTGTTTGGAGTGATTATAAATATATATGAAAGAAATGAAATAGAAATTTACATGTGCTCCAATCATTTTGTTTCAAGTGGAACAAGTCAAGTACATATTGTTATGTGATGCCTCTAGATTTGGGATTAGATATTTGTAGTTACAAAGGCTTGAAAGAATTTCTTATTTGTGTAGATAGTTAGTAAATAATTATCATAACTACGCAAAACAGTATTTTGATCTCATATGAGAGATATTTTCCTTGATAAAATAGAAGCAATAATTTCTTGTTCAGTGGTTTGTAAGCTCATAAAAAAACAATATGTGCCTGAGGTTCTTCTTCACTAAGGGATTGCAAAACCTATGGAAGAGATATTGGTTTGAATTAATAAATTAATAATTTATTGAGATAATATACAAATAAAGGAAGGTAAATGTGGAGACAAGTGACCTTATCCACAAATACTGAGCTCCGTTGATGGATGAGGAAATTGAATAGTTTTTAGTGATGCATTTCATCAATGGAAATAATATGTGTCTTACATTCAATAAAAAGTTGTGTTCCATTTAATTATAGAATAACTATGGTATCTCCAATTATAAGACATAAATTTTTAGGTTTTGTGCTATTATATCCAAAGGTGATTAATTATATAGGTATTTTAATGGTTTGGGGAACATCATTATCATTTAAGAAAGATAGTGATAATAATTTCATTGTGTGAGGAGAGAGTTACATAATTACTTTTAATGGTACATTTAGGTGTGAAAAATATGTACCAAAAACTCATGAATTGTTTTTATTGGTCAATTATGAAGAGGTTAATTGTAGAAAATATATCATTATTCCCCTTTATCAATAGGTGAAGTTAGGGAACTAGTTTTATTAACTATTGTATTAACCAATCAAGGCTCTAGAGTAGAAGTTGGATTGTTTAACATCATAATTATATATTTTGTTATATAAGTATAGAAATATCATGTGATTTCCCGATAACAAATTATTAATAAATAATAAAATACAATTATGTAGTTAAAAGAAAATATAAAATTAGACATGTAAGCATAATAAATGTTATTTGAAAGATTAAGTGATGAAAAAACTAAATTTAATATGAAACACAATATTATAAAATAGATCATTTAAAACTCAATATAAATCCATATGTCTCATCCCTCATTTTAATGAGAGGTTTGTGTTAAAACAATGGATTTATAATTATACAAAACACTCAGGAATGAGAATAGATATTTGTTTTTAATGATGTATGAAATAAATAAAAACAACGCATTATTTTTTGTGATTAATCATGAAACCCAAACTCCCAATAATTATTATTTGGGAGCACCCATGACCCCTTTGATTTAGCAGTAGTGATAACCCAATAAGAATATATAGGAATATGTTTTCGTTTTAACATACCCTTTATTGATCACTCTAAAATATCATATCAAGAATTCAATAATAATGAATGGAAAAAATAACTAAAAAAATTCGTATAGATAATTGAATAATAAAGACTAATAAGAAGAGAGACAAATGTAATTAAGAGTAATCCTAATAAAATTGTGAAAAAATTTAGTTTAAGAGAAGTCTCCAAGGAAACTAGTGATATTCATGAATTATATGAGGTGTATTTATAATATCCCAAGAACCTATGATGATTCATGAGAACTAGGGAGTTAAATTGAGTCATTATATGGAAAACAGGTCTGTCAGGACGACTCACAATCGATATATTTTTTCAATATAAAATTCACATTAGCTAGCTAGTATAGACCAATATGTTGCTAGTGGGAAACAAGTGGATCATTTAAAATTTTAAGGTTCCACCAACATGATAATGGGACTCCATGGGATAGACGGTGAAAAAAGGATAACACATGTGGCTCTATTGTTCCTACGAGATGGCTTAACTCTATATTTCCTCTTTTTCAACTCTGTTTGGCCTTTGAAATCACCTATTATGACTTTATTGAAACCATTGTTTGGATAAATGAATTCCTTGTTAGTTTTACAAACATTATAACTGATAATAACATGACTAATATTGTTAAAAAACAAAATGATGTTTGTGATAATTACAAATACAAAGTGAGTGAGAGGCAGAACAATATACACCATTTTTAATGATCACAATAAATTGAAATAAACAAAGTAATGATTAGCATAAAATATTTTTTATTTCCAAAAATAAAATCATGAATTTTTGAAAATGAATTTCAATAATTCATGATGAAATTAAAATGAATTTATGAAATCCTATAAAATGATAAAAAAGGTACATAAAAATTTTGAGTTAAAAATAATTTATATATAAATGGATTTGTAAAAATTTGAAAATTTAATAAATCCTTGATAGAATTTTATTTAAGAAAACTAATATTGATTTGAATGTTGAAACAAGATGAATACAAAATTTATGGAAAATATTATCCACCATTATGATGATCAAAAATTCCTTAAAAATGATAAATAACTAACAAATAATTCTTTCAGAATATGTGGAGATCCATTAATTAAAGACTAATATAAATGAAGTATTTATAAACTGTTATTAATTTTCTTCAATAGGGAAAAAAGATTTTAAAGGTCTAAGATATTTTTTCCTATAAAATTATGAGATTAAAAAAAAAGATCATATTTTTTCCTTCTAAAATAGGTTTATCATTTTTTAACCACATTTACTAAATCATAAGAAAATATTAAAAATTAAAAATTTCATATTTGTATAATTATTTCCTAATCCTCAACGAAAATTTCATAATTTAATGAGTCAGGGATATCCTTAAAATGGCGTAATTTTTTAAATGTATAAAGAACTAGAAAAAATATAAAAACAATATAAAATAATAAAATAAATATTGGGAATAAATACTTAACTATTATATTGTGTTCAATGGACCATTGGATTAATCAAAAATGGGTAAAACTCATGTATTTCTAAAGCCATTAAAGAGTGTAACAAGTGGTTCCTTCATAACTCCCATTAATAATATAAAAATAAACTATCATAAGCTGTTAAGTGACTATATCAAATAATTAAAAAAATATAATAATTAAATATTTCACAAGGTCTCCATTACGATTGTGAACTCATAAGAAGTAGTTCCTCAGTTTATTGTTCTTAGTTCATGAGTTTTTAATTGTATTTCAAAAAAAAACTAATGGAATAAGTATTATCATAATTAATTAGAATATAATTTTATATAATCCAATTATATAATAAAGTTTGTTTCATTCATATAATTTTTTATCATCAACCACATATGGGTATATATAATCATCATTGGTAGAAAAAGATAAATTTTTTTCTAACCACTGCATGAAATTAGGGACTAACTAGGTATGTCAAAATTCTCTATTATACTTTTCCCATAGAATTGGATACCACTAAAATCAGAATCTAAAGAAATTTTATGTTCATGAGAAGTATATTTTTAATAAAATAATATAATATAATTATAAGCTTTAAAATATTTGAAAATAATTTTAAGATCATTATTTGGGATTATTTAGGATTTAATTGAAAATTAAAACCATGAAGAAGAGTAAACATGATTTTTGGTTGGATCGCAATATGGTAAAGAAGATTCATAATGTAACCTTGAAAATGATTATTGTAAGGTTGTTTAATGGATTCAGTCATCTTATATTACCAAAAAGTAATAATAGTTTATGTTTTTTTCCTTTTCAAGATCCATTAAATAATTTTTTTAATGTTCATATGTGTATTTCCATTGGATTTGAAGAATACAATATGTTTTTTCAAATTTGAGATAAAAAAAACATATACATATTAATAATACTCATTTCAAATATTTTCATTAAATCTAAAAATCAATTCAAAATGATTATTTTATTGAACCAAAATAGAAACTATAACATTAATATGAAAAAACAATAAATATGTTGACATATTCTTCAAAATAATGTTGAATTAGTATATCCCATTTTAAAATAATTTTCTAAAAAAAATTATCATTAATACCATGATTTTGGGGATTATTTTATACCATAATTATACCTTATTAACATTAAAAAAAATTATTTTTTATTTAAATTATTCAAAACTATGTTGTTTTTTAAGAAAAATGTTTTATAAATATAACCATCCAAAAAGTAAATTTTAACATAAATTTGAAAAAGAAAAAAAGTAATTGAGTAGAGAGTAAACATAATATTATAATGTCCTCATTACAATAGATTGGGTGAAATTTATATTCATAATCAATTAATTATTTTTATTTTATGTTATTGCTACAAGTCATTATTTTTTATGGGTGACATTACAAAGACATTCAATCTTGTTCAAAAAAAAAACCAATGGGTTCTAATAATGTGATGATCATCTGTACATTAAATAACCATCCAAACACTTTACCATGTGAATTTTTCTTCACTTGTAGTCTTTTATAAGTACCATTATTTTATCATTAATACCATAATAAATATTTTGGGCCACTAGTTGTGAAATAAAATCATGATTCTTAACCTAATTTAAAATTTGTACATCAAGTATATGTAGTGGAATTGAAATCATTGATGACATATTCTAATGGATAGTCTTTAGATTTTAGTCATTCCTTTGGTAAAGGGATGGATGAGTTTTATTTTTCAACACAAATTTTATTAGAAAGCGGGTTTTCATTAATAGACATGATGAATAGGTCAACCAAAAAATCATCAATTAGTCGATGAGATTTATAAAAAATCAAATTAATCATTATGTAAATTAACATTTCTGCAGTCTTGGACTTTTTATAAAAAAAATTGGTGTGCTTTTCATGAGTTAATTTTCCAATTAAAAATATCCTCTCAGGAATTTGGGAAAAAATTAAATAAGTTGTCTTTACTATTAATAATATATAATTTTCCCCCAAACAACACAAAATATCCAACCATAAGTTATTTTACATTCCAAATCTCATAGGAGGCCATCACAAGGATATGTCTTATAAGAAAATGTCTTCCTATATAACATGATGTATTGATCGCTTCGAGTCACTAATTTTGAGGAATTTTGAATTAATTTGATACATGTTTATTCTATATTAGATAGTTTTATTTCATCTTCTAAAAACCTCATTTTATTGTGTAGTACATATAAAATAAAATTAATGATTATAAACCTTTGAAATTCAATTTTCATAAAAATTATTTTTTTCAAACTCTCCCCAATAATGATACAAAAAGGATATAATCTTATACCACATTTTATTTCTATATATATATTTTTAATATTTAATAAAAACTATAGAATCCTCATTTTATGTTCCAAAAAATAATCCCATGTAAATATCATATAATCATCTATAATCACAAAAGTGTAATATTTAACTCGTATACATGGAACATGGGTTAGTTTAAATAAATAATGGTGTTCCTGATCAGGTTTTTAATAGTTGTATATTTACTTTTAATAATTAATTATTTTTTTCTTGTTTCATACCATGTTGGATAGTTTCACACATAATTCAAATTTTCAAATAAAATTTTGGTAATTCTCATACTAGTTTTATTGGATGAGTTTTAAAAGAGTTTGTGGGTAGAACAATAACCAAGGTGACTATTCTATATCCTCGAACCATCATATGTTGAACTAAAACATTTAACATTTTAACTTGGAAGTTATTTTAAATTAATAACATAAAAATAGTGAAAATGATATTCTAAAAATATATGTGTTTCTTTCAAGTCAAAATCATTACAAAATCATTTTCAAAAGAAACCACAATAACATTATCTTGTAATTGGATAATATTAAGAATATTTGGTTTTAAAACCTTTACATATAATTAATATTTAATAATAATTGAATTCCTAAAAACAATTGTACTTATTAAGTTGATCATACTTATTGAGTTATCACAAAAGGTGATTGTCCCCCCATCATGCTTTTGACAATTTCATAACTCAGACTAGTCACCGCACATATACATAGAGAGTCTAATGTTTATGTACCATCTATATTATTGGGATTTAATACTGATAAATGGTTTCTATAAAATAATCAAGATACTAAAGACATCAGTATATAAATATTGGATCAAAAAATTTTAGTTATGCTATATTTTTGGGAACCCATATTTTCGTTGAATTTTTATTATAGAAACATTATTAAAAAGTAGAAAAACAATTTTGAGTCTACCATAACTCAATGTTTTTAAATCACCTTTTTAAAATATATAATATTATTTCTTGGAATATTATAAAAAATTATCTTGAGATAATCCTCTTACAAAATTGATATATTTAAATGTTCATGATTTAATTGAAAAACCAAACTAAAAACTGTTTTCCCCATGATGTTTGAATCCTAGCATTTTATTTAATTTTTTTAAAACATAGTAAAAATGTACAAGAAAATTTTGAATATTATTATAAAATGATTCTATTTTTTATATTATGTTTATATTTTTAATTTTATGTAGCACTCCCCATTTTATTTTGAGACCTAATCCTTTTCAATACTACATTATTATGATTCTATTTATGTACTATGAAATTTCAGTTGATTTTAGGAAGGCTATATAGTTATTGTGATATGTATTATTAACAATATTAAATTTATAAAGGACTATAATAAATAACATGTAGAATATTAATATTTTTCCTCTATATTTTCCTTGATGTTAGCCATGATACATTTGGAATCACCATTACTTGAATAGGATGAGAAGATGGAATCTTTAGTCATACTCAAAGCAGATTCATTGAATGCATTATTTATTTCATCATTCAAATTTATCTTATTTTACAATTTTCTGAATGTCAATTTAATATGACCAATATTTTTTCATTCATAGATGTTATAGTTGGAATCACTATGATGGTTATCCTTTTTGATACGGTGGAACAATTTAATCCCATCTATGATCATTTTCATCTTTTTATCTATGTTTCTAACATCACAATCACTTTACTAATTGTAATTATCAATTTAATTAATGAAAATTGTCTTCTTTTGTTTAATTTTTTTTGGATTTTATTTCATCTTTCATCATTACAGAAATATAATATGTCATGTGAGATCTAAAATTTTCATTAACATTAATTATCTTGATTTCATTTTCTTCCGGAGTCACCATTACAATGGGATCCCAAGAACATAAAACACTCTATGTATCTTATTCAAAATATCTTATATAGAAATATAACAAAAATGAAAATTTATATCAATGAGAATTTCAGTGAATTGAGTAAACAATTCATATAAATACCTTTAATAATTTTCCAAAAAACAATCAAAATCTTGATATTACATGTCATGCCCAGTTTCATTAACATTGTTTGTTTCCCATTAATGAATTGTAGATGATTCATAATTTAAATGGTATATTTAGAAGTAAAATTTATATTAAATTAATTTCAATCATGTCTATAATGAAGATCATTATTCAATTTTTCATCAATAACAAGAAAAGTAATATCATCAGTGGACCAATTGTCATATGATTATATTGTGGGAGTATTAACATGCATAACTATCTTCCAAATGAGACATCATATAAATATAATATAATAATATAGTTATGGTTTTAAATATCTGTAGAAGACACCATTAATGAAAGGGGTCAACCAATTACATTTCTTTTGAGGAGAATTATGGGAGTTAATGGTAGTGGATAACCATTGTTATTGTTCCATGAAATTGGATAAGGTCTAGAAACCATATATTCTTATTAGAATAATTTTTCTTTATAGTAATATGGAAAGATGGGGATTTTGGAATTTTTGAGGATATTAAAACTGATTTATTCTTTACAATTTTATAATTAGAATTTTAATTAAAATTTATAATGTAAGATAAATGTATTTTAATGTAAATATTTATTGAAGTATAAATTAAAAGGTAATTCTAATACAATTTTATAATTGGTTTTGGATACATATAAAAATGAGTTCTTTCATCTCACCCATAAAATCATCAAATGTTTTTGTGATACCATTAACATTAAAAGAATCCAAGATACCCAATAATGTTAAGGACCCATTATATTAAACTGGGTAAGAAAAAAACAAATTAAACACTTTCATATTATTTTTTAAGAAAGAAACACACACCCTCACACTTTAGTGGTAGTGATCACCCAAGATCCCTCAATTTTAGTAGTTTTGATCACCTGAGAGGAAGAAAGAAGAAGTTGTTTTCTATTCAAAGACCATTTACAGTCAACTATCTAAAATACCTATTGGAATTGAATAAAAAGTAATGTGATAAACTGGTACAAAATAAAGATGGATATTAATTACAAAAAATTAATCATAATTTATATCAATAGAAGTCTATAATGTATCTCAAAACATTCAATCCTTCTATGAGGTGCATTTTTTTAAAAAAATTTCCTAGGACGATTATTGAGGCCATATGGGTTGAATAATTACATTAGAATGAAAAATAGGTTACTGGGGAACAATTCAGATGGTTTTAGATTATTTATAGAAATGTGTCATTTGAATTATTCTATGGACCAATGTCTAGATATACTTTATCATGGGGTTCATCTAAGCTTCCTAATTACTACCAGATAGAAAGTGGCCTTGGGATTAGCCCATTTTACAATAGAAAAGGAATATGATAGACTATGGATGGCAGAATGAAATGTGACAAGAACATCCAAAATAAAGGTGGATTTTTTATCTTAACCAATAGGTTAGTGACTTCCTTTATCTCAATGTTGGTTTTGCCTAGTGAGGGTATTTTTTAAAACAACCCTGCTCATTATTTCTCACATTATCCTGATTTATTATATAAATATTTACCTAAGTTGTTTGTGATGTTTGGGAGGTCTAATGTCTTATGAAAGTAGTGACATTACATGGAAAATTAAGATATAAAAAACATATATTTATTTAATCCATTTCTTTTACATGGATATAACATTCCCTTGTACTTAGAATAGAATGGGATAACCTGAGTACAAACATAAAAAATGGGTGAGCTATAAAGCATAGTATGGGAGTAAACAAGGCATAACATGAAGAATAAAATTATTGTTAGGATATATGAATATAAATGGATCATTATATAAACATGAACAGAAAATCACGATTTAGCATGATTACGATAAAATGAAAATGTGGGAATAACACCTAAAATGATATTATCATGTGCCAAGACTCATTTCACATGTAGCAGGAGGAAACCCATGTTGCCCTTGAATTAGCATGAGAAAACCCTCAATTTACTTGAATTATCCTAAGTAAACCCTCATTTCACTAGATGTATCATGATACTAATATTTACCCATTGAATTGGAGCACTATTAGTGCTCACGAGTTATAAACATTTCATTTCATGAATAAGTGTGACCCATAGATCATAAAACATGGATTCATTTAAAATAAAAATTTATTCCAAGAATAAAAGACTCTGAATAAATAAATGTATGTCGTGAATCTAAATGTACATTTTACTAAAGGTGAATACCGTAGATAGTGAAATGGGAAAGGTATTCACTTACACGATGATTATGTCATGAGAAATATTTGTTTATCTTCAACAGCAGAATGACGTCAAATAGAAACTGTAAAATCAGTTGATGAGAGTGAAAGGGGTATCTGATCATTTATACAGTAAATGAAATGTAATGGGGTCATGGAAAAAAATATCCCAACATGTTTACTGGAATTTATATTCATAATAGAAAATAATTTCATGAATGTAAAAGAGAAGAGATAAATTCATTATGGAATTTCATCATGGTAACAGGTGTACATGGGTGGAATTAATTAGAGATAAAGATGTCTATCATCCATGAAACATAAGGAGGGATATGTGGGTAGGGTCGAAATCATACCCCAACTTTTTAAATAGAGAATAAAAGTTTTTAACAGCCTAATGAAATTTGGTGAAAAATAAGGAAGGAAGAAATCCCTTATATGGATGTGTGATCCCAAAGGCATGGGAGAGGCTTGAGGGAGGCTTTTAGATAGATTAGGGCTCCTTTTGAGGAATATAGACAGATGATGGAACAGTTTGGTCGATATCCAATGTTTTGAGTGAAGAGATGTGCGATCATGGGTGGTGTTATGTGGGAAAGGAGAGGGAATTCTATATTATTTAGGTTTTGGTCACTACACATTAAACTAATAAAAAATTTTCCAATAGTTTTTGCGCATGTTTTTGGAGAAAGAAGAGTGGAAAACGATATTTTATAAGGCCAATGGCTGATGTTATTGAAATATCAGGCTTTCTTTTGTGGAGGTGAGTCACACTGTCAAAAAAATCATTTTAAAATGATAAAATGTTTTATAAGCCTTAGAGGGTCTAATAGGACTTGGTAAAATAAGTCAACCAAATATAAAATCACATTGATTTAAAGGTAAAGATTATATTTTCTGAAAATACATTTTATAGTATTTTATTACATTACTATTGGGTCTTTAGGATGTCGGGAAAAGAATTATATATTTAAACGTTATTTAATTTTTACCAAAAAATGTTTGACTGTCTCAGAAAATAATGAAATATCCACTATTGGATAATTTTAACATCCTCATTCCATAAATAATAATAATTTTATCTAAATATTTTTTAAATATGTGAATTTTCATTTTTTTTAAAAAAAACTGACATTTATTGAAAATTAATGGGTTTTTTATAAAAAGAATTTTCAAACCATAAGAAATATTACAATTGTATTCATAAATATGATAAAATAATTTTAGTTTAATAAAAATTAATTTAGTAAGAATAATATTTTATAAAAATATAAATTAATTCAAAAGTCAATAATTTCATCAATATATATTTCTGAATTGAATATGAATATTTACTAAGAAAAGTATTTGTGATTTAAAAATAAGTAAGAAAGTAACAATTATAAAACCAATATAAATTCTTTATAAAAAATAATGAAAATAATCATAGTGATAGGGTCTTGTTACATAACCCCTTATAACACCAGAACAAGACCTAAGGGTATGTAGTGCGATGGTGACCGACTATTGGGGAACCTCAGATAACATCGCTCGAGTGGTAATCTCTATTAACTTCCACATCTCTTGTAGAATGTACTGTTCAAAATTAACCTCTTAAAGCCCAGATTGGGGTTGGTTCAGAGGAAATCCTAGTGACGTTAATGGTTATCTGAGCTCTAAAAAATGGGTTCTTATTGAAATATTCTACTGGATAAAGCAATCACTTCCTTTGTCTGAGTAAATTTGATTTGTTAAATCCCCATATTTATACTAATTATGTGATCACTATTCAACGACTATATTTTCAATGGTAAAAATTTGTAATGATATTTTAAAAATCCAAAGACACAAACCCAAGGAAGTTCATATGTTTTATATAACCATTTTAAATAATAATATATTTGATTAGATCAAGAGGAATTTTCATTAATAAATGTTTGGGTCGTTAAATTATTCCCCCATTACGAAATTTTACCATAGAAATTACAATTTTTCCATACTAAAACAGATGAGGGTAACTCTGATTCATCATATCCTCTGATTCCCTCATTGCCTCTTCATAATTGTAGCTTCACCACAACACTGTGAAGAGGGGCATTGTGTTATTTTACAGAACTTTTTCTTTATGATCTAAGATCTTCAACAACTTCTCTTCATAGGAGAGGTCATTCTCCAATAGAACCATTTCTGAGTTGAATACATGCAATGGGTTAGGTATGTACTTCCTCAAGATTGAAAAATGGAATACATCATGTACTTTGGATAGGCTCCGTGGTAGTGGTAGTCGATAGGCCACTCCTTCAATACAATCAAGGATCTCAAAAGGGTTGATGTACCTTGGAATAAGCTTTCCCTTCTTCAAAAATCTCAAAACTCACTTCCACGGTGATATGAATAAGAATACGATGTCTCCAACATCAAACACTATGTCTCATCAATTATTCTCAACATTGTTCCTTTTTCAACTCTGATAAACTTTAATGCACGGCTATTTGGTCTTAATCCTCTGCATCATTACATCAACCATTTCTGGACCTAGGAGTTTTCTCTCCCCAACTTCATCCCAACATGCTGGTGTTATTCACCTCTTCCCATAAATGGATTTATAAGGAGACATTTGGATACATGAGTAAAAATTGTTACTGTAAGAGGGCTCAACCAGACGAAGATGTCCACCCATACTCCTTTGAAGTCCATTGAGCATTCTTTTATCATGTCCTAAAGATAGTCCACTCATATTGAGCATAAATTTGAGGATGATAATCCATAGTGAAGTTCATATTAGTATTCAAGGAATGTTAGAGACTCTTCTAGAACATAGTGGTGAATCTTGGATCTCGACCAGATTCAATTTATAATGTAACTCAATGCATATATTCCTTTTATCTGATGTATATATGTTCCACTAAATCCAATGAGATGTCCTATGGGATTGCAATGAGTCATGGAGTCTTTGTAAGAATATTTTCAACAACTAGATATCATTTTTCCTTTGTATTTCATTGGAATTTCGGTGACAATGTCTATGGGAATGTTCGCCCATTTCCATGTTTGTATGGGTAATGGTTACATAATCCCCTTAGGATTCTTCCTCTCAGACTTTACATGTTGATATAACAGGCACATTGATATATACTCAATTATCTCATTCTTTATGTAATCCCACCACTAATTCTCTCGGAGATATTGATACATCTGTGTGCTTGCTGGGAGAGTGGAGAAATTTTAACTATGTGCATTATCTAAAAGATATTTCCTTAACTCTTTATTCGATTGAGTATATAGTCTTGTCCCAAATATAACACTTCCTTCTTTATTAACATTGGACTCTAAGGATTTCCATTTTATGATAGTTTTCAATTTCATCTAAATTTGCATATCATCCTTTTGAGAATACATTAACCATTCCAAAAGAGACAGTTGAGAAATAATTTGTGAAAGTTGTTATGATTTTCCCTTCATTATGATTCCCATGTAAATCTTTATAAAATCTATGAATATTAGATCCACTTAAATTCTCATCTATGAAATTGTTTTTGGATCATTTCTTCATAGATAATTCACCACCTTATTTTCATTAACATGGTGGTAATGGATTGTGGTTTCAATGTATTTGATAAGATCTAACCATCTTTGTTAGTGCATGTTCAACTAATTATTTTTGAATATATACTTGAGTCTTTTGTGATACATATATATTTCACATTTCCCCCCAATGATATAATATTTCCATAATTTTAAAGCAAAGATTACAATAGCTAACTCTAGATCATGTGTTGGATATTTTTTCTCATGAAATTTCAATTTCCTTGAATTATAGGAAATGACTTTGTCATTTTGAATCAACACACATCCCATACCCTTACTTTTAGCATAAATGAATACCAAAAAAGGTTCCCCACTTGTGGGTAGTGTGAGAACGGGAACAATGACATGCCTCCTCTTCAAATCCCTGAAGCTATCATTGAATTCATCACTCCATGAAAACATTACTCCCTTCATAGTTATCATAGTAAGAGGATTTGACAATCGTGGAAAATATCTCACAAATCTGTGATAATATCAAAATATTCAAACGAAGCTAAAGATAATTATCACGGTTGTTGTCCTCAGCCATCTCTCATTTTCACCTATCTTGGAGGGATCCACATATATCCCATTATTTATGATGATATGACCAAATAATGATAATTCATTTAACCATAATTTACATATTATGTACTTTTCATAGATCTTATCCTTTCACATGGTCCTCAGTGTAGTTCTTAGATACTCCTCATGCTCCTCCTTGGTTTTAGAGTATATTAGAATATTTTCCATAAAGAGTACCAAAATAATTTTTTTATAATCTCTAATACATGTATTCATCATGCCCATGATAATTGATGAAGAATTAGTGCATCTAAAAAGAATTACTATGAATTCATAGTGCCTGTACCTTTTAGGAAATGTAGTTTTATGGATACCTCCTTACTCACCCTTACTTGGTAATATCCCAATTGCAAATCCACCTTGTACAAGTATTTGTTTCCACATAGCTGATCGAAAAAGTCATCAATTTGGTTTGGAGGATAATTTAACTTTTATGTGATTTTTTTTAGCTCACAATAATCAATTCAAAGGCGCATTGACACATCCATCTTCTTGATTTCGAGGACCGGTGCGCCCCATGGTGATGCATGTGGGCATATGAACCGTTTATCCAAATTATCCTATAGTTGTTTCTTTATCTCACATGCTTCAAAACATCCATTTAAAGCATTTTCTTGGATATTAAAAATGCCCCAGGTATAAGATAAATCAAGAATTCAACATCTCTTCTAGGAGGAAGACCAGAAAATTCCCCGAGAAACACCTAAGCAAATTCCATCAAAATAGTCATGCATTCAAGGATGGATTCTTCATTAGAAATAATTTTCTATGAATAATACACATATTAATAGGTAAGTAATATATAAATTTGAGATGAAGGGTTTAAAAAGGATTCATCCAACTCTTTTCACATCTAAAGAATCGGCCGTCGATTATCCTTGTGTTGCGTGATTTCCTTCTCATAGCAATTTTTGTTGGCCCTATATAGGGAAATCCTTTCCAAGCCATGAATTGAATCAAATTACACCATAGGGATTATTATGAGTTTCACTGGGATGTTCAATCCAAAAATTAAAATCGTGGAGGAGTTATATTCCTGGGATGCAATAATTTCCCCATTTGTCATTCTGACTGTTACCATTACTTCTATAATTTTTTGTGGTGATTGAATTGTTCTAGTAATCTTTTGGGAGATAAATAATTCGTTGAACAATAGTTAAAAATTATATTTCGTACACATGAATGAATAACTAGACTAACTATCACCACTTTGTATTTAGGGTTTTCTTCAATGGTAGTGATAGAAAAAGCTCGCCCTTGCTGCCTTGGAGGTTGTTGGTTGCCTCTGAAAACCCTTGGCATAGGGTGACAGTTTTCAAAATTCCTTGGTAATATACAGTTGAATCAATGAAAAATGAATTAAGGGTTAAAAAGTGTGTTTCTCTCATATTTTGTAGCACTATGTTTTTTTTCAGAAGATAATGGCTACGTTCATTTCTCTTCCACACCAAAAGCATTTCCTTGTCCCCTTCAATAAATTTTGGGGTTCTTTTTTCCGCTCTTCTGGGATGTGGGGTGCTGAAATTTCATAAAACTATTGTATTTATCAATAAAACCACCATAATTAAATTTCAGCATAAAATTCTTATCCCAATGATACCCCTGATATTCGCAGATATCTATTTTGAATTTCAGTAAACATCATACAATTTCCTCATATCTATGAATGTCACAGATCACTAGGGCATTCGGTAGGCTTGGTTTTAACCCACCAAAGAAGTGGTCAACCTTGAAATTGGGGGTAACATCAATGATCCAGGAATATCATCCAAGCCTTATGATGTTTTCATCATATGCGACAATTTATTCTTCTTTTTTCATGAAATAATTGATGTCACTTTCCATCTTATGTCAGAGGGTGCATAGAAAATATTTATCGAATTTTTTTCCATAAATCCTTCCATTATAATGACTCAATATATTTTTCAGGCAATATTTTTTTTCAATGTCAACCATTGATCAGATTCTCCTTCCATATGATATGAAACTGGAAGAACAATCTATTCTGCAGAACGTTGAAGGATGGAGAATATCTTTTTAATGGAGTTGATCCATTTTATGTTGATTGAGTTATCAGATGATCCATTAAAATTAAGAAGACATTGTCTAATGAAGATATTAGCTGTGGATTACTCTTTCATGTGGGGGGGTGGACATTCCTCATGACCAATGATTGACTTAACATGAAAAATTTTGTGACTCCCGCTCCCATCAGATTGGGCATATCATCATAACAGTAATCACATTGATCTTCGCATTGTTTTTTCTTCCGAGTCCTCTTATTACATGCCATTTCCTGTAATAAATGAAATGTTAGGGGTAACAGATAAAGGTTAATCAAAATAAAAAAAAGTGTTAAATTATAAATTACATGTATTTACATAACTTATGAAATTATAGGCTTCAATCCACATTATATTTGTTTTTCTTCCTAACATATATATTTTAGGGGCATTTTCATATTCTGTTAACAATGGTTCAAACTAAGATTTTGAATTTTAAAAACAATACAACCTAAGAGTGTTGTATCCAAGAGTTCATCAATGCATATTTTTTTGCACCAGTTCCCATTTGAGTCTAGCTCGAAGTAGTGATTTTGGGTTTTTCCCCTAGATACATCTTTTCTAGAGTCGCCTCTACTTGTTCGTATCTAAACAGTGATGCATTTTCTTGATAAACCACTAAATCATTAGTAATAAAACATTTAACGATGTTTTTATTATAATTACTATTATTTTTATGGAGTTCACTAGGTATTTCAAATCTTAGTCCTAAAAATAAATAATCATATCCTCTGATGTCATATATCACAACTTTTATCTTTATTACACAATTTAACATGATTTATCACATAAACCTACATTTAAAATAACTATAAGGATCGATAGGTCTAGTGACATGGAAAATTTGGTAAATTAAATAACCACTTAGGACTTAACAACAAAATAGTTATTGAAAACTTCTTTTACATGACCCCAAAATTCTCGCATACATAGAATTGCATGAGATAACCTGAGGACATACATGAGAAATTAGTGAGCTATAAATCCCAGTAAGGGAGTATTCAAGGATTAAAAAAATATTAAAATACATGTTAGGTAATAAGAATATCAATGGAGAATAAGAGAAATATGAACATAAATTCATGACATAGCATGATTATCATATAATTTAGTTGTGGTAACAACATATTACATGATTTCAGTATGTTCCAAGGCTCATTGCACATGTGAAATTAGTAAACCCATATTGAAAATTATTTACCATTAGTAAAAACTCATTGCACATAAATTATAATTAGAAACCCCTCGTCTCACATGACTTATCATGATACTAATCATATCCAATTAATTGGAGCCCTATCAGGGAACACCCTTTATAAACATTTCATTTCATCCATAAGGGTGCCACATAGATCATACAACATTTATTCATTAATCATTCTATCATATTCCAAGAATAAAATATTTTTTATTTATAAATCTAAGTCCTGAATCAACATGTACATATGAATAAAGGTGAATTCCCTTGATATAAAAATGGGTATGATATTCACTTAGATGACGATTTAGGCAAGGGAAATTTTTTTGTAACTTCGGCAGCATAACGATGTCAAATAGAAATCGTAAAATGGGTTGATGAGAGATAAAGGGGTATCTAATCATTTACACATGAAATTTATAATTAGGGGGTCATGGAACATAATATCCCAACATTTTTAATGTAATTGAGATACATCATAAAAATAACATTCTTGATTGTAAATAAGAAAAGGTAAATTCATTACTGAATTTCGGCATGGTAACCGGTGTACATGGGAGGAATTAATTAGAGATAAAGACTTATATCATCATTAATACATAATTAGGGAATTATGGGGATGTGTGAAATCATACCCCAATATTTTCAATTGAATATTAAATGGTTTAAAAACATTAATAAATTTGAACAAAAATAAGAAAGGAAAAAATCCATTAATTGGATGTTTGATCCCAATGGAATGGGAGGGGATTGAGAGAGGATTTTATGGAGATTGGGGTGCCATGGTATGATTTTAGAGAAATGATGGAAGAGGGTGGTAGTTCTCTAATGATTTTGGGTAAATTGAATTGGGAGCATGGGTGGGTTTATATTGGAAAATATAAGAAATTATTTTTTATTTAGGTTTTGGAAACTACACATTAAACTAAAAAAAACAATAAAACAATACTATTTTGTTTTCCTATTGGGGTATTCTAATGGGGAGTGGAAAATATTATTTTATGAGTCCAATGGCAGAAATTATTAAAATATTATACTTTTTTATGTGGAGGTGAGTCACACTCTCAAGGAAATCATTTTAAAATGATAAAATGTTTTAAATGTCTTAGAGGGTCCATGAAGGCTTTGTAAAATATATCAAACTAATCTAAAATCACATTATATTAAAGTTAAAACATATATTGATCAGTATTTTATTACAGAACTATTTTCTCATTATCCTGTCATAATACACATTATATATTGAAGTAATATTTAATTTTTAGCAAAACATTTGACTCTCTTAAAAAATTATGAAAAATGGAACATTGGATAATCTTGATGACATGATTCCAAATGTAATATTGATTTTATCTAAAAAAATATCTATATATGTGAATTTTCATTTTTAAAATAAAAACCAGGATTTATTGAAAATTAATATTTTTTGAAAAAAAATAGTTTTCAAACCTTAATAAAATTTACAATTGTAATAATTAAAATTATACAATAATTTATATTTAATAATAATTAAATAAATAATAAAAATATTTTATTAAAATATTATTTAATTCAAAAATCCATTAATTCAGGAAAATATTTTTCTTAATTGAATTTGAATATTAACTAAAAATAATACTTTTTCTATAAATTCACAAACAAAGAAACAATGATATAAATATTGTATAATCATCATAAAAAATAAGGAACATAATCATATTGCTAGGATATTATTAAATAAAACGTTATAACATCTGTATAATTCCTTTGGGTAATGTGTGTGATGGTGAAAGACTCTTGGCGTAGCTTGGATACCAACGCTTGAGTGGTAATCTCTATTAACTTACACTTCTCCCGTAGGAGGTTTCGTTGAAGCTTAACATTTTGATGCCCATCATAGTATTGGTTAAGAGAGAAGCCCAATGATGCTACCTCCTTTCTGAGATCTGACAAATGTGCTTCTTATGGATCAATTATAATGGATGAATCAATCACATTCTTTTCTTGAGTTTATTAGAAATTTTAAGGCCCTATATTTTTACTAATCATGTTGCCACTCTTTGAAAACTATATTATCAATGGCAAAAAGTCATAATTGTATTTTAAAAATCCAATTACAAATCATCCATGGAATTGAATATGTTTTATATAACTATTTAATATACTATGAAAGTTCATAAGATAAAGAGGAATTTTCATTAATAAGTGTGTAGGACGTTACATTTTAAATGCCCCACCACAACCTTCATCAAAACATTGTTTGGTTGGATGCATACTTAGTAGAGGTATAAACACAATAACTAAAAATACATGAAATGAAAATGTTTTAACACCAACTACTAGTTTTTCTCATTAAAACTACATGGATATTCAGATGTATGATAGATACATCCACGTTTTATGATGTTCCATGATCTGATCATGATGATCATCGACTACATTCCCAAGTCATCCCACTTTATTCTTTTTTTGATATAAATGTCCAGAATAAATCATGTGAATATTTTATATGGATGTGATCATTTACCTACATGTGGTACGGTTTAGGGTCATTTCCAACAAAGGTTCTTGATTCATGTCCATGTTATAGAGGTTTTTACTAGAGGAATTCATGATACAATTTAGGTTTAGCATGCAATTACATCCTATGTGATATTGGTAGACTTAGATTATTATTTAGGATCTAAAGGACACAACAAGTGGGATTGTCATTTTGGATTTTGGTCAACGCTCAGAGGATCAATTTTCATTAGTGGTGTTTTTTGTAAAACATTTGCTACTGATCCAGTGGTATAATGGTGTAATTTAATGAAATTTATGATAAACAATGCAGGATAACCTTATACTACAATGATATTATATATTTTCCACATATGGGACCGAAGATGCTATAATAAATGATGTAAATGGTCTAAGTGATCCAAGTGCGGATGATGAAGACTAGAATATTTTATAATTCACACATTTTGCAATGATGGAGACCTTTAGAGTATTCCAAGGGAGATAATGTGTTTCTAAAGTTATCTTCATGATTAATTTTATAGAGGTTCAGACGAGGGAGAAATTTCTCCCAATGACTAATTGAAACATCCATGATCCTATATAATGTTGATGTGGGTTCTTTATGGACCCTGATAAACCCATACTTAGACATGGTGAACAATATTATTCATGTTTCATTACCATTGAGGTATGGTTATGATTATTTACTAGTCATAAACATTGTTAAAATAGACATCAAGGATGATTTTATATTTTTAGTTTACCAAGTGGTGATTGATAACCATCTAGAGAAGACCCTTCGTATTTGAGAGATTTCATTAGTGTGTGTAATGTGGAGACATGTAAACTGTTACGAAAGATCATGGGAGTATGAGATATAGACATGGATATGGTATCATAATATTTTTCAATGTTTTTACATTTAATGGGAAAAATCATTAAAAGTTGAGAGGATGTAGAGATTATTTATATTTTATTTCAAGACTAATGAATATTTCTTATTATTTTTTGAGTTCTGTAGTTGAGCCGTTCTGATTTTTCAGTGTCACAATGGCATGGAAATAATATGTTAAGAAATATATTATATTTAGTATGTGTGTGAATTTTCAATTAATTATTTTTATTACCTAAATGTATTTTTGGATAGGTATTATGAAACCACTCTGAAAGGTTTCAGAAAGCGGATACATAATTTGAGGACCTCCTGAATTACCCACCTGGGTTTTTTCAAGAAATTTCATAATTATGATACTAAATAAATTTATATTCATATATCCTTGAAAGTATAATATGTATTATATTTAGTACTCTATACAGGTGTTATCTAAATTATAGATGTATATTAATAGAGGATCACATATTTGAGAGACGTGTTCTTCAAGTTTATACAATAGAATCACGATGTGAAAATTGTATCCACTAATTATTGATTTAGGATTATGTAAAGAATATATATTTTAAAATCCCATTAGTAAATTTTTATTATATGAATTATTTAATTTTTTTACCTATATTTTCAATATTTTGATATGTTATTCTTGGTTTCATTCTTCACATGCGGTGAATTCCCAAGATTATATATTTGTATTCCTAATTGTTTTACATTATGCACATTATTTATGACCAATTATAGAATGAATCCTAATGTGAAACTAATTCCCATTTATTCATCATGAGTTAAATGTGATTAGGTTATCATACAGAGTGTGTCTTGACATGGGTCCACATCTGAAGTGTGTAAAAGGGGTCCTAAGAAGGGATGTTAGATGGGTTGTTGAGGTAGTGGTTTGAGGAATGTGGTTGCATAGGGGGTTCATGGACACCTAGAAGGAACTGATAGGATCTGGATTCATTTATGGTCTATGTTTCAGTAGAGGATGGTGAATGTATCAGTCATTGTCATGTATGGAGTTGGGGACTAACCATACTCTATAGTGAGGCCTTGATGATGAGTTCACCACTCAAGTTCAGGAAAACTAAGGTTGAACCTTACGTGAGGTGATGAAAATACCTAAATACCTATGATAACCTAGTGCTTAGGTCCACACATGTGATCTAGGTGGGGTGAATTTAGGATCCCATCCTCATGGCCTATCACACGGGCCCAGAAGGCATCCAACTACATGAAGCTGTGTGACCAAAATAATAAACAAGAGCTTCTAGGATATATCCTTCTTAATAAAACTATGGTAGTGAATTATAGTGGGTGTGTGTTGAATAGATGGTCTATGTGTTCATGGATCTATCCTCAGTGTTCCTAGAGGCTTCCACATGGCTCTTTATTCACCAGAATAATATCATGCCATAATTCAACACTATATATCAGTTTTTTGTAAATAATTATCCTATTCTAAATGATTTTATGAATTTTTAATATTGGTAGGGATTTTTCAATCATAAAATCTAATATCAAAGTTATAGGGGTAAATTTTTTATATAGGTCTATAGGGCCAATGTCATGGTCTAGGTATTTTGAGTGAACTGTGACCATTATTTTGACACTCTCTTTCTATCATGTTTGTGACTATTAGATAGTACCCTAGAGTTTACAATATTTAGTAATCCACCACATATGTGGGGTTTGGGTCCAATGTTTTTTTATCATGGGTATTTTACTCCCTAATTTTTGACAAGTCTTTGTCCCTCCATGGTGTCTATAGAGTTTTGAACTCTTCTGATTTACATTCCTTGAATTATTGAGGTAACATAGCTCTACAAATAGAGTTAGGAACTAACTCAATTTATTTAGTTTTGTATAGATGATTGAGTCCTCCATTACATGATCAAAAATTCAAAGACGAAATCATAAATTTTTGAGTGATTCCACTATTTTTGTTTTGTGAGATGGTATTATTATGGATTTACAAGGAATAAAACTTTGGGATTACCATTGTATGCATTTTTTTAGTTTTGTTGTGCATGAGTAGGAATGATTTTTCTAGGTTCCCTAAAATGATATTATATCTATATTTTTGGTTTAATTTTCTTAATATGTGTGTGGGTTACCTCATACCTTAATGATTTGGATCCTAACTAGGTCATTATGTATTTATTTTTGGTTTTTGGGATATCATACTGGGTCGGTATATAATCAACCCTCTATCAGAAAATCATCCTAATCTATCATGCATTATATAGGCTATGTATAGTACAATGGTGATCAAGGTGGGTATGGTATTGTTGGAGTTAGAGCATATTTTTACCCAATGGTTTCATACATAGTTGAAGGATGTGTATATTGGTAATTATTATAGAGATCCCCCTTACCCATTTACCTTATATAAATTTTACTCAAGAATATTAGGTGTGTATTATTCCCCTATACACTATGTTTATTCACAGGATAATCATTAATATATCATAGTTTGTAAAATGAAAAGTTATATATTATAATTATTTTCTTATTGTAATTTAAATTTTTGTTATGCCATATAGATATTGTTGGTTATGTACAATGAAATTAGGCTAAGGATTCCCATCAATTGTGATATTCTTACTCAATGATTGTTGTCAAACCCTATAATATTATAGGTGATCATTGGGTGTAACACTCTACTTATAGCTACTATATGTGGGATCTTAGTGGTTTTTGTTAGTTTATCATCTCCAATAGTTTATCCTGATATATCCATGTTGTATCATTCCCTAGGAAGTCGGTTTTACTATGTAGTGATTAAAATATAGATGAAATAGTTCATGTATCATTACATAATTTGTCAGTTGGTGAAGTTTGAGAATCATGTTCTTACTATTTTTCAATGGCCTTACTATGTTATTTGGTGGAATTGATATGCAATTTTTTATGGTTGTTGGTATAGAAGATGTGTTGTCTAGTGTCTTAAATTTTATAATTTAAAATCAATGAATTTTTCTCAAAACCATTAAAAATTTCATCACGCACAATTTATAAAATATCATTTATATAAAAAATATACCACAATTATTCTATTTCTAATTGTATTCCCTCTCATCATTGAGATGATCAACTAGATCATTAATTATGTTTACATCATCATTACTTTATAATCCCATCGTGGATATAAACATTATCATTTTGTGTTTTTTTCCTCACTAGAGAGTCCAAACATGAACTCCATTGTATATATCCAAACATGATACATGAAACCCTCATTAATGTTATAGATATCACTGGTGAGAGAATATGATGAACAAGAACTTTACAATATTTTTTATTTATCACAAAAGGGGATCTATTATTTTATATCTAAAATTGAATTTTTAAGGTGTATTATATAAATTTTCTCTTTAATAGTGCCGAAATGTTTTTAAGAGAGTACTCTCATTGGGGATTAATTTTTCAAAACCATGACTGAATGATTTTTTTAATTTCAGAACATTAAAATAAATATAAATAATTCAATTCATCAAATTTTATCATAATTAAAACTCAATGAAAACATTAGAATTAAATTATTATTATTATTATTATTATTATTTATAACATGTAAAATAACATCCATGTTAACTTACACTTAATATAATAAATCAAAAGTTGTTATCTTATGTAGTCATATAATTTTGAAAAAATATTTCTTAGGTAAATATATTTAATTTAAATATAAAAACATATTATACAAGTCACCACACATAAATATTTATTATTATTATTATAGGTGACTAATAATGATCTAAAATCATTTCTACTATAAACATTAATTCATATTATGTTAAACTAAATTTATTATATCATTAACTCTACTATAATATTCTTATAAGATAGTAAAACCATGATATTAAAATATTTATCCCAAAATAAACATTTCATTTAAATATCATGTGAATAAACCTTTATTTAGTCATTTTCACATTACATTAATAAATTTTTTATTTCAAAACGTTCACTACATGTGTGAAAAAATTAATATTATATCCAATAAATTATGAGTAAATAAATTACAGTATCAACTCACATTTTCCAAATATGAATATCACTGGATTATATTTTATTCATCCACTTATCTTTACTAATTATTATTCCACTAAATACGATGAAATTTATTCTTAAAAATAAATTGAATAGAATTTAATGTGTTTTGGAATACAGTTATTGGGCCCTTTATTAATAGAAACTAGTGAACATACATAATGTCACTGATCATATTCTATAAATACATAAAGGAACCCCTAGTAAATAAATTTGTTTTATTAGTTAAAAAACAGTCATTCTAACTCTACAATGTATTATATTACCCTTATCACATTGAATTTTATATGGATGGATTAATACACATGTCATCATCTTTATTTCGTGTTCTATTTTTCTCTATCATCTTGAAACAAACTTTATATAGACTACCATAGATATAGATTTTCCATAGAATAATTTAATTAAATAAAAATACAAATAAATATTCATTAATTAATATTGATGGAAAAAATAATTTTTAAATATTCAACAAATTCTATATCACTTGAGAATCACCCAATGTTTTATACCACATAATGTGTATATTTTGAATCAATATTAAATCATTCATTAAATTATATGATTCAAGATACATATTAATAATTATCTCAAGTATAATAATCAATTATAAGGTTTTTTGATATGAATATATAATAAAACATAAAGGATTACAAATTCTTATTACAAGATAAATCCTCAACCCCAATATTTTTGGTGATCATATAGTGTAAACTTCATTAGGAGATGTCTTAAGTCTTATGAAACATGAAAAACAGATAGTTAGACAACATCTATTTCCAATCATAATGATATATCTAGTCCATATGAAATTATATTTAATATATAATCATCAAATCACAAGGTTCTCATTATAGCAGGAAACCAATATAACATTTTGATCTAAAAAATATTCCATGGATTTTCTCAAATTAATACTAAAAAATTAATAATCACTATTTGATAAGCATGAATATGTTCTTGAAATTGAAAATTTAAGGACAATTTATTATTGGTAACTAAATGAAAAAAAACTCTTTCTCGCACTAGACTAAACTATTAACATTTTCCATCTCATTATCCCTCAAATGATATTCATGATTTTGAATAGGAAAGAATATAGGAGTTGTTTTGAACCCACTTAAGTATGATATTTTATTTATTTTTAGTCAACATATTTTAATAAAGTGGATATTATTTTAGAAAATTTTGAGTGGCTAGAAAAGTCTATTTAGTACCATGGATATAATTTCAAAATGTTCAATCCTAAATATTATGATTTGAGTTATCAGGACGTTTATAATGTTCAATATCTGGAAGGTGATTCTAAACCAACTAAAATGTTTAGAAGTTTAAAAAATGATACTCCATTGATTATTCTATGTAAGAAACATAATTATTGTTTTAAAACAGTTTTCGAATCATGTAGGGTCTTGATGTTATAAGGATTGAAGATGTTGAAGTATTTTCATGTTATAAAAGTAAATGAATCGTGGAATTCCATCATAATTCACATTTAGATACATTTTTCATCCTCATTAAGAAATTTATGAATTAATATCTGAATAATTATAGTGAAATTGGGAAAAGAATTGATCATACATTGATAAATATTATATTTTGGTACAAACTGAAGATATTTTCCAAATAATATTGAAGAAATTATTAATGAAAAAATCTTTTATGTATGGGTCACTTATTGGAGAAAATGTTGAAAAGGATAAAACCATACATGATATTTAAGGGTAAAAAATATTTACCTAAGGGTCACCGATTAGTGGAAATTTGGAAATGTTAAATTCCATACCTCATATGTATGATTTAAAAGAAGTTTAAAAAGGGAAATTTATTTGAAAAAAATTGTGAAAATTAAAAATAATTATGAAATATATCCTAATAAATATTGTGATTCTATTTGATTACTGAAAAGATGATTTATTCATATTGATAAATAAGGTTATGTCCAATGTAGTGTGTGGATAAAATTTTTAAAAAAGTTTCTTCTTCTATTTGAGATATTGATAAGACTATAAGATAGTTCCATGATGTAGTTCTAGATTATGTGAGAGATTTAGGATAACATGTCACCATGATATACGATTTCATGATGCATCCATGCCAAAACATAAATAATTACATGTGATGATAAATTATTACACTCAAAAATAGTGATAATTCATGTAACCATGAATACATAGTTATTAAGTGCTTTTGATTATTATGGAGATAGAAAATTGAGTTAATTTTAGATATCATCAGGATATTAAATAATTTTTCTTACGAATATATATTTATTGGTCGGTTTAAATACGTTATGAAGAAATATTTTTAGAGAATTGATGCTATGAGATAAAATAAATTTTATATATAGAGTTTGAAAATAATCCCTAATAGGGGTGTTGAAAATATTATTAGTATAATAATAATATAAATAAAATATCCATCGAAATATAGAGATAAAAAATTATACTATCATATATATAATTCTATTAAAAAAATTATGAGGTTTGATAGTGCTATGAATGTGATAATTATTATTCATTGAAGAAGAAGAAAATTAATAGAAAATAGATCAACCATGCTTCTTATTATCATTCAAGATAGCGAAGAGTAACTGAGAAAATCATATTATGAATCCTTATATCATATGGTTAGATTGAGATGTTTTTCCTATGATATATATATATCATGAGGACTGAATCTTATGATTCCATTATATCATAAATATAGAATATACACTAGAGATTTTAAATTATTAGGAATAAGATTAAATCCCTTCAGTTTAAACTAGATGTAAACATTATAGTTAATCATTTTTCAAAAAGAGTATTATTAAATAGATATTTGGGGAGGAATTTATTAATAATGTTAGATCTTGATGAAAAAATTGGTTCTATTATTGTACATAGTTGGATCCTAGAGTATATTTTCATGTTCAAACTCTTAAAAAAGTTTCATCTTGATAATAATATAGAATATGTGTATGAGTGGGATAGTAAGCACCCTAAACCAAGGATATAGTCACCCATATTAAAAGAAACTTTCACTGACTAATCATTGGGTGAATTATTGTTTTTATTTCAAATATATCATTACATGCATAAAAAGGAAGTTGAGTAATGTTATAGTGAGTGAAATACAATTTGCAAAAAAAAAACAGGTATGAAATTTAATAGATTTTAATTTCTAAACATTCACTCACACTAATTCACCCTATCCTATTAGTGTGGTTTTTCCGATCCTAATTATAAAATAATTTATACTAGAGAATGGTTCATCCTTTGATTTGATTCTTCATAATCTTAATATTTGTATATTTTTTAAGATATATTTTTGGATACCAATGTATTAATGAAGAAAATTATTGGAAAATAATATTCAACTACATATCATAATTCTTTCTCTTCTGGGTTTTAGAGAATAATATAAAGAAATAATGGAAAAAGATAATGAGGGAACCCCTACAATGAAAAGTGGAAGGGAAATTTGTTTCCCAATGATATAATCCTGATAATGATAGATCCGGAATGAAAGAATAAGAAATGAGGGATGAATTAACTACCAAGGTGACTAAAAAATTTATATATTATAATGTTCAAATAAATCAGATATAGATGATGTAATTTAAAGTTATTCTCAAAAATTAATATAGAAGAAAAAAGTATAATATGGGAACATAAAATTATTACGGATTGACAAGGTGAATCAACTACTACATTAATGTATACCTTATATAATTATCCAAATAAAAACTAACTTCTATTCTGAGAATTTATAATTATACAGTATAAGAAAACATTTTTTAGGTATGGATCATATTTCTTGGAGAATATAATAGCCCCTAAACAACACCAATAGATTTAGTTCTAAAACCTCATATTTATAATTATAGGTCTGCTATAAATAAATATGACCAAATTTCAACCATCAAAACATAAAACATAAAAATGAAATATTGCATCACTTACATGCATAATAAACTTATAGTATTAGAGTTTTATAGAATAAGGAAAATCTATTATAACATTGATACATAAATAATTGGTTCATTAAAATATACATCATCTAAAAAAATTCACTTAACATACAGTACCATTTTTTGGAATAATATTCATAAACCCTTAAATAACATTCATTCAGAATGGAAATATAAAAATGGTGAGATAAAATTCATAGTATAGTTAAACATAATCATTAAAAATTAAATTTCAACAGTTAGAATAAGATGATAATAAGGGTATGACGTTATAATCAAACTTCAAGAGTGCAATATAAGAGACCTAATACCAAAAATACCTTGATCATAAAACATGAGACATTTCATAAGGCTATATCAAATCCAATATTAAGTGGAATCAATAATCATGATCCATGTGATGTCAATCATTATCAAAGAGGACATTAATAACCCATAAAAAGTATATAGAAAATGTACTGGTATCTTGAAACAATATCTTCATATAACCTTCAATAGAATCCTTGTATATGGAATAACCTTACTTGAATAATAACAAAGAACTATTAGGAGTATTCTATTTACTATTTTACTCTCTCACACCCTATTATTTACTTATATTCAATCAACTCCATCGTCATTATTCAATGCAATGGAGGGATATATCAGACTCAAGTGTATTATAATATTTATTAGGCTCACCTATTTGTATAACATGTATTGGGATCGCCCATAATCAACTCTAAATCTACTGATCCATACCTTGAATTAAAAATTCATACTCTTTCACTTTTTAATATAATAATCACCATTTTTCATTCATATCTAGATTTATATATGGAAAAGAAATGGCTTCGATGAATTTTTTTTAAACAATCATAATCCATCTAGAAAACGGATAAGGATGTTATCATTAAAAATATACATGGTGAAGAATAATAAAAAAATGTATTCTGTCAAGGTTGAATTGAAATTCTAAAAAATATCATTAAAAAAATATGTTGTAAAATACAATCTCTACATTGAAATTCACCTTTTAAAATAAAAATCGAAAGAATATTTTGAAAATAAAATTTATTTACATTAAACCTTGAAAAATATAATTGATTAATCAAATAAAATAACATCTATGATGACTGGATAATCCATTCATGTTATAAGTTTTATGAATAAGAATTATTTTCAATCTTTTTTAAAGAGGGTCAAAACTGACCCAAGTGGAAAATTTTATGAAATTTCATTTTAAAAACATTTAAAAGATAGTAAATATAAAATAATTTATTGAAATAATTTTCTTATAAAATAAAATTCTTGAAAATATCCTAGAAAATAGGGATTCAGAAGATAATAATTCTCAATCTAAGAGATGATACATGTTTTGGATCTCATAAACTACATTTATGATTTTTATTTAATTAATGAATTAGGGGATGAAAAATAAATATGTTAAAAAACATTAATAACAATGGGGGAGTAAAATAGATGTGGATAAATAAAATAAGATCATACGATCTCACCAAAAATAACATTGAACATATACAATCCTGAAATAAATGAGATTATATCATAAAAAACCTTACCATTGGGGTAAGTTTTGAATCATATGACCATAAAGTAAATTTCTTCAAATGAAAACATATACTCGATTAATATTAGATGATACATGATATTACATGAAAAGTAGTAGTTTATACACCTCATAAAATAATCTACACAAATAACATAAAAATATTTCACAAAGATGGAAGATTTGAGATTAATAACCCTTATAAAGATCATATCTATGAATTGTGAAATAGTCAATGGAGATATTATGCCTAAAAAATGTAATTGTACATAAAAAGTGTAAAAATAACATAAATAAAAAAAATTCACATTATATGTAATCATAACATATTATAATAAAAACAAACTGACACAAATCAATTAAATGAAATTGGGTTAAGGAACCCCTTAGTTCTTTTAGCACATTAAAATTAAAACATCTTAGATTAATTAACATTAATTGTAACATAAAAACATGAAGTATGGATTATTAATTATATAAAATTTAAAATATAGGTATATATAACATTTAAAATAAATTAAATGTATAAAATTAAAACG
Organism: Viscum album; assembly: GCA_963277665.1. Classification (NCBI taxonomy): domain Eukaryota; kingdom Viridiplantae; phylum Streptophyta; class Magnoliopsida; order Santalales; family Viscaceae; genus Viscum; species Viscum album. The sequence goes on along the minus strand of OY728153.1, from coordinate 486,847,039 downwards.
TGCATCAATGATGTGAAATTGAAATGATCTCCCATTCCATGAATCCATATTTGTCATGTGTGTGCTTTAACATCATTATAATAAAATGATATCAAATATTATTTATCATTGAACCTTTTAGATGTGTAATAATTAATTATTAAAACCTTTATTTATTAATTAATATTATATATTTAATTAATTAATCAGTTATGTCCACATTATATATTTTGAGGATGTTCAGTTCATATTGTCAAAATGACTTCGATATTTTCAATGTAGTAAAAGTTGTAATTTTATAACCATGTCCAGAATAATAATAATTACATAATTTCTATTTTAATAAATTAATTCTAATTTTATAACCAACTATGTAAAATAGTTAAGAAAAATTAATTACATTACAATCACAGAGAAATTAGGTCTTATGTACACATATGTAACATTTCAATTTTTCATCAAATCGGGGTGACAGACGGAAACCATTATTTTATATTTATAAAATTTTTATTCTAAAATAAATATCATATTGAATCATAAAATACAATATATATATATATATATCATTTTATGTGATGAAAAAAATTAATTGAATCAATTTATGGAGGTGGTAATCTACACGTACACACGGGAAACATTATCATTTTTAATGGATGGGAATGTAAGAAAAAAGATTATAAAATTTATTTATATAATTAGAATTTTTTTAATATCATATATATATATATATTTCAATTCCATCATTATTAACATCTATGATATGTGGTCATTAAAAATGATTACATCGATTCATGAGGCGGTAGTCCTCCATACACAAAAATGATAGATTCATTTCCCATTTGTGGGAAGATGATACATATATGTTATTAAATTATCATAATATCATATCAGTAAACGATATATAATTATTTTAATATTATACCGTGGTTGAATAATATTTGAAGGAGGTAGAATATGAAATAAGTTGAAAGTGGTGGGGTTGGGTGATTACCTATTATTAAGTAGACCACCTTTAGACCCCTTCGCGAGGACCATTGGAACAATATTTTAAGAAAACCAGAACCACTAATTCATTACTAGGAATGTTTACAAGTTAATTAGGTTGGGTATGTTCATTAAAAATTGAAAAATATGGTTTAAATAATATAAAGTAGAGGTGTCCTTTTATAAGGGATGTGAGGGGAATTTTTTGGAAATTCATGAAATAATATAATATAATAATAGTTTAAATCATGTCAAATTGTTTCAAAATTGCATGGATTAAAATATAAATTGAATAATGTCTTAATTTAATAATCAAATAAGATATTTTTATGTTTATATATTATTCTAAACCTTATCATTTTTATCCCCTTAGTTGAACAATTTTAACCTTAATTTTTGAAATCACCTTTTCAACATTAAAGGGTTGTAATTTTACATATATGATAAAAATTTCCTCATAAAGTACTGTGGCATAATTTTTTAGAGAATTTATTATCTTAATTGTTCTCTATAAATGTATGGATTACTTTAAAATAATCTAATAATATATTATTTACTATAAAATATCATTAATTTTATTTTTTTAAATACAATTTTTTTATATAAAAGATAAGAAGATTCAAACGCATTTAAAATATTAAAATTTCACATATCATTGATAATTTATATAGATATATAATCTTTTTACACAATATATCTCACCCAAATAATATTACTCTTACATTTTCTAAAATCATTTATAGTACTTTTCTAGTGGTGGAGCAATCATTGTGTCGATGTTAAGTAAGAATTTAAGATAATTATTTAATCAAAAAAAATTAATATAATATACGTGAAAAAAAATTATTTATAATAATAATTTATAACTAAAAGAAACTTTGGTTTCTATTTCAATGAATATTAAAAAATTAAAAATAAGAAAATGACATTTCATACTTGATCCCTTAAATTACATATTATAAAGGTTAAAATATAATCTAAAAAAATAATGACATATTTATGATGTTTGTGAAAAGGCCCAGAAATTTCAAAGAAATTTTTTTCATAAATTCTTGGGAAATTTACAAGTTCGTAGTTTCTGACGGTGTGCGATTCCGAGGCCCGGAGTTCCTGATATGATCCATCAAAGTTTTGTTAAGATTAAATAAATGTGAAAATGCAGTTTCATGAAAACGTGGAATAACTCTTAAACCGTTACTCAGATCAGAAATCCAAGTCCACCGTTGTGCTCATGATGGCAGGTTTACCCTAGGTGTGGCTTAAGATCAGTCTGTGCGGGCCTCCTGTGAGAAAAAACCTGAAAATGGAATAACCGTAAATAAAATAATTAAATAAAGTTTTTTTATTTTTCAAATTCTTGTAACTGAAAAACGGTAACTTGGATTTAAAATATGAGGCCACCACTGAACTCATTAGGGTAGCCTTTATTTAAAAAGATACTTACTTGGGTCGGCGAGGGCTACCGGAGAAAGTTAGTTTTTGGCCATAAATAAAATAATTTATTGACAATTATTTTATTGTAAAATTAATAACTATTTAAAGTTAACTCGGATTGGAAATACTAGGGTACCGTTGGGTTCTTTGGGGTGTGTTTCACCAAGGCAGAGCCTAACCTCGACCATAGTAGGTTGAGGGAGGTTGTTAATAATTTTTCGAACATTTTATCAGGTACGTTCAGTAAACGTGTGAGCGATGTTTCATAACTTTTGAACGGGTGCTCGGAATTGAAATATGAGGACACCGATGAACTCACAGTGCCAGTGTTCTCTTAAGGGGACTTTTACCGCTGTTGTGTTTGGTCGGGAGTGGAAGTAAAATTTTGGGGATTCTTAAATAAATTAAATAAAATAGTGTGTGACATAATTTTATTTAATTGTGTTGGTTATTATCTCCAAAGGGAAGTTGGAGGTGGGGCCCACCCCCCATATAACCTCTCATTGGAAGATATAATGTGTTGGGGCCCACACTAGTTCAAACTCTTCACCTTATTTTGCTCTGTTAATCCCCCCTTAATCCTCTTTAACTTTTGAACATCCCTCTTGATGTTCAAACTCTTCCTTTAATTAATTTGGACCTTCCTTCAATTTAATGAGACAACCCATCTATTAAATTAATTGGATTTAAATTAATGAATTCAAATCTCTTTGAATTTATTAATCCATTCTTTTAATAGGTGTTATATTTTTATTTTTAGGTTGGTTGGATATTTTACCTTGGGGAAGCATTTGATAATTGGAAGAAAGAATTATTCTCATGAAGAACACGAAGAACGCTTCACGTCTTGAAGAACGTGAAGAAACTCATTCTACCTTATTCAACTGTGGAAAGAATGTGAGGGAATGCCCATGAGGAATGCCCATTATTCTTATTCTTCCTCCGCGTCAAGGGAGAAGTCAACGTTCGTGAAGAATGTCGCCAACAATGATGCTTCCTCCTCTGACATTTCCCTATGTCAACGGAATGGATGTCCGTCTTCCACAACGCCCGACTTCTGTGACACCGTCTTTCGCGGCTCGTCAACGTGAAACGTCAAATACATGGTAGCGGTGGTTTTGAGCTTCCTTTATTTCCGAACTTCATCATTTTAATTACCGAATGTGAATTGCTAACTATTAACGTCAAAACAAGGAGGGTTCGGGCTGCACGAACATGGCCCGAACCTCCCCCATTCTTATTGGTTTATTTGGAGATGGTGGTGGAGCTAGAAGGGCAGGGTGTTGTCACACCGTGCCGAAGGAAGGAGGCCACGACCATATAGGACACATCGGCGAGAAGAGGCGGCGGCAACCCAAGGTCGGGGAGGTGGAGTACCGGTGCTATCGTGCCGGTCGCGTGGAGGAAATTGCGGCACGCATCTGCGGGCCTCTCGGACGGACATAACCGGCCGGGCTGGGGGACCGCAGCGCCGCTTGGAACCAAGCTATGGAGAAGACCGCGGATCACAACCGCGGGCCCCTCGCCAGTGAATCGGCTGGTTACCTCCCAGTCAGTCTGAAGATCATGACACCGTGTGGGAAGAAAAGAGGCATGTTGTGCGGGCTGCTCACGCCGGATAGAACCAGTTTGCTTCAGCCAGAATGGTAGGGAGAGGTAGCGCGGATCGACACCTCTTGGCCAACCTGACCGGCCCGCTCTGGTGGCCGGGTCTGCAGCTAGGCCATGCCCCACCGGGCCGGGCCAACCCCCCAGCCTGGTCCGACCCGCTGAACCAGGCCGGACCGACCCCTAGCCGGGTTGGACTCGCCGAACCAAGTCGGGCTGACCCGCCAGCCCACTGGGCTTGACGGGTCAGGCCCATTTCACTTAAACATGAATAACTTCTAGACCGTGCGTCTGATCGATGCACCATCTACAACACTGGGACCCCTGCGATGATGAGACCCTTTTGCGATACTCTAAGTGAGTCTCGGACGACTTTGAAAAATGGCCGGGTTTGGATCGAACATAAATCCAACCAAGCCCCTGGAACAGAAAATCCAATAACTCTCAGACCGAGCATCTGATTGATTCTTCGTCAATCGTGATGGGTTTATTTTGATGAGATAGAATTTCGGGATACATAAAATACAGACTTTGTGATAGTTGATGTATTGACCCCCTTTGCGTAAGGAGCAGAACCTCCTGGGATCGAGCATGCTGTGTGCGGGAACCCTAGAACTGGTTGTGACTATGAAGATTACTACCATACTAGAATCGTCCATGGATTCGATGATTATGACAACTGTACCAGAATCCTGTGTGGGTTCGACAGTTCTGACACCATAGCTGGTCATGTATCTTATGTGGGTCTGACAACTTAAATGAATTAGTGACTACATCTGCTAATATATATTTCTCTAGAATAGCTGGGTTGTATCCTCTGTGGGTCTGAAAGCTTAGATGAGATAGATGGATTGTATCTTGTGTGGGTCCGATAGCATAGAAGAGAGAGATTTTATGTATCATGTGTGGGTCTGACAGCTTAGATGAGATAGCATGACTGTATCCTATATGGGTCTGACAGCTTAGACGAGATAGTTGGCATTTATTGTGTGTGGGTCTGATAGCTTAGACGAGATACCTGTACTGTATCCTCTGTGGGTTTGATAGCTTAGACGAGATAGCTGGCATGTATCTTGTGTGGGTCTGACAGCTTATATGGACTGTATCCTATGTGGGTCTGACAAATTAAATGATCCAGTGGCTACATCTGATCATCTATATCACTCTACAGTTGTGGAATACCTGTGTGAGCTGAGTCATGTCATTCATCCATTATCATTATGGTTATTGACATTACATCTTGAGTGGACTGGGTTGCGATTGGGCTCGAGAGTTGGAGTCGTGCTGAGATTGGTATCTTAGATATTTGTACTGGCATGTACCTAAGTAGGGTTGGTTGATACTTCGTGATTGTATCCTTCTTATTTTGTTTACCCTTAGTGGATATTGTGAAACCTTGCGGGTCTCGATGTCCTTACTGAGTATCATTATACACACCCCTACATGAGCTATGCATGCACCTCATTGTGTTGGATGCAGATGACGAATAGCCAGAACGGAGGCCGAGTGCTCCGCGACTAGATGGTACCAGGAGGTGGACCTTGAGATGAATCAGCACACGAAGGAGACTGATGGATGTGATTGTTGTGGTGGCCATATGTACCTACCCTTTAGGTAGGAACCCCAATGGATAATCCATGAGCTTCTCTTTACTTCCAGTTGTTTTTCCCTTTTTTACTTGTACTTATTCTTCAGTTGGGCTTGTATACTTACCCATTTACTTTCCATCACACTCTTTGTACTCGGTTCTACTAGTGATTTACTTCCAGTTTCTTACTATGTTGTGTTTGTTTACTTTTATAATAGAAATGCCTTCCCACCATAGGGATTTGTGCTCTTGGTGCTAGCCTCCATCCTCTGGCCAATGGAATGAGGGTTTGGGGTAGTCACGGCATGGGCCCTGAGGACGGTTCATGACAAATTTGTATCAGAAGGGTCGGTTCTACCTCAGAACATAGGACTATGATCTGTCTTACTGTGAAGCAATAATATTAAGAGTATTGAGTGTGGTTTTCAGTCTAGGGATTCCAGTGTTGTTGTGGAAGCCGACGTATCCATACACAAGGAACCTGACATCCGATTTCTGAATCAGTGCATGAAAACATTCATTGTGAGTGTGTTTTAAAGAGTCTTCTTTGTGAACTCTTTGAGTCATCTCAAAGGTATAACTTATTGATCGTGGGGAACCTATTACTTATCAGAATGCCGTTGTGAATACAACTAGCTAGGGTTCCCGAGAGAGTACATGATGACAGCCCAACGAGTGATGAGGCTCCGGTGTAGGGCCCTTTTTCTTTGTTGGAACCTTTAGATAGTGTACCACCAGCACCACCCCACGTTGGGAAGCATATGCCACCATCCTTACTAGAGATTGGTGCACGCCGACAGAGAGCGTTGCACAAGATCCAGCAGCATAGGCCTCTGAGGTTACAAGGAGAGATAGATTCCCAGGCAGCAGAGGACTGGCTGGAGGTGATTCTTAGTGTTTTCCGCCAAGTTGAGACACTATTAGAGCAGATGGTGATCATAACAACTAGTTTTTTTTATTGAGTGACCATGAGGATGGTCCGCATAGTGATGAGGCTTTGGTACGTGGACCGTTTCCCAAGATTGTACCTCAGGTAGTGTGTCAGCTATATCACTCCATGTTGGTCAGCAGTTACAACTGACGGTACCGGTAGATTACACATGTAGGCTTAGTACCATACACGTGTTTCAGCATCATATACCCCTTAGGTTCCGAGGTGATCCCGACTCATAGGTAGGTGAGGACTGGATTGGGGAGATGGATAATAGTTCTCTAGAAGTTATAGAGCTTCGTCAGGACGACATGTCGGTAGCTGAGTATTCATCGAGGCATGTTGATTGTTCTGGGTACTCAATGAATACGATACGATCTGTGTTTTGGGGTTCGGACTACCGAATGTAGTGTGTTTAAAGGATATCTGATCCAGCACTTTTCCTCAATGCAATACTACTTTTTCTATAGTGCTGGAGATGACCTTCATTGTTGAATTTTCTTAAGTTGAACGGATACAATTACTGAATGTTAGCAGTGGGATAGCTGGGAACTGACGCCAGTCTCTGAGTCTTGGGTGTGTAAAATATTTCAAGAAGAGGAAGTGTTAAGAATAGATAAATCTGTAGAGCAGCAGACGTGGAAGTAGATCTAGGAGGGAAACCTATGGTGTTTTACATTTCGACATGTTATAACCACCCACCATTATAGTCCCTGCCAGGCTCAGGGAGCAGGAGGGAAGGGGAAGAGAGTAGGTACATGCACTCATGGAGTGTGACCCAAGGGATCTAGGAGTTATTTGAGGTATGGTCTGTGTCTACTACTAGCTTCCATACCAACAGACATAGATACGAATTATTCCTTCATTCCATGAATCTTGTCCCAGACCTAGAGTTTCCGGTTAAGCCATTGACTTGATGCTCACGTCTAGAGATACCTCTGGGAGGAGACTCGATAATCACACTTACGCTGACAGTGTGATCTGACCCTTGAGGTAAGAGTTTTGGTTGGAACCTCTTGGTGGCAGTGTCGAGGCCTTATGACATTAGTTTGGGTATGGACTCGGAAACCACAGTTCTTACATAGATTAACTGTATTAGGAAAAAAGGTTGTGGTTTACCTAAAACGTTAGGATGGGTTATCCTTGGTCGGTGAAAAGGAAACCCTAGACAACAAAAAGATGGAATCATGCATAAGTGGGTGCAGTCGATAACTCATGAGTCAGCCAGACTTACCTTTATGCTAGACTTCTCCAAGGATTCAGCATAGCTTTCAACATTGACGAAGAAGGGGAAACCCTTCGTGTGATCAGAGAGATTCTAGTAGATCATTTAAGAGCTAAGGAAAGGGTAGAATGGTGCACCCATCTTGAGGCTACCAGAGGAGGGAATTGGGTACGTAGATTACAACGACGCATCAGGGACTGGACTCAGGTGTGTCATGATGCAAGAGCGAGCAGTGATCACATATGGTTCTCAGCAGTTGAGAAAGCACGAGCAGTACTACACTACCCATGACCTGTAGTTAGATGTAGTGGTCTTCACCAGGAAGATGTGGCGGCACATTCTTATGGGTGAATGCTTTACAGTCTACTCTGACCACCAGAGTCTTAGGTACATCTTCTCATAGAAGGTCCTAAACCTGAGGTAATGACGATGGCTCGAGTTCCTCCAGGACTATGATTTTGAGATAGTCTATACTACTTGGAAGGGAATGTTTTAGTAGATGCTCTCAATATGAGATCAGGAATTCAGCTGTTAGGAGAGGCGACTGAGAAGCTGACCGTGTTGCAGATATCCTTTGTGGATAGAGATAGAGAAGCCTTTCTATAGTCTCTCATAGTCACTCCTCCAATTATTCAGTGAGTCAAGGAGGCACAACATGGGGACATTGACTATGAGACATTACGTGCACATATATCCTCAGGGCAGGCACCTGATGGGTTTTCGGAATGTGGGTAACATGTCATCCTCTTCAGAAAATGTATCATAATACCAGTTTCACTTCAGGAGAAAGTGTCGAGGGAGTTCCACACATCTCCTTTAGCGGTACATCCTGGAGTGATGAAGATGTGTCAGGACCTCTGATGACAGCATGGGAGGCCAGGAATGAAGAAAGAGGTGGAAGGGTTTCTCTCACAATGCCTCACTTTTCAGTAAGTGAAGGTAGAACAACAGGTACTAGCAGGCTTGGTTAAGACCTAGGGGTCCCAGAGTAGAAGTAGAATCAGATATCCATGGACTTCATGATGGGTCTTCCATATACATCTAAGAGAAATAGATCTATGGAGTTCGAGGATTGCGACCATGCCTTTCTATGAGCCTCACCTTGATTAGGACTACAAATATTTGGCCAAGAAGACAAGTTATCTCGGTAATTCGTCGAACCTTTAGAGGTCCCCAACAGGGTAGGCGAGGTGTCGTACCGCTTGGCCCTTCCACCTTAGTTGAACCAGGTGCATGAAGTCTTCCACATATCTCAGATGAGGAGATGCGTGCACGACCCGTCCCACATCATCGACCACGAAGAGCTCGATATCAATGAAGGGGTGAATTTTAGAGAGGTTTCAGAAGAGATTGAGGATCAACAGGAGTGGGTACTAATTGGACGGTCGATTCCTCTGTTTCGTGTTCATTGGTAGAACGGGAACCACCAAGAGAGCACATGGGAGGAGGAGGCTCAGATGCGTGCTCAGTACCCCCATTTGTTTCTTTAGATTGACGTGTATCTTACAGGGATGTAATGCCCTGAGGTGGGGGGGGGGGGTAATGTAAATACTTGAAAATTTCAATTAATTGTTTTCTTAAATTCATGCGAAACTTATGAGTCCACAGTTCTTGACGGCGCACGATTCTGAGGCCCGGAGTGCCCGGAATGATCCTTCGAAGTTTTGTTAAGCATAAATAAACGCGCCTATAAAGTTTTCCTAAAAAGTGGAATAAATAATAAACATTTACTCAGATCAAAAATCTGAGGCCACCGTTGTGCTCAGGATGGCGGGTTTACCCTAGGAGTGACTTCAGTTCAGCCTGTGCGGGCCTCCTGGGAGAAAACCCAAAAATGGAATAACCGTAAATAAAATAATTAAATAAAAATATTTTTATTTTTAAAATGATTATAACTCAAAAATGGTAACTCAGATTAAAAATCTGATACCACCACTGAACTCGTGATGGTATCCTTTCTTTAAGTAGATACTAACTTGCGTCATCAAGGGCCACCAAAGAAAGTTAGTTTTTGGTGGAAAATAAAATAATTAAGTGGCAATTATTTTATTGTAAAATTCATAACTTTTAAACAGTAACACGGATTGAAAATTCAATGGTATCATTGGGTTTGTTGGGGCGTGTTTCACCTAGGCAGAGCCTAACCTCGACCGTAGTTGGTTGAGGGAGGTTGTTAATAATTTTTCAAACTTTTTTTCAGGTACGTTCAGTAAACGTGCGAGCGGTGTTTCATAACATTTGAAATGGTGCTCAGAATTGAAATTTGATGACACCGATGAACTCGCAACGTTGGTATTCACTTAAGGGGTCCATTACCGCTGTTGCGTTTGGTAGGGAGTGGAAGTTAAATTTTGGGGATTATTAAATAAATTAAATAAAATAGTGTGTGACATAATTTTATTTAATTTTGGGGGTTATTATCTTCAAAGGGAAGTTGGAGGTGGGGCCCACCCCCCACATAACCTCCCATGGGAGGATATTATGTAGTGGGGCCCACACTAGTTCAAACTCTTCACATTTTTTAACTCCCTTAAACCCCCCTTAATCCACATTAACTTTTGAACTTCCCTCTTGATGTGCCAACTCTTCCTTTAATTAATTTGGACCTTCCTTCAATTTAATCAGCCAACCTATCTATTAAATTAATAGGATATACCTTAATGAATTAAAATATCTTTGAATTCATTAATCCATCCTTTTAATAGGTGTGGTATTTATATTTTTAGGTTGGTAGGACATTTTACTTTGGTGAAGCTTTGTAGAATTGGAAGAAAGCAGTCTTCCCATTGAGAACATGAAGAATGCTCCACGTCTCGAAGAACGTGAAACAACTCCTTCTACCTTCATCAACCGGTGCAAGAACGCGATGTGAAGTCCACGAGGAATGCCCGTTATCATTCTTCTTCCTCCATGGCAAGGGAAAAGGCACCATCTGTGAAGAACGTCACCAATAACTATGCTTCCTCGTCAGACATTTCCCTACATCAACGAAATTGTCGTCCGTCTTCCGTGATGTTCGACTTCCATGACACCGTCTTCTGCGGCTCATCGACAGGCAATGTCAAATATGAGGTAGGGGTTGTTTTGAGCTGTCATTAATTCTGAACTTCTTCATTCTAATTAAGGAATGTTAATTTCCATCTATTAACTTCATAATGAAGAGGGTTCGGGCAGCACAAACATGGCCCGAACCTCCCCCATTCTTGTTGGTTTATTTGGCGACGGTGGAAGAGACGGAAGGGCGTGGTTCAGTCACATCGCGCCAGAGGAATAAGGCCACGACCATATAGGTTGCGGCGGTTGGAAGAGGCAGCGACAACCGAAGGCCCCGGACAGGCCGGGCCGCGGCGGGGGAGGACCGGCGCCGTCACACAGGCCGCATGGAGGAAAATGGGGGCCACATCCACGGGCCGCTTGGACGGACCGAACCGGCTGACTGCCAGCCGACTGGGCTGGTGGACCACGACGCCGCTTGGCGCCGCACTGCGGAGAAGTCTGTGGCTCGCAATCGTGGGCTGCTCGTCGGCGAACCTGCCAACTTCATGTCGGTCGGGCTAAAGATCATAGTGCCACTTTTTGCCGTGTAGGAAGAACAGTGGCCCACTCGTAACAGATAGAACTGGCCGGCTTCATTCTGCAGGGCAGGGAGAGACGGCGCCGCCGGGCGAACCGGACCAGCCCACTCCCTAGGCCGGGTCCGCGGGTGGAACGCACCCCACCGGGCCGGGCTGACCCCCCAGCCAGGTCAGACCCACCGAACTAGGTCGGGTCGACCCCCAGTTGGGTGGGACCCACCGAACCAGGTCGGGCCAACCCGCGAGCCCATTGGGCTTGACCGGTCGTGCCAGTTCCGCTTAAACATGAACAACTTCTAGACCGCACGGCTGATCGACGCGCCGTCTACGACACTAGGACCCTTACAACGAGGTGATCCTTTTGAGATACTCTAAGTGAGTTTTGGAAAACTTTGGAAAATGTCAGGTTTTGAATCAAGCGTAAATCCAACTGGGCCCCTGGAACGGAAAATCCAATAACTCTCAAACCGGGCGTTCGATTGACGCGCCGTCTATCGCATTGGGTTTTTTTATGAGACGGAACATCAGGATAAATCAACTCAGGAATTCATGATAATTGATGTATCGAACCCCTTTTCTCGAGGAGCGGTCCATCTCGGGATCGAGTGTGCTGTGTATGGGAACCCTAGAGCTGGTTTCCACTGCGATGATAACTACCTTACTAGAATCCTCCATGGGATCGACGACGATGACAACTGTACCGAAATCTGGTGTGGGATCAACAGTTCTGACAGAGTAGCTGGTTCTATATCTTTTATGGGTCTGACAACATAGATGAATCAGTGACTACATCTGATCATCTATATTACTCTAGAATAGATGGCATGTATCCTGTGTGGGTCTGACAGCATAGACGATATAGCTGGACTATATCCTGTGTGGGTCTGATAGCTTAGAAGAGATAACTGGATTGTATCCTGTGTGGGTCCGACAGCTTAGATGAGATAGCATGACTATATTATGTGTGGGTCCGAAAGCTTAGATGAGATAGTTGGCATGTATCCGGTGTCGGTCCGATAGCTTAGACGAGATACCTGGATTGTATCCTGTGTAGGTTCAACAACTTAGACGAGATGGATGGAATGTATCTTGTGTGGGTCTGACACCTTAGTCGGACTGTATCCTGTGTGGGCCTGACAACGTAGATGATCCAGTGGGTAAATCTGATCATCTAAATCTCTCTAAAATTGTGGAATACCTGTGTGAGCGGAGTCATGTCATTCAACCATTATCATTGTGGTGATTGACATTACATCTTTTGTGGACTGGGTTGCGATTGGGCTCAAGAGTTGGAGATGGGGTATGATTGGTAACATAGATATATGTATGGGCATATACATAAGTAGGGTTAGGTGATACTTCGTGATTGCATCCTTATTCTTTTGTTTATCCTTAGTGGATATTGTCAAACCATGCGGGTCTCGATCTCCCTACTGAGTATCGTTATACTCACCCCTGCACGAGCTATGCCTGCACCTCATTGTGTTAGATGCAGACGATGAATAACCGTGATGGAGGCCGAGTGCGCCACGAATGGATGGTACCCGGAGGTGGACCTTGCGATGAGTCGGCACACATATGATACTGACAGACGTGAGTGCTAAGGTGGCCATATGTGCCTACCCGTCAGGTAGGAACCCAGGAGGATGATCCAGGCGATGCTCTTTACTTCCAGCTATTTGTCCCTTTTTACTTGTACTTGTTGTTCAGTTGGGTTTGTATACTGGCCCATTTACCTTCTAGCACACTCTTTGTACTCAGTTATACTAGTGATTTACTTATTGTTGCATAATTTGTTGTGTTTTTTTACTTTTATAAAGTCAATGCCTTCCCAGCTTAGGGATTTACGCCTTTGGTTCTAGTCGCTAGCCCCTGGCCTATGGAAGGCGGGCTTGGGGAAGTCACAACACGTTCCCCAAGGATGAGTCATGACAGTTTGAATGATTTAAAATGAAATTTATTCAACCAATTAAATTACATAATGTATTTAATGACTTACAATCCTTATCCCGTTAGTTCTACCCTTAATTAACTGATTTTACATTTACCGTGGTAAAAAAATTTACCATGGTTACTATTCAAATAAAGCAAATATCATGTCATCTTAATTACATAATATGGATTATGAAAATTAATATTACATATTCCATTTTATCAAATTCAATTTAAAAAATTGGGTGAATTTAATTTAAAATATTACTTGAAAAACACACTAAAAACAATTTTCAATAAAAATGAATTTTTATGAATGTAAATACTTTTAAGAAAAATTCATGTATTTTTTAGTACAACACAATTTATTGAAATATGTTTTATGTTAATGGTCTAATAAAAAATTTAAACTAACAAAAAATAGAATTTCAAATTTTAGTTACTTTAATACAAAAGACCATTTTTAATAAAAAAAATATTTTTCAGTACTCATTAGAAAATAAAACCAAAAAAAAATTCAAATAAAGTCGTCATAAGTTAATTTTTACATGCTGATTTATAAAATGATATCCTATATAAAAAATAATCATTATAAATTTCATATAAATTAGTTATAATATTATCAATTAAAAAGAAAAAATCTCCATTTTTGGTAGAAAAGATATTTTTGAACCATAAAATTATATTACTATAAAATTAAGTGCCTATTCCCGATTCATTAATCAATATATTTTTATTGAGTATGAAATTTATATATATATTTCAATTTTGAAAATCATATTCATCCCCTATAATTTAATATCATTTATATAAATATATATAAAAATTAATAACAATATTTCATTATTTTTTAATGCTTGGTGGTGCATTTTGTATACACTATCAAACATCATGATCGTTCATAATATTAATATATTAGATTATTGCTCTTAAATAAATTATGGTCTCATAATATGAACATGAACTTGGTAATCATGGTTTTGAAAATTTAAAATACATTTATCAAAAACCCACATCATAAAAATTCAGAATAAAAAATTATATAAAATGAGAAAAGGTTAAATAAAATGTTAATCGAGAATAAAACATTCTATGTTTCCAAAAAGGATAATATTATTGGGAAGTGAAAATATGGACATGGAGAAAAAAAATTCCAAACAATTATGGAGAGTGGTAGAGAATATTGATCATAAAAATGTGAATTATTATGAGAAAGTAAATTACAAGAAAACTATAAACTAGTGAGTTATGAAAAATACCATCGGTTCCTCAAATATGAAATTAATAGGATAGTTTTATTATTCAAAAAACTTTTCCTTAATTTGAGAAATTACCCTACCATAAAAATAGTGAATATAACGAAACATACTTACTTGAAAATTATACTTTCCTTAAATAATAAATTTCAACTAAAATTTAATTATTTTCTCCGTATGATGAGTTTTAAAGATGGATTTTTCATTCTTGACATACTAACATCATATTCTATTAGATAACATATTCCAAAAATGTATAATAGTATATAATAATGATCTTTAGTTATTATCCAATACTTAATTACATGGAAGAAGGAAATATAATATCCAAAATTTATAAAACCTCGTAAGATGAAATAATAACATAATTTAAAAAATGAAAAGATTACAAAAATGATTCGACATTGTTTATTTCTTTTATAAATAACCTTATATAACAAACAACCTCAATAACCTCAAAATTAATGAATATTTTAACATCAATGATTTTCTCATACATTTCATCATACATCCGAAAAATACAATATCATTAGTTTGAAATAACACTTAACATTATACGTAAGGGTAATATTTACCTAAACCCAATAAAATGTCTCCCAAAATATCATCAATCAACATAAATTCCCTTCACCTAAGACCTAAAAAGTGGTGTGTAATACTATTATCTTATAATAAAACAAAAAATTATAAACACATGATTGTATCCAAAGAAAATTAATATAACCAAACATCAAAACATCCCAATATCCAAGTTGTCTAAACCCTACTCTAGTACCAACCATAATTATACATACCTACACTCTTGAATCTAGTGATAAAACATCATCTTTTTTATTTATGTCTTTGATAATAAAAAATATGTAACATTTAAAACCCTAGAAAAATGAAAACATCAAATTGAAATATCCAGTCAATTAGATATCCTTGGAATACTCATGTTTATTGTTTTATAGAATAAGGAAACACAATTACATAATAATATGGGTATATAAAAACATGTTCATAATATATATCACTCATACTAAGTTCTTCAGATTTAGAAACCTTATTATGAATAACATACATAAAACCATTATTCTCAACTTTTAGAGAAAGAAACATTTGAATGGTGAGCTCAAATGACCAGTAAGGTTATACATAATCACTCAAAATTAAATTTCAAGATTACGGGTATGATTAAATAATCATTGTATATGGTTATATCATAGGATTATTCATACCCATAAAATCCATGATCGTAAAAAATGAGACATGGTATAATGTTTTTACTAAGCTAAGAGCCATCTGATTCTATATTCATGACCTATTATATTTCAATCATTATCAAAGGACATATTTATAACTCATAGAAATCATAATGAATACTTGTTGGTATCATGAAATGTTATCATCATAGAACCCTTAAAAGAACACTTAGATATGGGATTACTTATCAAGGTCAATAACCATAATATCGTTTGAGTAACATGTTAACCAATAAAATGTATTATATCATATGAGTTACTTATATTTATTATAATATTTCATCATTAATTAATTTATTGGAGATAAATATCAATCACAACCATCTTTAATATTTATTAGGATATCCCATTTATATATATTGTATCAAGATATTCCATTAATATAATAAATGTAATTCTCACCCATCAGTATCTCTAACTCTAGAGTAGCAAGTCATGCATAACACATTTTAATATATATCACATTTCAACCTAAAAATAACCATTGTTCTTTCATAGCTTTATTTACCTTTTAAAAGAAATGGGTTCCAAGACAATAAATTGAAAAAATCATAATACATCTATAGAAATATTAAGGGTGATATAATTATAATATATCCCATTATGAGAAAAAGAAAAATTATGGGTTGAAGTCATTGATTAATATAAATACCATAAAAGGATATATAAAATTATTTTTGAAGAAATCACCATTTTCACTATTAAAATATTTTTTTTAAAATAACAATTCACAAAATATAGTTCATAAGAAATTTCTAGTAGAAAAATATAAAGGAATCATCAAATAAAATGACTATCATGAAGATATGAAATTATTTTCATGATTTAAAAGTTAAAAATAAACATTCGTCCTAATGATTTCTCAAGATTGTCAAAAATTACCCATGATGAAAATATTTAGAAATTACCTTTAAAACATTTTAAAGGAAGGTAATAAATACTATAATATAAAATTAATATATCATTTCTGTTTAGAAAATAAAATTCAATAATTTTCTTTGAAAACTGGAATTGGAAGGGAAACAATCACTATCTATGAGAATATACAATATTGGGATAATTTAAAAACATCTTTCATCATGTATCATAAATTAATAATGGAGGACATTGAAACTAAAAATGTAAACCATGCTAATAAATAGAGTATAATTAAATATATGTGGTTCAAGAAAATTATGGAATATGATCCATCTAAATGTAATAATGTACATAGACAAACTCAAAATAAGAAGACATTATAACATTAAATTCCTTAATGTTCTGGAAAGTTTTTAATCATAATCCCATGATATAAATGGAGGTAAATAAATCAATAAAACAGATTAATATAAACAAATACATGATAGAACAAGAAATGTAATGGTATATACATATTATAATGGATTATAGGGGCATAAGATTAACATATTTCCAAAAAAATAAAAAATTGGGATGAATAAACATCACAAATATCATATCATTGAATTGATAAATAAAAATGTATATATTATCAATAAAAAATGAAAAAAAACTAGTGGAATTAAAAAATAAAATAAAAACATTAAATTCAGAAATAATATTATCTTTTTATAATATATATGGACATTATATATTCCAATCAAAGGAAAATGAGTTAATAAACCCCATGCCAATTTGGTAATTTTCAAATAAAAAACTCTTCGACGAATTTTTTAGAGTTTGTTCCTTTGAACCAAATTCTATGTACATTATGATAACTTGTATTTAGTTTTCAAAATATTTATAAACACCTTATCAAATCAGGATTTTTCTTATGTGTAACATAGTATAAGACAATGTCATAAAAGTAATTATCAAACAGAAAGGTCATAAAAATTTCCTTCTATGATGATAAATAAAATCTTCTATAAAATATTATTAAATATATTTTCTATAGATGAATGAAATAATTTTAGGAAAACAAATGATATAGGCTATCAAAGGTGTATACTCATAGGAATTTGAGTTACCATCTCATGGTGTACAACCTTGGTAATATCCATCATAATTTATTATGAGAATGAGACCCACTACTTCGTAATCTACATTTACATATTCAATTATATGTTCCTTTATACAAATGTTTCTATTGATCCATAGGCCTTAATATAATTATCAATGAGTGATATAATATTAATAAATGGATGTACTGATGAAAATTGTGATGAAATGTGTTTGCATGAGGTAGGCCATGTTTGGTGCCTTATGTGTAATATTTCATTAATTAATAACTTGATAAAGTAGTTTTCTCTTTAATTATTTAATTAAAGTTGATATATATATACCATTTATGGAAATGATGTAGTCTAAATAATTAACAATCCATGGTGTTCTAAAGGAAATATCATTTTTTGTAATGTCAAAGAATGATTCATTGAGTAGATTTGTGGATGACACTAGTATGAAACATTCTTCATTATAGAAATCATGAAAAATGGTTTATATTAGACATCAAGAATTAAAATATGGACTTATAAAATGGTGGAATTAATATCTTTTTCAATGTGTGCCTTAGAATGTTTCTAGATTCTATCATTGATCTTTTGGATGCTTTGCCTACTGTCACAAAGAAAAAGTCCTACAACATTACACACTACTTGTAACAAGAATCTCAATTAAAATTTATATTATTATTATTTATTCTAATAAATTTGAATAAATTTTATTCCTAGACTTGGTTTAATAATTATTCATG
This sequence comes from Viscum album, assembly GCA_963277665.1. Classification (NCBI taxonomy): domain Eukaryota; kingdom Viridiplantae; phylum Streptophyta; class Magnoliopsida; order Santalales; family Viscaceae; genus Viscum; species Viscum album. Next base: position 486,828,591 of record OY728153.1, on the reverse strand, counting down.
TTTTCGTGATCACATATATTTCATCACCAGTTATTACATGAAATATTATGGTATAATAATATTTAAAAAATATTTATTTTCTATACAGTGAAAATATAAATTATTTATTTAGTGGTGAATGATTCAATGATATATATTTATAATTAAAATTTTCAATTTTTAAGGCATGATAATAATTATGATGGGATGACTGACTTAGATTAACAGTTTGGTGAAAAGTATGATATATTTAATATTTTTTGATAAAATAATGTTTAATATTAATTTTTGAGTTTAGTGCATGTAATAAAATAATTTTAATAACATTATTTTAGATATGGTGTTATGAAAGGATTATATAATTAAAAACTAGATCTTACTGAATTATTTATTCTAACGCTAGCAGAATATAAATGCAATTATTCCATTTTATTAAGAAAGACAATTAATTTTTGTGTTTTAAAATATTACATCCTGAGAAAATCCTATCAACCCCTAGAGACCTTCCACTCCCAAAAATCTCACATGAATGGAGGGAGATATTTCACCACCTTCCACTCTTGATAATAAAGAGATCAAAGACAGTCCTTTGGAATTATTTCTTATGGTGATCAAAGGTGAACAATACAACTGATATGATCCATTTTTCTAGAGCATGGAGTTTCCTACGGAAATGTTATGCTATTTTTGGAACACATTTAGATAACCAATAGAGGGAACAAATTCCTGATTCCTACAACACAATAATAGTACAAAAAAGATCCATGTTCAGGTAATTCAATGAAGAAATAATTTATCAAATGGTAATTATTTAATTTCTTATATTAATCATATATAATTTGTGATGATCATGTGATTGGGTTCCATAATTTATCCATTATATATATTCTGTGATTCATTTTTTTATCATGATATTCATTGTTCTATAAATCTGGGAAAGATTGTAAGTCTTGAAAAAATGGAAATTCAGGCATGGCCAATCTAATGCTTCCACTATGCCGTGGAAGTAAATATTATATTATGATAGTCACAAAATTAGTAATAATTATTAAAATATTGTTGATTAATTTGTTCATTTATTAATGGATTATAATACTAGTTTAATATTAATTGCAATATATGTTTTATTCCTTTTCATGTCTCACAAATAAATTCATATTGATTAATTTTATGAATAAAATAAAATCGAATATCTCGTCATTAGGTGACCTAGAGTCTATCTAGATAACAAAATAGTTAAATCTTTGTAACCCACACATACATACTATGTAATTTTGTTTAATGAACTTGGAATTAATTCAAAATTAATTCAAGTCATGATCATTTATTACACAGGATGAATTTATTTAAACATCACATGTTGAATAGTCTATCTAGGCGCATGATCTTCTAGAGAACGCACCATGTAACTTTAGAACATGTTGTGTGGATAAATAGTCATAAAATTTACATGAATTATTTTACAGGGGAAACACGACAGGTGTCCATGTAACTCAGAGACCACACTCTGTATATCCCATGTACACATTGAGTACTCCAAAATGATCAGTGGCATGATTAAACATTGAGTCACCTGGCATGTTCCATAGATATATTATGACAATAAAAAATATATTTTGTGTAACTCCAATATACATTTCATGTATTTTCTCCAAATTATGAAAAATTTAAAATTAATCTAATATACAATTAAAAGAATATCAACATTTTTCCATGTGAACATTAAGTTTATATTATAATACATGTGATGGATTTTGTATACATAATTTTATATTTCGTCTCTTCACAATTTTAGGATCTACATATCATGTATAACTATCATTATATTAATCACTTTGCGTAAATTGATGCATTACATAATACATAAATACTATGTGTTCTATTTGGTTATTATTATTATTGTAAAACCAGGAAATTATGTGAAAATTCATATATTCTACATTTATTAATAGTAAATAGTATATGAGTATAATACACATTGGGTAGTGTAAACAAAAACTCAAAATCATTCCTACATGGTATATTTTGTACTCAATTATTTTTTAGTTTTTATTAGTATTATTAGGGATTATAAAATTGACTAAATTTAGATGAGAATTATGATAATGGAATTTATTTGTTAAAGAATACAGTTAATTGTCTAGATAATCAATTCTCTTAAATATGAATGATTATAATAGAATGAAAATTTTATTAAATGTTTCATAAATTATATCCATATTAATGATCATGAGGTAACACTAGACCTTTGTGTGTGATTGGATTCATTTAAGTTATTATTTAATTAAATTGTTGTCATTTTTGACATCTCACATCTCATTATTTAATGGTATTTGTGCATATTGTTTATCTTTTGTAAAACACTTCAGTAATCCATTGGATCCCTCATATATGTGTGAGTAAAATCATATTTAATGGATGAATATCCAAATATATATGGGTCAGTTCTAATTTGGAGTCGAGGAGAAACCAATCTAAGAGAGATACATATGTGGACAAGTGGAAATATTCAACTCAATGCATTAATGGTTCAAGGTGTTTCCCCCCTTGGTCATGACGACTGTGGGAATAGGGGAGTTAAATGTTATTGGGAGATATATTATACTTCCTTTTAAAAATCATTGAACAAAACCATGAGCCAGAATTTTCTATGTCAATTTTTTAATTGATTCATAGAATATCGAATGAAATAAATACTTGCTCAATGGAGACCCTTCTCTTTATTAAATATTAAAAAATGATTTATTTTATAATATTACCCCTAATACAACTCCAAATACAAATAGTTCTAGTGTGATTGAGAAATTAATTACATTACATATAATATTAAAACATGAAAAGAAAAATATCTTTTTAAAACATACTTCACATGACTATAACATTCCTCAACCATAGAAATTAATTTGATAACATGAGGTGATACATAAAAAATGGGTGATCTATAAAGAAAATTAAGGGAATAAAGAAGGAATAACAAGAGAAAGAAAATAAATGTTAGGAAATAGGAATACCAATTTAGCATAAATGGAAAATGAATAATAAGGCATGCTATAACATGATAATCATTACATGGTAAATGTGGTTATAACTAAAAACAGAGCATCATAAAAATAAGTCAGGGATAAATCCGTGAAGATAACATGTTGGAAAAACGTGCCATTAAAAAATATGGTAAACCCCTATCCCAAAATGATGTTTCATGATACTAATAAATACCCAATTCATTATAGTGATACCTAGGAATACCCTTCGTAATCATTTCATTCACCAGCTTAAGTGTTCCACATATATCATTCAATATGGATTCATTCAGAATCATAATTTAATACATGAATAAGGAGTGTGGAATAAATACATGTAAGTCCCCAATCAATATTTATATGTGCATAAAGGTGAATACCCTTGATTGATATATGGGTATGGTGTTCACTACAAAATTATTCTTCCATGTAAAATCACGGTGCAATTTTGGCAGCATAACGACGTTGTATAGAAATTCATAAAATTGGTTGGTGGGAGATAAAGGGGAATCTCACCATTCAGAAATGAAATTGAAAATAGTATATGCATTTAAATACATTCCACAAGATAAATAATTGTAAATATAAGCTTTATCATAATAAATAATCTCAAATATATAATAGAAAGGAAATAATGTATACAAACATTCATCATGGTAACAGTTGTACATAATGATTATTAGGAGTGTTAAATGATAGTGGAATAGTATCTCATAATTTATAAATAAAATGACATGTTAGGTGGATATATAAGAACATATTAAAACACATGAAAATTAAAATTAAAATACAAAACATAAATGCACTACTTGCTAAAAAAGAGGTGTGGAAGATGAGGTCCCCTCATAGAATTTCTTCATAATAACTAGTTTGATAAAGTGTAAAATGATAGAGGATAAATAATATATAATTAAAATGAAAGCAATTAAACATTAACAGAATAATATTAAATGAATTACAACATAACCAACTTAAATTATAAATACAAATTTCAAGGATGATTCTTGAATTGAAAGAAAAAGAGGATGGTGAGGATCTCTTACATGGATATATGACCCCAATGTCTTGGGAGAGGCCATTTGAGAGCTTGGGGCCACCTTGGGTGGCCTCTAGAGTATATAGGGTAGAGATTAGACATAATGTGGAATAGTTTCAAGGATGAGATCAAGTAAATGTCATGCTATCTAAAACATGGAACTAGACATGACTTTTTTGTTCAAGAGTTTTTATTTTATGAAAAAATGGAAATAAAGTAGATTTGTCTATTTTGTAATCATTGAGATGAAATAGTTACGTCCTAATTCTCTAAAACAATAAACCTGAAAAGATCATCAATGTTAATTATTCATTTAATTCAATATTATGTAATGTTTTAAGGCCAAGTCCTTTTATTTGGAATCCAAGGTCGTTTTAGATAACTTTAGAGGATATGGTATTCTTTAAGCACAAGTGACATTACCATAATGGTTAGGATTTGAGAAAGAGTCATTATTTTTTTAAATAGATAATGTAAATGAGTTTAAGATAATATGAATAGTTATATCTCAGTATTTTCCCTCCTCATAAGTTATTATATGATGATGTTAATGATATACCCACACTGACCTTTTTCGTTTTAGTAAATGGCTGGATCTAGTAGGCACCAAAGTAATAGTCGATGTGAAGAAAACTGTGACGGTGTTCTAAATGAGAAACTGAATGATATGGGAGATGTAATGAGAAATCTTGTGGTTATTCTCAACAAAATATCTAGAGTCATGATTGACCACCTGAACCGTAGTGATTTTTATAAGGCATTATATATGCGAGAAACAAATCCCTACAGAAGTTCAGGTAATAATCATAATGGTAAGTGTGTTCCAAAACCTATGTGTCAAATATGGGGAATGAAACACCTAGGAAAATGTTTCAAAGGGACATAAAGATGCTATAGATGTGGAAATGATGGTCATAAATCAAGAACCTTCCATGGAAAAAGGAAGCATTTAGTTAAATCTAGGAAAGGGAAAGAAGTTCTTTTTAAAGGGTCAATTGAATGTTTTTAATGTGGTGTGCATGGTCATTTTGCAAACACATGTCCTACGAAGATGTTTTGGGAATGGGATCCCCAAGATCGTAAAAATATTAATTTACCAATACCTAATGCCATTCTGATTGAGGATGAAGATACTGATAATGACCAATGAAAGGTATGGATTATTTATTAACATATGTTTTCCTACTATTAAATCTTAGGATATGATTCATGATTTTGTTTGTAGGAAAGAATTATTTCAGAATAAGTTGGAAAGGAATGGTTAATGGATCATGAATAATGTTGAATGAGTAAGAATTCAGCATATAAGGGATTCAAGAGTTATGGTAGATTTTAGGATGGTGAAATTCTTAAAATAATTAAGGCTCTTTTGATGATGAGATTACATAAGAAGACTTTTTATTGTATGTGTAACCCTGATGTTTAATATATGAAATTTTTATTCAAGGAATAATTATATTTTCATTTTTGGATATATTTATAAAGAACCATTTTGGTTTTTATGATCCTGGAATTTGAGTTAATTACTGGTTAATACATTTTGGGATGCAAAACGAATGTTATTAGATAACCTTTGTGGTTAAAATATGTTAAAGTTATTTTTTATGAATTTTTATCTTTTTTTTGAATATTATAAAATTATGAAGTTTTTAAAAAGTGACAACACGCAAACTGTGTGGAAACCCATCATGTCGGACGAAGCAGTAGGAATCGAACCCACAACCAATGTGCAACCTGTATTTATCACCTACCAATAGACTATGTGATGTCTCGGGTTAGTATGACTAATTATTTTTTGTTAGATGATCTTATGAATCACAAATAAGTTGGTTTTAGGTAAATGATTAACCTATCATGGAGGATATGTGATTAGGTTAATAACATTTCAGAATGAGACTCTAGGAGTAACTAATGTTATTTGGAGATAAATGTTAAGATTTACCTTAGAAGACTATGTGATTAAATCCTTCAGAGATTTAGGTTTCAATCTTAGTTTGGATTAATTTTATGAATTTTATGGATAGATTTTTATTTAATGGTCTTTCTTGAACCATGGGTTCTTTTTGTTGAATTTTGGAGATTACGAGTAGTTTTTATTTTTGTAAAATATTATCCTTTTGGGGATTATCGAATCCTTTATTGTAAAATTTTGTTTTGGTTAAGGTCTAAAGACATGGGAAATATATACTTCAACTCTTTTGGATTAGGTGATTCTCAAGGAGTTGATTATAGCACTCTTAATGTGAACAAGTCATCCTAAATACTCATATTTTGGATAAAATATGAGTTTGTGTAATAAATCTAGTAAGTGGTGAGAGTCTACATGACAAGTAAGTATGTTTCCTTAAGATTTAGTTAATATCATAAATAAATTTCTCAATGAAATTTAACTTAATACAAAAACTTTTTCAGTTATATTTTCCTACTGGGGAATCAAATACCGTTTAACCCATCACAAGTTTGTGATATTCTGGTGGTTAAATTTCTCCTGAACATGTTTTCTATCACTCTCTATTAGAACATGAACCTTTGGTTTCTTTTCAATATCCATGTTTTCATGGAATCCTAATATCTGTTGTCTTGGGTGACCTTTTTACTTTTCTTTATTTATTTTAAAGTGATAGTTTAATTTACGCATTTTCTGATGTGGGGCTTTCAATGACGTTCCCAAACCCAATTTTGAAATTGTGAGGATGCAATTTCCAAAAGGGGGGAAGGATGTAACATCTCGGGTAAATAAAGAATATGAAATTTTCATATTTATTAATATTAGTGAATAAAATGTTAATAATACTTTAATGGGAATTCTATGTTCGATGGCGTACCCAGTATGCAACAGAAAGTTTCTTTGAAATCATATATTGCACACTAATAATATAATAATATTTTTTAAATGGTAGTTAACACCTAGCCATTGTAATGGCGTATATGAACAGAAATAACTATAAAATGATTATATATGTTTGTTAAATATTTTTTCATTTATCCAATAAAAGTTAGAGGCTTAAAATAAGAAAAGAATTCTATTTTAATCATAAATATTCTAATGTTCTTTAAAAGGTCAATTAACCACCTTTGGATGGAAAACCCTTTTTAAAACAATTTTTTATCAATTTTATATGTTATATTTGAAAAAAATAAAACATTTATTTAGAATTAAGTCATCAAAATTTACTTTGTGTAATTTTATTTATTTTTCCGATAAAGATAATTTTTTAATGAATAGTGAAAATGCTGTATTTTAATTCAAAACCTCTTTTTAATATAATTTATTTATATTGTCAGATTATCTTTTTAATTGGGTTCAAAGTGTAGTTGAAATATATTTTTACCCTTTAATCAAATTGTGGTCATTGGAATTGATTTCACATTGAAATTGGACATAAACAAGTGTCAATCTTTTGATAGATATTGTTTCATAAAAACACACTATATATTTTGACAGCGGGAATTAATTATAATATTAATTAATGCAACTTCTATGTTTTGAATTTGGTAAAATGGAAATCATTTTTGAATTTTTAATATAAAATTTACTTTGGATAATGTTTTTCTATTTTTCTGACAAATGTTCATTTTTAATGAATAGTGAAAAATACCGCATTTTACTTCAAAACTGCTTTTCATTTTATTTAATTATTTTTGATGGACCTTTTAATTGGTTTTAAAGTGTAATTGAATTATTATTTATCCCTTAATACAATTTCATACTTTTTAAGTAATTTCACTATTAAATTGGATGTAAAAACAAGTCGGTCTTTTGATAAAGTATTAATTTTTAAAAACCAATCTTTGGTTGTTACAACAAGAATTATTTTTAAATTAATTACTACAATATCTGTGTTTGGAATTTGGTAAAATGTATTTCATATTTGGAATCATAAGGTCCAAATTATGTAATTTAGACTCTTTTGGTTTTTGAAATTATGAATATTAACGATGATAATTATCTTTAATTATCGTGATTAATTAATAATCAGGTAGTTAAGGGTAATAAAATAATATCATAATAATAAAAAATGACCACAAAATGTGTCCAAATATTCTTTTTTGATTCATGGACGTCCATGGGAAGCTTTTTACCGAATTTTAGGGCCCATGGAGTCACATGGGTATAATAGTTACATTTATGACATTATTTTTTTTAAAAAAGAGAAATATAACAAAGGTTTGTATATCCTAAATAAAGTAATTTTAATTTTGTTTAAATAAATTATCTCTTAAACTATAAATATTAATTGTAAATATAAAAAGATTTCCTACATCATGGTATTTTTTTAATAATTTTTAGACATTAAATAAATAAATTTATATATGATAGCCTGATGATGCATTGATTACCTCATTAATGAACGATTTAAATAAAATGAAATGATAAGGTAAATTATAAGACCCACACTTGTGGAAAACCTATTGGATTGGTGGATTTAAATCCCTTATCACCTTATCCTTTAAATATATCATTTTTTAACCTTTGAAATCCAAAAACCATTTTATAATAAAGTATCATTTCAAGACATTCCAAAAGTGACCATTCTCCTTCTAATAAAAGGCCCCCCACGTCTACCTCCTTACACACACCTTTCGAGCCCTTGGATCTTCCAAAATCTCTTCATATTATTGGTCCACATCCCTATATTACTCCTAGAAGCCTAACATTGGGATGATGTCTTTCCAAGGATGTGTTTGGTTCAAATCAAAAAGAGTTACCCGATTTAGTGGTAATGTCTTCTCTCGAGTTTCTTTCTTTTATTTTACTTTTTACCCCACAAAAAACTTCTTATAATTTTATCCCATAATAAAAAAAGTATCCTCAATATACTAGTATGTTGTTATGATAAGTATGATACCTACACATACACACACCTCTTTCTAATGGTTAAAGAACATACTGTTTCTGTGGGTGGCGAATTACTGCCTCATGAAACGATGAATGTTCAATGTTCTTTTAACACCTTTCATGGTGGACATTATGATGTAACTGTATCTATATATGATATATATGGTATTTATTTTTTCTATATTCTTATTAATTTTATTTTTAAATCACATCGTTATGCTTTTCATGTTGTGGAACTACGATAATTTCATCGGAGAAAGTGTGGACTACCGCCCCCTCAAGTGATGTGAATCGTTCATGCCAAAATGGAATTTATAAATAATTTAATTAATGAACTAATGACACCTATATAACATATATGTTTTGATGTAATTATAATATATCTCTGTCTCATTTATTTTTAATTCCTTTCATATGACAATGAAATGAAAGTAGCATTCATGCGTACGTACAGCCTACCGTCTCCATGAACGGTGCATTTCATTTTTTATCTCCAAATGTTTTGTAAAAGTATAAAATGAATATATACACGATTTATATTATACTTAAATCATTAATACCATTCTGGAGATGATGTACTTATAACTACATGGGTGATTCTTTTCAAACAAGTCCAATTTTGACTCATGTACCGAACATCGACAAAATGTATGATATAAACTAACATAATTAAATAATTATTATAACAAGATAATAGGTTATATCGATTGAATAATAAACATTAAAAGAAATCCTTAAGCAATTATAAATTGACCTACGTTTTTTATTCATCAATATAAAGAAACAAACAAGACAAGTCAGACTTGAGGTAATGGGATTTCTTATCTCACTTTTAATTCTGTGAGGTTTCCATTGTTCACTAATTATTTATTTCATGAGGTTTATTGTGTACTTACATATGATATATATTATCATCATTATATTTATATTCATGGTATTATGTTATTCATTTGGTTCTTATTATATTTTGGTCATACAACTCGATTTATTACAATGAGGTAATGGGTTTGTATCTCACTATTTATTCCCATGAGACTCATGCTATATTTGTCATTATCTCATTTGAGTGGTGTATGTATAGCGCATTATTATACTCTTTTTGTAACATACTTTTGTTTATGGGTTTTTACATAAAATTTGTGCAGTCCTTTCAGGGGGTCTACGTTTCAAAAGTAACCCAAATTGTTAAGGGGACCTTTCACCCTCCACTTTTTAAAAGACCTCTTTTTGTTAGGTATTTTAATTTACATCTTCTTAATGTTGGGATATGTTATTATATATCCTTATTTCTTTAAATTTTATGTTCATGTGATGAGATACCCTTTTTATCTCTCACCAACTCATTTTCTGAATTTTTAAGTGACGTCTTTAGGCTGTTAAATTTTTGTAAGGGAACTTCTTAACCCAATTTCAATTATCGGGGTTTAACCTCTACTTCATGATTATGTCGTAATATGAATATGTGTGGATTACCTCTGATTTTTTTAAACTTAATATCCACTTATAGTTGGTGTATTTATATTTTTCCCACATAATTATGTAATTGGTTTATCCTTAATCTAAGGATACCGTCTTTGTACATGACTTCGACTCAATCTCATTTCATTGAGGCATCATTTGATTTCTACACAACATTATTTTATATGGTGTATAAAACCATAATGAAATTTAATTTCACTCAAAAGTAATCTTTTTACACAATGCGTTTTACTAAAAGAAAAAAAGGAATGTTTTTGCCTTACGTAAGCGGCGAAAATGAATTTTCCGCAGCTGTGACCATTATTTGAGCTTCAGCTTCCTCTACGAGCCATAACTTTTTAAAATAAATAATAAATACCATGTTTTACTCTGGTATTAAAAATGGTTCTGATATTTTTTTGATTATATCAATGTGTTTTATTGATATATTGTGACTGAAATGTGGAAATTTTATGTTTCATTTATGCATGTTTTATGTGATATGACTATGTTATGGTTCTTGGCCATTTTTTATGAAGTCGGTTGGTTCTGTGATAAACTAAGGGAGGGTGAGCCCGAGATCACTCTCCAATGCATTGGGTAACATGAAGGAGTTAAATGCTAAGGTTTCTCCGACTAGATTTAGGAAATATACTGTGATGGGTATTCCAAATGTAACCATGATGGTTACTCCCGACGTATTAATGTTATTAATGCCTCAAGTTAACTTTATGTCTTATGATTTCTATGAGTTATTCATAAATATTATGATTTCATGAGGTATGTTAATGTTCTTATGTTTTATGAGTAATGTATGATTTCATAATTCTTATGTATAAATGGACTAATTTGTTTTTCCATATATTTATATCCATTACTGAGCTCTTTATGCTCATCCTAGGTTTTTCAAATGTTTTTCACATGGCATAAAGTTGAATAGGGACAAGGATGGGATCAAGGAAATTTCATGATGTCTAAAACATGGAACTAGACATGAATCTTTTGTTCATGAGTTTTTATTTTATGAAAAAATTGAAACTGAGTAGATTTGTCTACTTTGAAATCATTGATATGTAATAGTTACGTCCTAATTCTAAAAAACTCTAAACCTGAAAAGATCCTCAATGTGAATTATTAATTTGATTTATGATTATGTTATGTTTTAAGGATGGGTCCTTTTAGTTGGTATCATAGGTCGATGTATATAACATTAGAGGTTCGGGTATTCTTTAAGCACAAGTGACATTACCAAAATGTTTAGGATTTCATAAAGATTCATAGTTTTTTATATAGATAATGTAAATGAGTTTAAGATAATATGAATAATTATATCTTAGTATTTACCCTCCTCATAAGATATTATATTATGATGTTACTAATATAATAAAACTTACCTTTTTGGTTTTAGTAAATGGTTGGATCTAGCAGGTACCAATGTAATTGTGGATGTGTAGAAAATTGTGACGGTTTTCTGAACGAGCAACTGAATGATATGGGAGCTACAATGATAAATCTTATGGTTATTCTCAACCAACTATCTGGAGTCATGATTGACCACCTAAACCTTAGTGATTTTTATAAGGCATCATATATGTGAGAAAGAAATCCCTACAGATGTTCAAGTAATAATAATAAAGGTTAGTGTGTTCAAATACATATGTGTCATAGATGTGGAAATAAATGGCTAGGAAAATGTTTCAAAGGGACCAAAAGATTCTATAGATGTGGAAATGAAGGTCATAAATCAAGATCCTTCCATGGAAAATGTAAGCATCTAGTTAAATCTAGGAAAGGTAAAGAAGTTATTTCTGAAGGGTCAATTGAATGTTTTAAATGTGGTGAGCATGGTCAATATGAAAACACAATTCTTGAGAAGAAGTATCGGAAATGGGATCTCCATGATCAAATAAGTATTCATTTACCAATACCTAATAACATCCCAGGTGAGGATCAAGAAATTGATAATGACCAATGAAAGGTCTGGATTATTTCTTAACATATGTTTTCCTATTATTTAATCTTAGGATTTGATTCATGATTTTTTTAGGAAAAAAGTATATTAGAATAAGTTGGAAAGGAATGGATAATGCATTATGAGTAATGATGAATGAAGAAGAAGTGAACATATAAGGGATTCAAGAGTTATAGTAGATTTTAGGATGGTGAAATTATTAAAATTATTAAGGCTCATTTGAGGATTAGATTACATTAGAATAATTTTTGCAGTATGTGTAACCCTGATGTTTGATATATGAAATTTTTATTCCGTGAATAATTATATTTTCTTCTGTGGATATAGGTATAAAACCCCATTTTGGTTTATATGATCCTAGAATTTGAGGTATGTACTGGTTAATACATTTTGGGATGGAAAACAAAAGTTATTAGATAACCTTTGTGGTTAAAATATGTTATGGTTGTTTTTGATGAATTTATATCATTTTGGAAATATTATAATATTATGTAGTTTTTTAAAAGGGAAAACACCCAAACCGTGTGGCAACCAGTTGCGTCGAACGAAGCTGTGGGAATCGAACCCACAATCAAAGTGTGACTGGTATTTATCGCCAACCACTGGACTACGTGAAGTCTCTGGTTAGTATGACAAATTATTTTTAGTTAGATAATCTACTGAATCAGGAATAAGTTAGTTTTTGGGAAATTATTAACCTATCATGGAGGATATGTTATTAGGTTAATAACATTTCAGTTTGAGACTTTAAGAGTAACTGATCTTATTTCGAGATAAATGTTATGATTTACCTTGGATGTCTATGTGATTAAATCCTTAAAAGATTTAGGTTTCAATCTTAGTTTGGATTAATTTTATGAATTTTATGGATATCTATTTATTAAATGGTCTTTCTTGAACCTAGGGTTATTTTGGGAGAATTTTGGAGATTAAGAGTAGTTTTTCTTTTTATAAAAGATTATCCTTTTTGGTGATTATCTAATCTTGTACAATCAATTTTGGTTTTTGTTAAGGTATAAAGTCATGGGAAATATATAGTTCATATTTTTTGGATTAGGTGATTCTAAAGAAGTAGATTATGACTCTCTTAATGTGAACATGTTATCCTAAATACTCATCTTTTGGAGAAAATATGAGTTTGTGTAAGAAATCTAGTATGAGATGAAAGTATACATAACAAGTATGTATGTTTCCTTATGATTTAGTTAAGCTCATAAATAATTTCTTCAATGAAATGTAACATAAAACAAAAACTTTGTCTGTTAATGTTTCATATTGGGGAATAAAATACCGTTTAACCCATCACAAGTTTGTGATATTCTGGTGGTTAACATTCTCCTAAACATGTTTTCAATCACTCTCCATCAGAACATGACCCTTTTTTTTCTCTTACATATCCATGTTTTCATGTAATCCTGGTATCGGTTGTCTTGTGTGAACTCTGTAATTTTTTTTCTTTCTTTTTATGTGATAATTTAATTTACTCCATTTCTAATTTGGGGCTTTCAATGAAGTTCCCAAGCCCAATTATAAAATTACGAGAATGTAATTCCCAAAATTGGGGAAGGATGTAACATCTCGGGTAAATAAAGAATATTACCCTTTCATATTTTTTAATATTTTTGAATACAATGTTAATCATACTTTAAATGGAATGTTATGTTTGATGGCGTACCAAGTACGCAACAACGAGTTTCTTTGAAATCTTACATTACACACTAATAATATAATAATATTATTTTAAATGGTAGTTAACACATAGCCATTGTTATGGCGGATATGAAAAGAAATAACAACAAAATTATTATATATGTTTGTTAAATATTTTTACATTTATTTAATAAAAGATAGAGGCTTGAAATAAGAAATTAAATCTATTTTAAGCACAGATATTCAAGTGTTATTTAAAAGGTCTATTAACCTCCTTTTGATAGTGATCAATTTTTAAAACTACTTTTTGTCAATTTTATATCTTATATTTGACATAATAAAATCTTTCATTATAATCGGGACATAAATATTTAATTTGTGTAAATTTTTGTTATTTTTCCAATAAAGATCATTTTTAATGAATAATGAAATGCTGTATTTTAATTCAGTACCTTCTTTTAATCTAATTTATTTATATTGGTGGATTAACTTTTTAATTGTGGTTAATGTTTAGTAGAAATATAATTTTACCATTTAAACCAATGGTGGTCATTGGAATTAATTTCACTTTAAAATTGGACATAAATAAGTGTCAATCTTTTGATAGATATTGTTTCATAAAAACACGTTATTTGTTTTGACAACAGGAATTAATTATAAAATTAATTAATGAAGCTTATATGTTTTTAATTTTTTAAAGTGGAAATAATATTTGAATTTTAAATATCAAATTCACATTGGATAAATATTTGGTATTTTTCGGACAAATGTTCATTTTTAATGAATAGTGAAAAATACTGCATTTTACTTCAAAAAATCATTTTCATATAATATAATTATATAGTTAGATGGTCATTTTAATTGGATTTAAAGTGTAATTGAATTGTGTTTTTATCACTTAATTCAATCATTTTCATTGGAAGAAATTTCACCTTTCAATTGAATGTATAAACAAGTCAATCTTTTGATAAATTTTTACTTCTTAAAAACCCGTCGATGGTTGTGACAATAGGAAATTATTTTTAAATTAATTACTGAAATTTATGTGTTAGGATTTTGGTAAAAATTATTCCATATTTGTAATCATAAGGTCAAATTATGTAATTAATACTCTTTTGGTTTTGGACATTATGAATAGTAATGACGGTAATTAACTATAATTATCGTGATTAATTAGTAATCGGGTAGTTAAGGGTAATAAAATAATATCATAATAATATAAAATTACCTCAACAGGTGTAAAAATACTCTTTTTTGAGTCATGTCCGACCATGGGAAAATTTTTACCAAACTTGAGGGCCCTTGGAGTCACATGGGTATAATTATGAAATTTATGACATTATTTTTTAAAAAGAAGAGAAATATAACAAAGGTTTGTATAACCTAAGAAAAACTACTTTAATTTAGTTCACATAAATGATCTCTTAAACTATAAATATAAATTTTAAATCTAAAAAGATTTCCTACATCATGGTATTTGTTTTATAATTTTTAGACATTAAATAAATAAATTTATTTATGACACCATGATGATGCCGTGATTACCTCATTAATGAACAATTTCAATAAAATGAAAATATATGGTAAAATATAAGACACACACTTCATTAAAACCAATTGTATGAGTGTATTTCAAACCCATATCACATTATCCTTGAAATATATAATTTTGGGACATTTAAAATACAAAAACCATTTTATAATAAAGTAACATTTCAAGACTTTCCAAAAGGGACCCTCCTCCCTCTTATAAATGGCCTCGACCTCTACCCCCTTACCCACACCTCTCAAGGACATGAATCATCCAAAATCTCCTCATATTATCTCTCCACATACCTCTATTACTCTTAGAAGCCTCACTTTGGTAATAAGTCTTTCCAAGGATGTCTTTGACTCAAATAAAAAACAGTTAACCGATTTAGAGGTAATGTCTTCTCTCGAGTTTCTTTCTTTTATTTTCTTTCTTCACTCACCAATATATTCTTATTATTTGATCCCATAATAACACCAGTATACTCAATATACAAGGATTTTTTAATGATAAAGATTATACCTACATTTAAACACACCTCCATCTAATGTTTAAAGAACATACTGTTTCTGTGGGTGGCGAATTACAACCTCATGAAATGAAGAATGTTCGATGTTCTTTTAACACCTTTCATGGGTGAAATTATGATGTCACTGTATTTATATATGATATATATGGTATTTAATTTTTTATATGCTTCTGAATTTTTTTTTAAATCACATTGTTATGCTTTTCATGTTTTGGAACTACAATAATTTCATCTGAGAAAGTGTGGACTACCGCCCCCTCAAGTGATGTGACAGATTCATGCCAAACAAGGAATTTATAGATAATTTTATTAATAAACCGATGCTTCATATATAAAATATATATTATACTGGATTTATAATATATCTATGTCTCATTTAGTTTTAATTCCATTAATATGAAAAAGAAATGAAAGTAGCGTTCATGCGTATGTACGACATAATGTCTCCATGAACGGTGCATTTCATTTTTTATCTCCAAATGTTATCGAATAGAATAAACTGAATATATACTGGATATATATGATATTTAAATCATTAATACCATTCTGGAGATTATGTAATTATAACTACATGGGATATTCTAATCAAACAAGTTCATTTTTGACTCCGGTACCAAACATCGACAAAATGTATGATATGAACTCACATAATTAACTAATTATTATAACATGATAATATGTGATATGAATTGAATAATAAAATTTAATTTTAGTCCATAAGAAATTATAAATTGACCTAATTTTATTATTCAGGAATATAATGAAATGAACAAGACAAGTCGGACTTGAGGTAAGGGGATTTCTTACCTCACTTTTAATTCTGTGATATTTCCATTGTTCGCCAATTATTTATTTCATGTGGTGTATTTAGTACATCCATTTGATATATATTATCATTATTCTCTTAATATTCATGGTATTATGTTATTCATTTGGTTCTTATTATATTTTGGTCATACGAGTTGTTTTATTACAATGAGGTAAGATGTTTTTATCTCAGTATTTATGCCCATGAGATTCAGGCTATATTTGTCACTATCTCCTTTGAGTGGTGTATGTACTGCACATTATTCTAATCTTTGTGTAATATAATTTAGTTTATGATTATTTACATCATCTTTTTATACTCCTTCTTTCATGGGGTGTACGTTTCGAATGTTACCCAAATCGGCAAGGGAACCATTCACCCTCAAGTTTTTAAAAACTTCTTTTTGTTAGGTATTTTAATTTACATATTCTTAATGTTGTGATATGTTCTTATATATCCTTATTTCGTTAAATTTTATGTCCAAGTAATGAGATACCATTTTTACCTCTCATCAACTCATTTTTTTAATTTTAAAGTGACTCCATTAGGCTGTCGAATTTCCGTAAGGGAACTTCTTAACCCAATTTCAATTCTTTGGGTTAAAAATATACTTCTTGATTATGTCTTACTATGAATATGTGTGGATGAACTCTCATTGTTTTACACTTAATATCAACTTATATTGGGTGTATTTATATTTTTCACACATAATTATGTAATTGATTTATCCTTAATCTAAGAATACCGTCTTAGTATGAGAATTCGTCTCAATCTCATTTCATTGAGGCATCTTTTGATTTCTACACGAATTTATTTTATACGGTGTATAAACCAATTTTGAATATTAATATCATTCAAAAGGAATATTTTTACACAAAGTGTTTTACTAAGTGAAAAAAGTAATGTTTTTGCCTTACGTATGCGGCGACAACGACTTCTCGACCGCCGTGACCATTATTTGAGTATCAACATCCTCTACAAGACATAACTTTTTAAAATTAAAAATAAATATCATGTTTTACATTGGTATTTAAAATGGTTCTAATAATGTTTGATAATATCAATGTGTTGTATGGATATCTTGTGATTGAAATGTGGAAATGTTATGTGTCCTTTATTCATGTTTTATGTGATACGATTATGTTATGGTTCTTGGGCATTGTTTATGAAGTCGGGTGGTTCCGGGATAAACTAAGGGTGGGTGAGCCTTTGATAGCTCTCTAATGAATTGGGCAACTCAATGGAGTTAAATTCTAAGGTTTCTCCTAAGAGATTTAGGGAATGTACTGTGATGGGTATTCCAAACATAACCATGAGGGTTACTCCTTAGGTAAGAATGTTATGAATACCTCAAGTTACCTTTATGTCT
Organism: Viscum album; assembly: GCA_963277665.1. Lineage (NCBI taxonomy): Eukaryota > Viridiplantae > Streptophyta > Magnoliopsida > Santalales > Viscaceae > Viscum > Viscum album. Next base: position 486,810,399 of record OY728153.1, on the reverse strand, counting down.
TATGATTTCTATGTGCTATTCAAAAAGCTTTTTATTTCATGAGGAATATTAAAGTGCTTATGTTTTATGAGTAATGTATGATTTCAATGATTTTTATATATACATGGACTAATGTTTTCTTTCCATATTTTTATATCCCTTACTGAGCTTTTTATGCTCATACCATGTTTTTGAAATGTTTTTCATAGGACAAAAAGTGGAATAGGGTCAAGGATGGGATCAAGGAAATGCCATGCTGTCTAAAACATGGAACTAGACATTACTCTTTTGTTCAAGAGTTTTTATTTTATGAAAAAAAATTGAAACTGATTAGATTTGTTTGCATTGTAATCAGTAAGATGTAATAGTTATGTCCTCATTTTCTAAAACTCTAAAACTGAAAAGATCCTAAATGTGAATTATTCATTTAATTCAAGATTATGTAATTTTTTAAGGTCAGGTTCTTATAGTTGGTTTGAGATGTCGGTTTAGATAACATTATAGGTTAGGGTATTCTTTAAGCACATGTGACATTACCATAATGGGTTGGATTTTAGAAAGAGTCATAATATTTTATATAGACAATGTAATCGAGCTTAAGATAATATGAATAATTATATATTAGTATTTAACCTCATCAAAAGATATTATAGGATGATTTTACTGATATACTCACACTAACCTTTTAAGTTTTAGTAAATTGTTGGATCTAGCAGGCACCAAAGTAACAGTGGATGTGAAGAAAACTATGACGATTTTCTGAATAAGAAACTAAATGATATGGGTGCTAAATTTTGAACTCTTATGGTTATTCTCAACCAACTATATGGAGTCATGATTGGCCACCTGAACCTTAGTGATTTTTATAAGGCATCGTATATGTGAGAAACAAATCCCTTCTGAAGTTCATGTAATAATAACAAAGGTAAGTGTGTTCAAAAACCTATGTATCAAAGATGTTGTAAGAAACACATAGAAAAATGTTTCAAAGGTATAGAAAAATGCTATAATTGTGGAAATGAATGTCGTAAAGTAAGAAACTGCTATAGAAAAAGGAAGCATCAAGTTGACTCTATGAAAGGGAAGGAAGTTATTTCCCAAAGGTCAATTGAATGTTTTAAATGTGGTGTGAATATTCATTATGCAAACACATGTCTTATGAAGATGTTTCGAGAATGGGATCACCAGGATGGTACAAATATTCATTTACCAATACCTAATGCCATTCCGTTTGAGGATTAAGAAACTGATAATGACCAAAGAAAGGAATTAATTATTTTCTTAACATATGTTTTCCAATTATTGAATCTTAGGATATGATTCATGATTTTTTTGTAGGAATGTTGTATTTCAGAATAAGTTGGAAAGTAATTGTTAATGGATTATGAAGAATGTTGAATGAGTAAAAAGTCAACATATAATTGATTCATGAGTTATGGTAGATTTTAGGATGGTGAAATTCTTAAAAGTATTAAGGCTCTTTTGATGATGAGATTACATTAGAAGAATTTTTATAGTATGTGTAACCCGAATGTTTGATATAGGAATATTATATTCAAGGAAAAATTATCTTTTCATTTGTGGATATAGTTATAACGAACCATTTTGTTTTATTTGATCCTTGAATTTGCGATAATTACTGGTTAATACATTTTGGGATGAAAAACGAAAGTCATTAGATAACCTATGTGTTTAAAATATGTTATGGATATTTTTGATGAATTTATCTCCTTTTGGGAATATTATAAAATTATGAAGTTTTTAAAAAGGGAAAACAGGAAAACTGTGTGGCAACCGGTTGCGTGGGACAGAGCTACGGGAATCGAACCCACAACCAATGTGTGACTGGTATTTATCGCCTACCACTGGACAACATGAAGTCCCTCGTTAGTATAAATAATTCATTTTAGTTAGATTATTTTATGAATCATGAATAAGATGGGTTTTTTGGGAAATTATTAACCTATCATGGAGGATATGTGATTAGGTTAATTAATTTTCAGTATGAGACATCAAGGGTAACTGATGTTATTTTGAGATAAATGTTATGATTTACCTAGGAAGAATATGTGATTTAATTTTTTCAGAGATTTAGGTTTTGATCATCGTTTGGATTACTTTGAAAAATTTTATGGATAACTGTTTATTTAATGCTATTTCTTGAACCTAGGGTTTTTTTGTTGAATTTTGGAGATTAAGAGAAGCTTTTCATTTTGTAAAAGATTATCCTTTTTGGGGATAATCTAATCTTGTACTAACAATTTTGGTTTTGGTTATGGTATAAAGACATGGGAAATAAATAGTTTATATTTTCTGGATTAGGTGATTCTCAGGAAGTTGATTATATCACTCTTAATGTGAAAAAGTAATCCTAAACACTCATATTTTGGTGAAAATATGAGTTTGTGTTAGAAATATAGTAAGATATTAATGTCTAAATGACAAGTACGCATGTTTCCTTTTGATTTAGTTAAGCTCATAAATAAATTACTCAATGATAAGTAACTTAAAACAAAAAAATTGTCTGATAACTTTTCATACTGGGGAATCAAATACCGTTTAACTCGTCACATGTTTGTGATATTCTGGTTTTTAACTTTATCCTAAACATTTTTTCTATCACTCTCAATCAGAACATGACCCTTTGTTTTCTCTTCCATATACATGTTTTCATGGAATCCTAGTATCTGTTGTCTCGGGTGACCTTTTTACTTTTCTTTCTTTCTGTCACGACCCGTCCTCGGGCCTCGTGCTGTGACTACCCCATGCCCATCTCCAATAGGCCCGGGGCTGGCGACTAGCACCAAAGGCTTAAATCCCGATAATAAGGGAAGGCATTTCCCCTGTGAAATGTAAACACACACAACCAGAGTACCATAGGAAGCAAACACTAAGTAAGCACTATATAACAAAAGATGTGCTGGAAAGTAAAGGGGCGAGAAATATAAGTCCAACAGTAAAGTACAAGGCATATGACAAAATAGCTGGAAGGTGACAAGTAGCTCCTGGATCATCCAACAAGGATCCCACCTGAAGGGTAGGTACAGATGGTGCAGCTCATAAATTGTACGCCATGGATCCTAACTGAAGGGTAGGTATAGATAGCCTCCTCAGCGCCCCCGTTTGTCAGCCTCCTCTTGGTACCGACTCGTCGTGAGTTCCACCTCTGGGTAATGACTCGTCGTGAGGTCCACCTCTAAGTGTCGTCCAGTCCTCGTACACTCGGTCTTCATCAGTATTGTCCTTCGTCTGCATCCAACACAACGAGGTGCGGGCCTAGCCTGTGCAAGGGTGAGTGTAACGATAATCTGTAGGTACCCCGAGACCCTCAAGGTCTCCCAAATTCCAATTAGAAAAAAACCAAAAGAAAGATTAACTAAATCCAACAAGGATAAACCAAAAAGGAAGAACTCAATAGATAACCTTTAATTAGGTATATGCCCATACATATACCTATGTTATCAAGTAACCCATCTCAATCATGAGGTAAACACAATGGTCATTGACTCAACTCAAACCAGGATTTTCATTATTGAAACCACAACTGCTGGAGAAACTCCTCTTTCGAGTATAGTGGACTTGTCTCGACTCAGAGGCACTACTCACTAACCTTAGACTACTGAGGTACTCCTCCTATGAAGTATCGTGGGTCTGCTTCCAAATACCGGGCACTCCATCCGCTGTGGGTCTGCCGCCAAATACCGGGCACTCCCCCTAATATCTTACAGAGGTACTCCTCGTGTCTAGTACTACGGGTCTGCTACCAACTACCAGGCGCTCCTTCTTCCTTGGGTCTACCGCAAAATACCGAGCTCTTCGTCCACTGGGCTAACTGAATCAATACGAGTCGAATCGGTGAAGCAGTCATCAGGTCTACAGCTACTCGGTCTCAGCACTCTGTATGCTCGCCTCCGGGAGGGTCTTCTCCACGAGCTACTGGCCGTTACTTTCAAGTGTCACAAAGTCTCATGTAGAAGTATCACAAAGGACCGCCTCCTCACACGAGTCTCAACTCAACAGATGGCGCATCAATCGCTCGCCCGGTCTTTGAGTTATTAGCCTTTCTGTTCAAGGGGCTCGGTTGGATTCGTGTCTGAACTAACCCAACCATATCTCAACATTACCCCAAACTCTCATGGGTATAATCAAAGGAACCTTTTATCAACGAGATTAGCAAGGCCACTGATGGTTTGTCAAACGGACGTCTGGTCAGAGTGTTTTTGGCTTTCCCATTCCAGGGGCCTGGTTGGTTTATAATCTAAACCAACCCAACAGTACTCCATCTGCATCCAAACCTCAATTGGAGTATTCCAAAAGAACTGTCTCATCAAGAGAAAGCCAATGTAGTTGAAAACACGTCAATCAGATGTTCGAAGCTCTAGTTATAAGTGTTTCCACTTCAACGGCCCAGTTGGTTTCGAGTTCGAACCAACCCGGCCATAGCCAAACAACAACAAAACCTTCAGTGTAATATACCGAAACAACCATGTCAATCTAACGAATTCTACGCAACTGACGTTGCATCGATCGGAGGTCCATAACTAAAGTTATGGGCATTTAATTGAAGATGGTCCGAAAATAGGGGGTTTGGGCCCGGTCCAACCCGACCCAACACCCCATGGGTCAGCCCGAACCGGGTCAAACCGACTCGGGTCCGGGTCCAGCCCGGAAAGGCACGGCCCTGCACGGTGTTGGCGGCCTGGCCCGACGTTGGGGGCCTGGCCTGACCGATGTGGTCCGTTCCACGTGACTCACACGGTTAGTCGCATGGGTGGGCGACCAGGGGCCAGCGGCGCCCAGCGGGGCCCGCCCCTAGCCGCAGGTCCGGGGGGTTACACCCCCACCCCCCCCGGTTTCTTCAAAATGGAGGGCTGTAATGGCCGTACTTTGGGTAACTATGCGACCCCCCTTGGGTCCCACCTCTAGGTGGCGCCGGCAGCCAGCATAGCCGACCTCCCCTTTGAGATCCTCTACGGCCCGCCATGGCCGCGGCCCCTTGTAGCTCCAGAACAGCCCGACGGTGCCGTGCCCCTCCGCTGTGACTCCTGTCGCTCCGACGCAATGCGACGGCACCGCGCCCCTCCACCGCGGATCGGCAAGGTCGCGGTCCGGCTCTACTCCGCGCGGCATGACAGTGCCACACCTTTGTGGTGACCCGACAACCAAGCGTTGACGATCCGCCCGTGATCGTCCCTACACCGGCCGGTTCTTTATAGTCCACCTCCATCGTCCATAAGCAACAAAATAATAGGAAAGGGTCGGATCGTGTTCGTGCGATCCAATACCTTCCACATCATGATGGTATCAAGCGGCCAAACGAAACTCAACAATTAAAGAACGATGAAGAACGGTATTAAAACTTGAACATAACTACCCCTACCTCAAGGTTCGTCGTTTGTTGACGATATCACGAGAGGGTGGACGTAGGCTCATTGATGTTGTCACAAGAGAGGAGATGAAGGTGACAAAGATCGTTAGCTTTCATCGCATCTACAAAGGCCTTCAATCCCGACACGAGTATCGTTCGTTGGAGATCATTCGGAAGGTGATCCATTCTTCATGGAGGGATGAAGTCGTTCTTTGTGGATGAAGAAATCCCTCCACTAATTCTCTCAAAATATTTGTCCAACAAATATTTCATTAAGTATCATTCTTTTAAAAGATCTCCAAGAAATTCAAAAAAAAATCGAGAGGTGTGACAAAAATAATTAATAAGGATATTAATTAGTTAGTTGGTTTCATTAAGCTTGGGAGGTGGAGAGGCTCCACTCCAATAAATGAGTGGAGTTGTCATGTATTGAACAAGGGGTGAGTTATGGGGAGGTCAAGGGGGTTATGGGGAGGTGAGAAGTTAGGGTTTCATGTCGGCCCCACCACACTAAACTCTCCCATGGGAGGTTAGGTGGGTGTGGGCCCCACCTCTAACTCCCCCTTTGTTGAAAATAACCACCTTCCTTGAATAAAATTTGTACAAAACAAATTTTATTTAATTTGTTCTAATCCCAAAATATTAAACCTCAACCCGGTCAAAATGCAACTATGAAAAAGGTCCCCTTAGGAAATTATCAGTGCTACGAGTTCATCGGTGCCCTCAGATTTCAATTTCGAGCACCGGTTCAAAAGATAGAAAAACCCGCTTGTTTGTTTACTGAACGTACCCAAGCTAAACTTCGAAAATTAATTCCGGGCAAACCAGACCTCGGAATCTAGTGTCATCAGAAGCCATATACTTTTAAAATTCCAAAGAAATTTAGAAAATAATTTCCTCGAAATTTCCGGGTCTTTACATTACTCCCACATTAGGGCTTTACGTCCCCGTAAAACTACAACACAAACTAGGGAAAATTAATGGATGTACCGAGCATGCATCTCAGCCTCCCGCTCCCATGTTCTCTCCTAGATATTCCCGTGCTTCCAATGAATGTGCACCAGAGGAATTGACCATCCATGTAGGACCCACTCTTATCGATCCTCAATCTCTACCAAAACCTCTGTGACTTTCGCCCTGTCATCAATGTCCATCTCCTTGTGGTTGATGATGTGGGACGGATCGTGTATGAATATCCTCAGCTGAAATATGTGGAAGACGTCATGCACTCGGTGCAACTGAAGTGGAGGGGTCAGGCAGTAAGTCTCCTTGCCTACTCTGCTGAGGACCTGTAAAGGTCCGAAGAATTTTGGAGATAACTTGCTGCCCCAACCAAATCTCTCTATACCTCTTCAAGGTGAGACCCGTAAGAAAACGTGGTTGTCACCCTCGAACTCCAGTGGTCTCCATATCATATCATCTTAGGACATCTGTCTACTATGTGCAGTCGTCATCCGATCCTGGATGATCTGCACCTTCTCTGGTAGCCTCAAAATGGGCGCATTGGTCAACCTCTGCCTCAGCTTATGAAAAGCTCTGCTGGCATCTCACTAACCACACGAAGGGTTTCCTCTTCTTCTTCAATGCTAAAAGTGGTGCAACAACTCAAGAGAAGTCTGGCACAAATATAAATTTGGCCAACTCATGAGTGATCGACTGCACCCACTTATGCATGATTATATCCGAGGCTTCCTGGGGATTCCTTTTCACTTACCAGGGAAAACTCATCCCAATGTTGTAGGTAAACCACAACCATTTTGCCTAATACAGTGAATATGTGTATGAACTGTAGTTACACCGTCCATACCCAATCTAACATCATAAGGCCTCAATGCTGCCACCAAGAGGTTCTAACTGAATCTCTAGCCTCAAGGTTCAGATCACACCATCAGCATAAGCATGATTATTGAGTCTCCTCCCAATGGTATCTCCAGATGTGAGGGTCAATTCAACAGCTTAACCGGAAACTCTTGGTCAGAGACAAGATTTGTGGAATGAAGGGATGATTCGTATCAATGTCTCTTGTTACGATATCTATTAGTAGACACAGACCGTACTTCAAATCATTCCTAGAGCCCTTGGGCACACACTTTGACTGCATGCAGATACTCTCTTCCCCTCCCCTCCTGCTCCCTAAGCCTAGCGGGGACTACAAAGGTGGTTGGTTGTAACATGTCGAAATGTACACCACCTCATGCTACTCTCCCAACTCTGCTTCCACATCTGCTGCTTTGTAGATTCATCTGTCCTTTACACTTCCTCTTCTTAAAACATTATACACGCCCAAGTTTCTGAGACTATCGCCGGTTTCCTATTCTCCCATTGCTAACATTCATTGCTTGTATCCATTCATCCATATAACATTCATCCATAAAGGTTCTCTCTAAAACCCTAGCAGAAATAGGAATGCATAGAGGAAAAGTGATGGATCATATTTCCTTTAAACACACCTCGCTTTGAGGTCCGATCTCAAAGCACTGATCATAACGTAGTCATTAAGTACCATGAACGATCGATACGCCTCATTGAAAACTCAGCTACCGACATGTCGTCCTGCCGAAGCTATATAAGCTCTAGAAAACTCTCATCCACCTCCTCAAGCCAGTCATCAGCTGCCTATGAGTTAGGATTTCCTCGTATGCTGAGGGGTATATGATGATGAAACATGTGTGAGGCACTATGCCAACATGTTTCATCTACCGGTACCACTGGTTGGAACTGCTGACCAAAAGGTTGTGATACACTACCCAAAGGTACTATCTTAGGTATCTGTCAATGTACCGAAGCCTCATCACTATACGGACCAACCACATGGTCACTCACTGGAAAACACCAGTAGCTATGATCACAGTCTGCTCTACTAGTGCCAAAACTAAGTGTAGAAATCTTGGAATCGCCTTCATTAAGTCCACTACTGCCTGGGAATCTATCTATCCACGTAACCTCAAAGGCCTCTGCTGTTGGAACTCGTGCAATGCATTCGGTCAGCATGCACCGTCTACTAGTATGGCTGGTGGAATCTTCTGCCCAACGGTTGGTGGTTCTGCTGGTACACCACCCGAATGTGGCATCATAGAAAAGAGCCCTGCACCAGAGCCTCATCGCTCGTTGGGCCGTCATCAGGTACTCTATCGGAACTCCAACTGACTGTCTGCATAGAGGCATCCTGAACAGATGTGACACTATCAAACAATTTAAACTTGGTGAGCTGTCCTGGTAGAGCTGACATAATGAAACATTTGAAAACTCACATGCAATCAGTGTTTTCGTGCACTGAGTCGGAAATCAGTATTCAGGGTCCTGGTGTATGGATAGGTTGGCCCCCACACCAACACTGGACTCCCTGAACTGAAAACCACACTTGGTGCCCATAACACTATTGCTTCACAGATAGGAAATATCAAAGTCCTACATTTTACTGTATAACCGACTCCACTGATACCAATTTTTCACAACCCATCCTCGGGGCTCGTGCCGTGACTACCCCAAGTTCACCTTCCATAGGCCAGGGGCTGGCGACTAGCAACAAAGGCGTAAATCCCAATAATAAGGGAAGGTATTGCCTCTGTGAAACATAAACACACACAACAAGAGTACAAGCAGATTAAAAGACTATGTAAACACTATATAACATATGATGTTCTGGAAAGTAAAGGGGCCAGAAATAAAAGTCCAACAGTAAAGTACAAGGTAAAAGATAAAACAGCTGGAAAGTGACAAAAAGCTCCTGGTTCATCCACCACGGATCCTACATGAAGGGTAGGTACAGATAGCACAACTCCATGATTGTCCGCCACAGATACTACCTGAAGGCTAGGTACAAATAGCCTCCTCAGTGCCCTCATCAGTCAGCCTCCTCCGGGTACCGACTCATCGTGAGGTCCACCTCCGGGTACTGACTTGTCGTGAGGTCCAACTCCAGGTGTCGTCCAGTCCTCGTAAACTCGGTCTTCATCAGCGATGTCCAATGTCTGCATCCAACACAATGAGGTGCGGGCATAGCCCGTGTAGGGGTTAGTATAATGATACTAATTAGGTACCCCGAGACACTCAAGGGATCACTAAATCCAGCTAGGATAAACCACAATGAATTATTCAGTAAATCCAACAAGGATAGACCACAATGAAAGATCTCAATCGAAAACATTTAATTAGTTATATGCCCATACATATACCTAAGTTATCAAGTAACCCATCTCAATCATGAGGTAAACACTATGGTCATTGACTTAGCTCAAATCAGGATTTTCATTATCGAAACAACTACTGTTGGAGAAACTCATCCTCTATCAAGTACAGTGGCCCTATCTCGACTCTAAGGTGCTACCCACTAACCTTAGACTGCTTAGGTACTCTTCCTGTCGAGTACCACGGGTCTACTTCCAAATACCGGGTGCTCCGTCCGATGTGGTTCTGCCACTAAATATCGAGCGCTCTCCCTAATAACCTATAGAGGTATTCCTCATATCGAGTACTGTGGGTCTGATACCAACTACCAGGCGCTCGGTCTGCCGTGGGTTTGTCGCCAAATACCAGGCGCTCCATCCACTGGGCTATCAGAATCCCTACGAGTCAAATCGGTCAAGCAGTCATCATGTCTACAGCTACTCGATCTCCGCACTCCGTACGCTTGTCTCCAGGAGGGTCTGCTCCATGAGCTACTGGTCGTTGCTTCCAATTGTTAGGAAGTCTCATGTAGAAGAATCACAAAGGACCTCCTCGTCACAGGGGTCTCAACTGAACAGACGACGCATCAATCGGACGCCCGGTCTATGAGTTATAAGCATTTCTATTCCTGGGTCCCGGATGGATTCCATCCCGACCGTATCTCAACAATACCCCAAACTCTCATGGGTATACACAAAGGATCTGTTTCTAAACAAGATGACCAACGCCGCTGACGGTTCGTCAAACAGACCTCCGGTCTGAGTGTTATTGGCTTTTCTGTTCCAGGGGCCTGGTTGGTTTATAAGCTAAACCAACCCGACTATACTCCATATGGATCCAACCCCCATGTGGAGTATTCCAAAAGAACCATCTCATCAAAAGTAATCTAGCATAGTCGACGACACGTCAATTGGACGTCCGGAGCTCAAGATATAAGTGTTTCCGCTTGAAGGGCCATGTTGGTTTCGAGTTCAATCCAGAACATCCATACCCAAACTTCTCTGAATCATTAAGTGTAATATACCGAAATGATCTTCTCAATCCAAGGAATCCTTGGTAATTGACGGTGCGTCAATCGGAGGTCCACAACTCATGTTATGGGCGTTTAACTGAAGATGGTCCAAAAATAGGGGGTATGGGCCCTGTCCGACCTGGCCCAACACCCACTGCGTCGGCCCAAATCGGGGCGACCCGACTCGGGTCCGGGTCCGGCTCGGAAGGACGTGGCCTGGCCCAGCTGGTGTGGCCCGTCTCGGTGCTGGCAGCCCGGCCCGGTGCTGGCGGCCGGGCCCGGCCCGGACGGCGTGGTCCGGTCCATGTGACCCACGCAGTTGGCCGCATGGGTGGGTGACAAGGGGCTGGCAGCGCACAGTGGGGCCCACCCTAGCTGCAGGTCTGGTAGGTTACGCCCCCCCCCCACCCTGGTTTCTTCAAAACGGCAGGCCATGATGGCCGGACTATGGGAAATCGTGGGTCCCCCCTTGGGTCCCGCCTCTAGGTGGCACCAGCAGCCGGTACAGCCGGCCACCCATTTGATATCCACCGTCGACTTAGGCCGTGACTCTATTCGACCAGCGCGGTGCAACGACGGCCGGCCCTGCCACCACGACCCGCCTCGGCCACGACACCCTATAGATCTGGTGCGGCGCGGCGGTGCCGCGCAGCTCCGCCGCGGCCCACCCCGGCCGCAGCTCCTGTCGCTCCAGCGCGACGCGATGGCATCGGGCCCCTCCTCCATGACTTGGCAAGGCCGAGGCTCCTGTAGCTCTGACATGGCATGACGGCTCCAGAGATTAAGAGTTTTTTTACTTTTGGTAAAAGATTTTTTTTTATGATTATCAAATCTTGTACTATCAATTTTGGTTTTTGTTAAGATATAAAGACATTGGAAATATATAGTTTATCTTTTTTGGATTAGGTGATTCTAAAGAAGTAGATTATAACGCTCTTAATGTGAACAAGTCATCCTAAATAGTCATCTTTTTGGAGAAAATATGAGTTTGTGTAAGAAATATAGTAAGAGATGAAAGTATACATGACAAGTAAGTATGTTTCCTTATGATTTAGTTAAGCTCATAAATAAATTCCTCAATGAAATGTAACTTAAAACAAAAACATTGTCCGTTAACTTTTCCTATTTGGGAATCAAATACCATTTAACCAATCACAATTTTGTGATATTCTGGTGGTTAAAATTCTCCTAAACATGTTTTCTATCACTCTCCATCAAAACATGACCCTTTGATTTCTCTTCGACATCCATGCTTTCATGGAATCCTAGTATCGGTTGTCTCGGGTGAACTCTGTACTTATTTTTCATTATTTTTATGTGATAATTTAATTTACTCCATTTCTGATGTAGGGCTTTCAATGAAGTTCCCAAGCCCAATTTTAAAATTGCAAGGATTCAATTCCCAAAATGGAGGAAGGATGTAACATCTCGGGTAAATAAAGAATATTACCTTTTCATATTTTTTTAATATTTGTGAATACAATGTTAATAATACTCAAAATGGAATGCTATGTTTAATGGCGTACCAAGTACGCAACAACGAGTTTCTTTGAAATCTTACATTACACACTAATAATTTAATAATATTATATTAAATGGTAGTTAACACATAGCCATTATAATGGAGGATTTGAACAGAAATAACTACAAAATGATTATATATGTTTGTTAAATATTTTTACATTTAGTCAATAAAATTTAGAGGCTTGAAATAAGAAATGAATTCTATTTTAAGCAAAAATATTCAAATGTTCTTTAAAAGGTCTATTAACTGCCTTTTGATGGAGAGCCCTTTTTAAAATAACTTTTTGTTATTTTTATATGTTATATTTGACAAAATAAAATCTTTCATTATAATCAGGACATCAAAATTTAATTTTTTTAAAGTTTTGTTATTTTCCCAATAAAGATCGTTTTTTAATGAATAGTGAAAAAGTTCTATTTTAATTCAATACCTTCATTTAATCTAATTTATTTATATGGTTGGATTATCTTTTTAACTGGGTTTAATGTTTAGTAGAAATATATTTTTACCATTTAATCCAATGGTGGTCATTAGAATTAATTTCACTTTGAAAATGGACATAAACAATTGTCAATATTTTGATAGATATTGTTTCATAAATACACACTATTTGTTTTTAGAGCGGGAATTAATTATAAAATTATCTAATTTAACTTATATGTTTATAATTTGGTAAAATGGACATAATTTTTGAATTTGAAATATCAAATTTACTTTGCATAAATTTTTGGTATTTTTCGGACAAATGTTTATTTTTAATGAATAGTGAAAAATACAACATTTTACTTCAAAACATCTTTTTCATCTAATTTAATTATATAGTTAGATGGACATTTTAATTGGTTTTAAAGTTTAATTGAATTATTTTTTTATCACTTAATACAATCATGTTCATTGGAAGTAATTTCAGTCTTCAATTGAATGTTAAAACAAGTCAATCTTTTGAAAAAAATTTACTTCTTAAAAACCCGTCGATGGTTGTGACAACAGAAAAGTATTTTTAAATTAATTACTGCAACTTCTGTGTTTGGAATTTGGTAAAAAGGATTACATATTTGGAATCATAAGGTCCAAATTATGTAATTAATACTCTTTTGGTTTTGGACATTATGAATAGTAACGACGTTAATTAACTTTAATTATCGTGATTAATTAGTAATCGGGTAGTTATGGGTAATAAAATAATATCATAATAATATAAAATGACCTCAAAAGGTGTAAAAATATTCTTTTTTGAGTCATGTACGACCATGGGAATCTTTTTACCAAACTTGAGGGCCCTTGGAGTCACATGGGTATAATTATGACATTTATGACATTATTTTTTTAAAAGAAGAGAAATATAACAAAGGTTTGTATATCCTAAGAAAAAATACATTAATTTTGTTTACATAAATGATATCTGAAACTATAAATATATATTTAAAATCGAGAATTATTTCCTACATCGTGGTATTTTTTTATAATTTTTAGACATTAAATAAATAAATTTATTTATGACACCATGATGATGCAGTGATTAACTCATGAATGTACAATTTCAATAAAATGAAAATATATGGTAAAATATATGACACACACTTCTATAAAACCAATTGGATGGGTTTATTTCTAACCCTTGTCACCGTATCCTTTAAATATATAATTTTGGGACCTTTAAAATCCAAAAACCATTTTATAATAAAGTAGTATTTCAAGGCTTTCCAAAAGTGACCCTCGTCCCTCTTATAAAAGGCCCCCAACTATACCCCCTTACCCACACCTCTCAAGCCCTTTAATCATCCAACATCTACTCATATTATCTATACACATCCCTCTCTTACTCCTAGAAGCCTCACTTTTGTAATAAGTCTTCCCAAGGAAGGCTTTGGCTCAAATCAAAAAGAGTTAACCGATTTAGAGGTAATGTCTTCACTCGAGTTTCATTCTTTTATTTTCCTTCTTCACTCACCAATATCATCTTATTATTTGATCCAATAATAAAACCAGTATTATCAATATACCAGGATGATTTTATGATAAGTATTATACCTACACTTACACACACCTCCGTCTAATGGTTAAAGAACTTACTGTTTCTGTGGGTGGCGAATTACTACTTCACGAAACGATGATTGTTCGATGTTATTTTGACACCTTTCATGGGGGACATTATGATATCACTGTATTTATATATGATATATATGGTATTTTTTTATATGCTTCTGAATTTTATTTTTAAATCACATCGTTATGCTTTTCATGTTTTGGAACTGCGATAATTTCATCTCAGAATGTGTGGACTACCGCCCCCTCAAGTGATGTGACTCTTTCATGCCAAACATGGAATTTATAAATAATGTTATTAATAAACTAATGTTACCTATATAAAATATATATTATACTGTAATTATAATTTGTTTATGACTCATTTAGTTTTAAATCCATTAATATGATAAAGAATTGAAAGTAGTGTTCATGCGTACGTACGACATACTGTCTCCATGAACGGTGCATTTCATTTTTTATCTCCAAATGTTATGTAATAGTATAAAATGAATATATACTGGATATATATGATATTTAAATAATTAATACCATTCATTAGATGATTTAATTATAACTACATGGGAGATTCTTTTCAAACAAGTTCATTTTTGACTCATCTACCGAACATTGACAAAACGTTTGATATGAACTCACATTTTTAAGTAATTATTATAACATGATAATATGTGATATGAATTGAATAATAAACTTTAATTTATGTCCATAATCAATTATAAATTGACATAAGTTTATTATTTAGGAATATAATGAAACGAAGAAGACAAGTCGTACTTGAGGTAAGAGGATTTCTTACCTCACTTTTAATTTCGTGATATTTCCATTGTTCGCAAATTATATATTTAAGGTGGTGTATTTTGTACTTTTACTTGATATATATTATCATTATTCCTATTATATTCATGGTATTATGTTATTAATTTGGTTCTTATTATATTTTGGTCATACGATTTGATTTATTACAACGAGGTAAGGGGTTTTTATCTCAGAATTTATGCCCGTGAGATTCATGCTATATTTGTCACTATCTCCTTTGAGTGGTGTATTTACTGTCCATTATTCTAATATTTGTGTAATATACATTCGTTTATGGTTATTTACATCAATGTTTTATAGTCCTTCTTTCATGGGGTGTACGTTTCGAAAGTTACCCAAATCGGCAAGGGAACCATTCACCCTCCACTTTTTAAAAGACTTTTTTTTGTTAGGTCTTTTAATTTACATCTTATTAATGTTGGGATATGTTCTTATATATCCTTATTTCTGTAAATTTTCTCTCCATGTAATGAGATTCCCTTTTTACCTCTCATCAAATCATTTTTTTTATTTTAAAGTGACGCCATTAGGCTGTCGAATTTTGGTAAGGGAACTTCTTAACCCAATTTCTATTGTTTGGGTTAAACATCTACTCCATGATTATGTATTACTATGAATATGTGTGGATTAACTCTAATTGTTTTAAACATAATATCCACTTACATTGAGTGTATTTATATTTGTCACACATAATTATGTAATTGATTTATCCTTAATCTTAGGATACCGTCTTAGTATGGGACTTCATCTCAATCTCATTTCATTGAGGCATATTTTGATTTCTACAGGACCTTATTTTATACGGTGTGTAAAAAATTTTTGAATTTTAATATCATTCAAAATGAATATTTTTACACAATGTTTTTTACTAAGTGACAAAAGGAATGTTTTTGTCTTACGTATGCGGCGACAATGACTTCTCCACCGTCATGACCATTATTTGAGTATTAGCTTCCTCTAAAAGCCATAATTTCTTTAATGAAAAATAAATACCATGTTTTACTTTGGTATTGAAAATGGTTCTAATAATGTTTGATTATATCAATCTATTGTATTGATATCTTGTGATTGAAATGTGGAAATTTTATGTTTCCTTTATCCATGTTTTATGTGATACGATTATGTTATGGTTCTTGGGAATTATTTATGAAGTCGGGCGGTTCTGTGATAATCTAAGGGCGGGTGAGCCTGAGATTGCTCTCTAATGATTTGGGTAATGCAACAGAGTTAAACTCTAAGGTTTCTCTGAAGATATTTAGGGAATGTACTGTGATGGGTATTCCAAACATAACCATGAGGGTTACTCCTTAGGTAAAAATGTTATGAATGCCTCAAGTTACCTTTATGTCTTTTGATTTCTATGAGTTATTCAAAAATCTTATGATTTCATGAGTTATGTTAAAGTGCTTTTGTTTTATGAGTAATTTATTATTTCAAAGATTTTTATGTATACATAGACTAATGTTTTCTTTCCATATTTTTATATTCTATACTGAGCTTTTTATGCTCATACCATGTTTTTGAAATGTTTTTCATAGGACATAAAGTGGAATAGGGTCAAGGATGGGATC
Organism: Viscum album; assembly: GCA_963277665.1. Taxonomy (NCBI): domain Eukaryota; kingdom Viridiplantae; phylum Streptophyta; class Magnoliopsida; order Santalales; family Viscaceae; genus Viscum; species Viscum album. The sequence goes on along the minus strand of OY728153.1, from coordinate 486,793,915 downwards.
AAGGAAATGTCATGCTATCTAAAACATGGAACTAGACATTACTGTTTTGATCAAGAGTTTTTATTATATGAAAAAAATGGAAACCAGTTAGATTTTTCTACATTGTAATCATTAAGATGTAATAGTTATGTCCTAATTATCTAAAACTCTAAACCTGAAAAGATCCTCAATGTGAATTATTCATTTAATTCCAGATTATGTAATTTTTAAGGTCAGGTCCTTATAGTTGGTTTCAGAGGTCGGTTTAGATAACCTTATAGGTTAGGGTATTCTTTAAGCACAGGTGACATTACCATAATGGTTTGGATTTCAGAAATAGTCATAGTTTTTTATATAGACAATGTAATAGAGTTTAAGATAATATGAATAATTATATATTAGTATTTAACCTCCTCATAAGATATTATAGGATGATTTTACTGATATACTCACACTAGCCTTTTAGGTTTTAGTAAATGGTTGGATCTAGCAGGCACCAATGTAACAGTGGAGGTGAAGAAAACTATGACGGTTTTATGAATGAGAAACTGAATGATATGGGTGCTACAATGAGAACTCTTGTGGTTATTCTCAACCAACTATCTGGAGTCATGATTGAACACTAGAACCTTAGTGAATTTTATAAGGCATCATATATATGAGAAAAAAATCCATACTGATGTTCATGTAATAATCACAAAGGTAAGTGTGTTCAAAAACCTATGAGTCAAAGATGTGGTAAGAAACACCTAGGAAAATATTTCGAAGGGATAGAAAAATGCTATAATTGTGGAAATTAAGGTCGTAAAGCAAGAAACTGCTATAGAAAAAAGAAGCATCTAGTTGACTCTAGGAAAGAGAAAGAATTTATTTCTCAATGGTCAATTGAATGTTTTAAATGTGGTGTGAATAATAATTATGAAAACACATGTCATATGAAGATGTTTCACGAATGGGATCACCAGGATCGTACAAATATTCATTTACTTGTACCTAATGCCATTCCGATTGAGGATTAAAAAACTGATAATGACCAAAGAAAGGTATGGATTATTTTTTTAACATATGTTTTCCAATTATTGAATCTTAGGATATGATTCATGATTTTGTTTATAGGAATGATGTATTTCAGAATAATTCGGAAAGAAATTGTTAATGGATTATGAAGAATGTTGAATGAGTAAAAATTCAACATATCAGGGATTCATGAGTTATGGTAGATTTTAGGATGGTGAAATTCTTAAAAGTATTAAAGCTCTTTTGATGATGAGATTACATTAGAAGAATTTTTATAGTATGTGTAACCCGAATGTTTGATATAGGAATATTTTATTCAAGGAAAAATTATCTTTTCATTTTTGGATATAGTTATAAAGGACTATTTTGGTTTATTTGATCCTTGAATTTGCAGTAATTACTAGTTAATACATGTTGGGATGAAAAACGAAAGTCATTAGATAACCTATGTGGTTAAAATATGTTATGGATATTTTTGATGAATTTATCTCCTTTTGGGAATATTATATAATTATATGGTTTTTAAAAAGGGAAAACAGGAAAACTGTGTGGCAACCCGTTGCGTTGGACGGAGCTACAGGAATCTAACGCACAACCAAAGTGCGACTGGTATTTATTTCCTACCATTGGACAACATGAATTCCCTAGTTAGTATGATTAATTAATTTTAGTTTTATTATCTTATGAATCATGAATAAGATGGTTTTTTGGGAAATTATTAACCTATCATGGAGAATATGTGATTAGGATAATTACTTTTCAGTATTAGACTTTAAGGGTAACATATGTTATTTTGAGACAAATGTTATGATTTACCTTGGAAGAATATGTGAGTTAATTTTTTCATAGATTTAGGTTTCAATCTTATTTTGGATTACTTTGAAAAATTTTATGCATAGTTGATTATTTAATGGTATTTCTTGAACCTAGGGGGTTTTTGTTGAATTTTGGAGATTAAGAGAAGTATTTCATTTTGTAAAAGATTATCCTTTTTGGGGAGTATCTAATCTTGTACTAACAATTTTGGTTTTGGTTAAGGTCTTAAGACATGTGAAATATATAGTTCGTCTATTGTGGATTAGGTGATTCTCAGGAAGTTGATTATAGCACTCATAATGTGAAAAAGTCATCATAAACACTCATCTTTTGGTGAAAATATGAGTTTGTGTAAGAAATATAGAAAGAGATGAAAGTCTACATTACAATTAAGCATGTTTCCTTTTGATTTAGTTAAGCTCATAAATAAATTACTCAAGGAAAAGTAACTCAAAATGAAAACATGTTCTGTTAACTTTTCATACTGGGGAATCAAATACTGTTTAACCCATCACACGTTTGTGATATTCTGGTTTTTAACTTTATCCTAAATATGTTTTCTATCACTCTATATCAGAACATGACCCTTTGTTTTCTCTTCCATATCCATGTTTTCATGGAATCCTAGTATCTGTTGTCTCAGGTGACCTTTGTACTTTTATTTCTTTCTGTCACGACCTGTCCTCGGGGCTCATGCTGTGACTACCCCAAGCCCGCCTCCCATAGGCCACGGGCTGACGACTAGCACCAAAGGCTTAAATCTCGATAATAAGGGAAGGCATTTCCCCTGTGAAATGTCAACACACACAACCAGAGTACAAGAGGAAGAAAACACTAAGTAAACACTATATAAAAAAAGATGTGTTGGAACGTAAAGGGGCAAAAATTAACAGTCCAACAGTAAAGTACAAGGAATAAGACAAAACAGCTGGAAGGTGATATGCAGCTCCTCGATCATCCAACACAGATCCTACCTGAAGGGTTGGTACAGATAGTGAAGCTCCTAGATTGTCTGCCTCAGATCCTACTTGATGGATAGGTACAGATAGCCTCCTTAGAGCCCTCGTCTGTCAGCCTCCTCTGGGTACCAACTCGACATGAGGTCCCTCTACGGGTTCTGACTCGTTGTGAGGTCCACCTATAGGTGTCATCCAGTCCTCGTACACACGGTCTTCATTAGTATTGTACTTCATCTACATCCAACACAACGAGGCGCAAGCATAGCCCGTGCAGGGGTGAGTATAACGATACTCTGTAGGTACCCCGAGACCCTCAAGGTCTCACTATATCCAATTAGGAAAAAAACAAAAAAAAGGTTTAACTAAATCCATCAAGGATAAACCCAAAATAAAGATCTCAATAGATAACCTTTACATAGGTATATGCCCATTCATATACCTATGTTATCAAGTAACCCATATCAATCATGAGGTAAACACTATGGTCATTGACTCAGCTCAAACCAGGATTTTCATTATTGAAACCACAACTGCCGGAGAAACTCCTCCTCTGTCAAGTACAGTGGCCTTGTCTCGAATCTGAGGCACTACTCACTATCCTTAGACTGCTGAGGTACTCCTCCTATCGAGTACCGCGGGTCTGCTTCCAAATACCGGGCGCTCCGTCTGGTGTGGGTCTGCCGCCAAATACTAGGCACTCCCCCTAATATCCTACAAAGGTACTTCAACTGCCTAGTACTACGGGTCTGCTGACAACTACCAGGCACTCCGTCTGCCATGGGTTTGCCGCCAAATACCGACCGCTCTGTCCACTGGACTAACCGAATCAGTACGAGTCGAATCGGTCAAGCAGTCATCCGGTCTATAGCTACTCGGTCTCTGCACTCTGTATGATCGTCTCTGGGAGGGTACACTCAACAAGATACTGGTCGTTACTTCCAAGTGTCACGAAGTCTCATATAGAAGTATCACAAAGGACTGCCTCATCACACGAGTCTCAACTCAACAGACGGTGCGTCAATCAGACTCCTGGTCTGTGAGTTATTAGCATTTCTGCTCAAGGGGCCCGGTAGGATTCATGTCTGAACTAACCCAACAATATCTCAACAGTACCCTGAACTCTCATGGGTATACTCAAAGGAACCGTTTCTTTACAAGATTACCAACACCCCTGATGGTTTGTAAAACGGACGTCCGGTCAGAGTGTTTTTGGGTTTTCCATTCCAGGGGCTTGGTTGGTTTATAAGATAAACCAACCCAACCGTACTCCATCTGCATCCATACCTCAATTTGAGTATTCCAAAAGAACTGTCTCATCTTGAGGAATCCAATGTAGTTGAAGGCACATCAATCGGACGTCCGGAGCTCAAGTTATAAGCGTTTCCGCTCCAAGGGCCCGGCCCGACCATACACAAACATCGGCGAAACCTTGAGCGTAATATACCGAAAGAACCATATCGATCCAATGAATTCTACGCAACTAACGGTGCATCGATCGGAGGTCCATAACTAATGTTATGTGAATTTAATTGAAGATGGTCTGAAAATAGGGGTTCTGTGCCCAGTCCGACCTGACCCAACACCCCCTAGGTCAGCCCGAACCGGGTCGCACCGACTCGGGTCCGGGTCCGGCCCGGAAGTGCATGGCCCAGCCCGGCGTTGGCGGCCCAGCCCAGCGCTGGCGGCCTGGCCCAACCAATGTAGTCCTATCCACGTGACCCACGTGGTTGGTCGCATGGGTGGGCGACCAGGGGCTAACGGCGCCTAGCAGGGCCCGCCCCTAGCCACAGGTCTGACTCTACTTCGCGTGGCAAGACGGTGTCACGCCTTTGCGGTGACCCGACAACCAAGCGTTGACGATCCGCCCGCTATCGGACCTACGCCGGCCGGTTCATCGTAGTCCACCTCCATCATCCATAAACAACAAAATAATAGGGAAGGGTCAGACTGTGTTCGTGTGGTCCAAGCCATTCCTCATCACGATGGTATCAAGCAGCCAAACGAAACTCAACAACTGAAGAACGATGAATAATGGTATTAAAACTCGAACATAAAAACCCCTACGTAAAGGTTCGTCGTTTGTTGACGATATCGCAAGAGGGTGGACGTTGGCTCGTTGATGTCATCGTAAGAGAGGAGATAATGGTGACGAAGATCGTTAGCTTTCATTGCTTCCGCAAAGGCCTTCAATCCCGACACGAGAATTGTTTGTTGGAGATCCGTCGGAAGGTGGTCCATTCTTTGTGGAGGGAGGAATTCGTTCTTCGTGGATGAAGAAAGCCCTCCTCTAATTCTCCCAAAATATTTGTCCAAAAAATATTTCATTAAGTCTCATTCTTTTGAGAGATCTCCATGAAATTCAAAAAAAATCAACAGGTGTGACAAAAATAATTTATAAGGTTATTAATTAATTAGTTGGTTTCATTAAGCTTGGGAGGTGGAGAGGCTCCACTCCAATAAATGATGGAGTTGTCATGTATTAATGAAGGGGTGAGTTATGGGGAGGTCAAGGTGGTTATGGGGAGATGAGAAGTTAGGGGTTCATGTGGACCCCACCACACTAAACTCTCCCACGGGAGGTTAGGTGGGTGTGGGCCCCACCACTAACTCCCCCTTTGTTGAAAATTACCACCTTCCTTGAATAAAATATGTAAAAAACAAATTTTATTTAATTTATTCTAATCCCCAAATATTAAACCTCAACCCACAAAAAACACAACTACGGAAAAGGTCCCCTTATGAAATTACCGGCACTGTGAGTTCATCGGTGCCCTCAGATTTCAATTTCGAGCACCGGTTCAAAAGATAGAAAAACAAGCTTGTTCTTTTACTGAACATACCCGAGCTAAACTTCGAAAATTGATTCCGAGCACAATGGACCTCGGAATCAAGTGTCTTCAGTAGCCACAGACTTGTAAAATTCCAAAGAAATTAAGAAAAAAAATTCCATGGAATTTCCGGGTCTTTACATTACTCTCACCTCAGGGGTTTATGTCACCATAAAGCTACAACACAAACTAGGGAAAATTAACGGATGTACCGAGCACGCAACTGAGCCTCCCACTCCCATGTGCTCTCCTAGAGATTCTCGTTCTTCCAACGAATGTGCACCAGAGGAATTGACCGTCCATGTATGACCCGCTCTTATCGATCATGAATCTCTACCGAAGCCTCTGTGACTGTCACCTTGTCATAAATGTTCGGCTCCCCATGGTTGATGATGTGGGATAGATCTTGTATGCATCTCCTCAGCTGAGATACGTGGAAGACATCATGCACCCGGTGCAGCTGAGGTGGAAGGGTCAGACGGTAAGCCTCCTCGCCTACTCTGCTGAGGACCTGTAAAGGTCTGAAGAATCGTGGAGATAACTTGCTGCCCCTGACAAATCAATGTAGACCTCGTCAAGGTGAGACCCATAAGAAAACTTTGTCATCACCCTGAACTCTAGTGGTCTCCATCTCCTATCAGCTTAGGAATTCTGTCTTCTATGTGCATTCTTCATCCTCTCCTGGATGATCTGCACCTTCTATGGTAGCCTCAAAATGGGCGCACTGGTCAACCTCTGCCTCAGCTTATGAAAAGCTCTGCTGGCATCTCACTAACAACCCGAAGGGTGTCCTCTTCTTCTTCAATGCTAAAACCGGTGCAACAACTCAGGAGAAGTCTGGAACAAATCTAAATTTGGCCAACTCATGAGTGATCGACTGCACCAACTTATGCATGATTATATCATATTCTTCCTGGGGTTTCCTTTTCACTGAACAAGGAAAACTCATCCCAACATTGTAGTTAAACCAAAACCATTTTTCCTAATACAGTCAATATGTGTATGAACTGTAGTTACCCAGTCCATACCCAATATAACATCGTAAGGCCTCGACGCTGCCACCAAGAGGTTCCAACCGAATCTCTATCCTCAATGGTCATATCACACCGTCAGCATAATCATGATTATCGAGTCTCCCCCCAATGGTATCTCTAGACATGAGGGTCAAGTCAACAGCTTAACTACAAAATCTAGGTCAGGGACAGGATTCATGGAAGGAAGGGATGATTCGTATCAATGTCTCTTGTTACGGTAGCTATTAGTAGACACAGACCGTACTTAAATTCATTCCTAGAGCCCTTGGGAACTCACTTTTACTAAATGCAGCTACTCTCTTCCCCAGACCTCCTACTCCCTGAGCCTGGCGGGGACTACAAAGGCGGGTGGTTATAACATGTCGAAATGTACACTACCTCATGTTGCTCTCCCAACTGTGCTTCCACGTCTGCTGCTCTACAGATTCATCGGTCCTTGACAATTCCTCTTCTTGAAACATTTTACATGCCCATGTATCTGAGACTGGCACCAGTTTCCTATTCTCCCACTACTAACATTCACTGCCTGTATCCATTCATCCATAGAACATTCAACCACAAACGTTCTCTCTAGCACCCAAGCATATGTAGGAATGCATAGAGGAAAAGTGCTGGATCAGATGTCCTTTAAACACACCTTGATCTAAGGCCTGATCTCAAAGCACTGATCATAACGTAGTCAGCAAGTACCAGGAACGATCGATATGCCTCAATTAAAACACAGCTACCGACGTGCCATCCTGTAGAAGCTGTACAAGCTCTAGAAAACTCTCAGCCACCTCCTCAAGTCAGTCATCAGCCGCCTATGAGTCAGGATTGCCTCAGATGCTGAGGGGTATATGATGATGAAAAATGTGTAAGTCACTATTCCAAAATGTGTCATCTACCGGTACCACTGGTTGGAACAGCTGACCAACAGGTTGTGATACACTACCCGAAGGTACTATCTCAGGCATCGGTCCATGTACCGAAGCCTCATCACATTACGGACCAACCTCATGGTCACTCACTGGAAAACACCAGTAGCTAAGATCAAAATCTCCTTTACTAGTGCCTAAACTATGTGTAGAACTCTATTAAACGTCTTCATCCAGTCCACTGCTACCTGGGAATATGTCTCACCTCGTAACCTCAGAGGCCTCTGCAATTGGAACTCGTGCAATGCGCTAGGTCAGCGTGCACCATCCGCTAGTATGGCTGGTGGCATCTGCTGCCCAACAGTTGGTGGTGGTGGTGGTACACCACCCGAATGTGGCATCATAGAAAAGAGCCCTTCACCAGAGCCTCATCGCTCGTTGGGCCGCCATCAGGTACTATATCGGAACTCCAACTGACTGTCTGCATGGAGGCATCCTGAACAGATGTGACACAGTCAAACAATTTAAACCTAGTGAGCTGACCTGGTTGAGATGACATAAAGAAACTTTTGAAAACTCACACGCAATCAGTGTTTTCATGCACTGAGTCGGAAATCAGAAGCCAGGGTCCTGGTGTATGGATACGTCGGCCGCCGCACCAACACTGGATTCCCTGAACTGAAAACCACACTCAGTGCCCTTAACACTATTTCTTCACATAAAGCAAATATCAGAGTCCTACATTCTGCTGTAGAATCGACTCCTCTGATACCAATTTGTCACGACTCATCCTCGGGGCCCGTGCCGTGACACCCCAAACCCGCCTTCCATAGGCCAGGGGCTGGCAACTAGCACCAAAGGCGTAAATCCCGATAATAAGGGAAGGTATTGCCTCTGTGAAACATAAACACACACAACAAGAGTACAAGCAGAAGAAAAGACTAAGTAAAAACTATATAACAAAAGATGTGTTGGAATGTAAAGGGGCCAGAAATAAAAGACCAACATTAAAGTACAAGGTAAAAGAAAAAACAACTGGAAAGTGACAAGAAGCTCCTGGATCATCCACCACAGATCCTACATGATGGGTAGCTATATATAGCGCATATCCTTGATTGTCCACCATAGATCCTACCTCAAGGGTAGGTACAGATAGCCTACTCATTTCCCTCATCTGTCAGCCTCCTCCGGGTACCGACTCATCGTGAGGTCCACCTCTGGATACTGACTCTTCGTGAGGTCCACCTCCAGGTGTTGTCCATTCCTTGTACACTCCGTCTTCATCAATGCTATCCTTTTTCTGCATCCAACACAACGAGGTGCAGGCATAGCCCGTGAAGGGGTGAGTATAACGATACTAATTAGGTATTCCGAGACCCTCAAGGGCTCACTATATCCAAATAGGATAAACCACAAAGAATGATTCACTACATCCAACAAGGATAAACCACAATGAAAGATATCAACAGAAAACATTTACTTAGGTATATTCCTATACATATTCCTATGTTATCAAGTAACCCATCTCAATCATGAGGTAAACACTATGGTCATTCACTCAGCTCAAATCAGGATTTTCATTATCAAAACAACAACTGTTGGAGAAACTCCTCCTCTGTCGAGTATAGTGGCCCTATCTCGACTCTGAGGCACTACTCACCAACCATAGACTGCTGAGATACTCCTCTTGTCGAGTACTGTAGGTCTGCTGCCAAATACTGGGTGCTCTGACCGTTGTGGTTCTACCGCCAAATATCGGGCGCTCTTCGTAATAGCCTATAGAGGGTACTCCTCCTATCGACTACCATGGGTCTGATACCAACTACCAGGCACTCTGTCCACCGTGGTTCTTCCTCCAAATACCGGGCACTCCATCCACAGGGCTAACTGAATCCCTATGAGTCAAATCGGTCAAGCAGTCATCAGGTCTTCTGCTACTCGGTCTCCGCACTCCGTACGCTTGTCTCCGGGAGGGTATGTTCCAAGAGCTATTGGTCTTTACTTCCATGTGTCACGAAGTATCACATAGAATCATCAAAAAGGACCACCTTGTCACAGGGGTCTCAACTCAACAGACGTCGTGTCAATCGGACACCCGGTCTATGAGTTATAAGCATATCCGTTCTAGGGGCCTGGTTAGATACCAAACCAACTGTATCTCAACAGTACCCCAAACTCTCTTTAGTATATTGAAAGAAATCGTTTCTCAACAAGATGACCAACGCCACTGACGGTTCGTCAAACAAACCTCCAGTCTGAGAGTTATTGGCTTTTCTCTTCCAGGGGCTTGGTTGGTTTATAAGCTAAACCAACCCGACCTTACTCCATCTGGATCCAAACCTCATGTGGATTATGCCAAAAAAACATCTCATTAAAAGGAATCCAATGTAGTTGATGACACGTCAATTGGACATCCGGAGCTCAAGTTATAAGTGTTTCCGCTCTAAGGGCCCGGTTGGTTTCGAGTTCGATCCAACCCAGCCATACCCAAACTTCTTCGAAACATTAAGTGTAATATACTGAAACAATCTTCTCGATCGAAGGAATCCTAGGAAATTGACGGTTCATCGATCGGAGGTCCACAACTCATGTTATGGGCGTTTAACTGAAGATGGTCCAAAAATATGGGGTCTGGGCGCAGTCCGACCCGGCCCAACACCCACTGGGTCGGCCCGAACCAGGGCGACCCGACTTGGGTCCGTGTCTAGCCCGGAAGGATGCGGCCTGGCCTAGCAGGCGCGGCCCGTCTCGGTGTTGGCAGCCCGACCCGGCGCTGGCGGCCAGGCCCGGCCCAGCCGGCGTGGTCCAGTACACGTGACCCAAAGGGTTGGCCGCATGGGTGGGCGACTAGGGGCTGGTGGCGCCCAGTGGGGCCCGCCCCATCTGCAGGTCCGGTGGGTTACGCCCCCCCCCCACCCACCTCGGTTTCTTCGAAACGGCAGGCCGTGATTGCCTACCTTTGGAAACCGTGTGTGCCCCCTCGGGTCGAGCCTCAAGGTGGCGCCGGGGGACGGCACAGCCGGCCGCCCCTTTGATATCTACCGCGGCCTTAGGTCACGGCTCTATTCGACCAGCGCGGCGCAACGGCAGCCTGCCTCGGCAGCGGGACCCTGTAGATCCGGCGCGGCATGGCAGCGCCGCCCCGCTCCACCGCGGCCCGCCCCGGCCGCGGCTCCTGTTGCTTCGGCGCGGCGCGATGGCACTAGGACCCTCCGCCACGACTCGGAAAGGTTGAAGCTCCTATAGCTCCGGTGCCATGCTACGACGTCGCGCCCCTCTACCGTCGCTCGACAAGGTCGCGGTCCGGCTATACTCCACGCGGCGCGATGGTTCCACGCCTTTGTGGTGACCCAACAACTAGGCATTGACGGTCCGCCCGTGATTGGACCGACCGCTAGCCGGTTCTTCACAGTCAACCTCCATCGTTCATAAAAAAAATTAATGGGGAAGGTTTAGACCGTTTTCATGTAGTCCAAGCCCTTCCTCGTCATGATGGTATCAGGCAGTCAAACTAAACTCAATAATTGAAGAACGATGAAGAACAATATTTTAACCCGAACATAACAACCCCTACCTCAAGGTTCGTCGTTCGTTGACGATATCACGAGAGGGTGGACGTCGGCTTGTTGACGTCATCACAAGAGAGGTGATGAGCGTGACGACGATCGTTAGCATTTTTCGCTTCTGCAAAGTCCTTCAATCCCGACTCGAGCGTCATTCATTGGAGATTTTTCAGAAAGTGATCCATTCATCGTGGAGGGAGGAAGTCGTTCTTCATGTATCTCCTATAATTCTCCAAAAATATTTTCCCAACAAATATTTCATTAAGTCTCCTTCTTTTAAATGATCTCCATGTAATTCAGAAAAAATCAAGAGGTGTGACAAAAATAATTAATAAGGTTATTAATTATGTAGTTTGCTTCATTAAGCTTGGGAGGTGGAGAGGCTCCACTCCAATAAATGAGTGGAGTTGTCATGTATTAAACAAGCGATGAGTTATGGGGAGGTCAAGGGGGTCGTGGGGAGGTGAGGAGTTAGAGTTTCATGTGGGCCCCACCACACTAAACTCTTTCATGGGATGTTAGGTGGGTTTGGGCCCCACCTCTAACTTCCCCTTTGTTGAAAATAGCCACCCTCATTGAATAAAATTTGTACACAACAAATATTATTTAATTTATTCTAATCCCAAATTATTAAACCTCAACCCGCTCAAAACGAAACTACAATAAAGGTCCTCTTACGCAATTACCGACACTGCGAGTTCATTGGTGCCCTCAGATTTCAATTCCATGCACCGGTTTAAAAGATAGAAAATCCAACTCATTTGTTTATATAACGTACCCAAGCTAAAATTCCTAAATTGATTCCGGGCACACCGGGCCTCAGTATAAGGTTCCGTCAGAAGCCAATGACTCATAAAATTCTAAAGAAATTAAAAAAAAAATTTCCTTGAAATTTATAGGTGTTCTCTCTTTCTTTTAAAGTGATAGTTTAAATTACTCCTTTTCCGATGTGGGTCTTTCAATGAAGTCACGAAGACCAATTTTAAAATTGCAAGGACACAATTCCAAAAAGGGGGAAGGATGTAGCATCCCGGGTAAATAAAGAATATAAAAATTTCATATTAATTAATATTTGTGAATAAAATGTTAATGCTACATTAAAGGGAATTCTATGTTCGATGGCGTACCCAGTACGCAACAACATGTTTCTTTGAAATCTTACGTTGAACACTAATAATATAATAATATTATTTTAAATACTAGTTAACGCATAATCGTTGTAATAGAGGGAATGAACATAAATAACTAAAAATTGATTATATATGTTTTTTAAATATTTTTACATTTATCTAATAAAAGTTAGAGTCTTAAAATAAGAAAAGAATTTGATTTTTAGAATAAATATTCTAATTTTCTTTAAAAGGCTGATTAACCGCCTTTTGATGGAGAACCCTTTTTAAAACTACCTTTTGTCAATTTTATATTTTATATTTGACAAAATTAAAACTTTTTTTAGAATTGGGACATCAAAATTTAATTTGTGTAAATTGTTTTTACTTTTCCGATAATGTTCATTTTTGTATGAATAGTGAAAATGCAGTATTTTAAATCAGAACCCCATTTTAATATAATTTATTTATATAGTTGGATTATCTTTTTTAATTGGGCTTAAATTTTAGTTGAAATATATTTTTCCCATTTAATCCAATGGTGGTCATTTTAATTAATTTTAATTTGAAATTGGACATAAACAAGTGTCAATCTTTTGGTAGATTTTGTTTCATAAAAACATGCTATTTATTTTCACAACGTGAATTAATTATAAAATTAATTAATGAAACTTCTATGTTTTGAATTTGGTAAAACAGAAATCATTTTTGAATTTGGAATATCAAATTTACTTTGGATAAATTTTTGTTATTATTATGACAAATGTTCATTTTTAATGAATATTGAAAAATACGGCATTTTACTTCAAATCTACTTTTCATCTAATTTAATTATACAGTTAGATGGTCATATTAATTGGTTTTAAAGTTTAATTGAATTATTTTTTATCACTTAATTTAATTTTGTTCATTGGAAATAATTTCACTTTTCAATTGGATGTAAAAACAAGTCAATATTTTTATATATTTTTACTTCTTAAAACCTCGTCTTTGGTTGTGATAACAGAAATTAATTTTAAATTAATTACTGAAATTTTGTTGATTCTAATTGGTTAAAATGGATTCCATATTTGGAATATGAAGTTACAAAATATGTAATTAAGACTCTTTTGTTTTTGGACATTATGAATAGTAACGACAATAATTATCTTTAATTATCATGATTAATTAGTAATCGGGTAGTTAAGGGTAATAAAATAATATCACAATAATATTAAATGACCCCAACATGTGTCCAAATACTCTGTAATGGTTCATGGCCAACCATGGGAAGCTTTGTACCGAACTTGAGGGCCCATGGTGTCACATGGGTGTAATAGTGACATTTATGACATTATTTTTTTAAAAGAAGAGAAATATAACAAAGGTTTGTATATCCTAAGTAAAATAATTTTAATTTTGTTTACATAAATGATATCTTAAACTATAAATAGTCATTATAAAGTAAAGAATATTTCCTAAATCATGGTATTTGTTTTATAATTTTTATACATTAAATAAATAAATTTATTTATGGCTCCATGGTGATGCAATGATTACCCCATTAATGAACGATTTAAATAAATTGAAAATATAATGTAAAATCTAAGACTTAAAATTGTTGTAAACCTATTGGATGGGTTTATTTAGAACTTTTAACACCTTATCCTCTAAATATATCATTTTTGAACCTTTAAAATCCGAAAACTATTTTATAATAAGGTAACATTTCAAGACTTTCCAAAAGTAACCCTCCTCCCTCTTATAAAAGGACCCCACCTCTACCCCCTTACCCACACATCTCAAGGACTTGGATCGACCAAACTCTAATAATATTATCTCTACGAATCCATAACTTACTTTAGAAGCCTCACTTTGGGCAGAAGTATTTCAAAGGAAGCCTTTGGCTCAAATCAAAAAGAGTTACCTGATTTAGAGGTAATGTCTTCTCTCGAGTTTCTTTCTTTTATTTTCCTTCTTCACTCACCACTATCTTCGTATTATTTTATCCCATAATAAAACCAGTATCCTCAATATAATAGGATTTTGTTATGATAAGTATGATACCTACACTTACGCACACCTCCGTCACATGGTTCAAGAATATACGGTTTCTGTGGGTGGTGAATTACTACCTCACGAAACGATGATTGTTCAATATTTTTTTAACACCTTTCATGGTAGAAATTATGATGTCACTGTATTTTTATATGATATATATGGTATTTATTTTTTCCCTATGCTTCTGAATTTTATTTTTAAATCACATCGTTATGCTTTTCATGTTGTAGAACCGTGATAATTTCATCTGAGGAAGTGTGGACTACTGCCCCCTAAAGTTATGTGACTTGTTCATTCCAAACATGTAATTTATAAAGAATGTAATTAATGAAATTATGTTACCTATATAACATATATATTATACTATAATTATAATATATCTATGTATCATTTTGTTTTAATTCCTTAAATATGACAATGAAATGAAAGTAGCATTCATGCGTATGTACGACCAACCGTCTCCATGAATGGTGAATTTAATTTTTTATATCAAAATGTTATGAAATAGTATAAAATGAATATATACTAGATATATATGATATATAAATCATTAATACCATTCTAGAGATTATGTACTTATAACTACATGGGCGATTCTTTTAAAACAAGTTCATTTTTGAATCATGTATCGAACATTGACAAAATGTATGATATGAAATCGCAGAATTAACTAATTATTATAACATGATAATATGTGATATTAATTTAATAATAAAATTTAATGGATGTTCTTATGAACTTATAAATAGACCTAGGTTTATTATTCAAGAATATAAAGAAACGAACAAGTCAAGTCTGACTTGACGTAAGGGGATTTTTTATCTCACTTTTAATTCCATGAGATTTCCATTATTTGCCAATTATTTATTTCATGAGGTGTATTGTGTAATTCCATTTGATATATATTATAATAATTCAATTTATATTCATGGTATAATGTGATTCATTTGGTTTATATTATCTTTTGGTCACACAACTCGATTTATTACAATGAGGTACGAGGTTTTTATCTCACTATTTATTCCCGTGAGATTCATGCTATATTTGTCACTATCTCCTTTGAGTGGTGTATGTACTGCCCATTATTCTACTATTTGTGTAATATACATTATTTTATGGGTATTTACATCAACTTTTTATAGTCTTTCTTTCATGGGTTGTACGTTTTGAAATTTTCCAAATTCGATAAGGGAACCTTTCACCCTCAACTTTTTAAAAGACTTATTTTTGTTATGTCTTTTAATATAAATCTTCATAATGGTGGGATATGTTCTTATATATCCTTATTTATGTAAATTTTATGTCCAAGTGATGAGATACCCTTTTTATCTCTAATCAACTCATATTCTGAATTTTAATGTGACACTGTTAGGCTGTCGAATTTCATTAAGGAAACTTCTTAACCCAATTTCAATTCTTTGGGTAAAACCTATACTTCTTGATTATGTCATACTATGAATATGTGTGTATGACCTATAATTGTTTTACACTTAATATCAACTTATATTGGGTGTATTTATATTTTCACAAATACTTTTGTAATTGATTTATCCTTAATCTAAGGATACCATCTTTGTACGGGGCTTCGTCCCAATGTCATTTCATTGCGACATCTATAGATTTCTACACGACATTATTTTTTACGGTGTATAAAAACCTTTTGACATTTCATTTCAATCAAAAGGAATCTTTTTACACAATGAAATTTACTAAACGACAAAAGGAATGTTTTTGTCTTACGTATGCGGTGACAATGACTTCTATGCCGCTGTGACTAATATTTGTGTTTTAGCTTCCTCTACAAGCCATAACTTTTTTAAATGAAAAATAAATTCCATGTTTTACTTTTGTATTGAAAATGGTTCTGATAGTGTTTCAATTATATCAATGTGTTGTATTGATATCTTGTGATTGAAATTTGGAAATGTTATGTTTTCTTTTATGTATGTTTTATGTGATACGATTATGTTATGGTTCTTGGGGATTGTTTATGAAGGTGGGTGGGTCCGTGATAAAATAAGGGCGGGTGAGCCCTAGATAGCTCTCTAATGCATTGGGTGACGCGAACGAGTTAAACCCTAAGGTTTATCCGAACATATTTAGGGAATATACTATGATGGGTATTTCAAACGTAACCATGAGGGTTACTCCATACATAAGAATGTTTTGAATGCCTCAAGTAACCTTTATGTCTTATGATTTCTATGAGTTATTCATAAATCTTATGATTTCGTGAGGTATGTTAATGTGCCTGTGTGTTTTGAGTAATGTATTATTTCATTAATTCTTATGTAAAGATGGACTAATATTTTCTTTCTGTATTTTTATATCTCTTACTGAGCTTTTAATGCTCATACCATGTTTTTGAAATGTTTTTCACAGGACATAAAGTGTAATAGGATCAAGGATGGGATCTATGAATAGCCATGCTGTCTAAAACATGGAACCAGACAAGAATATTTTGATCAATAGTTTTTATTTTATGAAAATAATGGAAACTGAGTAGATTTGTCTACGTTGTAATCATTGAGATGTAATAGTTACATCCTAATTATCTAAAACTGTAAACCTGAAAAGATCCTCAATGTGAATTATTCATTTAATTCAAGAATATGTAATGTTTTACGGCCGAGTCCTTATAAAAACATCCTCAATATATACATTAATAACACGTCACTCATGATTCACCCAATGTATCCATCTTATTCATTCACTTATGTTGCCATAGATTATGAAACAGATCTAATTACTTGAGTTGTAACTAGTATTAATGATAATTTTAATGTATAAGGACAATCAAACATACACTCATAAATAAGAATATTTGATGGCATTAAAACATGTGGAAGTCCTACTGATGGGTCTTTTCACATAATATCATGTATTGTAGATAAACATATGAAGTCTACATTTGACAAAGCCTTTTATACTTATTAGAAATATCACATGACAGTTGACATACTATCTACACCATCATACACAATTATCTAACTAAAGAACATTAATGAAGAATACATCCATAACACGTCATGTTTCTCAAAACAGTGGGGGACTCCTATGACCTTACCAAGAAATGTATACTATAAAACATTATTACATTAGATTCATGCATAAAAATAAAAAATATGTAATATGTTGTTTCTTTAATATGAAATACATTTAAGATACATGTAATAAAATTACATACAATTGGTCCTTGGACATAAAATCGAACATTTCAATGGATATTTTATCAACATCATTATAATATAAACGTTAGTTTAAGATCATTTCCATTATAATTCATTATGTTATTTCTATCAGTTTCTATGGTTAATTAATTATGGATTTTTCACAATTATATCAGGATTTAATAAATTTGTATGCATCAGATATTGATCAAAAAAATTTCCTTATGGATATATAGTTTTGAAGAAATGGATAATTCCTTAGTTCATGCACATAATATTAAAAAGTATCTAATAAAGATACAAATTGTAAATTTATTCATAAATGATAAAATACCTCAAGTGTATATTTAATGTTGGGATATCCTTCCACTACATCAATTAAAATTGAAGTACTGTTTAAAGTGATTGACCAACCAAATTTGTTTTGATTTCAATTAACATGGAATTATGACATGTTTTTTTGGGATAACATAAAATTTTACAATTATGGGGTTGAATTCCAATGTAGAACTTGGTGTGACTGAGAGTAACATGTTAAGGAAATTTGATTTATGGATTTTAAGACTTTAGAGTCCACTGTAAAGAAAATATAACTTTGAGTTAATGTAATTGGAATTTAGATTTTTAACCTCAATACCTTCAAATTAATTGACCAGAATAAGTCGAGATGACTTGAATGGGAATATGGATAATTTCCTCAAGAATTTCCATGAAACATGATATTCTATAGAAAATGGTGAGGATTATTTAGTTTCCATAAAATAGTGTGGTATTAAAACATATATTATTCATTTATTTGCCTAAATTATATTATAAAATTTAATAAAACATGGTCATCATATATTTAGATATATTTATGAAATTGTCTTCAAAGATATCAATGTGATCTACACTTGAGTCAGATAACATTATCCCAGTAAAAATTTTCCTGAGAGGTAATGGTGTGTATGCATTGTCATACATCATTGAAGGAAAATGTATCTACTTGACAAACTTTTAATGATTCAACTTGTAATGAGGTTTATGGGGAATATTTGACTCTTTATGAGAATAATAGAAACCATGCTATAGATGTTTTGTGCTTCGTTCCTTCTTCTGTAAGCAATGAGATTTTGAAGAAACCCGAGGACATGGATGTGTATCGATTGTAGTATCTATTTTAGGATCTTACCAAGGAAAGGAGAGACAATAGATATATGATATATACACTTCTATTTTTTTAAAAATAATCATAGATTATATTATTGTTGGGACTCATGTAGTCATGATTCTTCGCTATATTGAACAATTATACATATTAGAGATCAAATTACGTAATGAGATGCACAGTTATATCATACATTCCTCACTACAAAAGACTTTCTCCTGTTTTATTTTTAATTATAACATGTAAAATAATAATAAGTGTGTTTTAAAACTTCATTCATTTATTCTCTACAAGGCTAAGTAAGTTGTACATGATTAACCCACATTCTATGTAGGGATTAAGAAAAGAGTGAACAAGGCGAAGGGGATGAAGAATCATAACGTGTGTAAATATTTAGATAACAATACTACCAAGAGAATGATAAACTAGTGGTCTGAAAATAAAAATGAGGTAGTATGATTTTAATGTGGAAAGAAATATCCCTTGATGAATAAATACACCCATAAGAAAATGGAAGCTAAATGTGTGCTTATAATCGAGTGTAAACTTTCAATATATACCCATCAGGTATAATAAAAAACTTGTGGTACTCAAAATTGTATCAAAATTATAGAATGAAGTATATTCTAAATTATTTCTAGAGGATAGGTGGATTTGCGAGTAACTAATTGTTTAAGGCTATATTATCTAGCCATTAGAGACTACCAACATTAATTATCACCATGCATGATATTATTTTCAGGAAATTGTTCTTATTAACCAACTTTTACGAAGAATATTATTTCTATATAATTCCTAGATACTTATGGTTTTATTATCATGTTTAGGAAGTAATGTTATTTATCTTATAAGTAAAACATTTTTTGTTATGGATTATTTAAATAATGGTTTTATTATTTAAATTATGAGAACAAAGTATTGGAAATAGATAAAAAATCATGTTCACATGACTCACATAACACCCACTTATGAAATCACCCTCTTGGTCATGTAAATGAGAATAATATGAAAGTTCTCTATCTAGATTTCTATTTTAACTTTTTTAAGATAGAACCTCATGAAATATGTATTTCCATTTTATTAAGAAAAATGAACAAATATTTATTCATCGGATAGGGTGAAAGGGCCACTTAGCATCTTGGATAGGTACATGAACTTTTCTGTAGACCATTTCCAGTCAAATATATAAGTGTATATTCGTAGTCTATATATTTTACTAGTGAAATGAGAATATATTTTCATGTATAGATAATAAGATATAAGTTTGATTCCTTTAATAAACTCAATAAATTCTAGAATGATGTAGACAATGACCTAAGAATGGAGATAAAGAATCATTAATTGGATCGACATGGATAATATATTAACCAAGAGATTATTGACATTGTATGTTATTTTGGGATTTAGTCTTAAGACACTCCACCTTACACATCATAGTGTAATAGTCTTAGTGAAGGGAGTAATTGTACAATTTCATAGATGGTAATGTTGATGATGATTCATGAAGATCATCCATTATCCTATTAAGGATATGTATTGGAATGTGTTATATACACACTATACCATGTACCAACTATATTTTAAAATGGAATTCATTTAATGTTATTACATGGAATGAATTTTTTTCTCTAAATAAATTTTTTTGGGGTTGCAAGGCATTTTTAAGGCCTTCTCATGCAACAAACTATCACCTTGGGGAACTAAGTGTTTCTCTATAGGGTATTTGTTGGCATAGAAAATCAGATCCATATAATTTCCCCAAATTCTTCCAAACAAGATCATAGAGAATATTTTATTTAGAATGATTTGATTTGACTAGTCGTGGAACCCGAATGAAGTTATGGATCATAAGTTATAGAAATTCGATGTTAGGCTGCTGGAAATGGCTATCCAAGAAGGTTTTGGGGAAAAGTACATATTTGCACACAAAATTGTATTCTTAAACGAAAATTTCGAATGGAATTTTACGCCCAGTGTCATCCAAGGTTTCTCCTTTAAATTGAAATAAACACCCTTCTTCCAAGAGGGCCCCTGAAGGTCGTTCTCCACACTAATGCACGTATGAACGCATTTTCTAGGCATGCGCAGAAAACCCCCAATCGTGCATGAAAAACATCACTTTTACACCCAAATGTTCCAATTTTACCAATTTAGTTTGAAAAACATAATTTTTGCATGAAACAATTCCATTGTTCCCAATTATGTGTGCTCTAATGCTGCACGTATCCAATTTCACACACCCCTTCCCTATGGGACACAAAATATTTCATATTGGTCGCAGATCTCCCCTATTGTGTGCAACTCCTTCCCTATTATGCAACCATCTCCTCTCATTCATACACATATCCCATATTGGATGTACGACTTCCCTACTGTATGTAGGCCTTCCCTACTACAGGCAGTCTAAGTTTATTGTATGCATAACACATCTTATTCGCACCCGCCTTTCACCAATGGAATACCATGATTTAAGATACTCCTCTACAAACCATGAAACACCGTGAGTTGACATATTCCCCTTGTTTAATTTCTAATGATGGGAGTTGATATTGTCATCATAAATTACCTGAGTACTTCAAGTCAAACCATTCCACATGTGACTCATCCAAACCCCATCACCTAGCTTCTATACCATGTTGAACTAGAATGGGATGCTCTAGCGTAAGTCCCAACACCAGCCATAGCTGGGTGCCTTATGCATAACAGTTCCCTCTACATGACATTAAACTATAGTATAACATATATGAAAAACATAGGATTCCCCTTGCCCAATACAAGAAATGACTTATGCACCAAGCCTAATTTTCCAATAGTCCTCTTTAAATGACTTTAAACTATTGTACAAACTATGTTACCAACATATGATGCCTATTACTCCAAATAAGAGATCCCTTATGCACTATGATTAAAATTCTAATATTCCTCTCTACATGACTATAAACTGTAGAATGCCCTATCATTCAATGAAATATTTATTCTTGATCCAAATAAGATATGGATTATGTGACAAGCATATGATTCCTCATGAAATTATTACACTGGTGTAACATCAAGAGCATTAGAAACAATTTGAGCTTTTCATCACTCCACCTCATGCGTTGTGTGTCCTTAATTTTGACATTCATCATTTTTCATGGCTAATGGGACCCCCAGACGGCCTGGTCCCATTCCACATCGGCTAACCTACCTTGTTGGGAAAATATTATAGTAGAAATTAGATGAATCTTTGAGTTAGGTCCTGTGTTTCGAACACTGTTGGCAGTCAACCATCATCTGTTTCTCCCCATTTTAGGCTAACATGATCTGGATGCTTTGTTTTGAACATGGTCAACAGTTAATCTATATCATCACGCAACCCTCACACCATTCCGAATGTCAGGAACCTGATTTACACTTTTCATCACACTTTGTTCAGACTGATTCCATCAACCTTGGCATTATCCCGCTTGTGCACTTGCACATAGGTGTTAGCCCAAATGATATACCTCAACCCACCAGTGAGTTGGGATGCCATCATGGCATGACACGAGGAAGAAATCAAGGGCAGATCCAATGCATAAGCCCCTATTCACCATTTCCTCTCCTTAGAGGAACCCAGGAATGCTAATGGAAATTTTTCTACATATAGACATGCTAACATGCGTTCCCCAATGGATCACTCCCCAACACCCGATCAGAACAATATTTCTGGTTCCATCCCTTCACCAGGGTTTATAATATTCCGGTTATGTTAGTCCTATGGGTGTAGAGTAAACCCGTCTCATCCGAGATGCATGACGTTAAACTACCAAGCAACATTTTCCTCAGGACATGATTTTAAAATTTGGCCTCTCCCCAAGAAACCCATGCGGGGTGACCCGTCTCAGACATTCTCTACTCCAACTCATCTCTATGGAAGTGATATATTTCTCACAAGGAATGAGGTCCTCTCTACTAGAGTGGTGCCTATCCCCGGAGAAGGGTAACTATCTTGGTGTAAGCCCGTAACCTTTCTTTGGTGAAGTAGCATCCATGGTCCTCCTCTCTCCATCAGTTCCAATGACCATAATAGAGATGGGCTCATAGACCTTCTTTATCTAGTCCCTCTCCCTCTTGTCTTTGTCACCATCAGGACTCCATCTGAATGTAAGTCCAAATATATATCTCTCTGGGCCGATAACAATTTGTAGGCCCCTATTTTCTCTATGGGACACTAAACATGCATAATCCCATGTTTCCTTATTCGACTGCAAACCACGCGTAAGCCCCTATTTTTTCTTTGGGACACTAATCATGTGTAATTCGCACTCCACTTCTCACAGATGCACCTTTTCTGGTGGGACTATTATGTCATTACTTCATCTGGTTTCTCACACTAAGCATGACTCCTGTAAGCTTTGAGTAATCATTGACCATGGAATCCTTCATGGGACACCTTATCATGAAAAACCAAACCCATTATGAACTATATGGTCACTGATACTTGCCATAGAAGGGTATGTATAAATCCTCTTAGTGGATCAAGACAAAACATACTTGTACAGACTCCTTCACATCGGTTCACCTTAGACCTCCATGAAATTATACTGTATCTACCATACCGAACTATGTGAACAATGTTTTTTCTATTTCCAATCAAGGTACATAGGAATACTCCTAGTGGTTCACTCCCAATTCCCATAGGTCCTGACAGCTCCATGTCATTCCACCGTCGTCCCTCTTTACGTTAAACTGTATTCCCATTCTCATCCTTCATGATGCTAAACAGTACAAATCTGAACTATGTGGAATTGGATCCTAGTCTCCTGGTATGGGTATGTAGGAAGCCTTCATGGGGGTTACCCACATCCAGTGGTAACCCGTTGTACCCCATCCCGTGGGAATACAATTTACCCCATCTAGCAGTAAGCTGTTCTACCCCATCCAGCTGTAAGCCGTTGTACCCCATTCAGTGGAAAGTCGTTGTACCCCCTCCAGCGGTAAGCCCTTGTACCCCATCTAGATGTAAGCCTTTGTAGCCTATCTAGCGGTAATTCATTTTACCCCATCACGCGGTAAGTCATTGTACCCCAACTGACGGTAAGTTATTGTGTTCCCCAATCGACTGTAAGCCATTGTGTTTCCCAATCGAGGGTAAGCCTTTGTATTCCCAAATCGATGTTAATTCACTGTGTTCCCCAAAGTATGGTATGTCTTTATGATCCCTAAATTATAGTAATCCATTGTGAATATCAA
Source organism: Viscum album (assembly GCA_963277665.1). Taxonomy (NCBI): domain Eukaryota; kingdom Viridiplantae; phylum Streptophyta; class Magnoliopsida; order Santalales; family Viscaceae; genus Viscum; species Viscum album. Next base: position 486,770,182 of record OY728153.1, on the reverse strand, counting down.
GTAGTGGTACGACAAAGAAACCCCAGCCAGTGGTAATCCATTGTCAACCCCAACCATCTATATGCCGATGTATCCTAAACTATGTGGGATCTGATTCCATAGAATAGGGATATGTAGTAAGCCTCCATGATGTCCACATCCCTCACCCATTCTCATCTTATCTTTCCCATGAGTCTATGGATTTCAGTATGGTGTTTCCCCAACCTGGTGGTTCCACATCCTCTAGGTCCCATCCATATGTCCATTCTCACAGGTTACTGCCTCAAGTGTCCCATTCCTCCACCTAATTATGAGGAAATTGATTCCCTGTTACAGGGATACATTTGAAATCTCATCAATGCTCAAGCTAGCTTCTCCTTCTTCCTCACGTTAGTTCCCATCTCATTCTCTCTCCACATACCGGTAATTAGGAAAATAACCAGGCATTAGCCCCAACATATGTGATCCCTCCATGGGTTACAAACATTTTATTTAGTCTCGTCGGTGTTTTGATCAGTCGGATCCATCACTGTTAGATGTTAAACTCACGGTATACCCTTTGTTAAAAATGAGATGCTGAGGAAAACCTTAGGGACATGGAAATAAAAAATAATTTGGAGCACTCTGTGGGGAATTACTCGGGCAACCACACCCTCGAGAAGCCATATCAAGAGGGAAAGAAACCGAGATGCATTAGTGTTCTAGCGTCAGACACGCCAGTGATGTACAACATGAATACTCCCCCAACCGAAAGTTTCTACCCTGACAGGAACCCTTGGAATGTCCTGACGGAAGTAGTGTAATTAAACATTGTCCATGATGTCATGGCACTGGGAAGAGTTTCACGAACAACTTCTTATGTCAATGAGGGAAACCTGGACTAGGAAACGAGTTCCAAGTAGGAATCCACAAAAGAAGATACTGACATCCCACCATCCCTTTTTGATCAAGGAGAAACCATCCATGAATAATTTATGGATGCCTCACACCATTAGAAAAAACGAATGTATGGAAATAGTTGCGCATCCTCCCTAGACCGATTCATGCCCCTTCGGAAGCATTGGAAATAGTATCCTATGGAAATTATGGTATACTACCTAAAAACCCAATCATATATTAAAGTGTCTATCAAAAAAAATCCATCTTTTTTTGAGGCAGAACATCCTCATAAGGGATAGTGGTAGAAATATTGAATTAAATGATGTTGATGCACAAGATTCAAAAGTGTTGGTAAATAAACGGATTCCATAGGTCCCTATAGAAGAATTAAATCTTGAAAAAATGTATTGTATAAGATCATAAGATTTGTAACATAACTAGAGAGAAATTTTTTTCTAGTAACCAAATATAGAGACTTGTTATTGGATGAAAATGGTGAACCTATCTCCAATAAATATGTTATAGAGATATTAGAAGTTACAAGATAGAAAGAAGCTAGGACTTCTAAAATGGATTCCATATATCATAACCACGTCTCTATTTTGGCCGATTCACTTGTTGATAAAATTCTTTTAGGGTACAGATTGGTTTTCTAGTTACAAGTGGACATGAATGGGAATGTAAATACCTATAATGAAGCGATTTTTTATTAATGGTTTAAAAAATGTTAGAAATTTACTACAATAAATAATTTTCACCTATTTCCAAGGTTAAATCATTCAAAATTATACATTTTATATCATCTTAACATGATTATAAAATTGATCAAATTGATGTAAAAAAATTTCATTATATAAGGGGAACCATCCTAAAAATGTCTATGTGACACAAAAAAAATAGGTTGTGACTATAGCTGATTCTAAAATTATTTTCATGTTGAAAAGATCCATTTATATATTGATTTATGTATAAAGAATGTAGAATATTTTATTCGATGAATCTTTAAAATAATATGGTTTCATTAATGGAAAATTTGAGGTATGTGTTCAAAAAAGGTTTTGTTGGAATGAATTCGTTATCATAGTAGTATATATTGACAAAATATTACTTACTATAACTGAATTACAAGTCTTAAAATATGAAATAATCAATGAAAGGTTACTAAAGTGGTATCTCATGAAAAAATCCATGAAAGGAATCGTTCTAGTGTCACATTGTATCCATCAATTGAAGAAAATGTGTCCTCACCCACAACTAAAGCATGAGAGATTGTGTAAGATCTCATATGCTTTGGTGAGAAGATCAATAATTTTTTTATGTTATATACTACAATTGTAGCTTCATATTCATTGACCATAATAGTTACATATCAAGCTGATCTAGGAGGGAATAATTTTTCTACTATTAATGATATCCATATGTATCTAAGAAGAACTAATGATATACTGCTAGTTTATAGAGGAGATGAGGATCTTTTCATAAAGGGTTATACAGATGCTAGTTTTAAAATGTATCAGAATGATATAAATTCATAGATAGGATATGAATTATATATCAAAGTAGGACCTATGATACAGAAGAGTTAAAATAATATTAGTGCCAGTAATTCTACAATGGAGTCCGATTATATTGAGGCTTCTAATGTAACCATTGAATTTGTTTGGATACAAAAATTTTTTCATGAGATTAATGTGGTACCTAATAGAAAAGGAAATATCACATAGTATTGCGATAATACTATTTTTTTTGGCTCTTTAGAAGGTGATATGGACACACCAACATAGAAAAAAAATTCTTAGTATGTATCACCTCTTTATGTGTTTTTATCCAAGGGGAGAAGTTACATTAAAAAGATATCCCATGGAAGAAAATGTGGCAGAACCCTTGACTAAAGGCCTATCTCAGTAGAGGAATGATTATCATATGAGAGCTAGAATACTAGACGATTGATGAATTTGGATATAGTGTAATATAGATTCTATTTGAGTTGGTTCTCTAGAACAAATTAATATGTAATTTATTGTAACATATTATGATTTTAAAATGAAACACGCTGTTAAATGTTATACAAGATACACCATATATCACTTATAAAAATGAAAAAATATTATTATTTAAATGGGATTATTATAACTTATCCATTATAAGAGAAATAATAGATGATATTAAATAAATTGTGAAAATATAGTATACATGTGTTTATGAAATGAATTAATTAGTTACCTATTAATTAAAATTTAAAATGAAACTAATTGAATATAAAAGATATGTTTTTTTTATAAAAAACTATTTTTACGCCCATAATTCAATTTTATTTAAGTAAATTAAATTAATTACTATTATTGAATGATATTAATAAAATATATATGTAATATATTCAATCAATTAATTGAAAATTTGTTTAATATGTTTAATGTGATTAAGATAATAATAAATCCATTTTTATGTATATAAATCTATAATTTTATAAAGGAAGTTTTGCATCCTTTTAATGGTTTACCTATTTTAAAACAAAAATTTGACACTTTTAATAAATATTATTTTATAAAATAATATTTTTGTAAAATTATAATATTAAAAATATCTTATAGTTATTTTTTTATCATTTCATAGAAGATACATTTTTTGATGAATAATGAAAAACAAATAATATTAATTGAATAAAAAATTTCATATGATTAACTTATAAGGTCAAATTATATTTTAAATATGTTTTACAGTTACCAAAGTTAAATTATAAATCAATTAATATAATTTCTAAAATAAGTTGTGTTTAAGGATGGGTCCTTATGGATGGTATCATAGCAAGGTTTAGATAATTTTATAGTATACGATACTGTTTATATAATTACCATGAATCATATATATATATATATAGAAATTATATATGATTTTATAATTTTAATTTTTGTCCCGCTAAACTATTTCTTTTTATAATGATTTCCCATAGTGAAAATACGGATAAAATTTTGTGAAGTTGCAAGATTAAAATGTCCTCCAAAATATATATCTCCATATGGTTGGGATAAAAAATGAGTAGTTTTTTTCAATATTTGATTAGTTAACAAAAGCTATAAATTATGGTGGCATCAATGCTAGGGAGAAACCAAATAAACCATTAATTAATATGTCATCATTAGAGAGTTTTATGAGAAAACATCCCCCATCATTAAATATACCATCTTAACATGTGGTACATATGGATGGATAAGTGATCTAGAAAATTGATTTGATGTCATAGAATGATATGAATGTCAACAGGTAATGCTTTCTATTTTTTATTTCGATGTAGAAGCTGTTAAATGGTTTATTTTGGTAGAAATACTTAAGAAAAATATTATCATGATTCTATTGTTCAGAAAAAATTAAATAAAATTTTCCCCATTAAATATTTCTCTTAGAATATTTAACTAATTATAAAGAATCATTTGTTTGAATTGAATGAAAAAGATGAAGATTTTATAAACAAATATGAAGATAACTTCATGTTATTATCTAGGTATGATCTATATAATTTTTGGGACACTAATAATTAAATTAATATATTTTTTAAATGATTAATAAAATTATTTCAAAGAGAATATTAGGAATTGGAATCTTAATGTAATGTGAATGTTGTTCATTTTTCTGAGAAATCTGAGATGGAGTTTTATGAGACATATGTTTCTCGAGATGATAAGATTAAGAAACTGTCATGGTGGAAGTAATTCAAGATGAAAAAAATAATAAGTTTGGAAGTAATCCCAAAACATTGTTTTTGAGTAATAAAATACATTTTTGAGAATACTTTTATGTATTTGTAATGTGTTACCAGTGTAGAATGTTTGGCCTTATAGTTCACAACTATAATGAAAAGGATCCAGAATAATCCAGTCAGTAGTAAATGTTTTAGCTGTAATATGTTGGTACATTATGATAATATGTGTTTGAAGTCCTTCACTCAGGTGTAAATTATCATGGTCAGAAAGAAAAAGTGGTTAAAAATTAATTTCTACTATTACTGTTGATGTTGGACAATTTGGTTATGTGATGTTGGCTCAAAGGAGCTTAATATTTTAAAGAGGTTGATAATTTTTTTGAATGTATCAAAACCCATATTATGATGTTATATATAATGGAAATAATTTCATATACATATATTGTGTACTGATAAGCGTTTTAGGTACATATAAACATTATGTTTATGATATTAAAATAGTTATTTGAGGAACAATACCTCTAATTTTGGTAGACATATGTTTAATGGTATTGTTTTCTTGTATGTTTCATTTATCATTTCATATTTTGATGTATTGGAGGGTTATGAAAATTTAGGAACATATTTTTAATTACAAATTATTATGGTGGTCATTGGGACTATAGAATTTTATTATATTTTGGAGGAATAAAAGATCTTATTTCATACTCTGGTGATTTATATAAATGATTAATATATCATAATGACTATGTTATTAGAGAAATTAAATTTTTAATTATAATTTAAGAGTGATTGATATTATTTTTAGATAAATAATAAAATTATATGGGAAGACTATGTGATTAAATCCTTATGATTTATAGGGTTGAATTGGACATTGGACTATTTTGATAATTTTTAAAGAGTGTTACTTCTTGAATGATATAAGTTGAATTTTGGGTTTTACTATAGAATTTGGGAACTTTAATGTTATTTTTCATCATTTTATGTTTTGGAAATTATCTGAAAATTTTATAAACATTTTTTTTGGATAATTTCTAATGAAATGAAGAATAGATTGTTATCTTTTTTTTGGATTTGATGATCCACAGAAGTTGATTCAAATGCTTCATGTATGAATAATTCATCATTAATATTTATAATTTGATAATATTTAAAAATGAAATACTATTTCTAATTTAATTTTATTTCACTTTTTTCTTATTATATGTAGTTAAATAACCCATGACTTTATAAAAAATAATTTTGAAACAAAAACATTATATGTTTACTTTTCATATTGAGAAATCTATGGATTTTACCTTATCATAGAATGATGATTTTGTGATTATTAAATTCCTCCTAACCATGTTCTATATCACTCTATATAAGTAATTGGGTGATACCTTTTCTCTTCCATGTCTATGATTTACTACCTGAAAACATTGAATGTGTTATCTTAGGTGACCTTCAAACTTTCTTATCTCACTTTACAAATTGATATTTTATTGATTATTTTTTCGATGTAAGATTCAAATAAAGGTATTTCGAATACTCAAACCAATAGATTTTGATCATGAATCAATTTTTTAGGAGTTGATTTATTAAATGGAGTTGGAAGAATGTAACATCCAAATATTCTAAATTGAATCAATATGTTCAATTTCATACTCGATACACCACTTCAGGCTCAAATAAATGACAAAACAATTCTATTTAAATGTGATAGTTATCACCTAGAAATTGGAATTATTGGAATGAATGAGAAAAAAAAATTATATAAAATTATATAAAATTAATTTATCTTTTAAAAAATAATTATAAATGAAAATAAAAACCAGATGAATAAAAAGGACATGTTTTTCATTCAAAAATATATTTACGCCCACTATGGTATTTTAAAATCATAAACTTTATTAATTAGTTTTATTTAAAGATATGAATGAAATTTATATGTTATAAAATCAATAAAATGTTTTTAATTAATCCAATAAGATTTACATGCTTAATATAAGAATAAATCCCTTTTCAAGAATAGAAAGCTATATTTTTTATAAAAGAAAATTTTGACAACTTTTAACAGTGCACATATTATTAAAATATATTTTGACAAATTTAAAAATATTAATTAGAAAATTATTCTAAATTTGTGAGTGAATAATATCAATATTAAATTTCGTTGAATTTTTTATATTTTTTTGGGAAGATATATTTTTTGATTAATAGTGAAAAGCAATGAATTTTAATTCAAAACTAACTTTTTCAGTAATTATATCATTTTGTAAAATTATATTTTAAATATGTTTCAGATCCAAAAATGATTAATTATACATATATTAGTACAATTTTTGACATTTGATTGATTTTCATATTGAAATTAGATATACAAACATTATATATGTGGGAATATTTTCACTATAAAAACCTTTTTTTCATTGTGTCTATGAGTTTTGATTTAAATGTAATTATTAAAATAATTTGAACAAAAATTTTTAAAATTGATTTGATATTTGGAATTAAATGTAAAAATTATATTACCATGAAATTTTCAATTTTTAGTCAAGAAAATATTATCATGGTGAAAAAAATATTTTTATGCGTTATAGGTAAAATAATGAATCAGGTTAATGTTAAAGAGAAATTCTTAAAATACCTAAAAACAAAACCTTTAATGGATTTATTATGTTTTTATAGACCCCAAATGTCCATTTAAACATTATATTATCTTCCAATGATCATGTAAATCATTTTAGACTCATTATGGATGGATTTATATATAATATATTCATTACTTAACCACTTAAAACCACACTTCCTCATGTATAAACACCACCCCATTTTTAATAGACTTGAATATGCTAAAATCACTATAAAATCATCCCTTAATCACTCTAAACTTGTCCAAGTACAATTTTAATCATAAAAATATCAAATCTAAAGTCTTCATTTTGTTCTTCAAGGAGCTAATATTTGGTAAGTAATTTTATCAAATCTCCTCTCTTAATTTATTTTCATCCTATATATTATCCTCACCAACATCATAAATCAAAGAATGAAAAACATAGAATAATTTATATACTGTATTTTTATGATTTAATTGAAAATATATTATCTAATTTATTTTCAATCTCCTCTTATTCAAGGAAATGACAACATTCTCCAAATTAGTGTAGTTAACCATCTCCATGAATAGTCTATTATTTCTTTTTTCCATTACCACATTCATGGATGGCCATAAAAGTATTATTCTAGTTAAAATAGATTTTAATAGTTATATGATTTCCTATTTCATTTTATAGAACTTATATATTCTTATAAAATAATATATAATGAAACTAGTTCTTATGGTTCGAAAATACAACAAAAATATACTAAACATTTATCATTAACATTTTATCAAATAAATAATTCAAATTTGAGAAGGAAAAATGATATATGGGTAAATTTATAATTATTTAATTTAATTAAAACTATTTTATTCCACATATGATGTATTAATACAATTTTAAGAGAGCATCCACAATTATACACAAATGTATTGATAAGAAACCAGGAAATGGACACACATGAAACGACAAAATTAATAAAATATTATTATCAATTGGGTCATAATATTTTATAAACTCATCACAGATGTTTTTATAAATTTAAATAAATTTCATAAAAGTGTTAATAAATTTCATTTAACCATTATACGGGTGTTCAAATTACACAAAAAAAATGTGAAATGTGGGTAAAGGTCCTTCATATCACTTTTACTTCTATGAGATATATTCTTTATTTACGGGTTATTTTTTTATGTGGTGTATATATACATCTGGTTGAAAAATAATAACAATAATCTAATTTTATAAATGACATTAAATGTTTAATTTGATAATTATTTCTATTTTGTGCATATGATTCGACATATTATAAATTATAATGCAATTATTAACCAAATTTCCATTATTAGGGTAAAAATTCTACTTCTTGAAGATGCCATTCTAGTATTAGGTTTTAATTGAATTCTTATTATATAAATTTTTATTTACAATTGTTTTATATAGATGTATAGTGGATACACATAATAAACTATTTTCAATAGTGCTCTCTTAAATGACATGATATTTTTAAGGGATATTCATTTAAAATTCCTCATTTAAATTTCTTTTTTTAAAAATGAATGTTATTATTACATATACAGAATTAACATTATTTCCAAAATTTATGTAGATTTAATATTTCTAAAATTACCTTACACGTTTTTATGGTTGCTTTTAATGAAATATTTTTTCATATTATGTGCATAGTTTTTCAAAATAATTGATTTCAAAATTAAATGTTTATTCTCTTCAAATTGTGTTTTTATGATGCAATATTTCATGATTTATGTTGTTTTTTTAGTTCCTAATTATTTTTATATCAATGGATAGTAATGTGATAGTAAAATTATGGGTTGTTATGTGATCAATTAATGAAGGGTGGTCACATGATAAACAAATTATGGGTGGTTCAATGATAAACCAAGGACATGTGGTTACATTTTAACCTCAAATGCATGGGGTATTCCAGAGATAGTGGTTGGCCATATTTGTTACTCAATTTGTATTACTGACATGTAAAATTGTGTACAATGTTACCAATATTTATTTTATATTCATTTTGAGGGGTTTTTAGAAATTGATTTATTTTTAAAAAGTAAGATATTAAAATAATTGATAATAAATAATTCCTTTTCTTAAATTAAAAAGATATGATTTTATGAATTTTTATGAATTTTAACTACTTTCAAATTTTACCTTCTTTAATATCCATTACTGAATTTTTGTACTCATACCATGTTTTAATGTTTATTCCATGTGATTTAATAGAGAAAATAGACAGGGATAAGACCAAGGGTAAAATTTTTGATGATTGATCAGGAAAGAAATTCTTCTTTTATTTTTGATATTTGTGTTTTATGGAATAAATTGATGCTCTGAATACATTTATATATTTTATGTATTGGTTTAATATGTAAGATTTATTACTAATTATCTAAAACTCTAAATTGAATTTTGTTTTAGGAATTTACTAATGTGAATTTACATAAAAAAATAAATATAAATCTAATTTTTTAGGTTGAGTCCTTACAGTTGGTATCATATAATATTATTGAGAATATTAGATGTTATAAAAATGTTAATATAAATACCTGGAATGATTTTAATATAAATTTAATTTAAGTTTTAATGAATTTTGTGATTTTATTGAAGCTCCATATAAACTATATAATTTCAAATTGGTTACCCATAGAGGAAACATGGATGTTGTAATAGGAGGGATCCAAGAAGACAATATCCACCCAAATCAGCATCATGGGATAGTTCGAATCAGGACTGGGGAAGTTATTACATTAATGTATTAGTAAAAAATTATTTAAATTGAGGTGTCATTTTTACTAGGATGAAAATAAATATACCATAAAAAAATATTTCATTATTAGATCATTTTACGATATAACATCCTCCATCATTTGATGGACCATCTTCCTCTGTGGTAGAAAAATGATGGACCAATTCCCTTGAGGAGATATATGATGTATTGGGATGTTTTTAATTTCAAAAGAAAATCATTTCCATTTATCCTTTTAAAGGTTATCAGATCAACTATGGTCTTTTGATAAACATGACAGATATAAATATTATCTTATTGCTATGTAATAAGAAAATTCAAAAACACTGAGAAGTATTTCCTGATGTCTATTTGACTCCAAATACAGAATACTTTTTTGAATTGATGAAAAATGATAAAAATTTTGTGGTCGAATATGAAGCTAATTTCATGAGATTTTCCTTGAATGTGCTAGATTTAATTCTGGAAACTAATAGTAAAATTAATATATTTCAATTAGGAATAAAACCATCTTAATGAAAATGTTTTTCCTTATGTGAATTACGATGTTATTAGAATGTTGTTCATTATTCTAGAAACATTGTGACAGAGTTTTTAAACATTTTTGATTCATGAGATGAGAAGTGTATGAAATGATCATGGTGGTATGATGTGGAGAATCATCAAAATCAGAAGTCAATATGTAATACCCAAACAAGATTTATTTGTGGTAATATCACTTTTATGGAAGACTTTTCAGGATCTGGAATGTGTTATCGGTTTGGAATGTTTGGTTAATGGTTCATAAATATAATGATAAGTTTTATGAAAAATCCAATCCTTGGTAATACATTAGAGATATAATTACTTCGAACATTATGCAATCTTGTGTCCAAATTAACTTACTCATGGTGGAGAACAACACAATCAGAAGCCGAAATTGGTGAAAAAATAATTTTCTAATACTATAGTTGATACTGTGCTATCTTATGAGGTGATGAAATCTCCAGAATTCATGGTATTTTAAAATGTATAATCATATTTTTAATGAATTTTAAATCTCATTTTGATGATATAATAATTAAAATACATTCAAACACATTTATCGAGTATTGAAATATATTTTAGCTAAATTTAAACCTTATGTTTATTATATGGAAATGGTTATTAAAGGAGTAATGCCTCTACTTTTGGTAGAAATATGTTTAAAAGTATTTTTAGCGTATATATTTATTTTATGATATTTTATTTTGATATTATTATAGGATTTCACATTTTTGGGATCATCAATTTTTTCAATAAAATGTTTTGATGTTCAATTGTATTATTTAATTTAATTTAATTTTGGAGGGATTTAAAATTTTATAATGGATTTTGGTGATATATGTAAGTGAATAATGTATCATGGGGATTATGATATTAGTGAAATTAAATTTCGAATATGACTTTATGTGTTATTGTTATTATTTGAAGATAAATATTAAATTTATATTGGAAGACTGTGTGATTAAATAGTTCATCCTTTTGGGTTTCAATCTTTGAATTTTTTCTTTAAAGGAATTTTAAGGATAGTAATTTATTGAATGATATACATATGATTTTAGGTATTACTATTTAATTTTGGACATTTAATGTAGTTTTTATTCATTTTATATTTTGGGAATTATATTATCTTATTCTTCCTATTTTGGTTTTGAGTAATATCTAAGGATGCATGGAATATATTGTTATCTTTTTTACGATGTTATGACATGTATGAGTTGACTATGATGATCCATGAAAGAAAATTTAATCTTGAATATTCATGACTGGAGAAATATGGTGTTTAAAATCAAATTTTTAGGTTCTTATACTTCCTTATGTTACAATTCTATGTAGTAAAATAATTCCTCGACTGTATAAAAAGGTTCTTTCAACCAAAAACACTATCAGTTCACAATTCATATCAAGAAATAAATGGAATTTTAACAAATTTAAGACATAAAATTTTGTGATTATTAATATTATCTTGTCCATATTCTCTATCACACTCTATCTGTACATGGGTGATACCTTTTCTATTCTATGTCCATGTTTTCCTACATGGAAAAATTGGTTGTGTTATCTTCGGTGAAATTCATACTTTCTTTTATCACTTTTCAAGTGGATGTTTTATTCATTTATTTTACAATGTAGTATTTTAAAAAAGGTATTTTGAAAATTAAAACAACTATTTTTTGATATCAAGTTCACATTGGGTGGGTGACATTTATTAAAAGAAGGATAATTTCAAATACAAATATTTTAAAAATAAACTCTTTGTTCAGTGTCTTAAAAGATATGCCCTATTGAGCTTAAATAAATGAGTAAATTTTATTATTAAATTTCTTGGGGTATCACATAGACATTGGAATGGTGGGAATGGACTAGAATAATGGAATTATAAAAATATAGTCCAAACTTATTTATAGTTTTCATTAATTGGTTACCAATTAATTAGAAATTAAAATAAAATATAATTGAATATTAAGGATGTGTTTTTCATAAAAATACTATTTTTACGCCCATAATGGAATATTATCAAAATAAATTAAATTCATAACTGCTACTCAAATATATTAATTAAATTTATATATTATATATTCAGTCTAAATTTTTTTATTTCATATTATTATCTTGATATGATTGGGATAATAATATATCCATTTTAATCATAAAAAAATATATTTTATTTAAAAAAATGAAAATTTTCCTCATTTTAAAGGAAAATCTATTTTAAATCTAATTCTTCAAGATTTTATAAATTTTATTTGATAGAAGATTTTTAATTTTTTAAATAATAATATTAAAATCATCTTATGGTTAATTTTTGGGTTTTTTAAGAAGTTTCATTTTTTTGATGAATTGTGAAATATACTAACTTTAAATTAAAAAATAGGTCTTCATATAATTAATTTATAATGTTAAATGGTCTTTTAAATTGTTATTAAATTAAAACAGGTAATTTATACATCTATTAATATATTATAATACATTTTAATCAATTTAATGATGAAAATAGACATAAAAACATTAAATAAATTGAAATTTATCATTATTAAAATATGCCTTTTTCTTTATGTGTATTGGTTTTCCATTTAACCATGTTTTTTTATTTCAATTAATTTAATTTCATAAAATAAAATCCATATTTGTAATTATAATGTCCAAATTAGGTTTTGAGGTCAATTGTTTTAGGCCTATATTTTTTTTCTTGGTAACAAAATTTACCACATTAAAGTAATAATAATGAAACAATTTAATGTTAAAAGTTATAAGAAAAAAATAACTAAAAACTACAAAATTTTATGACTGTGAGATATTTTTTTGAACTTATAATACCATTAAATTATTAATTTTTTTCAAATTCCTTGAAATTAATTCCATAGCAATATGGTTAGCTTTAAATATACAATAATCATTATTTAATCTATTAAAACCACCCCACCTCAAGTTTAAATACCTCCCCTCACAAACCCATTTATCCTCAAAATCATAAAATATCATCAAAAATCTTATAAAACCTCTCCTAAATGATATACTAACATATAATTTATTCTTTTCCCTCCAAAATACCAAATCCATGGTCCTCATGGGGTCTTTCAAGGAGGATATATTGATGAGTTATGTTTCTCCAAAAACTACTCATAATGGTATTTCTTATTCTATTTTCTCCCCGCCAAATTCATGCATCTATTAATTATAGCTATAAAATCTTGTATATAATGGTGTTCTATGTTTATAATTGAATGGATCATATCTATTTAATATCTCATATCCTCTTATTCTTAGAAAAAAATCCATTGTCCAAATTATGGTAGTTATCCATATTTATATATAATGATTTTTTTCATTTCCCCTTAGTGTTCTCTTGGATGGTTATAAAAGTTTTAGTCTGGTTAAATTATATTTTAATAGTTATATTAATTCCTATTTCATTTTCTTTAACTAATATATACTCATAATAATAAATAAAATGAAAATATATTGTAGTGTTTTGAAAAACAACCAAAATAAATCAAACATTTATCAGTTACATTTTATCAAATGAACGATCCTTATACAAGAATGAAAAATGATATTTAGTAAAATTTATTATTATGGAAGTTCATTGATAATATTTAATTACACTTATATTATTTTATTCAAATTATACAAGAACATCTATAATTATATACAAATGGACCGATCATGGAACCTTTAAACGAACGCACTTGAGACCATGAAAATTATGAAATATTATAAATGAATGGGTCATAAGATTTTCTAAAATAATCACATATGGTATTATAAATATGAATATAATTCTATAATATGCTAATCACATTCACTAAACCATTAAATATGAGGTTAATGTATGAAAAACCGATGTATAGTTTGAGGTAATGGTTTATTGACTCACATTTACTTCTCTGAGATATATCCCTTCATCACCCCTTATTTCATGTGTGTTGTATATATATAATTCCATTTGATATATAATATCAGAAATATAATTATAATATTTACATAAAATATTTTTTTTATAATTATTAATTTTATTATGATTATGATTTGACTAATTATAAAGTGTAGAGGAATTCTAAACCCAATTTTCAGTCGTTGAGTTAAACATATAATAATTGATTATGTCATGTTAATATTCTATTGGAAATTAATTATTTTAATCATCATTTATGTTTCAAAAATTTTATATGGATATATATTATATGAACACAATCTATTCATTATAAAAATTCTAACTTCAATGATATAGTATTTTTTTGTGACATTCTTCTGAAAGACAAATTTTAATGTTTTAAAAAAAATAATGTTTTAATACATATATTGGATGAATATAATTCTCTACATTCCTGTACATTTAGTATTTTTAATCATCCTTTATATTTTTATAAGGTAGCATTAAATGTTATTTTTTTTATTTTATGTGAACAGTTTTCTTAAAATGTGTGATTTCAAAATGAATGGTTTGTGTTATTAAAATAGGGTTTAATGATTCAATATTTCACTATTTAGTTTTATTTTATAATTATTTTGAATTTTTATAATCAATCTTCATTACATGATAAAAATATATGGGATGTTATGTGTTAAACTAATGATGGGTGGTTACGTAATACACCAATGGTTGTTCTTCTATGATAAAAAATACCAGTAGTTACATTATAACCTCCACTACATTGGGAACTCGGAAGATGTAGGTTATCCGTAATGGTTAATCAATTTATAATAGTTAGATGGAAAATGGTTTCCCATGTTACTTATTTATATTTTAAATTTATTCTAATGGTATTTCATGTATATTGATTGATTTTAAAAAAGTATTATATCAATCTTTTTGATATGATAATTGTTTTTTATTAATTTAAAAGGACTGTTTTTATGAATTTGATTTTATGGATTTTCATTAGACTAATGTTTTACCTTATTTAATGTCCCTTAATGAGTGTTTTTTCTCATCAAATTCTTTAATTTTTTTTGTTATGTTTTATGGTGAAATAGATACAATAGAGATATCAAGCGGAAAATTTTAAGATTGACCATGAACAGAATTCCTGTATTATTTTTCAATTTTTTATAGAAAAATTGATTCTGGGAATACGTTTCCACTTTTTATGTTGGGTTTTAATATTTATTATTTAGTATTAATTCAATAAATATCTAAACATAAATTATTATTAGAAATGTAATATTGTAAATTTTTAGTTTAAAATCACTAGTATATATAATGTTTATAGTTGGGTCCTTAAATTTATAATAACATGTATTAATTGTTATAAATATTAAAAAACACTTTATCACATCATATTATTTCTTCTTTATAACATATTATGTGATAATTTCATAAGAGTAGCTATCACATTGAAATGTCATAGTAGTTCTATGCTTTACTGAGAACCCATAAGTGTCATGAATGTATTCTTAAATATATATTGTATAACTAGATCAAATAATTTGAGCGAAAAAATTATGCATTTTGTTAGGGGTGGATAAGCAAAGGATATTTAGGAACCTTCTCCTGATTTACTCCATCGGTAATATCCATTGTAGTATATTATGATAACAAGACACACTAGAAAGGAATATGTATTTATATGTCATTGGATGTTCCTTACTATGAATGTGTGTGTTGATCCTTTAACATTAATAATATTGTTAATTTTTTTATATGTTACATAATTGATGTATTGAGGAAAACAATGATGAAATATGTTAATGATGAGGTAGGATACATTGGGGGGCATCTCATGTAATATTTTATTAATGAATAATGAGATAAAGGATTTGTCGCTTAAATTATTTAATGTAATTTAAAATCTTAGGACATTTCATGGAAAATATATAGTCCAATTAGATACATGGACATGTTTTTATATAGACATATTCAGTTTTACAAATGTTAAATAAAGATTCATCAGGAATATAAGTTGGTGGAACAAGCATGCATCACGCTTGATCAGAGATAACATGATAGTAGAATTATAGTACATGGTTCGCATTTTCATGAGGTATTATGTCATTATGGAATTATAAAATTTTTGTATTGGTTCCTTAGTATGTTGGAAGAGAATAACCTTAGACATTATGCTGATTCACCAAATGCCACAATGAAATATTCCTACGGGGTCACAAAATAAGTGTATTTAGTTTCTCAGTTAAATAATATATTATTATTTATTATTTTCAAGTTTGAATAAATATTATTATCTATTATGATTTAATAAATTTTCATTTTTTTATTGCATATATCATGTCTCTAGTTATGCAACAAATTATTTTAGGACAAAAATATTTAATAAATATTTATTTTCTATTTTTAGAATATATGTTTTATATATTAATTGGAGAATAATTTAGTGATATATATTTATTAAATAAATAGTAATTATTAAAGGATTCATAAACATTGTGGATGAGTCCCAGATCATGTTTAATGGTATGATAAGAAATACTATATCTTATATATTATTTGATTAAATAATATTGAATTTTAATTCACTGGTTTAGCGCATGTCAAGAAATAATAATATTATTATTATTATAGACATGGTGTTCCACAGTGGTTAAATAAATAATAAAAGGATCTTTTTCAATCACTTATTATTACCCTATAAGTATATAAACTGTCCTATATTATCATCTCAATTGATACAATTCATTTTTTCTATTGTGCATAATGAGATCTAAATATAATCCTCTCAAGACCTAGAGAGATACCTCTCCCAAACTATCATAAGAACAAGGAATTATCTTCATCTTCCTTCTACTCCCTAGTATAAAGAGAATCATGAGAATATTTTAGAAGCAATTCCTAGGGAGATCAAAGGAGAATGATCCTAAAGATATGATCAAACATTCTAGCATATAGATATTTTTATTATGACATTCTGAGATTCGTGGAAAACAAGTGGAATAGCACTAGAGGATATCTATTCATGATTTCTAAAAATCAACAATGGTGTAATGTATAATTGTATTTAGATCAATCAATGAATAAAAAATTTCTCATAATGCAATTTATTAATTTTATAAATTAATTATATACAATATGTCATGATCCTATGTTTTGGTTCTAATATTTATCGAGTTTCAATATTTTTTTATTCATTTATTTTGATCAAAATATTTATCATCCTGTAAATATAAACTTAATCACCGATCATGGTTAAAAAAGTTCAGAATTACCCATATAATCATTCACAAATTTCTAAATCCTACATAACTAATGTGAATTATAAAATTTAAAAACATTAAAGAAGGAATCATTATATAACATACTAGTGGGTATTATATACAATATTATAAATATATTATGTGTATATAATTAAAAAATTCCTCAATGAAGTGATATGGACAGAAAATCCTACACATCAAGTTCAAAAAATCCATGTATGACTTTTAAATCATATACAATAAACTGATATCAATTATTTAATTTTGAATAAAGTTTTCAATAATTATTACTTTATATTTAGACCATTTGTTTCATTAATTTCAATGATAATTTTAATTACATAATTTTTCTATTCAATGTTGGGTATTTTGAATATGGATAGTTCATAATTTCAAAAATACGTTCGTATGCTAACCTTTGTTAAAGAGTTACATGTTCCGTCATTTGAAAACTAATAATAATGACATAATTATTATATTTATACATTAATTACAATTTTATCACCAACTATGTATAATTATTTTGAAATATTAATTACATTATAATTATAGAAAAAGAATGGTAATTGTATTTATGAGAAAAAATTCCAATTTTTAGACGATCCTGAGGGAAATAATGTAATAATTATTTTAGATTTTTATAATAATAACTATATTATAAATATAATACTATATACTAATTTACATTATATAAATATTCCATGTGATGTGGTGTTGAAAAACAAACCACGTCGCTTCGTGGAGGTGGAAACCAAGGCATATGCACATACAACATTATCAATTTTTATTAAGTGGAATGGAAATAAAATAGAAGATATCCTATCTTTAAACATTTATAATTATATCATAAATAATATGTATATATTTATATATATATACATTAAATCTATCATTATAACTACTTTAAATAGGTAGTTATGGAAATCGAATTTCATCATTTTGCGAGGTGGTTGGCCACCAAACACATGAACGATGGTTCAATTTCCCATTTATAAAAGAAGAGGGGATATAGGATATGAAATTAACATAAAAACATATATTTATTTGAATGAAACTAATTATATTATAAAATAATGTTATAGTAATAATTTAATGAGGTAGAAGATAAAATAATTTGATATAGGTTTGGTTTGATGATTACCTATTCTTTGGTTGACCTCTAGTTGATCCCATGATAAAACCCATCAAAATGTTATTTTAAGAATAAAAAAACCTCTAAATCCTATTTATGTAATTTTATAAGAGTATTGGTCAATTATTGGTTGAGGCATATATCCAAATTGGGTTAAAAAAGGGAGAGCATGGATGTCCTATTACATTGAAGGGTATGTGTATTTTGGGAATTCAAAAAATGTTATAATATAATACGTGTCTAGAACATGTTAAATAGATCAAAATTACATGTATTCAAATATAATGTGTGTATGATAATAATTTTTCAATAAAATTAAATTTATGAAGGGTTATATACTATTTTAAACATTATGAATATGTTCAAACCTTTGGTTTACAACTTTTAACCTTAACCCCAGTAATTAGTTTTTTGAAATTAAAAGGATATTATATAATTTATACGGTGAAAATTTTTTCATAAATAGAAAATAGGAACATATATTATTCCATTTCAAATCCTATTAGGTCTCTTTTAATATTTTAAGATTTTACAAATATTTAATAAAAAGTTATTTAACCTAAAAGATCATTAATGCTTTTCTCGACACGAAAATTGTTTAAGGTAGAAGATAAAAAGATAAAATTGGATTTAATATTTAAACAATTATAACAACTCAAATTTTTAATATGGATCTATAATATTTGTGGTACACAGTAAATTACGCTAAAAATATAACATGTTTTGTTTTTAAATTCATTTTATCTATCTTTATAATGCTTGTACAAGCACTAAGTCAGCATTGTGTAAGCATTTATGGTAAATATTTCAACAAAACAATGTAAACTAATAATGATAATAAATAATAATTTATCTATAAAATAATAATTTATAATTGAACAAATGTTTTTTTCCATTTCACAAAATATTGAAAATATTGAAAGCAAGGGAGTGACATATTTTACTTTATCCATTAAATAAAATAATATAATTCTCAAAATAAAATATAAATGTTAATAAGTTCATATTATTTAAGTTTGTAAGATCATTAATTAAATACAGTCATAAAATTAAATTAGGTTATGTTTATACTGAATTTTAAGACTTATCACATTAGTTTTAACCCATATTATCACATTTTTTCATTTCCTTTATAACAAATATTTACAATGGTTTTTCTATATTGACCAAAAAATAATTTGGAATTATTAAGTAATAATAATTTTTATGAATCCATTTTTAATCGTTTTTATAACATTCAAATTACCAAAATATTTGAATTTAATTTAATATTATACTCGAAAAACATTACAAAAAGCGATTTTCAATAAAAATTCATATTATGTAAAAATGTTTTTTATACCAAATTCAAGTATGATGATTATTAAAATGCTTTTTATTATATTATTTATAATAACAAGGAACTAATTAATTGTTAATACTAATACAACATATATGGTTACTTTGTACATAACAGAAAAGGGAAGTCGAATTTCCATGAAAATCGCTATATTTTTATTTTCATTAAAAAATATAAAATTTCCAAATATTATCAACACTTTATCCAAATATAATTTGAAAATACGAATTGAAAAATTATTTCTTTTGTAGATAATAATATTTTAAAATTTCTATAAATTAATTATATAATTTTAAAAAAATAATAAATTCTCATTTTTGAAGAAAACTTATTTTTGAAGGATAAAATGAATTTTTTAGAAAAAAGAGTTCCTATTTCCCATGAATTAATTTATATATTTGTATTGAGTAGAACATTTATATTTATATATATATGTCAATTTTTCTAATCATATTCATTCCCTCCAATTTAATGCCTAGGTTATAAAAATTAAATTTCTTTATTAATATAACAAGATTCGTTTAATCTCGTTGTTGGATGTTGTATATGGTATTGGAAATTTTTTTCCTTTAAAATATTGGGATATTATAGATAATTATTTTTAATAATGAGTGTAGACATTTTTAAATATCTTCAAATTGGTAGGAACTGTTTGTTCCAAGAATTTGGATCTTGAATAAGGGTTCTCCATATTTGATAATGATAAGATCAATATAATTTAGAATATTAAATAATACATGAATTCAATTGAATAAATGATTCACATATTTGAATATGAAATTAAATTAAAGGTTTATTAATTAAGAATCAAATATAATAGGATTAAGTATGATAATATTTCATTGAATGAAAATAACCAAAAACGTAAATATAATATGATAAAATAAAAATATATTGTTAATAAAAAGTGATATTAGTTGAGGATGTGAATATTATCCTTATATTATGTTATTTTGTAGTTGGAAGTCAAATTATAAATTATTAAGGTGACATAATATGAATATTCTCATCATACTGAGAAGATACTAATTTATAACAAGAGTTATGATGATCATCATTGTTCCAAAAAAAACTCCATTTTATAGAAATAAGATATTTATATCAACTACTGATAAATATATTACATGGTAAAATAAAGATATATTATGCACACTTAAACATTGTTATTGTACTATGTTTGGTTCTATGCATAGTGTAGGTTTCAAATGAATTGTTTTATAATGATGGATGATGTAAATTTATGAGGATCTCAGCACTATATAATTGGTGGGTGTATACATAAGGGAGAGTTGTGTTTCTAAAAACTAATCCCATATATAAAGATAAAATATCAAACAAACATTTATGAATGTAATCATTCTATAAAGATATTCTGAAGAAAATAATAGTATTTTTTTGGATACCTCTCAGGATGATAATTATTTCAGCATAAGTAAATTTATTACTAGAAAAATGTATCAACCTATAGAAATCAAAATTAATCCAATATCAAAGGAGTGAAAACCTGTGTTGATGACCAAAATAAAAGACAAATGTAAAAATAATTTAATCTCAAATATATATGGTGGCTTATAGAATATATGTGATTTTTTGATTAATGTGGTCATCATGAAGATTAATTCATGGGAAAATCAACCAAGATAATGCCAAATTCGCATAAAGGAAGAAGAATGTGGTATAAGAATAATTGAAAGAAGGCATGTGACGATTCCTTGAGTTATGAAAAAAAATAAAATTTTATGCAATGTAATCTTAAGAAGACTAAGAAAGGTGGCACAACAAGAAGAAGAAGCTACATCTTTTGTGGAAGTGTAAAAAAAACACTGTGTATTTTAATAAAAAATTCATGGGAGATTATTTTAATGGAGGAACGATGGATACAAAAATAAGGGAATCATTCCTACAATGAAAAAAATTATTTTTTTGATGGAAGACCAAACAGAATAAAAATTGACACCTCATGAAAATTTTCCCAATATTAGTTACTTTATAATTCATGAGAAACCATTTTAAAATATCCACATAATCTGACCACATTTCCCAAGAATTAATTATCAGTATTCTTACTCACTTTTTAAATGAAAACAAAATATTGGATGAATATGAAAATTCATGTTCCAAATGAATATATTATATTCCACATAAAAAATCATATTTATTTGATATGTATCCAGAATGTAATTACCTAAGAGATACTGATGAACTATATGGATGGTGAAGGAAAGTTAGAAACATTTCAATGATTTTTTTGATAATTCCACCATCATAAGTGGTGATTTTGAATAAATATTATCTAAAAAGAAATGACTAATGTTCATAGATTCATAATGTAAAAAAGAAATTTCTATACAATAAAAATACTAAGATAGAAAATATGACCATGGTTCGAAAGTGAAATGAATGCAAGTGAATCACAACTATAATCATGAAGAGTTCTCTCAAACATATAGGGAAAATAAAGTATTATATTTCTAGAGATGAAGTTATCTACCTTCTCTCTCTCACTGAGGAGAAAATGAGTTCCAATATTATAGAGACCCATGATTTTAATACGAATATATAATAAAATAATAGAGGGATATTAAGTATATAAATGTAAAAAAAATTCCATATTTTCAATTCATTACTGTCCTTGCTGACTAGACACACAATTTTCGTATTTCATGAATGATATTCATATTCGTAAACTATGGTATTCCCGCATTTTATTATTCTTAGAAATTCCCTACAGAAAACATTTCCTTAAAATACATCGAGGGAAACATAGGAAAGGTTTATCATTAATGCTTAGTAAGGGTACTCAAGAGAGATATCAATTATTACGACAGGAAAAATCAATATTTGCGACGAGTTATTTATGACGGGAATAAACCCCTTCGCATATAACTCATCCAGGAAGTTATTTGCGATGAGGAAATTTGCATGTCATCTGCCTACAATCCATTTTTTTCATTTTCTAAAAATCCGGTTTATGGGTTACCGGTAACCATACAGATAATAACCCAACGACGGGATTTCGTGTCCCGTCGCAAATAGTTTTCCACGACTTGCACGCCAAAACGCGCGAATATTATTTGCGACGGGAAAATGTCTCCCATCACAAAAACCTGATGGCAGTTAATAGCTTTTTGCGACGGGTTGTCGTCCTGTCCCAAAAAGAGTGTCGACGGGAACTTTTTGCGACGGGCCCCATCACAAATTACCCTTTTAACCACTGACAGTAATTAATGCGGGCGAGGATATTTGCGACAGGGCCCATCGCAAATACCACTATTTGCGACCGGATACCCGTCGCAAATAACCCCGTCGCAACAAATCTAACATATATATACCCCCAGCCACTTTTTTCCCAAATCACTCAGATCTTCCTCACCAACTTTATTCATTTTTCAGTTTTAAGGAAAAAATTTACTTTAGTTGATATTTTTTAGACGAGAGCAATTGGAACGAGCAAATACCTTCAGAATATCAAAGTTTAAGGTATTTATATTTTATTTTTTTATATTTATTTTATTTTTTATGTTAATTTTAATTGTTGTTTATTAGTTATAATTAAATTAGATTTCAATTGATTTTTATTTATATTTATTTTTACTAAGAAATTGATATTGTTAGTGATAATTATAAATAATTAGTCATAATTATTAATATTTAGATATAATTAGATATAATTAGTAATAAATACATATAATTAGGAATAAATAGATATAATTTGAAAAAAATAGATATAATTAGAAATAAATAGATATAATTAGCAATATATAGATATAATTAGAAATAAGTAGATATAATTAGTGATAAATATATATAATTAGATATAATTAGTAATAATTAGATTTAATTAGTATTAAATAGATATATTTGATATTATTAGTAAAAATTAGATATAATTAGTAAAAAATAGATATAATTAGATATAATTAGTAATAATTAGATATAATTAGTAATAATTAGAAATAATTAGATATAATTAGTAATAATTAGATATAATTTGTAATAAATAGATATAATTGGTAATAATTAGACATAATTAGTAATAAATAGATATAAAAAGTAATAAATAGAAATAAATAGAAATAAATAGATATAAATAGTAATAAATAGTAATAAATAGTAATAAATAGATATAATTTGTAATAAATTGATATAATTTGTAATAAATAGATATAATTTTTAATAAATAGATATAATTTGTAATAAATAGATATAATTTGTAATAAATAGATAATATTTGTAAAAATTAGTAAACATTAGTAAAAATTAGTAATAATTAGTAATAAATAGTAATAATTAGTAATAAATATATATAATTTGTAATAATTATTAATATTTAGAAATATTTAGTAATAATTAGTAATAAATAGATATAATTTTTAATAATTATTAATAAATAGATATAATTAGTAATAATTAGTAATAATTAGTAATAATTAGTATGAATTAGTAATAAATAGTAATAAATAGTAATAATTAGTAATAATTAGTAATAATTAGTAATAATTAGTAATAATTAGTAATAATTATTAATAATGAGTAAAAATTAGTAAAAATTAGTAAAGATTAGTAATAATTAGTAATGATTAGTAATAATAAGTAATAATTAGTAATAATTAGTAATAATTAGTATTAATTAGTAATAATTAGTAATAATTAGTAATAATTAGTAATAATTAGAAATAATTAGAAATAATTAGTAACAATTAGTAATAAATAATGATAATTATTAATAATTATATATAATTAGTAATAATTTGTAATAACTAGTAATAATTAGTAATAATTAGTAATAATTAGTAATAATTAGTAATAATTATTATTAATTAGTAATAATTTGTAATAATTAGTAATGATTAGTAATAATTTGCAATAATTATAAATAATTCATAATAATTAGTAGTAAATATTAATAATTAGTAATAATTAGATATAATTTCTAATAATTTGTAATAATTTGTAATAAATAGTAATAAATAGTAATAAATAGTAATTATTAGTAATAATTAGTAATAATTAGTAATAAAAAAATTATATTATCAATATTTACAAAAAAAAACAATATTAATATTATTAAATTAATAAAAAATTTATAAAATATTAAAATTATCAATATTTGAAACAGACTTTGATCTCTTATTAATGTTCAAATCTTAAAGGGTCGCCAGTTGTTAGGTCATGTGTAATTAAAAGTTTATGTCAGCCATCTCCAATGTAAACTCTATAATTTTCCTTGTATGGTTGATCACCTCATAAGTAGTGTTGTTATAGGAAAACCCAAGACATTCTCTTCTCATCTATAAGAATTATCTCACACGACCCTTTACATAGAACAATCATTCTTGAAAATCTAAGGGAAAGATTTTGATATCCTCTTAAATTTGTAAGGAAGAACGCTCTATGTAAAGGGTCATTTGAGAGGATTCTTTGAGATGAGAACGAAATTACATTGGTCATCCTATTGCAACACTACTTGCGAGGTGATCAACCATTCAAGTACAATTATAGAGTTTACATTGGACATGACTGACACAAACGTTTTATTACGCATGCCCTGACAATTGTCAACCCTTTGATATTAGAAGTTGTTAAGAATAGAGAAAAGTATGTTGAAAATATTGATTATTTTAATATTTTATAAATATTTTATTATTTTAATAATATTAATATTGTTTTTTCTTAAATATTGATAATATAATTTTTTATTAGTTATAATTAGTAAATGAAATCTGCTTGGATAATGAAGGGAAAATTTGTAATCATCTTCACTACGATGATTACCAAATTTCCGTTCATTATTCAAGCAGTTTTCATTTTGCTAAGTATTTCTAGGTATTGCTAAATTAGTAATAAATAGTAATAAATAGTAATAAATTCTAAAAATTAGTAATAAATTGTAATAATTAGTAATAATTAGTGAGAATTAGTAATAATTAGTAATAATTATTAATAATTTCTAATAATTAGTAATAATTTGTAATAATTATCAATAAATAGGAATAATTAGCAATAATTAGAAATAATTAGAAATAGTTAGTGTGAGAAAGATGCAATTAAATGAGCCGTTAGAAAAAAGAATAACCGTCAATCCACTAGAAATTGTATCCCCCTTAATTAATGGTAATTATTAGGTAGTTGTAATTATTTATCTTCTTTTTTCAGATAGTGTTTTTATAATTTCAAATTATTCAAATACAATGATGATTTTATATTTGATGTAGAAAAATAGGGAAAACGTAAGTCGACATAAGTCATTATTAGATGATCGATCTTGGATAAATCAGTGAATAAATCCAAATGGTTCTGGTTTAAATCCTATATATATTGAGGGTGTTAAAGCTTTCTTAGAATTTGAATCATCAAAACTAGAATATGTTTCAGAAGGCATAATTAAGTTTCCTTGTAAAAAATGTGCTCTGAGAACGTTTGACACATTTTACAAGGTTGGGGGATATCTCTTACAGTTTGGTTTTTAACTAGATTATGTTTTTTGGTATCAACACGTTGAACGCAGTTCCAGAGAAGATCATAATAACTTGATTTTGGATCCATCACAGTTTCAAAATTTAGTACATGATGTTGCAGGTTCATCTATGCAACAAACTAAAACTCATGATGATATTGATTTAACTCATGGGTTGGCACCATCCGAATTTTATGAGTTGTTGAGGTCTGCTGAGGTTGAATTATATCATGGTTTCAAGATAAGAAAATTAGAAGCGGTTGAAATATTTATGGCTATTAAATCAGATAATGCAATGTCAAAAAACTATTTTGATCAGATATTTTCTTTGGTTAAAACCCTGTTACATGAAATAAATGTGTTGCATGCAAATTACTATGACAGAAAGATGTTGATTCGTAATCTATACCTTAGTTATCAGAAGATTCATGCATGTCCAAGTGATTGCATCTTATATTCTGGAAAAAATGAATCAATGGATAGTTGTCCCACATGTGGACAATCCAGGTATAAAGAAGCTCAGTCGTGGAATTCTAGATCGATTCCAGCAAGACAGTTGAGATATTTCCCCCTTACAATTAGGTTGCATTGTCTATTTATGTCTCAGAACACATCATCAATGATATCACGACACAAAACCAATATTTCAACTGATAAAAGCTTTAATCATCCATCTGATAGTGATTCAAGGAATAATTTTGACCGTCTGCATCCATCGTTTTCTATAGAAGTCCAAAACGTGCGGTTGGGTCTTTCTACTGATGGTTTCTTTCCATTTTGTTCTTATGGAAGTTAGTATTCATGTTGGCTTGTCTTTATAACTCCGTACAACTTGCCTCCATGGATGTTGATGAGGGAGAATTATATCGTTTTGACTCTATTAATCCCAGGACATCTGAAAAAGAATATTGATGTTTATTTGAAGCCATTTATCGATGTGTTAAATGCAGTGTGAAGTGATGGTGGTAATACATATGATGTTACTGCGAAACAAAATTTCATATTAAAAGATGCAATGCTGTGGACGATTAGTGACTTTATGGTATATGGCATGTTATCTGGTTGGAGTACGCATGGTCCGAAATCATTTCCTTATATTATGAAAGAAAAATAACCCTTTATTCCCATCAATGGAAAAAACATTTCTATTTGGATTTTCACCGTAGATTTCTTCCAACCGATCATCCTTTTCGGAGGAACAAATCTAATTTCAGAAAATGTACAATTGAAAGGGATGAACCTCCAAAGATGATATCAGGTACAGTGTTAAAATCAGTTGTATTTTCATTACCCCCATCACATTTGTACCAAGAATAAACCAGTAGAAAATTCATGGCTTTGGGAAGAAACATAATTGGATAAAACAGAGCATTTTTTGGGATCTTCCATATTGGTCTGATTTGTTGGTCTGCCACATTTTCGATGTTATGAATATTGAGAAGAACTTTTTGGATAATTTATTTCATACAGTTTTGGATTCACCAGGTAAGACCAAAGATACTATAAAGACAAGATTAGATCTTGCCCAAATTTACAGGTGACTAGAACATGAACTATTTGAAAATGTCAGATCATAGAGGTTAATGAAGCCAAAAGAAGCTTATACACTATCCAAAGAGAGACTCTTATTATTTTTTCAGTGGATTGCAGATTTGGGACTTCTAGATGGATATGCTTCCAATTTGTGAAGATGTGTTAAGAATGTTTATATTACTGGATTAAAAAGTCATGATTGTCATGTTATAATGGAATGAATTATTTTTATTGGATTCAGAGGTTTGATGAATTCTATGATTTGGGATTCGATAACAGTCATATCATATTTTTTCGATACATTTGTGTAGCAACAATATACTATGATGCACAAAGAAAAATGGAAGAAGCTATTGATGTAATTATATGTAAACTAGAAAAAATCATTCCGCCGGTTTTCATTAACTCAATGGAACATCTGATATTACATTTTACACATGAAGCTAAATGTTGATATCCAGTACTATTTTGATGGATGTACCCATTCGAGAGATACATGTAGAAATTGAAGAAAAAAATACGTAACAAAGTATCAGTTGAAGGCTCAATTGCTGAAGCTTATTTGCAAGAGGAAATTACTTTTTTCTGCTCTCATTATTTTGAATCTCAATATCCCTCAAAACAAAATCGCAGGGGATGAAATGAGGGGAATTTTAATGAATAAATGGACAATAAATAAACAGTTTTTAATTTTCCAAATCTTGGTTTTGGTGGAGTTGATGAACGATGTCTTTCAGAGGATGGGCATCACAGAACTCATACATACGTTCTGCTCAACTGTGAAAAAATAACATCATTTTTTCAATGAGTTCTTCTATTAGATATTCTATAATTTATGTTACAGAATTTCAAAATATATTTATTTGTTGGTTATATGATAATCATATCAAGATACAACTTCCACAAATTACAACAGATGCTCTTGAATTATGCAGACAAAAAAAATTTCTCAATGGTTTCAAAAACAGGTAACATAAATTATTAATGGTTTAATATCAATTCCATTTATTATTTATTATTTTGATAATTGTTTTGCAAAATTTCAGGTGCCTCAATATGGTGATAAAATTGATAAGTGACTATGTATATTAAGTAACCCACCATCAAAAATGGTTAAATCTTATAATGCATATGTGGTGAATGGTTTTTTATTTCATACACATGCATACGGGGAATCAAAAAAACAATGAAAAGTGGAGTTTTCTTGAGAGGATCACATCACAGAGAAAATTAAGATGACATTTATGGAATTTTGGATGATATTATTGAGCTGTGTTATCTAGGATAGAATTACATAACAATGTTTAAATGTCGGTGGTTGGATACTGGGAGAGGCTTACGTGTTCATTCGACTCGTGGAATTGTCGATATTAAATATAAAAGTATTCTTTTAGTAAATGAACTATTTATACTGGCTGAACATTCACATAAAATTTATTATGAAAAGTAAGGACCTACTTCATGAGACTTGAGCGATTGGTGGAGCATAATAAAAATGATATCTCGGGAAAATCAGTTTACTCAAAATGAATGTGGTTCCACTGAAGACGAAGGAATTGAAATTTTTCAATAGACTACTCAAAATCCATTATATTCACAAAGAGACATGAATATCGATGATGACACCCCACAATTAATGATCGATGGTGATGAAGATGTTAAAGATGTTACAAATGAATTTGAAATGACAGGTGATGCTGAAACTGTAACTCATAGGGATATTGATGATGTTGAGGAGGAAGATGAAGACATTGACATTGATAGCTACAGATAAGAGGTTGAATATGAACACTGACAAAGTTAAATGATGGTTATAATCATAACTAATATATATATATATATATAATAGTTATTTTCATCTCTCTGCTAACAACAACCATTTTTTGTTTCAGATGGACATTGATCTATTGCGTGAGTTAGAGGAGTCTGAGCTACCTTTGGATGATGGGGATGTTGGATCATCTAACCCTCAGCCTATTGGTGGTTCAGGGGGTACGCAGAGGTGGCACAGTCTTGCACGACTGATGATTCTCGACACTATCCCCAAGCGACGTCCACATCTTGGTTTTGATCCACCCACAAGGAGGTATCGTAACCTGTATATTTTAGTTAGCTTTCATTAATTAATTTATATATATAATAATTGGTTGATTATTTATTCTTTTTTCACATTTTTTCACATGTATATATTGGACAGGTGAGTGCTATCTTGTGCAATTATTTTTCTCAGCTATGGATCAAATGGGAACAGATTCTCATTGATGTGCGATGCGACATGTTCCATCATTGGCTGGTAAATAAATAAATATTATTTATTTTGAAATTTATTTTATTAACAACTTGATATTATAAATAATTTTTAGGGTTTATATTATCCTATCGATGATAGAATACATGGCGCTATCGACACGACATGGCAGGTTTCTATGCGTGACTATTTCCATTAGTTTTTGCATTATTTGAGAAGGACATCCATTAAGAAAGCAGGAGTGAAAGAATTTGATGTGTCATGTAGAGCCCACCGACTAGTGTACATTTCATCTCACGTTTGGGATGGATTATGTTTACACTAGTTTGGTGGTGGGTTTCCGAGGCGATCTTCATTGGGATGACAGAACCGGGATAGACAGGAGGTGGCACATCGAGCTGGTATCCATTCATTCAATTCACCTAGAGATCATCTGGTCAGTATATTTTTTAAATGTTTTATATAACATTAAATATAAATAGTTTATTTTATATTTTTGTAGGAATTTGAGCATCCCGATATTACGGAGTTCGACGTTAATCGGAGGACGTACAATGATCCAACCACTGCAGAGATTAGAGGTGATTAACAGCGTCACATCGTGGTTAATATTATATTTATAGTTTGACAATTAACTATATATAATATTTTCACAATTTTAATTTTAAATTGGAATTGAAAGAGTCATATGAGGCTGCAACCTCTCAGACACAGGATGAGGGTCAGGACGAGACGACTAAGTAGACCAGTGCTCACCATTTCAATGAGGCGACATGGATGCAGGCGACTCCGTATGGCTTTGAGAAGGGCAGAGTAGTTGGTATCAGTTCTCATTTGACTCCCGGTACTTATTATGGTACTGCTTTGAAGTCGGCGTCCAGCTCGAGAAGAGCTCGTGGAGAGGCAATTATCATTTAGCTCACAGTATCAAGAGTAGTTGTGAGCTCAGGCTGAGCTTATAGAGACCTTGTAGAAGTAGCAAGAAGAGATGTGTCAGTGACATAAACAACAGGAGCAGCATTACAAGGAGCAGATGTGTTGATGGTAGTAGCAACAGCAGAAGTAGCACAATGAGGAGATGCATCGATGGAAGCTGCCTCATCAGGAGCAGATGGAGTACATGCGCAGTCGGACTCGTAATTTAGGGATGAATTTTCTCCACTAGCTCCTTCAGCTCCTCCACTTCCTCCAGAAGACGACCCCCCCAGTTATTTTATTATGTTACAAACATTAGAATTTAACATTATAATATGAATTATTTACATTTTCTATCTTTTATATCGGTGCAAATATTACATAATTTAATTTTAAATATTTTATTATTTTATTATATTTTTTTTGTGAATATTGATAATTTTAATATTTTTTATATTTTATATTATTTTAATATCTTTAATATTATTTTTTTAAATATATTTTTTAGTGTTATATTTTTTAATGTTTGTTTATTTACTAATAATAATAAAAATATTAATATTTTACGAATATATTTTTTTGTGAATATTGATATTTTTAATATTTTTTATTTTTTTAATAATAGTAATATTATTTTTTCATTAATCATAATTTTTTTAAATTTATTTGTTTCAAAATTAATTTATTATTTGCGATGGGACCTTTTGTGATGGGACCCCGTCGCAAATAGTCTAACTAAAAATTTTAAAAACATATTTGCGATGGGACTACATGCCCATCGCAAATACTTTGTTTCGACGGGCCCATCGCAGAACGTTATATATATATATATATATATATATTGGCGATGAGACAAGGGCCCGTCACAAAAACTATTTGTGATGGGCCCGACGCAAAAAAGTTTATGTATATATAATACATATAATCGGAGACTTATTTGCGATGTCAAAGTTTCCCATCGCAAATACGATTATATTCGATGGGCCAACAGTGATTAATGGTATGTGTGACAACTTTTTCTGCAATTTGTTATTTGTGACGGGACCCCGTCGCTAAATCTTATTTGCGATAGGATCCCGTCACAAATACCAAGAATTCCCATAGTGTATCACTTAAATATATCATGAGGATAAGTGTATAAGAACATGAATTTAAATTTTCAAACTGTACCCAGTGTATCATTGTTCCCAATCCTGAATAATGGAATTAGGCTTGGTTCTTCATAATACAAGAATCAAAATGGAATCAATTAACACAAGTCATGTGAGCATAACAATGGCATAAGATATAAGTTTTTGGTATAAAAATTAACATATACAATAATTTCTTTATTCATCGATAAATACCTAAAATATCATGGTGGTTTAATATCAAACTCCATTATATCATAAATTTAGTCACGGTTCACTCCAAAGACTACCATGATGGAAGAAACACTTAAATGAACTAGGATAACATCCCAAACTTTTCAATATTATCTCATAACATTTTTGTATAAACCAAAATCCTTGGATGGATATATAATTTTGGGACCACCCATCAATCAAAAAAACCAAATATATTTATTCCACAATATCATGATTCATTCATTATATATCATAACTAGTGGAAAGGGAAAAGGGTTTAATAAATAATTAAATAATTAATCATAACATAACCATTGAAAATATATGAATTTCATAAGTATCTCATAATATAAATCATAAACCATTTTGAGAAGTGATATGGATGGTATACCTGGATCATAACCCTAGTAAAGAACAAATAGTATCAAATTATTTTATCATAGATGAAAAATTCCTTTAATATATTAATTTTTATATTTTTTAGAAAATTAATATTTTCATTTTGAAATTACAAAATATAAATATAAAAAATTCCAATAAATTATGTTAATTAAACACAATGAAATTGAACATGTAAAATTTTTAATTACTATTTAGAGTATTGAATCATCATGATAGAACAAAATCCAATTAATGAATGGTATAATAAAATAGAAATTCCATTAACATTTTAAGTAAAAAGTAATAACTACCTCATCTAAAAATTGAATTGGCTATTTATTTTTAGGAATTCTATTAAAATATAATAATGGTTACGTTATATTAATAATTAATTTGATACTATTTAAATCATTGTTTAAATTTTTTTTATACCACATGGATATTGGTGAAAAATTATTATCAACCAAAGTGACAAATAATAATGGTTTTCCATAAAAATTATTTTTTGGTATCATTTAATTTTAAAGAGATGAAATCAAAATGAATATTTTTTTGTAAATAAATAAATATACTAGAAAACATTAATATGTTTAATTACAATTTTATCATAATATATCATCATAATGGACATTAAAATAAAGAATACTATTGAACAATGATATCGTAACATAAAATCACACTATATTGGTATTCTCTATATCAAAAACCACCTGACCGAGAGAACCATATATGGATTAATAAATAAATATAGTTTTTATTAAATAATTATAAAACGAATTTATTGGAATTATATGTTCATAAAAATGTAATTTTTTTTGAATATTAAATATCTCATTAAAGAAATTGAGTTTAGAAAACCTTACCTAATGTTTGACTATCGTAAAAATTGATCTAATAGTCTATATAATAAATTGAAATTATTTTTAATTATATAAAAAATAACGTAAAAACATATATTATCATATATCATCAACTTATAACATTTCAACACCAATTTATTAATAATTATTTATTAAAATAATCATTTTGATGTGTTACCTGTTTCATTTTTCTAGGAAGTTTTAATTATGTAGTATTGTCCTTATACATTTATCACAATTCTATCATCTAAAAAATTTAAATATGATATAAATAAATTAAAATAATAATATATATATATATATAAGTATCTATTTTTCTATAAAATGTATATATAGAAAAATTAATTACACCATTCATGGAGATGGTAGTCCATAGACAAACAAGACTGCTACTTGTATTTTTTGAAAGATGGAACAAAATAATTGTAAATAATAATTCACCATTAAAATATAATTTTTATATAATATATACTATATATATTTTTAAAATATATCTACATATCCATACATGTAATGTGTAAAAGAAAAAAAATCACATCTCTTCATGGCGGTGGTAGTCAACACGTTTTCATGATCGACATTATCGATGTCTAATAGATGAGGAGAAGTTGGATTATGGTTTTTAAATAATAATAATAATAATTCTCATATTTAATATATTTATTAAATTTTTTTTATAATGGGTTACATTAATTTAGATGATGTGGTAGATGAAATAAATTGAATGAGTTCCGGAAAGATTAATACGTCTTCAATGGTGGACCCCCTTAGGATTCCTTCTTAGGGACCCTTCAAATTTTTCATTGAGAAGACCAGAACCTTTAAAGTATAAATATTTATGTTTAAAAGATAATATTGTAGTGTTTTTATAGATATAATTCTAAAAATTTGTGAGTAATAGTGGAAAATATGTTCCCTTTTATAAGTGAGTGGAGGGATAGTCTTAAAATTAATAAAAATTATTAAGTTATTATAAATAAATTTTCAGGATGAGGTAGATAAACATTTATATATGCAGAATTTATGATTACTTTGTGTCTAAATACTATAAAATAAAAAACATAAATTTTTATGCAATTTTATTAGTTGTATATCTTTGTTTTGAACCCTTATTATCCCTTTTGAAAATTAATGTTATATCAATTTTTTTATCCTTTAGAGGTCAAAAAAGTAAATATAAATGAAATTTTGACTCATAAATGGGCCCTGATTGTTTATACAATCCATATCCGTTTCACATGGAAAATGGAAATTTTTTGTTAATTTTAATCATTTAATAAATATTGTATATTTTAAAATATCATTAATGTAATTTTTAGAGATAAATTGAATATTATAATATAATATGGGTCTACGTATTGTAAAATTTCAATCCATATTGACATGGATTAAAATATAAGATGGATATTATATTAATAAAATCACCCAATTAAATTTATATATGTATATATATATTTTTAAATCATATCATTTGGTTATCCCCTTGGTTAACCAATTTTAACATCAACCATTATAATATCTTTTACAATATTTAATGGTTATAATTTTACTTATAAGTTGACAATAGGATCATAAAATGATTGTTATTACATTATAGACCATTTTTATCCAAATATTTCCCTTACATTATTTTTATAATTTTTACATAATTTAATAAAATACTATTTAGTATAAAATATAATAACATCATTTTAAGAGAGATTAAAAAATTTAACTTATAAAAACTATGAAAATTTTAATTATAATACAAATTATTTTCATATATTTAATTTTTAACATTTAACTTAAAAATTCATGGGAAACATTAACTCACCTAAATAACATTACTTTCAGTTTTTTATATCATTTATTTGGTTTCTATTGCATGCACAATAACTATTTTCTGAATTGCATAAGCATTTTATGTAATTATAAAATCACTAATAATTAAATTTAAACTATTATCATAATTTATATTATTTTTATATTGATTCAATACTTATTTTTACTCAAATTCCTTTCTAGAATAATTATTTAATATGTTATTTGAGTTTTCTATCCTTACACAAGCATTGCACAAATAATTGGATAATTCACATATTATATAAATAAAAAATTCATATCAATCCCTAAAATTGACAAATAATAGATCATATTTAATAATAAATTATAGAAATATATTATTTATTCTAAAATATTATATTTATGACAATCAATATGACATTTCTAGTGTTATTCAACCATGATGTCAGAATTGAAAACTATTTTCATAATTATCATGAAATAAATTCTAATTTTTATGTTTTGAATAATTTTTATCATATTTTTTGAATATTATCTTAAAAATCTCATTTCATAAGTTTCGTATTTTTTTAAATCATATTTATTTCATATGGATATCATAAATGATATTATATGTTTTAAAAAATTTATTTCTTTAGTATTCACAAACAAATATTTTCTAAAAAAACTGCTAAAAATTACCCTATGGTCATTTTAATATTCGATGTTAAAAATTAAAAAAAATTATGAAATAATATTTATAATATATTTTATTTTAATTATATAATTCTCTCAAAAAATGTAATGAAATCCAATTTTGAAAGAAATTTAAATTGATGAATAAAATGACAAGAATAAAAATTGGGTGATAATTTTCAATGAATTTATCTATACATTTTTTATTATAAAATTTATTTATACTTCATAATTCATTTACATATATTTATTCCTTCCAATTTAATTTCTATTTTAAAACTAAAATATTAAAATAATATATTTTCCATTTATGTATGATGTTATGTGTTGTAAAAACTATAAAAAATAGAGTTATTTTATAATATTTGAAGTTTTTATTCCCCACCCCCACTAAGTTTCATCCCCACAATTTGAAATTTTTATTCAAAATCAAGGGATTGTTATTTGAAAAATATATTTTTAATACATACACTATAAAAATTGTAAATATAACTTCCACATAAAACGAGTGAAAAAAAATAATAAGTTCATATAGAATAACACATCACTAGGTTTCGAAATAAGAGAAAATTAGGGGGATATGAAAATATATACCTCGTGGGAAAATTAATGTTCAAATAATTAATGATAGTGATAGAAAAAATTGATGACAATAAAGTGACTAATATTGAAGAATTTAAATGACATAAAACCATAAATCAGTGAGGCATGAAAAATGCCATTGATTTAATATAAATAAATGTACATGGATAAAATTGTGGTTTCAAAATCTTTTTAAGATAGTTGAGGAATTATTTTACCATATAAACATAAATAATAAGGCAATATACTTACATAACAAGTAGAAATTCATCCTTTAATTAATTTCCACCATAATCTAATATTGTTATGTAATTGATGTGTATTAAAGTTTAAAATTTTCAAGAATCCTTTAAAAAACATCAACACCCATAAAGTTAAATTAAACTATTCCTCTTATCTTTAAATATATAATAAACCTAAATGGTTAACACAATGTAAGATAATATACAAATAGAATAAATCAAGATATTTAACACAAAAATTTCTATAATAATAAAAATGGTTCTAAATATATCATTTCATAAATAAATTTTAATCCCAATTAAAGTCAATACCCTCAACAATAATAAATATTTTAATCTTAAAGGTGACCTCATACCTTTCATCTTGCTTCATTAAAAAATTAATTTTATTCTTCCCAAATATTCTTTAAAGGTTAATCTCATGTTAAAATAAAAGGTAAAAATACGTAATCTCAATGAAGAATCGACGAAAATATCATTAATCTACATAATAAATCACTATGTAATATTACATTTGGGTGAAATTTACATAAATATCAGATACAAAATTTGGGTTCTAAACTAGTTGGTAATCCGTATCTTGAACAAAAATATCTCAAAAAATGTTTCATTTTCAATGAATTACCTTTCAACCATGTATTTTAAATATATCATAATATTCAGTGGACCATAACTAACATAACAAAAAATCATATACTAAACCAAATTGGTTATTTAAACCTAAATAGAGTATTCATCCTCAAAAACCAGTAAATGTTTCAATCCATCTCATAATCCCATCACATAAAACAAAATTAAAACATAAATTATTAAAAACATTCCAATATAAGACCTAAATATAATAATTCAATAAACATGACCAAATATAACATCATTAAATTTATCATCAAATCACTAATCAATTCCATAGTCATAAATACTATCCAATTTACTTCATAAACTATTTGTGCCAAATGAACAATATTATGTCATCATCAATAAAACCATAAGGGTTACCTTTCCATCAATCATGATCCTCTAAAAAGATATCCCATATCACTAAATATATTATGAAATCCATAAATAAAAACTATTTGGAAACAATATATTGATGTTCCCTAATTCTTATAACTAGAATATCATTTATATAACACTTATATAACCTAATTATCAAATCATAATACATAAACACATTGATCTTTTAACATAATGATTTAATTATCATATGTCCTTCCTTAGATTAGGATTTAATCCTTGAATTTTAGAAGTGGATTAGATAAGTCCCAAATTTTATATACATAATATATTATATTATTAATGTTACATTAATAGAAAATTTTTATCCCACCATCAAAATATTAATTTTTCTTTTCTAAATACATTATTTAATCCATTTTATTCTATATATAAATCCACTTCTCGATATTTTGAGACATTTACAAGAGTTCTTCTTCTGACATTAATGATATTTTAAAAGATGAATCATTTTCTATTTTTGGTATTCCTAATACTACATTTTTCAATTATAAGTTGTGTATGGAAACTCATCCAATTATATATTAGTGACCATAGGAAAAATAAATAATAAATAAAACCCTAGGGTTTAACCTTAAAGGTCCCATTTCAATTAGTTTCTTGGGAGGGAAATCATTCCATTGTCCATCAAATTCAGCATTTTCAAAAATCTTTTGTGATCCATCCATTGACTAAAACCAAAAAATATAGTTTGATAAATAAAAATAATATTTTAGATTCTTATAATATAAAAATTATTTAGGAAGTCTAAATATTGAATCATTTTTTCAAACCCTGATATCATAGGTTTATCCTAGGTTGTTCATAGTAATAATTTATTCAAATCCAATAAAATGGTTCATAAAGAAAATGTAAATTAACCAAAACATATCCACTTGAACTGTTAATCAAAGTCTATTGTGCGGGAATAATCTAGTTGAACTATAATAATGGTCAATATATACCCAATCAACTATTTTTGTGGTTATTACCTCTGGATGAATATATTACAAAACCATTCCCACTTTCATTATCCATACATGGATGTATTGCTCAGAAAACAATTTAATAACATCCTTATCAAAGATTTATGATTATATCCTTGACATATATTTATTCCTCGTGTTTAAACTAAATTTACTTTATTCCATTTTCCAAGTATTAACTAAAATCATCTAAAATACCAAATATAACAACCCATACATTTCTTACATAGATATTACACATTAATAAATGAATATTCATCATTGATTCAAAATGGGTTTCAACTATCCCATCAATCATTTGTTTTGAAAATCACAAATCCCACATATCATAATCAAATATATTATTTTTGTTGTGTGTTGTTTCACAATCATAATCACTAACATTGTCTTTATTATATGTATCATTCTTATCATAAGCATGTATGTTGCTCAGTCACAATGCTTTATATTTTGTTTCACAAAAGTAACCAGATTATGTATTACCTTATAATCATGAATTGTAATCTAATTATGTGTTGCATTATAATTATAAATTGTAACTAGGAAAAGTATCATAATGTAATCACCTATATTGTAACCGTATATATAATATCTATACCACCTATTGTAATAATGTACACTATGATCAAGCTATATAAAGCATCATAATTATGCAACATAACCAGGTCTAGTGTTGAATCATAGTCATGAATCATTACTAGGTTATACATTGAACTATTAGTTATGCATTATATTCAAGTATGTTACCAATTTAAATATCGTGCATCATAAATATGTTGTAAATTTTAATCAGAATATTCATTGTTATCATTATAATCCTAGGAAACAAATTATATAATGTACGGTTGAAATGCATTAAACTCTTATCATAACATCAATACTAATTGCATGTATCTCATACTCATTGTTTCATTCCTTTGAACATACTATTTTATAACCTAAAACGATGTTGTTCAATTGGTTTTTTTACAAATCAAAACAATTTTGTGTATTCATTTTTTACCATTGTAATGTCAGGTGTTCAAGTCCCTTTGTGGCTATTGGAGAAATATAATCATATGATAAATAATCACAGTTGGAACCTGATCCCCATAAATAAGAGGTCATTAAAACCATAATGCAAAAAAATTTCTTCTGTCATGTTCAATAAATAGATATGTGATGACTTCTCTCTAGCTTCATGTGAAATCCATGAAGATAAAAGAATTGAATATCGTGTTCCATGTCATTTTATTTCTATAAGTACTTTTTATATTCTTTGCGAGACCATTCATTGTGATAACGATCGAGGGATTCTGGTGATAGGAAGATATGATTGTGATCATTATATCGAGGGAATTCAATTGCATGATAGAAAGAGGTTCTCATTACCTTATTCATCAAGGGTTTTTTGGTAATAATAAGTGAGTGGTGTCGATCATCATATAGAGGGCTTTCCAAGGTGGTGGTAAGTCAATCCTTTTATCCTAGGTGAAAGGATAACCTACTATTTTGGATAAAGTAATAGCAATAATTTTACATTTATTCTGCTATTTTTATTTGAAATGGAATTGTATTATCTCCTCTTTTGGATCATATTCATTTAAATTTTAATTTCTTAAATTATGATTCATTCATATATATATGGTATTTAATGGTTATATATGCTATATTTTAGAATCATTTACATTATCATTACTTTTATCGTTGTATAATATTCAAATACAATTGTTTTATATAGTATTATGCCAAATCTTTACCATTGGATCCCAGAAATATATGGTCAATTGTATAAATTTTGAATTAGATTAGTTTAAGAACTATTAAAATAAGTTCTTTCTTGTGATTTTGAATAAAAATTTTTAATCCTACAATTTAACCACATATCCTTCATCTTATATTGTGCCATAAAATATACACAAAAATATATATTATGATCCAAAAATTGGTATCAGAGGAGGTTCCAACTGATTTGTTTTACTAGATTTATTTATCAATTTCCATTTTTACAAATATTTTGTTTATAAATACATACTACACTAATATGTGGAGTGTAAAAGTATAATTTATTAATATTTTAGGAATGGATATGGGATCAATTGAAAACCTAAATCCAGAAAGACCACCTATTTTTCAGGGGAATGATTATGAGTTTTGGACATATCGAATAATGACTTTTTTTATTAATACTAGAGAATACAACATTATCATTCTTTATAGAGGTTACAAAATCACAGTCATGGAAATAAATACCTTTACCAACTAAGATAAATAAGATTATCAATTAAACTAAAAGGTACGCAATACATTATTATGTTCCATGACAAGAAATATATACAGTCAGATATCATCATGTGAAGCCACCAATTGTATCTGGATGAAATTAGAAGTCACACATTTTTTAAAATAAAAAGTCCTAGAAATAAGAAGATCAATTCTTAGAGAAGAATAACATGGAGGTATTTTTCCTTATAGAGAAAAAATATAAAAGGTGAAGTAATGATTTATCACAATCGTCAACAGTCTATAAACATTTGGTTAAAGTTTCATGATCATAAAGAACTTGTGGGAACGATAATTGATATAAACACAAATTAATGGGGATCTAAAAGTACAATTATTGATGAAAATGGATAGTTACACACATCACTCTTCATTTTTTATTTGGAATTATTCATTATCACAAGACAAGAATTAAAAAGAATTCTGATTATATTAAAAAAAGTGGAATGGTAATGGTAGTGAAACATTTACTACAACATCCAAAGGTATGTCACCAGAAAGGATAACTAGAACAAAATCTAAGAGAGAAATTGTTATATCAGAATCATGTTATAGTGATCACTCAGGGAATGAGT
The DNA here is from genome assembly GCA_963277665.1 of Viscum album. NCBI lineage: Eukaryota > Viridiplantae > Streptophyta > Magnoliopsida > Santalales > Viscaceae > Viscum > Viscum album. Next base: position 486,728,293 of record OY728153.1, on the reverse strand, counting down.
TATCCAATATTTCATGATGGATGAAAAATATGTTTAGGAAGAAATAGTTTCAAAACTGATTCAAAAATAATGATAGAAAGGAAATGAAAGACTTTGATGTAACATGTTATGAATGTAAAAGAGAAGGTCATATTAGACAAGATTATCCTTTACAAAAATGAAAATATATAAATGAAAAACATTCAGAAAAAACATGAAAAATTATAACAATAAAAAGAATAAGATAGTATTTAAAGAAAAATATACTTGGAGTGAAAGTGGTGGTGATTCATTAGCCGAATCCTCAGAATACGAATCTTCTGGTCATAATAATAAAGGAAACATAGCTAGGATACCTATTAAAAATCATTATTTCATGGATAAGGTACAGACAACTGAATCTCATAAAAATTTATCATTAAATGAAAATAACCATGATGATATATATTCTTAATCATTATATGATGAATCTTTCTAAGTAGAAGACAATTTAACTTCTTTTGAAGATGTATCCAAATTTTCGAAATAGCTTGAGAATGAAAATTCCAATCTCAAGAAGATTTTTGATAATGAAATTTCTAGAATATCTATTCTTACAAAAGAAATAACTGGTCATTCAAAAGATCTTGACATAAAAACTTTGGATTTTGAAAATATATCAATAACACCTTAGGATGTAAATTATGACAAGGATAAAAATTATAAGGAATTTTTACAAATAGTTTTAATGAAAAGTGTTTTTTGGAAGAATAAATCCCAAAACAATTTATGTTGTGAATGATAATTTATTCATTAGACTAAAATATGAAATCTTTTCTCTTAATAAACATTTATCAAACTTTACTATTGGAATAATCGAATTTGAAAAGAATTATTCTCAAATTCATCCTCTAAGGAATAGTTCAGGAATTAGTTATAGCCACTCAAAACAAATTTTTAGTCATAACTATTTTGTTCCTCAAAATACAACTCTCTGCACTAAATGTAAATGTGGAGGGTATTTGGAAAGAAATTGATCTCTTAATAAAACTTAATCACTACGTTTTCAAAAATCCCATTTTTCAAAACAAATTTATATTCCAAATATTATTTTATCTAACATTTTTGGCTCCAAAAATGTTTGGGATCCAAAAAACTAATTATTTATTTTTTAGGAAAACAATAATTGAACCAACACAAGAACATATTGTACATGGATAGTGGTTATTCTCAACACATGAAGGGAAATAATGATTTATTAGAAAATAATATAGAAATAAAAGGTAGAAGTCTGTCCATTTGATACAATTCTCACAGAATGATTATTGGTAAATGTAATATTGTTATTTTGGGAAAAGTATTTATTTCAAATGTTTTGTTTGTCAAATGTCTTATGTACAACCTTATAATAATAATTCAATTTTGTGAGGAAGGTTACATTGTGAATATTAGGAATGATAAAAGTTTAGTTAAAAATTCCAAGGATGAATTCATTATTTATTCCCATCAGCATGAAATTATATACACAAGACTTAGAAGACCTTAAGAGCCAAGACCTACCTCACTTATCTGCAATGCCATAAAAATTTTAGTATTGGAATAGATTGTTACGGCATTGTAATCCTAGGAACCATTGTAAACTTTTAAATAAAAGACGTGTTAAGGATTTACCAGATTTAAGGTATGAATCTTCAAAAGTATACGACCATTGTCAATATGGAAAGAAACATAAAAATTTCATTAAATCAATCAATTAAGTCTCAACTTATAATTCATTATAGTTAGTGAACATGGATCTTTTCAGTCCTACAAATACTGGATGCATTGAAGGCATGTACTATGTATTCATTTATTTTGACGAATACACTAGATTCACATGGGTCTACATTCTAGTAAAGAAATATGAACTATTTTTCTATTTCAAAACATTTATATCCCAAGATAAAAATGGGAAAAACCTTACACTGATAACTATTCCTAGTGATCATGGTGGGGAATTTCAAAATACATATTGTGAAACTTTTTGTATTAAGAACGTTATTAATCACAAATTTATAACTCCAAGAACCCCTTAAAAAAATATTTTTATTGGGTGAAAAATTCGTATTCTTCAAGAAATGACAACAACCATATCGAGTGAATACTCAATTTCTATGAATTTTTGTGCTAAAGTTGTTAGTATATCATATTACACTATAAATCGTATTTTAACTAGTCATTTTCACAATACATGACCCTATGAATTGTGTACTGAATGAATACCTAATGTTGCTTACATTTGAGTGCTTGGATAAAAAGTATTCATATTGAATATAAAAGTAGATTTACATATATTTTCACCCAAATCCGATGAAGTAATATATCTTGGTTTTTCCACTAGTTCTACGACTTATAGTGTTTTTAATAAAAATTATTTTACAATTGAGGAAATAGTGCATGTCATATTTAATGAAATTGACCAATTTGTTTTTCAGCAATCCTTATCTACCAAAAATGATGTATTTTCACAAATTGGTTATCAACCATTAGTTGGAAACAATTCTAAAAAGGGAAATACCCAAGAAAATAGTTCTGAAACTTTTACTCTAGAAAAATATCTATATTATTTTGATGAACAGGTTTTACAAAACCAAAATCAATTGTTTCTTAGAAATCATCCCTATGACAATATCATTAGTGATGTAAATCAACAAGTAAGGACACAAAATTTCTTGACAAAAAGAAATAGAACATCTTTCTTGTCTATCTCAATTTGGACATAAACTTTAAATGAGGTATTAGGTGAGGAATATTGGATTAAAGAAATGAAAGATAAACTAAATTAATTTTAATGGACTCATGACTAGAACATGGTTGAATGAAATAAAGAAAAACCAATAATTTTCATAAAATGGGTTTTCCGAAACAAATGTGACAAAAATGGAGTAATAATATGAAATAATTAAATGATTATTACAAAAATATATAATTTACAAGAGGGAATAAACTATGAAGATGCATATTCTCCTGTAGCTAGTTTTGAATCTTTTTGAATTCTATTATCCTTTGCAGCATACTTCAATTTCAAACATTTTTAAATCAATGAAAAATGTGCAATTCATAATGGTTTTGTAGAAGAAGAAGTTTTTTTGAACAACCATCTGTTTTTATAGATTCAAAACATCCCCATAATGTTTTTAATGATACCATACATTTGTATGTACTCAAAATAATCCCATAGATCATGATATGATATACTCACATGATTTTATTAACAAAACCGTTATTCAAATGGTACAACGAACCCCACTATTTTTATAAAAATGAAAAAGAAAGATATTTTTATTGTTAAAATATATAAAGATGACATTATATCCAATTAAACTCAGAAATCCATAATACATTCTTTGGAAAGAATAATAAAATATGAGTTTTAAATGTGTATGATGGGTGGGTAACCATTCTTTTTAGGTTATCAAATATCGCAAAAACAAGAAGGACCCTATATATCCCAGCATATGTATATCAATGTGTTGAGTCAAAAAGGATTACATTTGGATTTTTGATTCCCATATGTTTTTAAAATCACAAACACTTTATCTTAATCCAGATTATCTTTCCCTATGGACTATTTTCCTAAAAACAAATTCCCTTCTGTAAGGGAATTTTTATCCTTACCTCTATTTTCATTGTATCATTTTATAATGAATCTTAACCATACATATTTTATTACTATGTGAAAAATTTGGATTCATAATGAAAAACATTATTATCTTATAATTCCCTGGATTTTGGGTGTTCTATTTTCAGATCCGAAATCTTCAAAATTCAAACACCAAAATCACTGATATTTAGACTCTAAATTCTATGAAATTAAGACTCTGAATTCTCTAAAATTTAGAATCCAAATTCTCTAAAATTAAAACTTTTAATTCATCAATAATTTAGACTACAAATTACTTATAATTCAAACTCCAAATTCCTCATAATTTAGACATTTATTTTTTCAGAATTCGGACTTCGAATTCCATTAAATTCTGACTATGAATTTCTTATAATAAAGTCTTCAAAATCTTTTCAATTCATATTCTTAACTCTTTGAAAAACAGAATATGAATATACATGATTTATTGAATCCAATTATTTATGTAATTAGATTACAAATTCTATTTTCTTCCTTAGACTACAGATTTAATGATTTGGTTAAGCTAATCCATTTTATTTATAAAAATTATTATTATGAAATGATGACGTGCAATCTGTTTCTAACTAACTATTGGTTGAGTGAAATGTGTACATGTCCCTATGAAATTCAAGGAAAAATATGATATTTGGAGTAGGGAGTCGACCAATGATGTATTTCCTATAAATTGGATCTCATTTGAACGATCTCATAACCATTCAATCAAAAAAGATATTGCATGATGTGAAGTGATTTCTAGAGACAGAGACTCTCATGATTTATACATTTTGAAAAACTTTTTCATCTTGTTTGATGAAATTCTGATTGTTGCTGAGTACAATCGAGGGCTTCTTGGGATAGAAATATAGAGTTCATGGCTATCATAATGTTCAAGGGGTTGTAGGGATAAGAAGAAAGATTCTGATATTCTTATCGATGGGATACCATAGTGTGGGTATGACATGCTTTCTTGAATGTATAAATAAAGAGACCCTAATCCAAGGTTGTTCAATACCCTACTCTTTGGGAGAAAACATTTCTTTTTTTTATTCATGTTTTATTTCAATTATATTTTGATAAAAGAATAAAATGTAACATTAATATACATTATTGTACTTTTATTAACTCATATAATAGTGATTCTACGCGCTTTAAGGTTGAATCTTTTTCTATATAATCATTTCTTATGTTTCTATTCTAGATCTATATTTTTGGAACATAATAATATTTGGTTCATAGTAGGATTTGGGAATATACCTTGGTTATCATTGTTAAACATGGTTTCTTTAAGGTTAAAAACAAAAGTTTTTAAACTTACAATTCACCCCTCTTTTCTTTAGCATATATCTATACTATTTATATTCTACACAACGACATACTCAAAAAGTATGTATATAGAAACCCTAAACATATTATCATTCTAATAGGTACCTCAAATAAACTCGATCTTGATAAAGCTAGGAAATTTGTGAATCAAACAACTATTAGAGATTTGATAGGAACCTTGTCATACATGATATCTAGTCATCAAAACTTTATGTTTTTGATGTTCTTATGTGTAAGGTACCAATTTTATCCATTATAATCTCATTTAAAAGTAGTGAAATAATTTTGTTTCTACATAAAGGTAACTATGGACTTGGTACTACTCTATTCAACTAGAAATGATTTTTGTGAAAATAATTTCAAAAGCTGACTTTTGTGGTAGTAGAAAGGATAGAAAAAGTACATCCAGAACATGTCATTTCTTAAAAGAATCTTTGGTTTCTTGGAAATATAAGAAAAAACACTCAGTATCACTTTACACTGCTGAAGCTGAATATGTATCAGTTGGAAGTTGTTGTAAATAGGTTTTGTGAATGCAACACACACTCACTGACTATGGAGTGAGTTTTTCCAAAACTCAAATACAATGTGGTAATACTATTTCCATTTCTCTTAGTAAATACCCTACACATAAATCCTGTGAAAAAAACATAGATATTAGGCATCAATTTATTAGGAACCACAAACAAAAATGAGATATTATTTTAAAGTTCATCAGAACAGAAGAACAAATTACTGATAATTTCACAAAACCGTTATCTTCTAAAAGATTTTAATAAATTAAACAGAAACTAGGAATGATCACTGTAATGTAATCATTAACATCTAATATTTAATTAAACAATCTTCTTATATTGAGTTACATCTATTAAAATTTGGATTTTACATTATTTTATATTTTCTACATGATTATTGGTTTCACTATAATTGGTTTTACTCATTAGTTTTCCACATTATCGATTTCATAATTTTTTTTTGATTTCATCCTTTTATCAGTTTCATGTTTCGGTTTCATAACTATATGTACTATATTATTCTATCGGTATTATGATATCTTATCAGTACTAAACTATCGACATTAAAATAGTTTATTGGTAATGGATTATTGGTGTTGGGTTACCTTGTCAGTATTGGACTGTCAGTTGTAGGTTATAATATTGGTTCTAAAAAAATCGATACCATCATTTTTTATTTTATCTGTTTTATAATTTTTATCTCTTTTAATTTTTATTGTTTTCATTTTTTTCATAATAACAACATATTGAAACCAATACATTTATCCCGGTACTCCGACAGGTAAAATTTCTAAAGTCATATATTTGTTTTTTCAATAGTTTTTTCTCAATTATTTTATTTCTTAATTGGTCCTATCTAAATATGATTTTCATTTAAGTAAATACATAAGAGTTTGAAATCATTCATGACCAATGGAACTTTTAGTTCTAATTATAGTTGTTAATTTCCTTTTAAAAAATCAATCTCACATCGATCTCATCTATTTCTCTCTCAAGATCAATTTATTTATAAATAGTCAGTATGGTTTGAAATTGGTTCTTAACACATATTTCATAATCAAATATCTACTCAGCTTTCATAATCAGCAGGATCGTCAGGGTGCATAGTAGTCATTAATGTCTGAGTCTACTACTTTATCTCCTAATGAAATACCTACAAAATAATTATCATTAATGACCTTTTGGGGAAAATACTTAGTATCTTGAGACTTTTACAACTCTTGTGATTCATCTTTGAAAAGAATTAATTTTTTTCAAGGCTGGGAATCAATTTGTGTGTAAATACTGTATTATGATTATGATTATGTATATCATGAAGAGGTGTTGTAGTTTTATGAATTAGTGGAGGTAGTCAAAGATCACAAGGATTATTTTATGATGTATGATAAGAAGTATACAACCACTTTAAAACATGAAGATAAGTTTCTAGGTTTTCCATTTTAGGGAGAAGCTTTATTTCCTCATTAATTACCAGAAGCTGATGGATCTTTTGAAAGGTCTAAATCCAATGAATTATTATTTTTCTAGATTAATGAGGTCAAGTGAAAAGTGAGTGATTTATCAGGAGAAAATATATTCATATCTCTCTTCTTGCAAGGGTTTTTGGTGCAGAGAAAGAGTGAAAAAGAAAACTTGAATGATTTATATGATTATGTCCTTGATTATTTGGAAAATATGAGAATATTCAACCTTATGGGTTTCCTATTTCATACAATCAAGATGCTCAAATCTGGTGGTATAAAATGATAGTTGATCGATGTTCCAACCATTATCAGCATGTTTTGAAAGAATTGTCGAGCTAATGTAATGTCGCAATCAAGTCAGATATGAATTCCATCAAGGGGCCCTTAATCAGTAAGGATATAATAAATACTCTCATGTTACGATTTAATCATGAATCGAAAATGTTTCATAGTGATCTAGATTGTGAGAATGAAAAATAAGTAGTGGAAGATAGTGAAACCCCTTATAATACATCCAATAGATCGTTGAATAAAAGAAAGGTAGTTAAGAATATAACCCCAAATACATCAAAGAAACAAAAGTATCTATCTGATGGGGTTTCTACTGAATGTACAATGAAATATGATGAATGGAAAAAAGGGTATCTTCAGTTTATATAAGATCATGCTAAATCAATGGCATTGAAATTAAAGTTATAAAAAACCTTGAAAGAAGAAGAGATAAATAAGATATTGTATAAGATAAAGGACAAAGATATTAACGTTGATAGTCTTATCTAAATAGATGAGCAACTAAAAACCTGAATGGAAATTAGGGAGGTATATATTAAGACACAGTCGGTACCAGTTGAGAAAGGCAAGGAGAAACAAGATTCTAAACAACTGGCATCACAATATCTTGTTCAAGAAGAATAATAATAATAAGTAGATCAGGAATAATATCAGGAATAAGAAAAGGTACATGAAGAAATATATGTGTAATAAAAACAATATATAAACAAGAGAAGTCATACAGAAGAATCCTCAAATGTCCCACCATTCATTTTTCCATATATTAATCCTTAGTTTTCCAAGATATGTTCTCAAAAGGCTTCATCTAAGAAAGTAATTCATATTTCATATAAATAAGGGGAAGAATCATATAAAAATATGAATCAAACAACTCAAGTGATCAGTACTAAAACTCATTTTGGTGATCCCCACAATACACTGAGGACGCATATTCTGAAAGAACAATCACTGAGAATGGATTTCAGTACATCGAATGTGACTTAAATAAATTGGAAATGTTTTTACTATTCATTTGAAATTTATGACATGATTTAGGTTATATTGAATGGCCATAATGATAAAATTAAAATTGACAAGGTTTTGATGTAATTATTTCTATTTCTTGAAGATGATTTCGTGATTTTCAAGGAACCTGATGCTGAGCATAGTAAGGATTGCAATAAGTTTATGAAGCTATCTTCCTATGTGATGAAAGCCTTGATAACCATCTGGACAAGCAGGATTAATTTTTAGACCAGGTAAATAAACTCAATACTCTCAATCTAATGTGGATTTATGATTTGAATGAAAATCATGAATACATTCAATGACTTGATACCTCAATAGGAGTAGCCTCAGAGGAGCTTGAGAGTTTAAAATTAATGTTGGAGAATGAGATTAACGATGTGGTTTCACTCTCAAATAACTTTTTTATCATAGAAAGGCAGATAGATTCCGGTTGTATTATTTTAATAACCATGTTGAAAGGCATAAAACTCAAGAATTAAAGAATCAACCCCATGATGAAATCAATCGGCTTATAACAAAAGCTCCAGAAGAAAGAATTGGTTATTGTTAAATAGGATGTGAAGATGAAGGCTTAAAAAGAAGCTGTAGATAAACTCAAAGAGGACAGAAAGGAGTTAAAAAAGATGATTCTTACGAAGTTTAATCTTTAGGAAAAACAAATTGAGAATGAATAATTTTTTTATCTATTGTGGTAATGATTTTTTTTCATGTATCAATTATTGTTTCGTATATGTTGTCTATAATATTTTCCAAAAATTAAATACATTCCATTATTATTTTTGAAAAATCACAAAGGGGGAGAATGGTAGTGAAAAGAATTTTTTTAAATTCCATATTAAAGGGTAGAAATCACGTGTAAAAGTAAAGAGAATATGATCCATAGTGTATCCATTTTAAAAAAGGGTGGAATTAGTTGTATTCATCATTTCATGCAAAAGAGTTATTAAACCTATGGGGAGATAAGTCTTTATTGTTTTTTTGTGATTTCAAAAAAGGTGGATATTGTTGAGTCAAAACGATTTTCAAATTTCCCATAAATCATTTTTTTGGAAAATCCCAAATCATACATATCATAATCACATATATTTTTTATCATGCTTGTTGTTTCACAATATTAATCACCCACATTGTCATTATTATATGATTCATTCTTATCATAATCATGCATGTTGTTCACTCACATTGTTTTATATGTTGTTTCACAATATTAACCAGATTATGAATTGCATTATAATTAGGAATCGTACCCATATTGTGTATTGTATTATAATCAGGAATCGTAACCTGGATAACTATTAGATCATAATCACCTATATTATAACCACATATATCTTAACTAGATCATGAATCGTAACCATATGCATTATGATCAGGCTATGTACCACATCATAAATATGCATTGTAACCAGGTTATGTATTGTATCGTAGTAATGAATAATTACCAATTTATGTATTTTAATCTTATTTATGCATTGTATTAACGTATCATAACCATTTTAAATATAGTGAATTGTAACTGTGTTTTGAATCATAACAATGTAGTAAATTGTAATCACAATATCCATTGTAACCATAAAAATCCTAAAAAACATGTTATGTATTTTTTGTTTGAAATGCATTACACTCTTATCATAACTTTAATAATGATTGCATGTATCTCATAGAAATTATTTCATTCCTTTTCACTTATTATTTTATAACCTAAAATGATGTCGTTGAGTTGGTTGTTTACCAATAAAAATGATGTTTTTTATTCTATTTGTTTTGACTATTGTAAAGACATGTTTTCAAGTCCCCCATAGTTTTTCATGGAAATATGAAAATTGGACAAAATATGATTGTTGGGACATGATGCATATATTTTGGAGATTATTCATTTAAGAATAACAAAAATTTTCTTCTTTCATGTTTTAGAGAAAGATTTTTTGACTTCACCTTTGATTCGTGGGTAGGCCTTGATGATACAATAAGTGAACAACATGTTCCATGTTCTTGTATTTATATAAGTACATTATTTTTTCTTTGTAAAACTGGTCATTGTGATAATGATAATGGGATTCCAGGGATAAGAAGTCATTCTTTCAATCATCATATAGTGCGCATGGAATTGCTTGAAAGACAGATGTGTTGATTACCCTCTTAATCAAGGGATTCCGGGGATAAGAAGACATTAATGCCAATCATTGTATATAGGGATTACCAAGGTGGTATTTAGATATATCTTATCGTGGGTGAATAGATACTCTACTCTTGGGGAAAAAATAAATTTAATACTTTAAAATTACCACAACTATTTTTATTAGCATAGAAATTGCATTGTTTTTTTCTTTCTATACATTTTCATTTCAATTGTAATTATTTCAATTACAATTCATTCATACAGATTTTATTTAGAGATTATATACAATATATGGTAGATTCATTTAAATTTGTATTACACTAATTGTTGTATGAAATTCAAATACAATTATTTTAAAAAGTATTACAACATATCATAACCATTTTATCCATGACCTATATGGTCAATTGTGTTGATTGTGAATTGTACTAGTTTAAGACATAATAAACTAAGTTCTTTCTTAATTGTTTGAATAAAATTTTTTTAAACCTATTTTTCTCCCCTAACACATTTATTGTGCCATCTAATATACATATACATTTGTATTAAGATCGATTATTCATTACATAAAATTATAATACCAGCCTAAAATGCGTATGTTTTGTGTCTCTAAAGACTAGATACACATTATTTTTATTTTTTCAATGATCTTTAATATCCCCCAATGATCTTTTTATATAGTAATCTTCTTAGTTATAACATACTTAAAACTGGTCTTCAAGGCCCGTGGAAGGGAAACATAAGAAATGGAATGATTAAGTTCTTTATATAGGTATGTAATGGATATATTAATGTTCACATAAGAAAAACATTAGTATAAGGTTATCATAAAATGGGTTTAACACATTAAAATTGTAACCAATATACCATATATCATAATCGTGAATCGTGGCATAATTCATGGATTTTCATAATAATTGAATCATAAACTAATCAAACAACATGATCTATGAGAGTATAACATTAGGATAAGAAATATGTTTTTGGATAAACATGAACATATAGAATAATTTATTTAATTTTGACTTACTAACAAGTCTCTCATTCTAGATTGGTATCAATCACTATTCCATTTTTCCTTTGTCAAGGTTTACCACCGTTACTATCAGTGTTGGTAAAGACCCTTATAAACTAGTTTTAATACTCATATAAATACTTTTTATATCATGATATATCCTTATTTACCCAATGAATTGAAGGGATATATAAATATAGATCTACACATAACTTAATTAAAATTAAACATATGTGTTCCAAAGGACCACAAGTCATTCATCCTATATCATAAACTTTGGAATGTAAATAGTTTACATAAATAATTTAAAATTTCATCACATGGTGATCCATGGAATGTAGAAATGTTTCATAATTATATTGTCATCAAAATCATTGAAAATAAATATAAATAATAAAGATGGTATCCTAGGATCATTTCCCCCATAAATTTTATGTAGCATCGAATTTGTTATCATAGATGATAAAATCTTTTAAAAGACCACATGGAGTATTTCATGATGAAAATACACATTTCAGTTTGAAATCACATATTTGAAATCTAATTATTTAAACTTTATTATTAGAAGTTATTTCATGGAAAAGAAACATTGATACATGTTAATACAGCTTTAAAAAATTTACAATTCATCATATAAGTAGATTATGTACATCCCTTGTGCATTAGAACAATGATTCCATTAACATTTTGGATAAAAACACAAAACAACATCGTTAGAAAAACAACAACAAGAATAATTTTCAATTTTTTTTATAATTTCAATATAATAAATTAATTCATTTAAAAAATAATTATATAACATTAAAAAATTCTAGGATTCATTTTTGGAAAACATGGATTTAAACATAAATCGTTTTCAATCAAATTATGTAATAAAGTAAATTTTTTTAAAAAATTACTATTTCAGTTCTGTGAGTATTTAAATATCCCAAAAAGAAATTAGAAAATAAAATATAGCAAAAGAAGGTTTTGTATAAGTATTTATTGTGTTTATTGAATGGTAAATCATAAAATATCATTATCGAAAACTTAATAATAAACAATACCAATAAATATTGTGAATGTAACAGAAAAAAATACTTCATTAGTATTCTTCAAATCAAAACCTCACAAAATGGAGATATTTCGTTTCATTTTTAGATCCAAATAATTTTTGGAAATTATCATAAAAAAAATTCATGGCTATTATATACACCACATGAAAGAATCAAGTAGTGAATATGTAATAATTCTAAATGAAATAAATGTGAGATGCAGAACACTTATCCCATATTCCTCTTACTCAGAAATAAATATAACATCTTGTATAATAAATATAAAATTTTTATAAATAAATATAATAATAATTTATGTACATAAAATAATATATAGGATCCAGATATAATATTTAAACACCATTTATTAATAATTATTTATTTAAACCACTGTTTCCAAGTGATAATTTTTTTTGTTAGATGTTGTGATTTAATAGTTTTTATATTTGTTATTTTATCATGGGTACATTATATCTATATTTTAAAAAATGATACAAATATAATATATATTAATTATATTTCTATTTAGATTTATCCAAAAAATTATGATATATAAAAAATAATTACAACATGAATGACGACTGTAAGTCGTACAGAAGGCTAAATTTTGATTTAATTATTTCGACAGATGGAATGAATGATATATAAGTTAACAATAATATTTATAGTATTATTTTTATACCATGTACATATTATATATTTAGTGAATATATAAATATTTTTATTGATATAAATCAAAAATAAAAGAAAAATCACATATCTTTGTGGATTTGGTGGTCCACATATATTAATGACCAAGGATATCATTTTCCAATGGATAAAAAGTGGATTATGTTTGTGTTATAATAATAAAAATAATAAATAGTATAATAATTAATGTTTTAATTATTTTAAAATGGATAACATGGCTCTGTGGAAGGGACAAGAAAAAATAAATTGGATTTGGTTGGGTAAGATGATGACCACTTCAGTGGAAGGTTTCTTTTATATTGCATCTTAAAAACCATTAAATATTCTTTTAGGAATAAAAAAACCTTAAATTTATTAATATTGAATATTAGAACGAAATATGGTATATTGGGATTGAAATAAAAGGTTATGATGATGTCAGAAAAAGAGGATACATGGTTCTATTTGATAAGTTAGGGGAGGGGCATTCATAGAATTGAAAAAATTAATAACAGAATAAAAAATAATTTTCATTTTCAAGTAGTTAAAAATTAAAATATTTATAATATATAATGAGTATTATTTAAATCCTATCATAGAATTAAATTATCATTTGTTTATGTGATTTTTTAACCCTTATATCTTTATTTTCACCATCTGTTAACCCCTCCAATAATTTCCATTATATCGACATTTATAAGTTTTTATGGTAAATAAATATATTATAGAAGAAGAAGTAACCCATAAATGGAACATGGAATACATTTTAAATTTTATCCCATTATCGTGTCCTCATATAGAGTTGGAAATTAATTTTAAATAATTTAATAGAAAATAATTTACTATAAAATATCTTTATGTCATTTTTGGAAATACATTAAACATTATAATATAATATGTGACTAACTCATTTAAAATGACTCAAAAATGATATTTATTTTAATATAAGTATGATATGGTCATTATATAATAGCCTAAAAAATTTATATAGGTGAATATATAATTTTTATCATTATATTTTGGATTAACCCCTTGGTTAAAAAAATTCTATGATTAGTATGGATAATGAATTTTCAATATTAATGTGTAATAATTTTAATTATAAGGTTAAAATTGGATCATATATGTATATGGAATCAATTTTTTCCCTCTTATCATCATAATTTTTCTCATTCTGGAATTTTATAACACCTAAATTCTTAAATAAATTATTAATTGACACAAATTACTATTAATTCCATTTTAATAACTATTCACATAATTTGATTTTAGAAAATACATGAAAAAAATGTAATTTGAATATAACCAATTAATAAAAAACTAATATGTTATATTGATCTTATAAATTAATGGGGAACATTATGCACCACAAAAAATTTACTTTAGTGTTTTAAAAATAATTTACATTGTTTTTATAATGCATACACAAGCACTGTGTCGATGTTGCGTTTGTCTTTAAGGTAATTATTTTTTCACTAAAATATTAAAAATACCATAATAAAAATTATTTAATATTAATACAAGTTCAATTTTATATTCGTTAAATATGTTTAATAACTAATATCTTGCACTCCTAGATCCATTTATGAAATCTTAAAATCTATATTTCTATGTTTCATGCTGATAAGGGTGACCCATTTTTTTTCATAAAACCATACAATATCAGAAACAAAAATTGGATAACTTACATACTATAGGAATTTTTATGCTTATTGTTTTATTAAATAAGGAAAAATAAAATATATAAACTCGCATGAAATTTAATATAATCTTCTCCCAAAACCCCTACTTTTTTCACATTTAGAAACTATCATCATCCATATGAAATATAACCTAGAAATAATCTATTGAACCACATTACTTATATTCTGGGGAAAAGGAAACATAATAAGGTTGAGCGTAAATGCTCAATAAATGGAAATGTAATAATTAATAAAGTAATTTCATCAGTGAGAAAAATATATCACATTATTATGATTATATAATCAAGGTGAATGAGTATAACATAATAATATTCATACGCATCAATAACTGAGTCATCCAATATGAAAAAATGATATGAGGATTTAAAAAATATATATATTTTTACGAATTCGTAATCATGAGACATGTGATATCAATAATGTTCAAATGAATCATCATAAACCCATAAAAATAATAGATAAAACATATTTGAATCTTAGAACATTATCTCATAGAATCATCATAGACCCTTAAAACCCTTAAAAATTTGAATGACCATATAGATGACGTCTAATTTAATTCTTCAGAGAAACTAATATGATTATAATTCAATGGAGTGATATATTAGTGAACCCACAAAAAAGCTATAACGTGATCACCTAGTGCTATCTAGAGTAACAATAATTTTTAATTTTCATGAACTAGAAAATGAATAAATAACATACATATTTTTTCATAACTAATTGAAGAAACCATTATTCATTTTATAATGTGATTATACTATGGATAATAAATTGTTTCCATAACAATATATTTGAACATGATTAACAAAAGAAAAATAAATGGTTCCATAAAAATATATCTCAAACATGATTAACCTGTAAAAAAAATGTGTTCCATGAACATATCATTGGGAAATGATTACCAAGTGGAAAATAAATGGGTACCATAACAATCTATTTGAAATATAATTATCTAATGGGAGGAATAACATTTTTATAAAAATCTCTTGGAAATGTGGTTAAACTATATAGAATAAATGGTTTCCATTATTACATATCTAAAACAATATTAATTCATCCTAAAAACAAATGTGGCTGATATCATTAAAAAATTTCCAAATTTGAGAATAATTTAAAAAAATGTTTTATGAAGTTGATGAGTTTAAATACCCTTAAATTCTTTTTATGAAAATATCCTTTTTATTTTGAGTAGTAATTTTTATTACATAATGAATTTTGAAAATCCATTCCTTTGAGAATAACTGTGAAGGATTATAAATGATGATTTTAACATTCCATGAAAATATATCATGTGGAAAATATGCTTTAATCTTTGAAAACACTTTTGAAACATTTTTTATTAGTTTTTTGAAAACATGGTTTTTTATGAAAGAGAACATTCGATCAAATAGTTGATTTTTCCTAAACAAATTATTTTGATATATTTACTACATTAGAAGAGGAAAATGAAGGGAAACATATATACTAATAAAATAAACACATGATAAAAAATTCCTGAATATTCATTTTAGGAAGATTATAAGATTTCAGCATTGGAGATTTAATCCCAAACAAACTTGATAATCGACGAGATTGTAATACCAAAATCCAACTGCACTAGTATCTTTGAATCATAAGACTTAAGAAATGATTAAATAATTTCAAAATTAAAATAAATTAAAATAAATGAAAATTAATAAATTAATAATATAAAATGTAAAATAGTATGTATAATGACCTTATTAAATAACATCGGTTCATAACACTATATAAGTCATAATGTAGGATAATTGTGAAATAAATCCATTACATCTTTGGTAACATTGAAGTCGTAAACCCCTGAAATAGGGACCCCAAATTGGATATGTAATCCCAATAAATCTATTTATAATAATAATATAGTACATTCATAAAAATTATATATGTCACATAATAATAATATGTAGTGAATATGGTATATATCTTAATGAAATAAAAGCGAGATGAGAAAAAACCATTACCTCAAGCATTATTTGTCTCAATTTTTCATTATCTAACATATTATAGTAATTAAAAATATTTAATTTTTAAACACATATTATACTTATAAAACTAATTTTGAAAAATATTTATGAAAAATAAACTAACAGTATGATCATGGTGAAAGTAGACCATACATACACATGGATAACATTTCAATTTTCCAAGGATCATTATGGAAAGAAGGTGAGTAAAATTTAACTTTATATAATTATAATTATACCATAAATACAATGTTATTTAATTATATATAATTATATATATCCGTCTGGTGATTTGTTGGTGTAAAATTATGAATCACATCACTATAAGGAGGTGGTAGAACACACTTCAATGAAAGAGGATATCACTTTTCCAGTGTGAGAAATGGTACGATGAAAATTATATATGATATTTATATAAGTATAATTGTGTCATGAATACCATAATGTTTTCATTAAATCATATTTTTTTATAGTTTCCCTTATTTCCTTCCATTTAACATGTTAGTGAAAAATGATTCACACTGCTATATGATATCACCACTACGGGAAATATAGATATTTGTGACGGGTCATTTACGACGGGATCCCATCGCAAATAGCCTTTTGCGTCGGGGCCCCGTCGCAAATCGCCCATTGCATAAAACACCATCGCAACTAATTTTTATGCGACATGCCCGTCGCAAAAACACTTATTTGCGACAGGAAATTGGCCCGTCGCAAAAACACTTATTTGCGACAGGAAATTGGCCCGTCGCAAATAGGTTTCTGGTTTTTTTGAAAAAATCTTTTGCGACCGGCCATATTCCCGTCGCAAATGGTTGTTTCGAAGCGGGTATTTGTGATGGGAATATATTCCCGTCGCAAATAATAATAAACAAATTAAAAAAAGTTTAAAAATTTATTTATTATTATATAAATCAATAAACCTATTTATATTGATATAAATATAATATTTATTTTTTAAATATGTTTTAGAAAGAAAGAATGAAAATCAAATATGTATGTATAAGATGTTCATTAAAAGAGGCTTATAAAATAAATTAAAAAATATTTTTAATTAGTAATTATGTAATTTTTATCAATTAATAGTCATTTAAAAACTCTTTTAATATAAAAAAAATAAAAAAATTAATGAAAGATGGAAAATAAGTTAAAAATGAAACCCAAAATTCAAACGGCCATAACATTTGATTCGGGACACCGTTTGAGCTCCACAGCATATCAAATCGAAGCATGCGACGAGATCTATAGCGCTATGGACCAGTGGAACCCGTACATGTTGGCTTCAAGGCCAAAAATGGCCCAGAAGGCCTCCAAAACTGAGTTTCTAGTCGGTGTACCCCGGGTTTTCACCGTTTAAATAGCTATAACTTCTTCTCCCGATGTCCGATCCGGATGTCCGTTTTGCCTGTACCGCATATCATATCGAATATCATTTCATGTTCTTCGATTTGACTGGTTGTGGAGTTGTAACGGACTTACGGATTAGAAGTTATAGCTGTTTTAACATTCTCGGTGGATTTTCACCCCCTCATTCCTATGTATTCATTCATAACTATACATATATTTGTGTGTGTGTGTGTGTATCTATTGTATATATGTATGTAAGTATGTATTTATTTATTTATACATATACATAAAAACCCATATTTTATAAATTTATTTAAAACTAAGCTTATAAATATATATTAATTAATATACAAATAAATATACGAATAAAAACTTATAACTACATATATATATATATAGAATAAATATATATTAATATACGAATAAATAAATTAATATTTATTTATATAACCAAATATATTTATATTAATATAAATCTATATTAATATACGAATAAATATAACTATATATATATAGATAGATCATTAAATGTATAAAAAATGAAATGGATTAGTTGTAAAGGTTAATGCGCGCATGGGGGAGGTTTATTCCTATTTATTTTTAATTATTCCTTTTTATTATTAATTATTTCTAATTATTATTAATTACGACTAATTACCATTAACTATGAACAATTAATACTAATAATTTAAATTTATTAAATAACAAAACTATATAAAAACAATTAAATTACAACTAATTAAAAATAAATAAAACTAATAAAAAATTTAAATTAAATATTAAATTAAAATGAAAATAAATACCTTTAAAATTGATCTGAGGTTGATCTTCGACAACTGTTGAAAACATCAATATCAAATCTGAAAATTAAAATTAAACTTAAGAAACTGTGAACTCTAAAAATAGCGTTTTTAGAGAAGTTGAGAATGAATGGAAAAAAACGGGTGGGGGTATTTATAGGTTAGATTATTTGTGACGGGAGTATTTGCGACAGGATACCCATTGCATGTAGTATTATTTACGATGGGACCTGTTGAAAATACTTGAGCCCGTATTTATCACGGTCAATGGTTAAATAGTTATTTGCGACGAGACCCGTCACAAATATTAACCTGGCGACATACTATTTGCGACGGGGGGTATATTCCCGTCGCAAAAGGTTTTTACCGCCGCCGGTTATTTGTGACGGGTGGTAACCACCCGTTGCAAATAACTTTCCCGCGGTTTGGCACGCTTTGCACGCCAAGCCTTTTGCGACGGGTGAGATTTCCCCGTCGCAAATAAGTGGTTATTTGCGACCGGAAAATACACCCATCGCAAATAAGTTTATTTGCGACATGATTTATTCCCGTCGCAAAAAACCCTTTTTCCCGTAGTGCACAGTTCATCGTCCACATGAGTGACGTTATCAAATCCACTACGGCATGAAATGTAAAAGGGTGCATAAGATAATTTTACTACAGGGGCTAATTATGTTTTAATTATCATCAATATAATATATATTCAATATTTATATCATTATATCATACCATGAGAAGTAGTAAAGAAAAACGAGCAACACCATCTTTTGAGGTGGTAGCCCATCGTACACATGAATGATAAAATAAAAATTTATTTGATGGAAGTGTGTGAGAGAATTGGCTAAAAAATTAACAAAAAACATCATAGTAAATATTTTACACCGAGATTTATAAATAAACATGGTATAATATTTATTTTAGGGGTTGTATAAATAAATAATAAAAAAGGATTTTATGTGAACTTTACCTCTTATTCATGTAACTAAATTTGGTTTACACCAAAGGCCATACTTGGATGCATTTATTCAAAAATTAATAATTGTAGGATAATAGAAGGAATGTGGAGAAGTAATTTTTTTCAAGGATTGGACATGCCAATGATTATGATAGGTGTAAATAGAGGAGAATAGGAGGAGCCGTTTTATATGTTAGTGAGAGGACACAGTTGAAAATATTGAAATGAATTTTGGTTTACCTGCTTTTTTACCTAAAATATGACCTTGATAATTCACCAAACATGATAATTAAAAACATAAAGTCAAAATATGGCCTTAAAATGGGTTCTTGAAAAGTTTATTGGTCACTTATCCCCTTATGTTTAAATTCTATTAATACGTTAAAATAAATATTGAGGCGTAGTGTCCTCTTCATTGAAACCAAAAGAAATCTTAAGTCAAGAAACAATGTATCAAAAGAAAACTATCAGAAAAAGAATAGAAAATGTTGACATTTTCTAGAGAGGGTACTGATCTTGTCGTAAGGATGGAAACCCACATTATTGTTGGATTGTCATCCCCTCCTTCCATACATTGCCTGCATTTATTCACCACAGTCATCATCTGATGGTACATACATAACATCAGAAGTACTCGCAAAGGATGTTGACTCAGCTTTACTGATATTGGCAGTAAGAAAATAAAATGAGTATGAAAAGATGAAATTGGTTAATAATTAAATTTTCCAAATTAAAAATTAAAAACTATTATTTTTCCAAAAATATAATCCATATTTGGAAATTTATTTCATATTAGTATAAATATTTATTGTAATATTAAAACCACATAAACTACAAGACAATGAGTATAAAATAAAATGACTTTTTTAGAACTAGATGATTGAATATTAGCTCTATGAGAATTAATAATAATTTTGTGAAAATAAATTAATACCAGATTATATATATTCTACAAATTAAATTTATTAAATCTCTAATTATTTATTTCCTAGTTAATCAAAATTTATAATCATTATTCTTTTTAAAACAATTTTTAAAAAATATCAACCATAAACCAAAAACAAACTATTATAAAAACCAATATAATTTGATTACAAAGGAATTAAGATGAATAAATATAATTAAATAATAGGTTATTTTAAGTAATATTTACAAGATATTAGGACTCTTACATTACTTAATTTATTAATATAAACGACTTTTTATAAAAATCATATTTTCATTATTAATCATGAAATAAATATTGTCCAAACAGTCCTAAAATTCAACCAAAATAAATTTCGTTATTCCTTTGAAAAAATGAACTTTATTTTGTCAAATAAATATTATAAATTTTATAAAAATTATTTTTCAAATATGTGTATCATAAAATTGCGACTTAAATGCTTTAAAAAAACTGTTTTTTAGCATAAAATTTTATTTATTTTTATATATTCTATATAAAACACGTGATTAATATTAGGAATTATAATTAACATATTAAATATAAATTTACTCAATATAATAAAAAATTATTATTATTTGTTATTTTTAATAGTAAAAAACAAAGTTCAGTGCTTCAAATTTTTTGTTCAGAAAAATATTTCCTTTTATTTTCAAAAAGAGTTTATTTTAATTTTTAATTAATTGGTCCCCAAATAATTAATCACATATAAATGTGTAAAACATATTTTTATAATTCAGGTAACATGTTCCAAACTCTCCATTCCAATATATAGAAGTTAATAAGCATTTCGAATAAGAATATTAATAGTATATTGCTGTTTAGTAAAAATCACTCTTATGCATAATGAATGATATTTAAGATACTAATTATTGAGTGTATTTTAAGATAATAAATTTGTGTTGTACACATTAAACTTTTTAATATAATTTTTTTCTTTTAAAATATTGTGTATTTACATCCTTCCCCCCATTAAAAATTGTGTCATAGCAATTTTTAGTTAATCTCTATAATTAATGGATAGTAATTAAAAATAATTTTATTATAAACACACATTATAAAAATGTTTAATAAAACATTATCCTAATAAGATATAAAATTACATATGAAGGTTATCTGTAATAACATGTGTCTAGGTTTCCAAAAAAGAGAACAGACATTGGAAATGGGGAAAATTGTAAATAATTATAATGAGTGACTAAGGTCATTGATCACTATACATTGAATAATAAATGTAACTATCTTACAATATTTACCAACAAGAATTTTGAAATATGAATTCTTGATAAGTATAATTCCATTCGATAGTCAATTTCCACCAAAATATTAAATTTTTCACTAAATAATGATTATTCAAAATGAATTTTCTAACACCTCAAGGACAAAAATAAAATTTTAATGACTGTATAACCATAAAAGGGATAATTAGATATTCTTCTTCAGTTTCGACATTAAAAAAATAAAAAAATGGTTAATTCATGGTAAGATAATTTCCAAAATAAATAATCATTAATAAAATAAATTACATATAAAAAATAAATTGTAGTACCATAATATAAAAAAAAGTTATTCTATAAACAACTAAACTAAGAAATTGTGAAACATTTACAAACTATGTTCAAAATCCCAACAACTATTAGGATGTGATCATGTACTCATCCTAGATAAATAAACCATAATTTATCTATAAAATACCTTATGTTTCTAAAAGAAAATAATATTTCCCAAAAAAAAATTAATACTGACGAGGACATCATGTACGCCTGTGGTAGGCGTGAAAACCATATTTTTCATTGGTCATAGATTTGAGACCCGTTTCCTATCCATATGTGATAGGTTTTTAACCAAAAAATAGGTTTTCCATTTTCATTATTAAAACATGAAATCTGAATCCTCCCTAAATAAAAGTATAAATAGATTATAGGGGTTTAAAATACCTCAACTGATTTTTTTTCAAACAATTAAATTATAAATTCCAAATTATTACTACCTAAAAACACAAATGTGCTGTAAAATTTAATTAACTCATGATTGACCTATGTTGCTATCCATAACTCTTAAGGTAACCAAACATTAAAACATCATAATCTCCAAATTTATCAAAACTGTTCTTTGATAACACCTATAACCTCCTCAAACCCACACTACTAGATGCAGTGCTTAAATCATAAAAATTACATTTCTTGCATTGAGGATGATAAGGGTGAGATTTATTTCCATCGAAACCATACAACAGAAAAAGTAAAAATTGGATCACATATATCCTAGAGTTTTTTTATGTTTAGGGGTTTAAAGAATTTTTTAAAAATCATACACAAAAAATTCACTTGACATTATTTGAAAATTTCACCTACATAACAAAGAATTTATTTTTCACATTTGGACATCAACATCTTCCATATGGACATATTTCATTCATCCTCATACATTACAACCTACATAAATGGTAATATACAATGTGTGAGATCAAATTCCTTGAAATTAAAAATATATGAATTCAGATATGAATTTCATCATTGTGCATAAGAGGATAATATGAGTATGACTACATAATAACAATTTATGAGAATAATAGAAGAATATTAATACCCATCAATATATAGTTCAATAAACATGAAAACATGGAATAACACTTTAACAAAGGGAATAATCATAATAATCAATTATCATGATACATTTTATATCAATAGAGATCAAATCAAACATCATTCACCCATAAAAATAATAGAGAAAATATATTGTTTTCTTGGAACATCATCTAATAGAACACCTACAGAACCCATATAGAAACCCAAGAAATTAGAATAAAAAAATCTAATATAATTATCTTGAGAAATTAATCATTACCCATTACATTGGAACAATATCTTGGAGAACCCATCGTATATTCTATAACAGGAATGACCGATGCTTTCTGGGAACACACAAAATTTATAATTTATAAGAACCAAAACATGAATAAAAATTGTTGAGAATTCATTCCATAAATACTCATTAAAACAACATTTATTCTTTTAGAACATGATTATCCTATGGAAAATATAATGTTATACAAAAATATATTTAAAACATTATTTAATCATCAAAAAGAAAAATTATCCCTAACAAATATCCATGAAACATTATCAACACAAGTAAAAGAAAAGGGTTCCATGAAAATAAATTCAAGAAATTATTAACACGTGGAAAAGGAATGGGTTCTACAAAAATATTTTTGAATCATTATTAATTTTTAAAAAAGAAACACATTCCTAAATAATCATTTTGAAACATGGAAAACCCATGCAAAAAATGGGTTCCATATAATCTATGTGAATCAATATTCATCCATCCAGAGAATGAATCTAAATTGTATCATTATAAAAAACAATAGAATAATAAAAAAAACAATTATTTTTAATTTATTAATAGAAATTCAATTAAAAAATTATTGAGTTAAATAATATTTTCATTTTAGAAATCACTTTTTTAACATTCCATAGGCAAGAGGCTGGCGACTAGCACCAAAGGCGTAAATCCCTAAAACTGGGAAGGCATTTCCTTTACTAAACTTAAAAACACACAACCAGAGTACAAGCGGAAGAAAATAATAAGAAAATTTGTATAAAAAGTGTGATGAAAGTACAAAGGGGGCCAGAAATACAAGCCCAAAAAAATAACGTACAACTACAACTTTAACGAAAATACAAATGAATAGACAACAACTGAATGGTAAAAGAAGCTCCTGGATCATCCTCTGGGTTCCTACCTGAAGGGTGGGTTATAGAAGGTCTCCTCAGCACTCCCACGTCCATCAGAATCCACCATGAACCGAAACGTCGTAATGTTCACCTCTGGGTATCGTCCCATCCTGGTGCTCTCGACCTCCGTCAGTGTTGTCCGTCATCTGCATCCAACACAATGAGGTGCGGGTGTAGCCCGTGCATGGGGTGAGTATAACGATACTCAGAAGGGACCTCGAGACCCTAAAGGTCTCACAAAATCGTACAAGGATAAACCAAAAAGTATGATTTCAACAGATAACCATTACTTAGGTATATGCCCATACATATACGTATGTTATCAAGTAACCCATATCAATCATGAGGAAAACACAAAATTCATTGACTCAGCTCAAATTAGGATTTTTATTCACGATGTTGAAACCAAGGATACTCGAGAACTCCTACACTTTCGAGTACAGTGGGTCTGCCGCTAAAACAAAGCGCTTCCCACCAACCTTGGACTGCTGATGTACTCCACATGTCAAGTACTGTGGGCCTGCTGCTACAACCAAGCGCTTCCCGCCATGGGTCTGCCGCTACAACCAAGTGCTCCCCCTCATATCCTACAGAGGTACTTCTTCTATCGAGTAACGTGGGTCTACCACTACATACAAGCACTTCTCCTCCGTGGGTCTGCTGCTACAACCAAGTGCTCCCAACTGGGCCATCCGAATCACTCTAAGTCAATCGATCAGTAGTCATCAAGTCTCATCCAGTTAATAGGTCTCTACAATATGCTCACTCATCACCACGAGGGTCTACTCCACGTGCCACAATCCAATATTACATGTTTCACGAAGTATCACATTGAAGTACCTCAATGGACCGCCACGTCATAGGGGTCTCAATGCAATAGACAACGCATCAATAGGATGCCCGGTCTGTGAGTTATTAGCACATTCATTTCAAGGGCCCGGTTGGTTTTTAGGCTCAATCCAACCCGACCGTACTCCAACAATGTCCGAACCTCAAGTGGAGTATGCCAAAATAATTGTCTCATAAAAAAAACCAACGTAGTTGATGGCACGTCAATCGGATGTCCGGTCCTTACGGTATAAGCGTTTCTGCTCCGAGGGCCCGGTTGATTTTAGTTTCGAGCTAACCCATCCATTTTTCCAAAGTCCACAAAAAATAAGTAATAGTATCGCAAAAGGACCGCCTCATCGCAAGTATCCTAGTGCCGCAGATGGCTCGTTGATCGGACACGCGGTCTTGATGTTATTCATGTTTAAGTGAAATGGTCCCGGCTGGTCAAGCCTGGTTGGCTGGAAGGTCAGCCCGTCCTGGCTTGGTGGGTCCATCCCGGCTAAGGGGTCGTCCAGGCCCGATAATTCATGGTCTGGCCTAGTGGGACATGGCCCATCCCGTGACATGGCCCGCACAAGGGAGCGGCCTGGCCAGTCGGCCGAGCTGGTGAAGGGGGGGAAACCCCCCCCCCCCCCCCCCCGACATCCCGAACCGGCGGCGTTGAGTGGTGTCGCCCTCCTATCCGGCCGGACGAAGCATACCAGTCTCTATAGAGAGAGCTTCCCACCCGTCCGGGCCGCTGTCCCCCCAGCGCAGTTCCTTCCTGGCACCACAGGGTCTTCCCATCCCGACCGGTCTTCTGTCGGCCGGTTCGTCCACCGAGAGGCCCTCAGAACGCGGGCCACGGTCCTCTACAGAGCAACACCCTCATGGCGCCACGATTCCTTTGGTCTGGCCACCTTTATCCAGCAGGTTATTTGTCAGCTGAGCGGCCCGTGGTTGTGGGTCGCTATCTTTCCCTCTCCATGCGGCACCCTATGTCGCAGTCCTCTTCTAGCCGGCGCGCGGCGGCTCTTGCCACCCTCGACTTCGGTCGCCGTCACTTGTGGTCGCCTTCACCTCTCCCGACACTACATCCGTTGCCAATATAAATGTGGACCAATAGAGGGTCGTCTGGTCGTGTTTGTTTGGCCCGCACCCTCCGCGTTAGGTGATATCAAGAGGACAAGACGATCACATGAATCCAACAACAACAAGAGTATAATTATTAAAAAAAATTGAACAAACCCCCTAACTCATAATTGACATCACACATATTCGAGCTACAGAAGATGAATGTCGAGGTAGTTGGGTGTTGCGGAAGAATGGTGTCATCCCATCAGCGTTGGAGGAAGAGTCTTTGTCGTAACGTGGAAAGAGAATTCGAAGACGACGTAGATTCCTTGAAGTTGGGTTGCGTCTGAGGAGGAAGCGTCATTGGAAGAGGTTCTTCATGTTCTTCGTTGGAGTTGTTCTTCATTGAGGAATGGTGTTATTCGTTGGAGAGAAACACCTTATTCTAAATCTTCAGATCCCCCCCACCAAAATATTTTCCCACGCAAATATTATAACAAGGATTCCCATTATATTATAATTTCCATGAAATTCAAAATAATTAAAAAAGAATTTTTGACACAAAAGTTAATTAAAGTAGGCATTAATTATTTGGGTTGGCACAATTTATGAGAGAAGTGGTGGCCTCATTAATTCATGGGAATCCATGAGTTTAAAAAAATGGGGGTGACGAGTTCAAAATTTAAAAGAGAGGAGGTGGATAGTTCACATTAAATGAAGGGGAGTTAATGGAGTGTTTAAGGGAATTTAAATGGTTTGGTGATCATGTGGTCCCCAACTCACATTATCCTCTCAAGGGAGGTTATGTGGGTGTGGGACTGAACTCTAACTTCCCCTTGTAGAAAATAACCACCAATAAATAAAAATTATGTACACATTATTTTTATTATTATTTTTTAATGAAAATATATAATATTAACTTCACCTCCTGAGAAAACACAACTACGGTAATGGTCTCTATAAAGGAATACCGGCGTTGTGAGTTCATCGGTGTCCTCAGATTTTAATTCCAAGCACCAGTTCAAAAGATTGAAAAACTGGCACGTACGTTTACTAAACGTACCCGAAAAAAACTTAAAAAATTGATTCTGGGCTCACCGAGCCTCAGAATCGGGTTCTGTCAGAAACTGAAGACTCATAAAATTATAAAAAATTTAAGAAAAAAAATTCCTTGAAATTTACATGTCTTTAAATTACCCCCACCTCAGGACTTTACGTCCCCGTAAAACTACAACACACAGTAGGGAAACTAAATGGGGTACTAAGCACGCATCTGAGCTTCCCGCTACCATGTGCTCTCTTAGAGGTTCCCATGGTTCTAGAGAATGTGCACTAGATGAATCGACCATCCACATAGGATCCGCCCCTGTAAATCCTCGATCTCCACCGGGACCTCCATGAATGTCTCCCCATCATCGATGTCCAGCTCCCCGTGGCCGATGATTTGGGATGGGTCGTGTACGTATCTCCTCAGCTGAGATATGTGGAAGACGTTGTGCATGCGATGAAACTAAGGTGGTAGGGCTAGGATGTAAGCCACCTCACCTACTCTACTGAGGACTCGAAAGGCTCTGATGAATAATGGAGATAATTTTACGCCCCGGCCAAATCCCCGTAGACCTAGTCGAGGTGAGACCCGTAGGACGATGTGGTCTCCATCCTCGAACTCCAGTGGTCTCCGCCTCCTATCAGCATAAGAGTACTGTCTATTCTATGCAGTCTTCATCCACTCCAAGATGATTTGAACCTTCTCCATCTTATCCTTCACCATCTCTGGTCCTATAAGAGCTGCTAATAATTCCCCTTTTCTGATAAGAGAAATCCGGTCGCATCCCCTGGATGAATCACGTTTTTTTGCCTAATACAGCCAATCCTGACATGAACGGTACTATTTCATGCCAGGGATGATGTCGTAAGTCCTTGATGCTACTACCATGAGATCCAATCGTTACTCTCACCTCCGAGGGTCGAGTCACACTATCGGTAGTAGTGTGTTGTCACTGGGTCTCCTCCAGTAGGAATCTCTAACGTGAGGGTCAATTCAACAGTTTTAAACAGAACCTCTTAGTATCAACCACACAAAAGGAAAGAAAAAAACATCACAAGGAAATGTGTCTTTTATTACTACATCTCAAAGCAGAAAGAAACATAACAACCACAAACAACTACATAAACGAAGCTAGAAGCATCATAAACAAAGGCCTACATGTCTAGAGCTAGTCCAACTCCTGTCCACTTGCTGCTCGACCAGCTCCTCTACCACATCCTCCTACTCCTGGCGGACCTCCATGGTCAAACCTCTACCTCTTCCTAGAATGTCCCTCTACATCATGCTTCACATCTATAGGATGGGTCAGACAATCTCAAGCCATGTGACCCTTCCCATCGCATGCATAACACTGCCTGCTTATCATATAGCTAGCTCAATTTTGTGCGCCTCGCACAACCAAACCCGTACCCTGAGGTCGCCTGCATGTTATCCTAGTCCACTTAAACTTCGGTGTCATATATCTACTTCCGGCTGTAGATGGCTCCGCTACGGTCGGAAAGCCCTGCAGAAAGAGTAGTATCTTCTGTTCCTGCACATAGCATAGAGTTTCTGGTACAAACTCTTCCCTGAAAAGACCATCGAAGTCTCCCCCGGTGAGGGGAACCTCATCGTAAAACTGATGCATCAGGCTCCACCACCTCTTAGCTGCTTCCCTGAAAGAGACTACCAGCTATGTACACCATAAGTCAGTAGGGGTCCCAACTGTGTAGAAAACTCGTTCTACAACCTCTATCTAGCATCTGGTTGTCTGAAAATCTGACTCTCCTTGAAATCTCAGAGGCCTCTGTCGTGTGATCCCACCCTGACTGACTAGGTGAAGACATCCTGAAAAAGAAACAGGTGATCCACGATCTAAATATTATACCTGGTGAGCTGATCTGGTTTGAGCGAACGTAAAAGAATACTTATGATACACACACTCAATAAGTGTTTTTGTGCACTGAGTCAGAAATCAACAGTCAGAGTCTTGGTGTAAGGATATGTTGGGCACCACACCAACACTGGACTCCCTGAACTAAAAACCACACTCAACACTCTTAAAACTATTGCTTCATAAAAATAAAGATCAGAGTCTTGAGTTCTGCCATTGAACTGACTCCTATGATACAAATTTTTCACGACCCCTCCCCCAGGGCCCGCATCGTGACTACTTCAAGCCCACCTTCCATAGTACAGGGGCTGGCGACTAGAACCAACAGCGTAATTCCCAAAAATTGGGAAGGAATTGCCTTTATAAAATGAAAACACACACAACCAGAGTATAAGTGGAAGAAAAAAATAAGAAAATATGAATAACCAGTATGATGAAAGTACAAAGGGGACAGGAAATACAAGCCCAAAAAAAGGTACAGCTACAACTGAAAGAAAATACAACTGAAATGACAAACATCTGAATGTTGAAAGAATCTCCTCGATCGTCCTCTGGGTTCCTACCTAAAGGGTAGGTATAGATGGTCTCCTCAGCACTCCACATCCGTCAGACACAACCGTGAACCAAAACTTCGTAAGGTCCACCTCCGGGTACCATCCTGTCCTGTCACTCTCAGCCTCCATCAGCGATGTCTGTCGTCTGCATCCAACACAACGAGGTGCGGGCGTAGCCCATTTAGGGGTGAGTATAATGATACTCATTAGGGAACATGAGGCACTCAATTTCTCAAAAAATCCTACAATGATAAACAACAATGTATGATTTCAACGGATAGTCATTACTTAGGTATATGTCCATATATATACCTATGTTATCAAGTAACCCATCTCATTAAATAGGAAAACAAAAAGGTCATTGACTCATCTCAAACAATGATTTTTATTCACGATGTTGAAACCACTGCTATTTGAGAACTCCTTCTCCGTCGAGTATAGTGGGCATGACACCACAACCAAGCATTTCCCACTAACCTTGGACTGCTGAAGTACTCCACCTATCGAGTACTATGGGCCTACTGCTACAACCTAGCGCTTCCACCATGGTTTTTCCGCTACAACAAAGTGCTCCCCCCTCATAGCCTACATAGGAACTCCTTCTATCACGTACTGCGGGTATGCCGCTACAACCAAGTGCTCCTCTGTCGTGGGTCTACTTCTATAACCAAGCTATCCCCACTAGGTCATCTGAATCACTCTATGTCAATCGATCAGTAGTCGTCAAGTCCCTGCCAGCTAATAGGTCTCAACAATATGCTCGATCATCACCGGTAGGGTCCACTCCACATGCCACAAGCCAATACTCTAAGTGTCACGAAGCCTAACGTTGAAGTTCCTCAAAGGACCACCACATCATATGGTTCTCAATGCAACAGATGGAGTGTCAATCAAATGCGAGGTCTGTGAATTATTAGAATTTCTATTCCAGGGGCCCGGTTGGTTTTTAGGCTCAAACCAACCTGATCGTACTCCAACAATGTACAATACTCATGTGGATTATGCAAAAATAACCGTCTCATCAAAAGTAACCCAATGTAGTTGATGGCCTGTAAATCGGGCATTTGGTCCTTATGTTATAAGTGTATCCACTGTGAGGTCCCGGTTGGTTTCCGTTTCGAACCAACCCAGCCATTTTTCCAAAGTCATACAAAACTCACTAAGAGAATTGAAAAAGGACCGCCTCGTCACGAAGATCCCATTTCCGCAGACGGTGCATCGATCAGACGCACGGTCTTGTAGTTATTATCGTTTAAGTGAAACAGGCCCGACCGGTCAAGCTCGGTGGGATGGCAGGTCGGCCCATCCTGGCTCGGTGGGTCCGACCCAGCTAAAGGTTCGGCCAGGCCCAATAATGCACGATCTAGCCCGGTGGGGCACGTCTTGGCCCCTGGTTGGCAGCTCGGCCCGGTGGGGCACGACTCGGCCTGGTGGGGCACGTCCCGACACATTGAGGTGTGTCTCGGCCCAGGGTTGGTGGCCCGAACCGCACAAGGGCGCGAAAGGAGCGGCTTGGCACGCAGCCAGCCATGACTCGGCTAGCTAATAGTGTCGGTGTGAGGGAGCGCCCCCCCCCCCCACCCACCGACTTCCCAAACCAGTGGTGCCGCCCTCCTGTCTGGTCGACCGAAGCCAGGCGGACTTCCTAGTGTGAGTGGCCCACACGGTCAGGACACTTTCCCCATAGTGTGGAACCCTTCACGTGCCATAGGGTGTTCCCAGCTTTTCTGGCCACGATCCTCTACAGCGCAGCACCCTCGTGGCGCCGCTGTTCCTTCGGTCCGGCCACACCCGCCGGTTCTTCGTCAGACGAGCGGCCCGCGGTTGTGGGTCGTGGTCTTTCCCACTCGGTGTGGCACCCAATGCAGTGGTCCTCTTTGCTCCGGCACGCGGCCGCTATTGCTGCCACCGCCTTCAGTCTCCATCGCTTCAGGCCACCGTTTCCTCTCCCAACACTACTTCCATCACCAATATAAACATGGATCAACGGAGGGTTGTCGGGCCATGTTTGTTCGGCACGCGCCCTCCGCGTTAGGCGATATCAAGAGGCCAATATGATAACTTACATTCAACAACAGCAATAGTATCATTATTAAACTAAAATTAAACAAACCCCCTACCTTGTAATTGACGTCACACGTCGCCGAGCCACAGAATACGAGTGTCGGGGTAGTCAGGCATCACGGAAGAACAGTGTCGTCCTATCAACGTTGGACGAAGAGTCGTTGTCGTGATGTGGAAAGAGAATTCAAATATGACGTGGATTTCTTGACGTCAGGGTGCGTCCAATGAGGAAGCATCGATGGAAGAGGTTCTCTGTGTTTTTTTCGGAGTTGTTCTTCATTAAAGAACGATGTTCTTCATTGGAGAGGAACACCTTCATCTAATTCTCTAGAGCCTTCCCCACCAAAATATTTTCCAAGAAAATATTAAAATAAGGCTTCCCATTATATTAGAATTGCCGTGAAATTAAAAACAATTCCAAAACAATTGTTGACAGCGAAGTTAATTAAAGTAGGCATTAATTATTTGGGTTGACCCAATATATGAGAGAAGAGGAGGCCTTATTAATTCATGGGAATCCAAGAGTTTCAAAGGGGGGGTGAAGAGTTCAAACTTCAATAGAGAGGAGGTGTAGAGTTCACATTAATTGAAGGGGTGTTAATGGAGAGTTTATGGGAAGTTGAAAGGCTAGGGGATCGTGTGGGCCCCACCTCACATTATCCTATCATGGGAGGTTATGTGGGTGTGGGACCCACCTCTACATTCCCCATGTTGGAAATAACTACCAATAAATAAAAATTATGTACGCATAATATTTATTATTATTTTTTAACGAAACTCCATAAAATTAACATCTCCTCCCAAGAAAATGCAACTACAGTAAAGGTCACCTTAACCAAATACTAGCGTAGCCAGTTCATCGGTGTCCTAGGATTTCACTACCGAGCACCGATTCAAAAGATAGAAAAACCCGCATGTATGTTTACTGAATGTACCAAAAAACATCAGAAATTAATTCCACACTCAACGAGCCTCAGAATTATGTGCCATCAGAAACTACACACTCGTAAAATTCAAAGAATTTATGAAAAATAATTCATTGTAATTTCTGGGTCTTTAAAATTTAAGTGTAATCCCCACGAAATTATTAATTAAAATTAAACACAAAATACCATGAGAAGAAATAAATTTATGATCATAAATTTCTAAGGGTTTTTATAAGAACCTCATAAGATAATATAGGTTCATAACATTACATCATCCTAAAAAAATGAAAAATTGATACAAAAAACCATTATCACATTGGTAACACTAAAATTGTAAACCCATTAAATATAGATCCTAACATGTATATGATAATTCTAATAACATTATGTAAAATAATAAAATAGTAGTTTTTTGAGTTATATACACCATAAAAAACACATGTTGAGTAGGACATATATCTCAAAGTAATTAATCTGAGAAGAGAAGACCAATACCACATGTTCAACTCATCGCACTTATTTTTTATCGTACCAAATAAGAAACATATGTTAGTTATATAATTTGTTGAGGAAATTAATCCTGTTTTTATTATATTTATTTCACTTATTATCATGTTTAATATATTTACTAAATAAATTATGTTTACATCAGATGATTTTACAATATTCGACTTATGTGTCAAAAAACATTAGAAGTTAAATAGTGGTACAAGGGTTCTTTATTTAAAAATATAGAGAATAATAATCAGATTCATATTATCATATTTATATATAAAATATAATTTTAAAAAAAATTTGAATTATGTTCATGAAATACGAACTTACGTTGTGATCCTAGAGACAATTGGTCGTACATACGCTTGAGTAACATTTCCATTTTTCCAATGATCAATATGAAAAAAGGTATGTAAATTTTATATTTCTAGAATGATAATTATTTTATAAATATCAAATTATTTAAAAAAATTTACTTATATATATATATATATTATTATCGGTAATTTATGATGAAAAAAATAAGAATCATCTCACTTTATAGAGGCAGGAGTCCACATGTCAATGAATAACGTTATTACTTTTTTAGTGTTCCAAAACGTAAGAAAAAGATTATATAAAATATTTAAAAATAATTTTTTTTCATTAATATAATAATTATTCAATTAATATAAAATATAATCAATATATTTACCCTTATTACCTTCCATGTGACACGATATTGAAAAATACTTTACTTCACTTCACGAGGCGGTAATCCACCGTACACACGGGCAATGTTATCACATCCCCTGTGGTATGAAATATTTAAAGGGTGTTTATGATATAATTGATATAAATGTATAATTATGTTATTAATATCAAAAATATAATATAAAAATAATATCACAACCATTATTCCCATCCATGAGATCTAGTAATGGAAAAATAAACGGCATCATTTCGTGTGGTGATAGCCGTCTAGATACACGAATGATAATTTAAAAAAAATATCAATGGGGTTTTCTAATGGTGTAGTTCAAACACTTAACATAAATAAAATCTCATCATATTTCAGATTGTTATTTAATTATATAATCATGGAATAAGAATCAATTCATGGGGTGGAGAAAAAAATAAAACCAAAAAATGCATGTTGATTAACAAGTAATAATCATTGAATAAAACTAAATTAATATTTACTGATATATATTATATAAATTTAATCTAAAACACTCGATATTATTTATTAATCCAATTAATTAAAAAGGATAAATATTATGTATTTTAAAACACTTTTAGAGAAACACTTGTTAAACCCAAAACATATCTTCATAAAAAACCAATATATAAGGTTTTTAAAAAACTAATAAATTAAAATAAAGATGACTAAAAAATATTATATTGCATTAAATAATATTTAAAACATATTTAGACTCTTAAAATACATAATATATTAAGGTAAATATAGTTTTCTAAAAAATAGTATTTTTTCTATTCCCCAAAAAAATCATTCTTTTCTGAAAAATACCAAAAATTAAAACTATGTAAATATTGGTATCATAATTGAAAACAATAAGTTAAATATTTCAAATATATTTTACGAAATTGTTGAAAATTAGTTTCAAAATGATTTACTTATAAAAAAGGTAACAAAAGTTCATTTTTTAATACAATTTTAATCATAAAATTGGATTTATTTTCATATATGTTCTAGGAATAAAAACATAGGATTTTGTTAAGAATTTATGTAGAATTTAGTTCCAATAAATTTCATTAATATTATTTAATAAAAATTATTTCTTTATTTTATTGGTATAGAACAAACTTGGGCATATTAAAAAGGATGTTCAAAAAAGATATTATTTTATTTTCATCAGAAATTTATTTAAATTTTTCATTAATTAGTTAAGAAATAATTAATTATAGATACATGTGTTAAAAATATTTCCAAATTTTAGTTAATCAATTCTATACCCTAAATTCTAACATCTAGGTTAAAAATATAATGATATATATTAATAACTATAGTGTATTATTTTTATCATATATAATTTATAAATTATTTAGAAATTAATTGTAACATTTCCCCCAAAAAATAAACAATACAATTTTGGAATAAAACATATTTTGACGAATAATATGTTTTTACTAAAAATTTAACGCTTATTTTATAGTTATATATATATGATTATGAAATTTATATACATTTCATTATTCGATTACTTTTATTAATATCTGTCAATTTAATAACTATATTATAACATTCATAAAATAATAATATTATTTGGTTTTTTTAATATTAAAGTTTCATAGTTAATATGATATCAAATATATTTTATTTTAAAATCATTTGGTTTTACATGGGTATTCAACACACAAAAAAAGATATATATATATATATATATATATATATTACATCTATTTATGGAATTGAAGGTGTTTCTTGATTAATTGGGTAATTAATAATTGAGAAAGAAGAAATAACTTTTAAAGAAAATATATAACTCGCAATCATGGTTCTAATGAAAATTTTGATAATAATAAACTTTATTGATTAAGGTATAATCTATTAAAAAGCTAATTTGGAGTAAATTTACTATGTGGGGGTGGTTTGATAATTTTTATGAAGTATCATTTCATAAAAATAAATAATTATAGAAAAACCAAAAATTGATGTGATTAAAAAGATATTAAGGACTGTTATCACAACATTTTTTCATTAATTAATTATGTTGTAAATAAGGATAAGTTTAATTTATAAAAGACAAAAAAATTATGAGAATATGATAATCTTTAGGGTTGTTGATTTTTGAAGTTATACTTCCTAGTTGTTTTGAAAATTTTTGATCTATTTGTTGAGTAATTGTAAGAAAGTATTTGAAAATTCGTTTTTAATATCATGATTAATGATTTTGAGATGGTATCACATGTTTATATTCTTATTTTTATCTTTTATTTATGAAAAATTCCATCTTTTTTACTACACCAATCTCGTTAATGTAAATTTATATTTTATGGGACTATGGTTATTTAGCTTGATGAATTTGATAGTACTCATTATAAAAATTATCTTTATAATTTTTATCCCTTATATTTCCAAAATATGATTCACATTTAAACATATTTTAATTTATTGAAATGTTTATGATTTCATATTTGATATAAAACTAAAAAGCATGGTATTGAAAACAATTCCACAAGGGTAATTATTGAACCCACATGAGTATGGTGTTATATTTTTTTCAATAAATATAATTGATTTTTGAGTGGATTTTTGGAAAGACATAGTTGTTTGAAAATTATTTGTGGTAACTAAGATATATATTCCTTATATATACATCCATATGATATGATTTATGGTATTTCATAGTTACAAATGTTTATGGACAAGGAGATGATTCTGAACTAATAAAAATTATTGAATTTTAAC
The DNA here is from genome assembly GCA_963277665.1 of Viscum album. Taxonomy (NCBI): domain Eukaryota; kingdom Viridiplantae; phylum Streptophyta; class Magnoliopsida; order Santalales; family Viscaceae; genus Viscum; species Viscum album. The sequence continues at coordinate 486,691,502 of OY728153.1, read as the reverse complement.
AAGTTTATTCTATGTTTATTATTTAAAAGAACAAACAAAATGATTTATTTTTAAAATATTGTCATTCATTTTGAGTCTAGATTATATAATATTTGAAGAAGTTGGTGTTTATATAATTTATACGATATGATGAATTCAAAATGAACCTGGTGATTCTCACTATGATACATAATGTTTTCTTAAGATGATCCATAAAAATCATATTGTATATAAGTATGCATAAATATTTTATATAACTAATATAACAATGATACATAATTCAATAAAAAATTTACCGAAGAATATTAAAAAAATTTAAAAATGGATGAATCCTTAAATATGGGTCACTAGTTTGAGAAAATGTAGAAAAGGTAAAAACCATATATGTTATTTAATACATAATTTATTTTCTGTAATGGTGATTAATGTGAGGAATTGGTAAAAGAAAGAAACATTATGTATTATGTAATAGCTCTTATTTTTGTCATAATAAATTCTCACTAGAAATATTATAAACGAATATATACTGTATGTAACATGTAAGAGTAATAACATTTTACATAAATGTTAATACACTGATATGTATAGGAATATCTATTAGAATAATTTGACATGTTGAAGGTATTTTGGAAGATAGAACAAACAGATGAGTCAATTTATGGTGAATCTCCTCTTAGATGAATTATACAACAGAATTAATCAAAGTGATTTTTTTCCAAACTAGGTATTGAGAATGTGATCTTTAAATCATGATGTCTAATTTCATTCCATGATATAATATCAAGACAAAATATAGTCCAAATATGCTTCTACTGTTTGATATATAAACATTTATTGAAAATAAACTCATGTCATAATGTCTAATGAAGAGATATTGATGGTAGAGATTCATGACATGACAAAATATATCATGATGTAACATTAATGTTACAAAAATATGGACACATTATGAGGAATACATTCACGACAAAACAATGTCACTTCATGTTGTCATGTAGAAATTGAGATTAATTTATTATTATTACTTTCAAGAGATAAATCCATCATAATTTTGAATATCCCATGGAGAATAAATAACTAGTATTATGAATATTTGACCCGTTATTAGTTTCAATAATTTTTAATGAACATGAATGAGGTATAACTAAAATTCCTTGATAAAATGGTTTTTATATTCAATGTATGAATATAATATCTAGGATAGATAGGGAAAATATACAACGTATAATAATTAACAATATAGATTATCAATATCAATTAAAAGAACTATCATGGTAATCATTAATATATTTTGTGTTTAGTAAAAGTGAGTTCAAATATTTCTGGGAAATAAATAATTTATTTTCAATAAGGAAGAAAAATAAGATATTAGAGACTCCCCTTGTTTATTTTTATTACTATTTAAGTTGTAGAATAGGAAGTTAAAAAACAGAATTACTCCTCATATCTTAATGTATTGTTAATAATTATAGCCTAAGATATTTCTATATCATAATGGATAAATCCTATGATTCCAATATATCATAATGTTAGAGGCAACCCTTGAGATTAGTGAACACTAAGGACGAATACCAGATCATGTTTTTCTAGTGGATACATGAGCTAAAATTCTGATCATTATTTAAAGAGTAACATAAAATACTAGTAATTGAAGAGGAATCCATATTTGGTAATATATCATTACAATAGAATTTATTTTATTGTATTATACTGGTTCGGTTCTAGGTTACTAGTTTATTGTTTTATCCTTTCTTGAGATCTATCTTACTAATATAATATAATTTCTGTCCAAGTGGGTTATCAACCACCATACAGTGGTGATGTAATAATCCATCTTAGATGTGATCCTTATTAAAAAATCCTTACATTCCATGTATTTTTTACATTTTATTTATCATTTCAGTCATACAAACCAATTGTGATATTGGAAAAGAGGACTGACATTAGTTAACCCAATATGTTAAAAGGTAATATAGGGTAAAATGTTTTAATTGGAAAAAATACAGTCACACATATTAATAACCCCCTCACCCACCCCTTTCAGTGTGCATAGACCAATATTGTTGGAACAAAAATTGGTATAACAATTAAGTTACAAAACAAATTGGATTTAAAAAATATCTAGATGTGAAAATTTTCAAGTTATTATTTTCCTTTACAATGAAATCAATAACTACAATTTTGGATAGTAATATTCAAATTATAATAAAAATTATATCGCTTCTAAGAATCTAAATAATATCAACATTAAATAATGTAATATTTTATTTTGTAATCCCACACGTGAAATGATTAAGGGGAATCATCCGTTCCTTTTTGTAATTGAAAAGATCTAGGATTAATGAATAAGAATAATCGGTGGATGAATCCACTACCAAGGAGATATAAAATAATTATACCTCGATGATTTATTTCATTCACTTTAGGGTGAGGTAATAAAAATACATTATCAAAACTATCTTATAAGAGAACCATATACAATGCGGAAATGGTATTTCTTAGCATTAATAGGATTAATCAATTTTTTCATTAACAGAATTCTTTTATAATTGTCCGAAATAAATTGAAAACTTAATTGTTGTCTCTTTTTGAAAATTTGAGGAAGATATCTCTTAACATGTGTAAGTGTAAGGACCAGTCCATAAACATAACTAATATTAGTGTTTTTGAACTAGATTTCCTAGTAAAGGATATTTTCAGTTTAATGTTTCAGATAATTATTCAATAAAGAATACAAAAAAACATATTAATACAAATAGTAATCTTCCATTAGTATCCATTTATTTTTATAAAATAAGTCATTTGAAATGAACCACATTTTATTTTCATGTGTAATCGTCATAACTTTCCATTGATCTCATCCTAGACTCTATTATCACTTAAATCCCATGGGAAACATTTAAATACATGGGATGTGAACCAAAAGTGTAATATGGTATACATAAAGAGGTAAAATTTCTACTCCGTAAAAAACATGTAAACCATGAATAATTTTTCATAAAGTAATAATTTTAACCTTAAAGAAGTTGTAAATCATTTCCTTTGATTATAAGGTCATTATATTACTTTTTTAATCAAAATATTACTATAAAACCAATAGAATGATCATATAACATATAAAGGTGACGTGGTATATAATCATAGTTAAATAGAATAACTATATGGTTGAGTTCCATACATATCACTCTTACAAGTAGAATAGTCATACTACTGATTTCCTTACCTAATGCATTAGAGGTTATAATGTAACCACCCAACCATATATTAGCACAAAAACAACCATATTTAGTTTATCATGGATCAAAATATATTTGATTTATCACATAACCACTCGTCAAATTTCCAGGTACCATTGTATAATCCTGACATATAAAATAATGAATATATCAACATTTAACTCATAAAATTTAATTTTCAATCATAAGGAATCATTTCAAGATATTAAAAAAGTTAATCTATTTTCAAAACAATTTTCCATACCATAATACCTAACGAGGTAATAATGTATATATATCTTTTCTAATAACATTATGTCTTAGAGAGTTAGACAAATATCAAATAATTGTTATAGCAGTGAAGAAGTCGTTTCCTCCGCATATATTAGTATGAAAAATTCCTTTTGTATCCTTGAAAATATAGTAAAATTATTGAAATAAATGTATTAATTTTCAAAAAATTTTAATGAAATTAAAAGTAAAAGGGGTTTATTATACATGTTATAATATAAGGAGGTGTATAATATCAAATGTGCCTCAGTGAATAGAGATTGAGATAATTTCCCTTAAAATGATCCATTTGTGAAAACAATTGACTGAAATTCTGGAGATCCCATTTTAAAACATTCATGTCCATAGAAAAAAATGTAGAATTTTTTTTAAAAAACATTGATATATAATATAAATATTTATAATAATAAATCCTCAAAATATTAAAATTATGTTTTCAGTTAAAAAGTCTCATACCACATGAAAAATAATTGAATAAAAATAATTAATTAATAAATATAAACAAAACATTGAAGATCATTATAATAAGCGTATTCATTATATTATATGTCAAAGGGACGAATATATACCATATAAAATTTTGTCGGTGCATAGCAACAAAGAAGTCTAAATGTAATGTAAATTGAGATGAAATTCTTTACCTTGTGTATGAATCCTCATGTAAAATAATTATCTTAATGAATAAAAAATAAGTTAATTAATATTTTCATGATATCCTTATTCATATTAAATATTACTTACATATCTCTTATTACCATTTTATGAAAACTACATAGTTTTTTATGTTCATGTTGGACATTTTTTCGATATTTGGTACTTAAATCAAAAATGAACATAGAATGATGTCAATAGTCTATGTGGTAAAAATTCTATCATATCCAGATTAATATTCATGAAATAATAATAAAATTTATACATATCAATTATGTCTTTATATGAAAAATAAACAATTTTTCAATCATTGAGATGGTAAGTTGTACGTACGCATGAGTAACTTTTCCATTTTTCATTGATCATTATGAATGTTAGATAACTAAAATATTTTATTCCCAGAATTATCATAATATTATTAATTTAATATTAATGATGTTAATATAATTTTAAAGAATATAAAAGTAATTTTCTGAAAAAAAAACAAATGGCATCTCTTTGTGGAGGTGATAGTTCACACGTACGCACGAACAACATCATCATTTTTACGATCATGGAATTAAAGAAACTAATTTATATATTATTATCGTAATATGATTAATATTTCATAAATATCACATATTAACATTAATTTAATTAATATAACATGTCATGAGAGACAATAATGGAGAACAAATTAGATTGGTTCTTGGAGATGGTAGTTCACACAAACACATAAACGATTAATTGCATTCCCATTAAATAGATGTATAGGTGGTTTTTGGTGATGATATTAACATAAAAAATATCAGTATATGGAGGATACTATAGTTATTATGTTATCATGGTTGGAGAATATTTTGAGAATGATGAATAATAAATCAAATCAAAACACTTATATAAAAACAATATTCGTCATTCTGATGACCACCTTTTCATAACACCTCAAAACCTCTAAGGAGGATGTTATGCCTAAAATATGGCTTTAATAATGTCTAAAGGGATTATAAGAATGTTTATTTGTAGATCATTGTATATGAAATTTTTTATGTTTCAAGAATATTGAAGAATGAGTGACCTTTTATAAGAGAGTAGAGGGACACTCTTAGAATTAATAAAACAGTAAATCAATATAAATAAATTTTCTCTTTCAAATTTGTCCAAATTAATTTATTTAGAATATATGATTAATATGGGCAGAAAATAATTCATCCAAAAAAATAGATATATTTTATAATTTTTATTCCATTTTTGTTTTAATACAAATTTTACTTATCTTTTTAACATGATATCATGTTATTTACACTTTTTGGGTGAATATAATTATAATAACATGAAAAATGAAAAATAAAAGAGTCATCGATGAAATATTATAAATTTTTAATACTATTCATATTAATGTTGGATTCATAGAAATTATATATCAGTTAATGAGTTATTTTATATATTAAAATACTAATAGTGTCAATTTTGACACTATTCACAAATTTACCTCTTAAAAATCCCATAACATAAAGATACGATCCAGAAAACTCTATTACATCATCACAAAAATGTAAAATTCATCCATAAAAATTATTTATTGGATCATTTATTCCAAAATATATTTATTTTAATATTTATTTTTATTTATTTGATTCATTAATTATTTAAGAAATTACTATAGCATATTTGTGTCACCTTTTAATTTTATTATTTACATCCTAAATATATAAATAAATTAAAATGATATAGGAAAATTAATAATTTTTTATTTACTATCTATAGTCGATTATATCTCTTATAAAACACCATATTAAATTTGTTTTTGTAATGAGAGACTTGATTATGTCTTCATTCACTTTTCCGTAAAAAAAATTTTATATGTGACATAATGACACCCAAGTGGCTTCTGAAGGCCACAATTTCAGCCCAATGATTTTCCGGGTCAAAACTAACTCATAAAATATTATTATTACAAGTTTTTGGGTAGTTTATAATATTTATAATGATATTTCAACATTTGATAACCCAATTTAACATTTACCATGGTAATAAAAATAATTACTTATGATATAATTCATAATTTCCAAAAATAAATAGAATATTATTAAATAATTTGGATTTTATAATTCCAAAAAATTGATTCCATTTTTAAAAATTTTAAACACAACATTTATAGAAATTAATTAAAAAATTAATCACATTAACAGAATGATATAACATGTTTTTAAAAGTAAAACGTTCAAAAGTTCAGACAGTTCTTATATAAAAATTCAATATAAAATTGGATTTAGTGACCTAAAATGGATTAAATGATAAAAAATTAAAATAATTATATATTAAAATAAAGTAAAATGATAATATTGCTAATTAAAAAAATAAGACGAAAAACAGTTTTAAAATAAAATGAAATAAGTTTCATTATTCATTAAAAATGAAATTTATTAGAAAACTACAAAATCATTATCCAAAGTAAAAATTTATTTCCTTATTTCAATGATGATGTTTATTTTTTGAAATATAATTTATAATATTTACAAAAATTTTTTTAAAATGTTTTCTCCATCAAAGGGTGGTTAAATTTCATTTTTTGAAATTTATTTATTTTGTTTTTAAAATCAGATTTATTCTTATATTCCGACTAGAAAATAAATAAGTTGATTTTCAAAAATTATTTTAATATAATTTAATAAGATTGATTTGATTATATTATAAACAAAATTATTTTCATTTAAATAAAATAACAACCTATATATTCAAATGATTTTTAAATCTATTTCTATTTAATTTGGTAACCAATGAATCATTACATAGACATGTTTAAACACTATTTTCCTTTTTTAGTTTATACGTCCCATTACAACCATTAAAATAGATATTTTATAAGGGTTACACTTAGGTATTATTATTCAGTTGTATGTTTATGCTAATTAGGGCCTATCATGTATGTATCAGACAAAAAAATTTTTACGACTAATTATGACACAATCCCCCCCTGTTTTGAGAATTGGATCCTTGAAATTATGAATTTGGGGTCAGTAACTAAGGTATGATATTTCAAAATTCCTTTATTTCAATTTTTTATTGGAAAAGGGATTCATGAAGCTTCCACATTAAAAGAGAGAAAGGGAAGTATTATGGTCAACTCAGATAACACATACTAGGATTTCATGTTGAAAAAAATTGATATAGAGGAAAAAAATTACAACATTTTTTGATGGAGAGTAATAGAAAACAAGATAAATAGACATTTAAACTATCATAGAACCATAAAATTTTGATGGGTTAAAGGGTATTTTATTTCATTGTTGAAAAAGTAAACTGAAAATGTTTTTGTTTTATGATCATTTTGATATAATTTTGGAATTAATTTACTTACTAAACAAATATTATAAGTAAAATTAAAAACTTGAAATGTATAGGTTCATAATTTATTCAATTTTCACCATAACCTCATCTTATTCTCCAAAGGAAGAGTATTTATGATGAATATTTCATGCATGAATCAACTTCTATAGAATAAGATAATCCACAAAATATTATCTATCTATTCATTAGGACTCTATAGGACATCCAAAAACAAAATGGTTCGGAAGAAATAAGAGAATTCACCAAATATAATAAGTTATAAAAATAATAATGACTACTTTTTATCTAAAAAATTCCACAATAATAACCAATGTTCAACATCATTCATTGAACTATCCATAAAATTCAGCAAAAGAATATAAACTATGATGAGAACCCAAAAATGACTTGATGACATAATATTCTAAGATAAATTTTTACAATTTCTTTAAATAACATCAATAACTCCTAATGTGACATACCAAAAAATAAATTTTCCTATATGTAATAGTTTCCATGATATGATATTTATTTTAATAAATTGTTTGGATCATCATAACTTCACAATTAAATAATAGTTTTTTTACAAATTTAGTTAAAAAAAGTCAAATAAAATACCATTGTATTCTATTTACCATGATCATATAGGATTCCCAAAATATTGATCTTCCTTTTAACGGACATATATAAATTAATCCAAAAAATAATATTCCAAATACCAAGGATATCCAACTAATAAAACATATGTTTCCAAAATAAACTAATTTTTAATACATCATCTCATTTAATGAAAAATGAAAAAGTCATACTAATTAGGGACATTGCGTAGGATATTGGTAGGATATAAAAAATTTTCTCTATTCAGTTGTGGGTTCTATTCCTGTTTTCATGTCTGACATGATGTATTTTCATACTATTTTCAGGTATCAATTTTTGAAAAACTATTTATTTCTTAGAAAATCCTAAAAATTAACAATAAAAATTTTAATCCTAAAAGGACATCTCATACTATTCATTTTTCATCCCAAAAAAGTAATAACAAATAATTACCTAAAAAATTAATGTCTCTATATATAATTTTAGTTAACATAATAATTCATTACTTAAAGCCTGAAATCGGGTATCTGAGATGATGAAATTATGATCAACCATATGAATTTAAACCTATGGTGATACCCATACCTAATAATAAGAAAACCTCATCTCCAAATTTTCCAAAACCATCTTATGATATAAACTGTAAAGACATGATCTTGAAAATAACTAATTATAGTGTTTTTGAATAAGAATATGCATTCGATGATATTTTAAATTTATAGTTTTAGATAATTAGTACACAACTCATACATAACAAAACCTTATAAATACATAGTGGACCCTTCAAATAGTATTAATTTCTTTCATAGAACAAAACCACATGAAATGAAACATGGTTTTTTTTTCTGGTTTAGACATCATAACATTTCCTTGATCTCTTACTTCAATATATTCTCCTGTAAATCTTGTGAAAAAAATTAAAAATTTGAGATTACCCTACAATGTTGGAACCAAAGATGTTCTTTGCTGAAAACTGAGCATGGTTTGTGTTTTTTGACAATATTATCATGTATTATTAGGGAAATATCTAGGAAAGGGATCATATAGTTCATGACATAAGTAGTTTTGCCGGTGACATCGTTTCTCAGTGTTTGCTATATTTTTGTGGTCCAATTTTGTTTTAATTGTAAGCATTGAGAGAAAAGGGTTTTCATTATAGTTTTAGGAAAATATAAAAAATGCATGAGTTTCATGGAGATAGGATTCATGAAGTGTGTTTCTAGAAGACATAAATATTGGTATGGTGTTCTCTGCATTTATGAGACTTGCTTTGAGAGTGGTAAATTGTGGTAGTGCTTTTTGGCAGTGTGAAGGGTTTTGACAAAGAGCTCTTGAGTTATGACAAGCATTGTAAAGGGGGTTTTCCATGGATCTTTACAAATAGAGAGATTCTCCGTGAAGAAATTATTTTCTGATCAATATTTCATTCATGACGAATCAGATATCCTTGTTCAACTCTATATATAAATATGTGGAAACCCATTTTTAATTTTAAAAGAACTCGAAGAGAGAAAACCTGGGATCACATTGACTTCATGAAACAAGGGGTGCTCCACGAAGCCGATTATTCTATGTGAGAATGGGCTTCACAGAGTGACTTTTAATGCCTTTAATGATTCCAATTCTTATAATTCACATTAGATTACCAAATATGGGCTTCACCATGTAGGCCTAGTGATCTTCACAAGGTTTTTTTCTACAATGTAGAGACCATTGTGATGGGTTGTGCTATGCAAGGTGGCGCGCTCTGCAAAGGGTTATGCTTTTCTAAAGGGCTTTGTAGAGGGTTGTTTTGAGTATCAGTATTTAGTGGTTATGGATTTTATAGAGCATCTACTCAGGTCATAGATTCATGTAATGTGTCATGCTAGACAGTGACGAATACATCAATGCCAATCTATTGAAGTGACCCTTAGGTCAATAAACTATGTTATAATTCTTTCATAACCGTGGGATAGGGGTGTTTACAGATTTTTTCAGAGGGAAGGGGTGAGCCATCCCTAAACATTAGTAAGGGAAATATGCATGGAACAAAGTGACTAAGAAAAAAATATTGTACCCCACAACTGGTGAAGATAAGTTTATTTATGTATTAACAACACACTATTGGAATATACTCCTTGGACGTATACTTTTGATGTGAGCCAAGTAAAAGTGTTCTATCATCTTCTTTCATTAATTTTACTGACAGATATAATATGTTCCTACAAATTTGTGAACAAGATCCTCTACTTGAAAAAGAAAATGTTGACACCCTGATATAACCTCCCCTCTCACAATATTCTGGGGTCCTTCACAAAAATATATGTAAAGGATAAACAAAGAAGAAATAATTTACAAAAATGTAATAATTTTCTCCTTAAAGGAGTATTAAATACATTCCATTGATTATAATATAATTCCATGCCTTTATTTTTAACCAATACATTATCATTAAACACATAGAATGAACATGTAACATATTAAGAAAATTAGGGACATAATAATACATAATGGGAATATCCATATGGTCGACTTCTATACATATCACTCTTACAAATGGAATATCCTTACAAAAGACTTACATACCAAATGAACTAGAGTTTAAAATGAAACCACTTGTCCCTGTATTATCTTGGAACAACCCATCTTTGGTTTATCCCAAAACCACCCATATTTTGTTTGTCACTAAACCACGTTTTAATTTTCTATGTACTATTGTATAGTCATAACACATAAAAGATTGAAATTATCAATAATTACCTAATAAAATAAAATTTGAAATCATAGGAAATAATTCCAAGATTTTGAAATATTAAATCTACTTTCAAAATCATTTTCAATACCAAAATACATACAAAATGTATTATGGTTTTTCTTACCCCTCTCAAAAAAATCATGTCTTATATAGGGTTCCAAATATCAAATAACAGTTACAACGGTGGAGAAGTTGTTCTCTATGTATAATTAAAAAATTACTTTTTTCAAATGGTAAAGAATGTAAAAAAATTCATATAAAAATAATTTTGAAAACCTATGAATTAAATTAGATGTCAAATTGGTTGATTATACACCTTATAAAAATAGCGATGTATAACATTAAATAGGCATCAATGAAAGGATATTGATATGAAGTTCCTTGCATGTATCCATTTATCAGAACAATTGATTTGAAATAAAATTTTAGTATTTTTTTAAAAAATAATGTCTATATAAATAAATTCATAATTTTTAATCATGGACATAAAAATAGAACTATTTATAACAATAAATCATTAAAACAATAAAATGATGTTTTGAGTTAAAAAGGCTCTTACTAGTTAAGAAACACATAACTAAAATAATTAAAGAATAACAAAAGTAACTTATAATGTCATGAGAATAAGTATATTCATGATATAATATGTGAAAGTGTTGTATATACACCAAATAAAACTGAATTGGTGCATGTAAACATATAAGTCCATATGGATTATAATTTGAGACGAATTCACTTACCATGAGTTCGACTCGTCATGAATAGTCGTTATCTTCCTAAATAAAAAATAATTGGTTAATTTTTACATTCATTATAATATTTTTCATGTTTATAATTCCGTTTATATCACTTATTACCATGTTATGAATATTATATAACTTTAAGTTCAAGATGGGAATTTTGTCGATATATAGTACTTGAGTGAAAAATGAACTTCGTATGATGTTAGTTGTCAATGTGGTCATAAGTTCATCATATATATATATAAATGTTGATCGAATCATTTATCACATTTTTATATATCAATTATAAATTTAATTCCATTCATTAAATATGGAAATGAAAAAATAACAATCTTATAAGCATGGAGACGGTAGGTGGTACACACACATGGGTAATGTTTTAATTTTTCATTGATCATTATCAAAATAAAGTAATTTTTATTTTAACTTCAAATAATGATAATTATATTATTAAAATATTATTTATCATTGAAAAATAATTTTATAAACCATTCATGTGATGTGGTAAATAAGGATGAATCACATCACCTAGTGGAGGTGATAGTTCACACGTATGCACGAACGAAATTATCATTATTATTTTCATGGAATGTAAGAATGTAATTGATAGAATATTATCTTATAATTATTAATATGTCATAAAAGTCACATAATTAAATTAATTCCATTTTTATAACCTGTCATTAGATACGGTTTTGGATAACAAATTATATCGGTTTGTGGTGGTGATAGTTCACATGTACGCACGAACAATTAATTAGTTTTTCATTTAATTGAAGTGGAGATGGATTTAGTTGATTATATTAACAAAATAAGTTATCAATATATTTAGATTATCATATTTATTATTTTATAATTATTGGAGAAAATTTGAATGATGATGAAGAAGAAAAAAATAGAAACACTTAAATATAAATTTTACCTTTCATTCGGACGTAAACCATTGCTTAACACCATTATAACTCCAAGGTGGGTGTTATGACTAAATTAATGATCAAATAATATAGGGAAAGATTCTTTGAAGGTATTTTTAGATATTTTATAAACCAAAATTTATTTTATGTGTGTGTAATATAGAGGAACAATTGACCTTTTATACGAGAGGGGACAAAAACTCTTGGAATTATAAAACATATTACATTATAAAAAATTTAATTTATATTAAATATTGACCCAAATTGATTAATTTATAATAAATGATGTGTATGGGTCGAAATAAAGTCTTCTAATGAATTTTTGACATGTTTAGGTTATTTTTTTAATCCTTCTAAATTTTTTTTAATGCTTATTGATTCCTTTTTAATCTAATCATGATATCATGATGTTTACATATTTTGGGTTAATATAATTAACTTAACATTCCAAAAATAAAATAAAATAATAATTTATGATATATTAGTACATTAAAAATATATATGTCCCAATCATATATTTTTTTAAAGTTTATATCATTTAATAAAATATTTTATATTTTAAAATTCCAATAGTGTCATTTTTGCCACTATGTATTGGTTGATTTTTTAAAACTAACATAATTGAAAAATAATGTAGAAAAAACTCTTTTAAATAATCACTATCATGTATAATTATTCCATAAAAATATTTAATGGGAGAAATTATTTAAAAATATATTTATTTTAATATTTACAATATCATTTATATTGTTCATTCATTAATTAAGAAATTACTACATCATATTTCTATCATTATTTAATTTTATTATTTATTTCCTAAAAATTATAAATATAATAAAATTAACTAGGTAATATTTTAATCTATATATTTACTATTTATAGTCAAATATATCAATTATATAAACACATAATATAAAATTGTAATAAGAGACCTGATTATGATATCTTTCTCTCTTCTTCAAATAAAATGTTATAAGTGTCATAAGACCACCCAGTGTGGCTTCTAAAGTACAAAATTTTATAATAAGTATTGAATTGGTAAAAAATAACTCATAAAATAAAATTATTAGATGTTTTAGGGTCACTATATAATATTTATAATAATAATGTAACTTTCAATTACATAATTTCCCCTAAACCGTGGGAAACAAATAATTACTAAATTACTATTCAGAATGTCCAAAAATAAAATGGAAATATTTAAATAATTTGGACCATATAATTATAAATAGGAATCAATTTTTAAAAAATCACTACCCAGAATAAACTAATTAAAAAAATAATCCCATTGGCGGAATGAGAAAACTAGGATTTAAAGTAAAATGTTCAAAAGTTAAAATATTTTTATATAAAATATCAATAACAAATTGATTTCATTGACGTAAATTGGATTAAATGATAAAAAATAATAAAATTATAACTAAAATTCATGTGAAAGTATAATATAAGTATATATATTAATTAGATAAAAACCTAGTTTTGAATTAAAATTTAGTATTTTTTTACTATTAATTACAAATTATAAATTTAAATGAAGAATACTCAAACAATTATTCAAAGTAAAATATTATATCCCTCTTTCAATGAATAAGTTTATTTTGAGAAATATAATTTATAAAATTGAAATAAATAAGATATAAAATGGGTTCTCTATCTAAAGGTGGAAAAAATGAATTAAAAAAACATATGTTATTCTTAAAATAAAATTTGTTCATATATTAGGACTATAAAATATATTATATGATTTTTAAAAACTATATTAATATAATAAAATATAAATTATCTGATTATTTTATAAAAACAATTATTATTTTTTAAAAATAAGAAAAACATTTATATTTAAATGGTTATTATTTCCATTTCTAATTAACTTGGTAACCATGAAATAAATATATAACCATGTGTTAACCCTATTTTCATAATTAAATTAATATTATTCATTCCCACCATTGAAAAATCTAGTTTTTAATAGTAACATTTAAATTAAAATATTTAGTTTTCAATTTCATCTTGATATGGCGTATCAGGTACACTATCGAATAATGTATTATTTAAAACTAAGGATGTTACTGTAAGAATAATAATTTATTGAAAATATATTATAATAAATGGTGTTTATGTTTTTACAGATCTCAAAATATGTAAGATTTATAAGTTTCAAGAATATAGATCTTGAAAAATGCTTCTCTAAATTTTTAATGAGCATCTTTAAAACAATTATGAGAAACAATAAGTAAATAATTTTCTTGAAGAAAATATTAACTCAGTTTAAGAATTAATTTCTATAAATGATACTCAATTGAGGATGAAACATAATAGGAATTGGTATATTAAAATTTACATGCATGAAACGAACTAAATGTGTGAAGATAAATTTGGGAAAATAATAAACAGTTCAGCAGAAATAATGAGAACTTATTAGGTTGACAATATTATCCTCCACATATTTTTTTAGAGATGGAATCCAAATTCTAAAACATCAATATAACATAATAATAATATTCAATATATATGGAGGAAATAATTACTCCTAATAGGAGTTGAATGTTTGAGATTTGTTATAAAAGTGCATCACCTTGTAGGATGATGTACTTGAGATCATAAAATTAATAATATGTTACAATCTCAAATCATGAGGTAGCATATATCATTGAATAATATGGTTTTATTTTTTTCATGAATTATGAAGTATCTCAATAAAGATATGAACTAATGGGGGAAAATAAATTCCTCAAGTAACCCACCACAAAATCTCGGGTGGATGTATGAATAATATAGAAAATTTCATTATTAGAGGAAGTCATGTGGAAGATAATAAATCACAAAATAAAATGGATAAACATATGACTAGAATAATTTTCAAAAGAAAAAATAGATTTTTAGCTATTGGAAGTGCAGATAAAGATGTGTGAAATGGAACATGATTTTTGGTATAATTTGTTAACCTCTGGGATTTATAGAAATCATATAGATAGGGGGAAATATATTATTGGATGACAATATTGAAAGAGAAATGCTAAAATCTAAATATCCTTAATTTGTTCATAAGATTGGAAAATAATTGTGATATTTTCAATAAAATTGGACATTATAATGATTCATTCTATTTAAAATCAACCAAGAATGTTCCAAAAGCACTTTATGGAAGAAAACCAGGGTTAATGAAAGTTTAATATAAGATATGTAATAATTACTTGGATTGTGAGATAACGAAACCTGAGGACAAATGAAATCCTAAGAAGGCGAAGAAGGGTTATAAAATAAGAAGAATAAGATACTTCTTTTGAAAAAGTAATGGATGAACCATACATTTTTGAAAAGAATCATTTAGAGTTGGTTCTTATTTCGGAAAGATAGATCTAAAAATAATATAATCAATCATGGAGAGAAATAAGTGTATTGGAAATTTAGAAGACACACATGATGATTAATTTATGTGTCAGGAAATGTTTCAATAATTTTGTAACATGATTATTGATGAGAAAACATGTACAATGTCCAAAATATTTTACCATTTTTCAAAAGAGTGTATTGTTTCACATCTATCTCAACAGAAAATGGAAATAAATGACAAAAGTATCTGAAAGATAATATCAAAATGAAAATAATAAATTATATATGAAGACCTAAAATCTACAGTGAGGATTTCCAAAGGTGATAACCCACGATCTCTTGAGAAACTATGTGGATCATTTATGCGGGATTGAATAATTTCAATAAATTATTTAATTATTTTTCCTACCTGACTATATATATACATATGAAATTAAAGGAAGAACCAAAAGATTCATTAGCATGAACTATTGGTGTATATGTTGCAATTATATACAAGTATGTCATTATTGTGAATTAGATCCAAAATTTGATATCCACAAGTATACTTTATGAAGATATAGTCTACTATGTATTGATTTTGGAGTATATGTGTAAAGGGGAAGTAGTTTGAGTTGCTAAAAAATTATTTTTTCATGTAAATAAATTACTATGGAAACGACTTTAAAATAATTCATTGAAAAGCTATAAATTCATGTTCTCAAATCCTTTCATTTTAATGATGTATTTAGGTCATCAAGGTTAGGAAGATTAATTTACAATTGATATCAGTTTGATGAGACTGTGATGAAATCAAGGGACATTGATTTTTGAATTCAACCCTTATAATACATTTAAATGATGTTTAATCTCTAGAATTAGTGAGTGTAAGTAAGTTTTTGAAAATTAATTTTTAAATTTATTAACTAAATACGATGGTTTGGTATCTTTTATTGAGTTTCTTAATGAATTATTTGACGTCATAACTAACCGATCATATTTTATACACTAATCCAAATATAGTAGAATTGAATTTGATTGGTTTATGGGTCACTTCATCGAAAAGGTTGATACCACTCTTCAAACAAACACTCTTATTATTTATTTTAAATCAGGGTATAAATGGAATCATTACATTATGTTTTCTAGTGTTTATTGAGGAGGATTAGATTTAATATTTGATATGAAACTGGAATGTATGTTATTGACATCAACTATAAATATGAAAATTATTGAACTAACATGATAATGATTGTGTATTTATTTATCAATATATAATAATTATATTCATCTTTATTTTATCTATTCTATATAGCTTATATTAAAACATTGAGTTCCTTAGAAATAAATGTAAAAAGTATTCATCTGGATGATATGTTTTAGGTATTAAGAAGATAACAATGCTTGAGATCCGGAAGGTTAGTTTATACAAAATAAAATTCTTCATCATTTAAAAGTATGACATTATACTGAAATAACCGTTGTATTGAAAATTATTATATGTTAATGCATATAGATGATATATTCAAAAGCATATTAAGGAAATTGGGGGAGTAAAAAATTATTACAGAATCATCACTAGTTGGAGAAAATACAAAAATTGAAAAAAACATACACGATACATATGTATAAAAATTATTTATGTATGGTTCACTAGTTAATAGATATAGTGAATAGTATAAAACCTTATGGGATATAAAAGTGTTAATATATGATATATAAGGTTCATTAGTTAGATAAAATTTTCAATGTAATAAACCATACATAATATGTAAGAGTACTAATTTATTTTGTAACGGTTACTTGATTGATATTTCATAATGGCATAGATTATATGTGGGACTTGTATTAGCAAAAATTATTACATATTGGTTAATAGTATGATATAAAAAAGTCAACTAGTACCAAAAATTCATATTATTATTATATTCTAGAATATATATTCGAAATTAAATTCAATCAATGTGGATGTTTTTCTATAATAAATAAATCATCTCATTGATTATAAGTTAATGAATCGTAGATCCGCAATCCTGGATTCAATTAAAAAATACAATATTTTCACATATGCTTTGATACCAAATGAAGAACCCCATTCCCATACTCTAAAATATAATTATTAAATTAATAACTTATGAAAATTCATTGATACGATGTATGATGGAATAACTACACCACCGGAAAATTTAAAACATTAAACAATAGGTCTCTCAAATTCACACAAAATACAAAAATAGAATGGATTATTTTCATTATATATTACTTATTTGGGAATATTAATTAAAATAATTATTTAGTGATTCCAAAAAAATACATTCCATTCATTCTATCCATCGTTACATTTCACACATAAAACTATTATTCATATCCTAGGGAATGGAAACATAAGAACGATATGAGTTCAAATTATCAGTATGGGTAAACATCATAATGTATAATCATGAGTGATCATAAGAAGGAAATTTTGGTGTGAAATCCTAATCAACATGTAAAATAATATAGAATCATATCAAATAAAATATATATGATAATATAATAATCACAAAATAATGCTATTTTAAAGACATAAGACATGATTAATAATTGTTTACACACCTGAGCATATAATATATGAACCTGAAATATTCCAGATATACAAAATTATAATATGTAATCAATATGAGCATCGAACATGAATCATGGTTTACTAGTATGAATTTAATCATATATTTGACCAGGCAGAACATGTGCCAATAAAATAGTAGTCTTGGGATAACCACTCATGTACGTTTTATGGTTGAGATACACAATAGTCTACCATTTTTGAATTGTTCTAACTAAAAATTTACATTTAAAGTATTATCATAAATAACCATGAACCTCTATATTATTGCAATAACCACCCATATATCTATTCTGGTTTTGGCCAACCACCTATGTACGACAACCATTTTGTCTTAAAGTTACCACCATTCTACCACATCCTTATCTCATAATATTTAGTACATTACATATTTCATAAGAGATTAATAAAAAACCAAACCATATTATAATTGAATTATATATTTGTGTGATCCAAATGTGTAAAAAAACTTCCATAATTCCAGCATATCATATATACACATGAGTATGAAATAAGATTCCTAATAATTCCCTCAATATTTGATCACAATATATCAAGATAAATAATGAGGGTGGTGTCATTATATAATATCCCCAATAGAGAATAATAAATATTATAGTATGATGATATATCTTAAACTTATTTTATAAAATAATTAGAAAATTTCATTGAAAAAAATGATACATATCATTTTTTTGATAAATTTTATTTAAAAACAATGATTTAAAAAAAAGGAAATAGATATTACATTGTAAAACAATGAAATCATGGATATGAGACATCACTATCAAAATGGTTATAAATGTCAGAATCATTAATCACACATAAATGAATACAAAAAGTTGATTCCTTTCACAATTTTTTAAAGAGATTCTAATTTGATGGAAAACCACCACACCAAAAAACATTGTATGATTCTTTGATTTGTAAATAAATTAAATTAAATTGAAAAAAATTTAATAAATCATATAAGCAGTGATATGGGCATTTATAAAAAAATATAAATCATACATACATGGCTGAGAATGATTAATTATGAAAACTTGTTGACATGGTCATCTCCACTTACAAATATCTTTTTGGGATGAATTATGTACTGAAGGAGGTTAAAATTGTAATGAGACATATAAATCCCATAATAAAATGGAGTAGAATAATGTAGATTAGGATAAAGAGGTACATAATATTTATTCCCTGGATGTAAATTTCAAAAAAGACTATCTAGTTTTCCAAATGAGATTTAAATATTAACATTTATGGATTTGGAAACCACTGAATAAAAATTCCATAAAACAAAGATTATGAAATGGATTTTTTAAATCTAACGAATAACATGAAAAAAGGTATAATAAATACATGGGGATTTATATACACCACATAAATAATGATTTGGTGAATATAGAACATAACTTAATGGGAATTTCTTATATTTGTGTATTTCATTTTATTTTGATGGATTAATTTGTGTCTACTGCATTGAAGATGATTCATAGAGGTTTGTTTTAGAGTCATGAAAATCAATTGGATGTCCTAATCCATATAAAATATCTATAACTCTATAAGATAATTAATGTGGTTAAATGATATATGGAATCAGAACCATGAATATATAACTTAAAGAATCCAAGTGTTGAAGTTCAATACAACTGGGATTAAATCATTGTGAATACTTTTTGGTTGATCTTAAATAAAAACAATGACAATTGTTGTTGGATGAAAGATGACTATCGAAAAAAATTTAGAGAAGTTTTAATCTGGATGAGAAGGCATGGAAGATATAATAGGATATGTTGAGTCTATTTGAGTGATGTCTAGAATTTAATATATTCAAAAGTGAGGCATATATCACCTATGCAGAATCACATTATTGATTTTGTAGTGTAGATGAATTTATAGCATATATTATTCTGCATTTAATCAAACCATCTAATGTAGCTGAATATTCATATCCAAATTCTACAACATATGTGAATTTAGAACTCATATGGGATTCTTTGGCCACATAATGGAATGATGTGATGAACACAAATGCTACTATATACACATATTAAAGAAAATAAGGGGGTTTTGTTTCATATAGAATGTGAACTACCCATATGAATTCAATCAATGTAAAAAAATCACTTTTGATTTTAAGAATATGGTGAGGGATTGTATCCTAATATATTGGGTCAGATTATCAAAACCAAAAATTCAAAAAATAAGATGATCCATGTTTTTAATATGAATGAGTCCATGAACAATGATATCACAATCTAATTTATTGAAGCAATATTTTAGGAGAATAATTTATGGAAAATAAAATATTTCATAAAGAATGACATATAATACCCTTAGTCCTCCGGGTGTTTAATAGAATTTATCTTTGAGGACTTTTAATGGAATTTATAATTAAATATTTCATAGAAAAAAATACTAAACATTTATGATATTTAAATTTTGATTCAAACCAAAATTCAAATGGGGAATAAATTAATATATCTATTGATTGATTGAAGTGAAAGAATATCACTACTGTCAATGATTGGGGTGTTTCCAAATACAAATGGGAAAAAATATTCACCTAAAATTATTATTAGATATTATATATATATATCTGTGTATGTGTGTTTTTAGGTTTTAAAAGAAAAGCATGATGATAAGTCAAGTGAGAAATAATATAAAACATGCATACATTGCACAAATAGTTTTTTGATGTCATGATACCTCAATTATTGAGGATTGAAGAAGTTGAGAAAAGTGTATGAGTCACTAAAGGAAACCATCATGAGTATTTGATAAAGATGTGGTTAATCTAGATCAAAATAGATCCATGATGAGTATCATGACCATTGGATCAAAGATCATGAAAATTCAACAGATCCTAATGTAATAGATGGTCTAACATGACCATGTGGAATCATGGAGTTGGATCATCATACAAATAAATAGACCATTCTTATAATTGATAGAAATAGAGATATTGGATAGGATATTTTGAAATTTTTGTCAAACCATTTTATTAAAATTCCCATGGTAGGAGTGGCTATGAAATTGAGAATGAGAAGAAAAAAAAGGGTGTCAAACCAAATCATGTAGTAGAGTTGATGGTTGAGGTGTACAACTAGGGGTAACAAGAGGATCACTTGATAAGGGTTTCTAAAATATTTTTGTCTGAAACACTATAATTGATAAGAATATTTTATTATTGAATCCATTTTAGAGATTATCACAATCATAGAAATTAGTACGATTTAATTTCAAACCAGAAAATTCTTTTTGTTAGTCTCGTTATACACTATATTAAATAATTTCAGGTGGTGATGTAATATTTAGTGGATCAGGAACTCAAAAATGATCAATTGATTAAAATATTGGGGTTAGAATTATAAATATTTTTGTATCGCTAATATACCAATCCCCACTCATTGTTATCTAATTGATCGTTAGTCTCTAGAATTGGTATCAGATAATTGGATCCATATAAAGAATCATGGTATTTAGCTTATTTTTTGATTATCTTTGTTGAATTATATATTATAGAAATAGAATCAGTGGACTTAAAAAAATATTTGAAAAGGAAGGTGAAGAATAATCTAGATGTAAAAGGGGAGACAACCCTAGAAGATGGCTATTAGAATAGTAATTATTTTAATAGTTAATATTATAATGATTCTTCTAATAAATATTGTTCAATATGTAAGGATGATATATAAACTTATGATATTTATTTTAAAATTATATATCATTCTGGCCACATGATCCTTATCCTAGTTGGGGATGACTCTTAAAGTGCATACATGAGTCCCATGAACAATTTCATTCAAGGTAATATTTATGAATACTAAATCTTTACTTTAGATGGTACTATAGATACAACTATATAAGGTAATATATCATGTATTTTTCATTACTATATAATATGAATCTATTCACCTTTGGTCCACCAGATTGATCCTCGAGTACTTCATGGCCATCAATCCACCCAGGCCTTTAGGTCAGTTAGGCATTCGTGACACCTTAAGGCCTTCGTGCCAACTCATGGGCTTCAGGACACATGATGTGTAGATTAAAATAGACAGATTATACAAGGAACAAGTTTTAGAAGGATATTCAGACCAAGGAAGTTTTTCTAGAGTATATCTATCATGTTTTTTTAGGAATACAAGGTATGTAAATTTCTATCGATACTGGGCCAACAAATCTCCTCACATAAAACCTTGTTTAATATGTTATCGATGGTGTAGAGCTAATCACAATACAGATAATGGGGAGGGGATGTTTCATGTAACCATAGTCTCTAATAAATTCATATATGACCATTATATTTTGTAATGTCATGAATCCTACATACCATGTAAGTGTTCCCCTTTAATCCTTAAAAGGTGAATAATGAAAATTGAATAAAAATAAAAGGTCTTTGATCCATTTAGGAAATGATTATTTTTATATAGTTCCCAAAGAAATATTAAATTGTATTTTAATAATAATCAATTGTCATTAAGATGGGTTATCACAACTGAAATAAGATTCCAATGAAATGTATTATGCATTATCTAAGAAGGTTGGGATAATCAACACCCTCCCAAATCCCATGAGAGTCAAGGATGAAATAGTATGACTTTGTAATGAAACGTAAATTGAAGATATTGATGACTTTAAAATATTAATTTGTGAGAAGGAGATATTCATGACTAAAATTTGTGAAGTATTCTATGTACATGAAATGTCCCATCATGTCTTTTAATGTTTCAATAATGACAAACATTAAATCAAGGAAAATGGAGTGAAAAATCTTGATAATACTTTACATGAATAATAATACAAGTGGATAAAGTTTAAAATATGAATAAAAATTCAGAATATTTTTTGAAATGATGAGGATGATAAAATAATTACTAACATGAAGTGTCATGGGATATTAATCAAATAGAAAGATCCTGAAGAATAAAAAACCAGAACTTTGCAACACATTAAGAAAAGTAATTCCTCCACAAAAACATTACAAGGAAACTCTTCATTTGGTGAATGTACTAATTCATGGAACAAAAGAAAATAGGTCTATGACATAAAAAATATCACCAATGATCGACATATCAATTTCATCACTTGAAATGTGCATCATAGTATAACTTGTTGAGGTCCCCATATGATTAATTTAATGCAAGAAACATAAACTACAAATTACCTCATCCAATATGAATACACATTAATCGTTGTTTCTTCATTGGTAATATTTTCATTAAGTAAATGAATATATATACCTCTCGATCATCAATACAATATTTGAATGCCTGTAGAAGTATATATCCTAAAAATATTGGTGCTATCGTATATAAACTATAATTCTATAGATTTTATAATGATCATTATGTTATCAATCCATCAATCCATGAAGATTAACTTCTATCGAATTGCAGGATTGATGGATTCTCTCTCTAGGATACATATGAGAGGATATAGAAGCACTCAAATTCACATGATGTATAGTTCCACTAATTAGAGCTTCCTCTAAATTATATAGAAAGTTGCAGAATACACAAAAATGGATCCATGACCCCCAAATATTCATTAACATCTAAATAAACCATAAATGAAATGTTATCACAATCAAACTAGGTCATAAATGCCATCTATAATATCATTAATGTATTGTAATATATAAATATATTACATGATATAAATGTTCCATTTAACTCAAATCTTCATTCCCTCAAATATTAAATGAACCATGAATATTAAAATTATATTCTTTCATATAATAATTTTTAGTTTATTAACATAAAAAATTGTAAATTCACTGAATAAATATGATCAAAATTAAAAAATAAATATTCAATTATATTAATTTATTTATTCATAGGAGATCATATTTTGGTTTATATCACTTGGACACTAGGGTGGAGCATACATTGTCTTAAACTAGTTTTCATGAGATTATGCCACAATTTAGAATACACTACGTGTGTAGCCCTCTAGACCCTTATCATGATATAATTGAATACAATTCATAGATAAGGATTGGTCTATAGCAACCAATAAAGGCCAATAAAGAGTTAAAGAAATATTATAGAAATTAAAACATTTCTTAAAAACACACGCTTTGTAATATAATCTCTTTGTCTTTTGATATCTCATAAAAAAGTATTCACATTTCATGTCATTATCGTTTCATTCATTATTGTTAATTTCATTGACTATATTATTCTTTGATTATCCAAAAATAACCATTTAATTAAAAATTCTAATACTATCCTTATCAACTTTTACAGAGATATCACTCCCATTCATAAGCAACAAATTCAATCTTGATTGTTGAATCAATGTCACACCACCAATGATTCACCCAATGAATGTTACCTGACAACAACACCACTACCATAGTTCTCACATTACATAAAATTACATGAACAAAAAGTACACATTGACAATAATGTCATGTTAGTTATCCATTATACATTTTCACATATAGGAAATATCAATGAAAGAAGAGACAATTGGGGCTCTTAATAGTGGGCCCATTGTCATGGTCTTACCTACTTGAGATCACCATGTTTGATCTTCGTGATATGATGTGTTAGTTATTATAAGCCTCCTGAAACTAATAGTCAGACATCATCTGTGTCTAGTCAGTATGATTCATCTAGACCACAAGATATATTTTTAGGTTTAATTTCATGGTGTCTTAAGGTTCTAAATATACTATGGGAGCTACTATAACAAGTTTATAAAAAATATATATTGAAATCATAATATAAATAGTGTACATAAAAAAATCGATACTATTTATGTTATTTATACATAAAGAATAACTTATAATATAAATTAAATTGTAATCAAAAAGTATTGTTTATGTTAGGTCGAGGGAAACCATTATTACAACAGTCACAGTTTCTCTAGATCCAACATGAAAAATAACATTGATATCTCTCAAATGATAGGACCTTGATTTAGATGACTTTTGTATTTATTCATTGGGACTTTATTGTCTCCACTATAAGGATATTATAATATATGTGACTTCATCTCCAAGTGTAAGACTCCTCATGAAATGATATCCACGAGTATATTTATTTTATGCACTATAAACAATTTACATCTTGTCTAGTACGAGTAATAGGATTATCATAGTCTATATTATCGAAATACATTTAATACTATATGAAATTAAAATAACTAGAAAAATCCATTAAATATTATACACTACTTATTTCGCATCAATAAAATCTACAATGAATTCAATATTTGTAGATATGGTTACAACTATCATGAATGAGATTATTCTACCCATTACCTTATCCAAACTATGATATTAGACTTCATTTATCCTGAAGAACACTAGTTTGGGCACAATTATAACTACAATCATATTCTCTTCATATACATGGTACATGTCTGTTTTACTTTCCCATTAACAATAGGACAGTACTGACTACTTATCATGTATTTCTCTTAGGTAGAAATGATATTTTCTTACCATGATGTATATGATGGAATTATCATATATAATACATAACATAAAATATGTGATATATACATTAATGATACATATTGAATTCTACTAATCTTTTTAATTTCGTCCTATGTAAAGTACTTTTATTCTTGGAGAGATTAATGCCATATGACATCAGTAACAATTCTTTCAAGAATTATTCCAATTTCAATTTTTTAACCATGTTAGTTTATGAACTATTGTATTTTTCTAAGAAACCATTAGAACTACCATAGAATATAATGTTCCCTTAAACGTAGTTGAATACATTAAGTCAATATATACAATGTTTATTTCTTTATAATCTTAATTAACTATAAATACAATAACTATTTTCACTATTTTATAAAATATATTTTACCTTTAAAATAAAAACACGCCAAATAAAACCTTGTAAACACATGGAAAAAATTAATTCGAAATTAATATTATATGATCTTATATAGTACATTAATCCAAAACTAGATTTCATTCACTTGATCCACCTATTGGAATTCTATTTTTTCATCACCCATTTCTTGTACATCATATAAACTCCTTCTTCTATTAGAGGGCTTGACATCCAATTCTCAATTTAGTTATTATATAATGTATATATGATAAGAATATTTTTAGTGGATTTAGTCATACTAAATTTTTGTTACCAATTAAACATTATTGGTACCCCACTTGTACAAAATTTATATAGTCTCAGTTGAATAACCACAATAATATACAAAATAATAAGCACCTCTATTTTCTTAATTTGAATCCATTATTTAATGTTAATTTTTATTGTTAATCAAATATTGTTTTCATTTTCCACGATATTGTTGGGTTAATCTCTCCCAATTAATAAATTAACACCATATGTGGTTAATTTAACACTTTTACAATGGTTTTATCCTTACTACGTAGTCTACTTTTCTAGAATAATAATTTTCCAAAACCTCTTGTTAATCTTGTTCTTATACCAACTATTTCTGCATTTGTGATATTGAATGAATCCAATTCAATCATACTCCCACTATATAAAATAGATATGTGAAACCATTTTATAAAAATATAGAATATGAAATGACTATATCATTTATATAATAGGAATTTCTATAATATCCTAATAAATCATTAAGATAATGACATTCTATACACATTATTTTTTTCTGGAAGAATTTTTATACAAGAAAAATAATTGCATATAAACACATTGTATGGTTACATTGATCGATACAGATCATAATATAACTCATTTAATATCCATTTTTATTATAGTAAAAATATTCTCATGGAATAACACATATATATGAGAAGAATATAATGAATGTATTGGATGTTTTTTCAAAGCATATAAACCTAAACATTGATTCCCCATTAACATCCATCATGACAATAATGTGTATATAAAGTGTGAATTTTGGAAAGAATACAAACTATTTTTTATTGAAAAAATTTTATCTTGTAATACACATCAATGATCCTCCTTACTAGAAATATAACATTGATGTATATTTAGAAATGTGAACTTTTGAATTAATCCATGTTATATTTTATCTTCGATGGATGCATAGTCCAAATATTTTTCATTACGTAGGATTGAAAAAATTCATATATTATTGTAATGAATATATAATTCTACACTTTTACATTCTATAATAACACGTAAATTAATATTGTGATGTTTTCTACCACTAGTTTAAACATGGAATGTTTCACGCCCTTAAGGTAAAAGATTTACAATAGAATTATGGCTCACCATTATTTATAAGGGATTATTTTTTGAAAACAAAAAACTGAAATATGTCGATAATGCATATGGTATTTTACTTCAATTATTCCAAAAAACTAACTAGGTATATATTTGACAATGAAATAGTTTTACTAAATAAATAACCATATTTAAACATATGGGAATAACTAAGGCTCACATTTAAAATTCCTCATTTATTGATAGTGATTCAAGAATAATTAAACAATTAGTTGAGCATAAGACACCCTGATCAAAATTCTTTCTAGAATATAATAATGTTTCCATGTGTCCAATGGACACATGTGATAATTGTTTTAGTGATACCTGACAAAATCTCAACTAAAATCAAAATTCTTCGCAGAGAGAAGTTGTGTACTTATCACTAATAAATTATGAATCATCCTTTCTTAGCCTCTTGATGAATTCACCTTAATTCATATATTATTGATTTTATTACATGGTTTATGTATTTTATTATAGATAATTGAGAGGAATGTTATATTCAACACCCGTGAATCATAATATAATAATTAAATTCAATTAATGAATATACCTTATGAATATGTTACTACATTATTAATCATTCCTATATATATCATTTAATCTTACATAAACATATCTCATTTCATTCAAAGTAAATATCCTCATATGCAAAGCATTTACTCCCTTGATTTAAAAGACATTGCAATGGACGCCTTGGAATCACACATTTCATGGGGATTTTCATATTTTATTTGAAATTTGTCAACCAATGAACTAAATATTAAACATTATTTTTGTTATTTCTTACTCAGAGAATATTACCCAAAGGTATAAAGGATTTTTATTATTTAATATTAGTTTTTTTAATACAAAAAAACATTTAAATGACAGTTAAAAAATACAAAATTAGTATCTGATTATTGAAAGTGTTCAATATTTTAGTATACATTTTTTTAGTATAATCATCACCTTCTTCATAACATGCTTCATTATCCACCCATATTCATCTCAATGATGAGATAACATATGGCAATATCTATGTTATAGTGATGTATCCTACATTCATAGTAAATTCATGGTGAAATTAATATTTAATAATAAAATGAATCATACATGAGTCTACCATAAAAATCATTTACAGCCGCAGTTCCTAAGGAAACTCAATAGGTATTGGGAACTATGACACCTTGAACATCCTAAACCATATTACATTTTTTGAGAACCTGTAATACTCATCAAAAAATTGTGCAACTAAGGAAATTTTTATCCAAAATTAATCATAGAGAAATTATTGTATTACTTTACATTTTTTACATAAATAAAACCTAGAATAGTAGTACATTCATCATTAAGGATGATTGTAAATTTCCAATTAAATCAATAAATACCTACCACTATTTTATCGATCCATAGTATCCCTTGCTCCTAGATATTGAAAACTATATCTCTATATTATTATGGTGGGAAGGGTTCTTGAAACTACTCTTCATAGACAATTTAATAGCTACCCCACTTCCCTCAATGTTTCTTTTTAGGCAGTTAAATAGAAAAAAGTTTGATCACACGGATCCATGAAATGTTGAGTGAAGTCCTAGGATCAAAAAATAATAAACATGTTTTCCTCAATTATTTTACTCTAAATATCTAAAAATTATCTATGAATACTTATTTTATATTATCATTAATTAATTTTACCCAATTCTATCAGAATAACTACCAAATAGTATAATGCACCCTCAACTAGGGCTAACAATAACCCACGTACAACGATTGTTTTCAATCTAAACTTAGGGAGGGTGTTATAACATAATATTTTATAGAGGGGTTTTTCTATTTCTCAATGAATGAAATAATTTCCTGTCTGATACGAATATTCTATGTTTTCACACCCACAATTGAGTATACAATACATATAAAATCATTCATCACACCTAAATTTAATCTAATATAGATAATTTGGTTTATCATTTTATGTTTTTTCATAAACATTATGATTCCAGAAAATAATAAAAGATGGATAAATTATATAATAAATCATGAATTATGTTGAGAATTTGATATTGGTTAAACCATTTTTTCACAATGGATCAACATTTACCCTTGGGTTAAATTACTTAAGTCCTCTCTGAATCGTGTCATAGCTCACACCCTAGTCTAATATATCACCATCTTTTCTAAAATAACACATTGTCTCAGTATAATCCAAACCTTACAATTTCCTCATCATAATACATAAATAATCACATGGAGGAGTTGAAGTCATGGAAATGTGTAATACAAATGCAATAGAGATCTCATGGACACACACCCCCATATACATATTAAGCGAAATGAGATGGAAATTCCCTAATTGTCTAATTAAATTTAATTATTATATGCATTATACATATTTGAATAAATAATTAAATAATATTAAATTTTAAAAAATGTTGGTCAACTGATGATCAAGATCATTTAGTATGAAAATTGAATGTGAAATAAAAACTAAACGTGAAATAAATAAAAATCAAGAGAATTAAATCAAATAAAATTATTCAACAAAATTTAATCCATTTTTTTCAGTATATAAAAAGTTATTATAAGAATATTACGTTAAATTTGAAATAATTTTTTATTTATAATTATTTTCACTCATCCATTAAGTCCAATATTCTTTCAAAAAGGGGTATTGAGCCACAAATGGACCCTAAATGGGTCTGGAAGGGCCGGACCGAACACACGTTATTCACGGGTCACCAGTAGAAAGCACATAAGAGGTTGGGTAGGGGAGGTCATACATAATTGATAGGGACCAGATGGAGGGACCTGTTATTGAGAGGCAATAGGCAATAGTTTTATTTTTGGCTGGAAATGCAACACAGTTGGTCAATAGTCTATCCATTCGATGTGGAGTTTCGTGGGAGGAGGGAAACCAATAGTGGGGTTCATCCTTTGATCAATGGGCCATAAGGTTTAGTTTTTCATGCCAATATAATGGTGTGATGTGGCTACAATCAGTAATATGTGGGGACCTTAGTTTGTGTGAGTTGGTGTTATAGATTAAAATTGTGCGCTACTGTTGGGAGTTAGTGGATGATGTTTATGATGCTATGTAGGGGTAGAGTTATGCGGTAAGAAATATGATGGCAGTGGTTTAGGTTCTAGGAGTAGCAGAAGCGCGTGGATGGGAGTACCCAACATTAATTATACTACTAACAATGATCAATATGAGATCTACTGTGATTATAAATTCCAGATTCTAGGAATAGTACAAAAAATTAAAAGGCAACTGGGATGTCTTGGAACCATAGAGGGGATCATCATATGTTAGTTATAATTAATTTCATTAAAATATAAAAATTTCATTGATTAAATTCTCTCATTGATGATGTTTCTGGTCGAGATCTAATGTGGTCGGTCATTGTCTCATAGAATCCATGTGTAGTATTCCTCTAGCAGTCATCTCCATGTCCTCCATGTATCTCTGGACATCACTGATGGGATCTCTATGTGCTAGCATGGAAGACAATCCGCTTGTGACGTCCTCATTCGATCAAATTGAGAGCCGCTTCCAAATCACTCTCCATTATCTAGTATAGGAGGGTCTCTATTGTAGCATGAGAGAGTTCTTAGTGAAATAAAACTCTCTCTTGGATTGAGATTTTTTCAATATCTGGTGTGAATACCCAAAAATAATGGCTAAGATAATTAGAATAATAAAATTTTAATTTTAATTATTTTGAATAATAGAATTTATTAATTACTTCAAAGCTTTTATTGATTTCAATAAATTCCTAGTAATACCTCATGTATAATAATAGAAGTTTACTATTATTATGAAATGACATGACCCCATATAATTACACCTACAATTATTTAATTAAATAAATAATATTATTTCACAAAACCCCCCAAAAAATTACAGTGTGTGTATATTAATACTTGGAGTGTACTTTTGTTTTTCCATTTTTCTTATTTCTTACAACACATGTACTTGAACTTTTATCATGGATATTATTTCTCAAATAAATATCACCATGTTACTCGCTAATAAATGTATTATTTCTCCCCCAATATATTCTCTTGAATAACTAGTGTTGAATTAATTGTGATTAGGCACCCTTGAATAATTATTAAACCAAAATCCATAAGAATATTTATTTAACTTTTTAATTTAATATTTAACTTAAATAATTGGTCACACTTAGAGTGTGACCCACTAGGCCTATTTCTCAGTGTAATTAGGCAGAGCATACCTAAAGTCCATGGTTACATCTGGAAACACACAAATGAACCCATAGAGAAAGAATTTAATGCCTCAATGACATGTCACCTCCAATGAATGATTACCCTATAATTTAATCCCATTATCTCGATATCTCGAATCATGTGGGTTGCATGATAGTTCCATCAACCCATGTTCTTGATTATTTTTTCTTTGACTTCATGGAATTGAACATTCCAATTACTCACCATGGACATGGATTTATTTAAGCTATATCAATTTAATCAAAGGGCATGTGATATTTACTTTTTTATGGAAGAAAATGGAAAAATCCTTTCTCACATTATATATTATTGAATTATTACTCTTTCCACGCCCAATATATCCTACATAACTGTGAAAAAAATTTCATCAGAGTTTTCATCAATACCTCAATGTGCTTGAGTTTTAATACCCATTAATCATAATATTATAGTGTAAGGACCAATATACATGTCCACATATCGGAACTTCCAATAACATTATGAAATGTCAATTTCCTACAGGTGAATCTCGTTCTGATAATATCCTCTTTGATTTTACCAAGGGTGCACACCATGATAAGGTACCTCATTGTTTTATGAGTTCTAACCCATAGCTACCTATATTATTTTCACCCCTCAAATAACATCATCCGTTCATAGAACATATATTGAAGATTAGTGTTATGGATCATCCGGGTTCTCATCATAGCAAGGATTTGATATGACCCATTGGTGCAACAACTATCCTTAGGAAAATATCACATGCATTATCGCGTAAAAGAACAATCACAATGTGATAATGTATTTATTAATGAATAAAATAGAAAGTAGTTGGTTTTAGGCCACCAACTCCAACAGACTCCCACTTATACACGAGCCAACTACTAACAACCTTTAACCCAATAGCTCTCTCATGGTATTCTTGCTTATATTGGTTTAGGCCTTTAGTCATGGGGTCCACTATGTTCTCTTTAATAGACACTCTACTCACTGCAACATCTCCTATTTTATAGAAATGTCTCAATAGGTGATACTTCTAGATATTGTGCTTTATCCGTTGATGTGAGAGTGGTTCTTTTATAGGAATCACCACTGCAATATTATCAAAATACAATATGATATGTTATCTACTATTAGGAACCAAATCAAGCTCCTGGAAATTGTTCTGAATCTAGATGGATTCCTTGGATGCAATAGAAGCTGGTATATATTTGGACTCTATTGAAGAATCGTTGACAACTGGTTTTTTTGAACTCTTCATACTCAACGATCCTCCATTGAGACTAGAAAAATATCTTGATTATGACTTTAGATCGTTCTAATTTTTCTGAAAACCAGCTTCAACATACCATCTGATGACAATATTCTCATCTTCTCCATGCACTAGGAATATATCCAATGTTCATCTCAGACACATAAGGATAGTCTTAATAGTTATCCAATGTTCTTCTCCTAGATCGACTTAAAATATACTAACCATGATCATTTCATAGGCATCATCAATCCTGACACCAAACATGGCATACATGATGTATCCTATAGCTGAATTGTATGTGATATTACTTATACTATCTTTCCCCTTTTGTGTTAAAGGACACATTTTCTTAGAAAGAATTAAGCCATGTGACAATGAAACTAATACCATGTTGGATTATTCCATACAAAATCTCTTTAGTATCTAGTCAATGTATGTAACCTAACTTAGTCTAATCTACCTCTTGTATCTATCAGGAATGAGAATGACCCCTAGAATATAGGATACTTCTCCTAAGTCTTTCATGGAGAAACACTTTTTCTACCAGTCCTAAATTGAATATAAGACTGGTACAATGTTCCCAATAAGTAATATGTCTTCAACATATAATACTCGGATAATGACTTCCTTTCCATTAAACCACTTTTAAACACATTTCACAGAATCATTCAGAATGAAACCAAATTTCTTTTTGGATTTATCAAATATAATGTTCCATGACATAGATTCTTTCTTTAATAAATAAATGTATTTCTACAACTTGTATACCCATTTGTCTTCACATGGTATCACAAACCCTTCTAATTTTTTAATATAGACATCTTCTTAAAAGAATCCATTAAGGAATGTTGTTTTGACATCTAACTTTCTAATCTCATATTCATGGTAAGATTCTATTGAAATTATGATTCATATGGATTTAAACTAGGAAACTACCAAGAAGGTTTCATCAATGACAATTCCATGAGGTTGTCTGGATCCTTTAGCCACTGGCCCTACATTATAGGTACTAAATTGACCATCCTTGTCTAGATTTCTATTTAATACACAATTTCTTCCAACAGTCTTTACACCAATAGGCTTAGTGACCAGAACCCATACATGGTTCTAAAACATGGAATCCATCTCAAAATTCATAAATTATTGACATTATGCAGCTTATGAGCTCTATACTTCTTCCTTGTATGAGATAGGATCATCATTTAACAAAAAATAATGATAAACCATTCTCAGGGACTTGGAAATCAAATCTGTCTATGTTCCTTACCACTCTTGAGCTGATACACAGTACTTGTGTTTTTGAAACTTCTTCGACGAGACTTGTGGAAATTTTTTCCATACCAACTAATCTATATCTTGACCATAAAAATCATCTCAATCAATATTTATCCAACTATCCTTTTTGAGGATTTTCCCCCTCTCAATAAAGACAACTTGTCAGGTGACATTCACTTTCATGTATGAATGGTTATATAGGTAATATCCTTTCATTTCCTTAGGATGTCTTATAAAGACACACCTCCTGCCCTTGGGTGCTAGTTTGTTTCCTAAGAAGGCCTTATCAAATTCCTCACATCCTCATACACATGTGTGCAATATAATGGGTTTATTCCCATTCCATAACTCAGATATAATTCAATTTTCACCTTATTTGGTACACGATTTAATGTTTATGTTATAGTTTGTAATGCATATCCCCAAAAGGAGAGTGTATGATCTGCATGACTCATCATCAACCTCACCATGACCAAAAAGGTGTGGTTACTCCTGTCTCTAACACCATTCCATTGTGGTGTACAAGGGGGAGTGAGTTGAGATAGAATCCCAGACACTCGTAGAAGACAAAGGAACTCTTAGAAAAAATATTCTATACCTCAATCTAATCGAATATTCGTTGTCTTCTTAGCATGTTGATTATATACATCATTTTTAATTCCGTAAATTTCTATAAGGCCTCTAACTTATTCTAGAAATAGTCCACACACATCTGTGTGTACCAATCCTAGAATCTCTATGGACCTTTCACCCTTTCCACCGAAAGGCAGCTTGGTCATTTTACCATATAAACAAGAATGATTTCTATCAATTTGTTTTAGATTAGTATAGTCTAATTTCCATCTTGGCAGAGCATTGTAATGCGCTTCTCATTTACATGACCAAGATGGTGATGCCACCATTGGGTGGTGTATGAGTCATGGGATTTCGTTTCATTATCAAATTCCATCACTTGGTTTTCGTAATTCTATACATACAAACCATTATTAAAACGATCCATAACATATCATATGTTTTTATTATAAATGAAGTAAACCATATTTCCAAATCTGAAAATAAATCAATCCATATCTAAAATGATACCAAAATTATATCCTGGTAATTCAAGGAACATTATAACAGTTATGTAAAACCAAAATCATTCTAGTTGGCAATGAGAGATGGTAATCGCCAATGTCCAATACTGCCATCCTTGCGCTATTGGCAGCTCGAAGATCCACCTACCCTCTAGAAATTATTCTAAATATACTTGTTTCGTGAATTTTAATATAGATGTGAACCCCAAAAGTTTAATCTAATAAAAAATGTGTAGAAATAGAAAGATTACAGTCAATAACGAACACACATTTAGCATCCCCATACTTCTTTGTGTATTTCTTCTTTCTATAGTCCTGCTTGGAACATGTAAACAAACCACTAACCATTCCTTTCCCTACCTCTATATCTTACCCTTCATGGAAGGACGATTCTCAGGGGCTTTAGACAGTTTATAAATCCTTGTCCCCTTTGTGTTGTCCTTCGTTTTCATATTCACCCTAAAGGCCATGGGATTGACACACCCCATGTTCTTATCATCCTAGAAAATTAATGTATTATGTTTTGATAGAATCTTATAATTTTTAGTCATGATATAGTTGAAAAAAATGTAAGATAAGGTCTTGGACAATGATGATAGGATTAGATCTGTATGCAACTCATCTGAGAACATAATCCCTATAATGTTCAGGCGTTCAATGTGGCCAATATGCTTGAATACACTAGGCCCAGATGGTACAAAATATCCTTGAATTATTGTAAAAAAATGATTTGAGATCTCATATCTCTAATGTATCACCTTATCTTGATAGATATCCTTAACGAGAGACATAATTCTATACCCGTCCGTGTTTTCATCTTTCATTCAGAGCTCATTAAACATGAAAGATAGCATGGAACATTTCATATATATGAAATCATGTAAATGATTAATATATATTGATAGTTCCACATCACTATCCTCTTTTCTAGGTGTAAGAGGAATAGGCTCCTCTAGAACATACAATTTCCTCTCATGGAAAAGGTTGACGGATGAACACCTCTGACACTCTTTGAAATTGGTGCCGGTGAAAATGGCTTCTTTCTAGAGTATGAATTACAATGATATGTTTGAAGTCATTTTTTCAGTTTCAAAAAATTATTATGAGGACATTTTAGTACTTTTTAGGATAAAAACATAGAAAAATTAATAAATTAAAACTTATTAGTATCCCGATATTTATCTAAATCTAATATCCCTCACCACTAACATCAAAATATTATGTTTCCTGAATATTTAAGTGGAAACGATCTATATTTCCATTAAAATTACACCAACTAGGGTTGTTTAGGAAACATGATGGGTTTTAGTTAGTCATTCCAATTGCCAGCATCACTAACTTGGAGTTCCTTGATCCGCGGAGTAGACACCCCAATCCTGAAATCATTTTATTTTGGATTTCCAGAACATTTTCCTCATTGTCCCACAATGTCTTATTGTTGAAGTCAGCCCTTGATATGAAAAAAGTTTTTCCAACCAGAAAAATGATTATAATTCCCAGATAATTGAAAGAACCCCAACTATGGTGGGTCATGAACTTTGAACTATGGATCAATTATAACCATGATTATGGTAGGCTATAAAAACATAATATTAATTTGAGGGATTTTATCCATATACATACATTTTCATTTTCTTATCCTTCTTACATGATTTTTAATATTTTTTGGATATACTAATGTGGTTAACCATGTCTAAGATAACATTTACACCTAAGTTGATCGTATTTTACTTCCATCTTCGTGCTTGTTTAATTCATTAATTATGTGATCATGACAACCCACCTAAAGTATATAAACTGTGCTACTAACAGAAATAAAATAAATGATGTGATCTTGAACTTTTTATATGGGTTAGTTTATCTAGTAGTGGATAAAATTACCCAAGACATAAGGGAGAATCACCTTGAACCTTTTCGGATCATGTTTACAACATTACACATATCCACCTTTTCATCACCTTCGGTTGTATTCATCTTGGAATCTATGTTGAGCCGCCTCTACTAGTATGGGAGCTCCATCCATTTCATATACTTTTATCTCACTCTATTGTTGGGTAAAATGGGGTTTTACATAATAGAAACCTTGGGCAGGTAGATCCTACACATTAATGAAGAGAAGACATTCAGTCCAACAAATTTAATTTTAAAAAAATAAATTCAATTAAACCATCCACATAAAAATTTCATGGTCTAGCTCATGATCATCCATGCATGAAATTATATTTATGCATAAATAAAACTATTATTCAAATATTTAATCATTATTTTTTATGATAAATCATGCTCGAATCAATTAATTATATTTAATTGGTCATTCATTTTAAATTAAACCTTTTTCTAAATTTTCTTAAGACTCTCACCCATCATAATTTTAAACAAATAAATTCATTTAAAATTATCTTTTTACGTAACAGGAACCTAAGAGGAAACCTGGGGGATTCTCATTCATAACTACCCAATGAGTAGAAATGAACATTTTGCAGATGTTAAATTGAACACACATATATAAAACACCTATCATGTGATGTGTATGTGCTTTACAATTTCAAAATGGAATAAATATTCAGGGATTGTATAGTATAATTATAAATTTTAAAAAATCTATGTAATTTGGATGACTAAACGTAATGTTTTTCTGACTATAGTGTGTACTATCATTCACCATCCATCCAAATTACATGCCCGAGGATAGGACTTGTATATGTACTTCATAAATCATCATTGTACACGTTGTGTACAGTGGGCCACACGTCGTGTAGTGTCTGTGTTACACGGTCTCCAGCCAGGCAAGCCATGTACGGGGTACATGGTCCAATCCTAAACCAAATGGATTAAAATCTTTGTCCAGGGGGCCACAAAACATGTAACTTGAAAACCATGTTCCCCCTATTCCTAATCAACACACGGATTAATTTATGACTTAAAAAGACTCCAACACATAGCATGGTTTGGTAGACCAGTCTCATGCATTAAATCTTGACTACACAACATGTATTGTCAAATACTCTCCATGAATTCACTTGTAATACGACTAGGATGCATTGGAAAATCCTCATGATATCCTATGTTATATTTTAATCAAAATTAAAATAAATGATCATTTCAATAAGGTTTACGAGAGATGAAAGAGGTGGAATAGATCTAGAGATTCATATTTTCATAATTATTATCTTGAATTGAAAAAAAACTATATTATTAAATGTGCAAATCATCAACAAAAAACTAAATAATTATAATTAATGATATGAACCCTCTGATACCACTTTTATGTTCCGGGTGCAGCGGAAGCATGGGGATGGGTGTACCCAACATTAAGTTTCCCCTTTAACAATGATCAATATGCGATCAATCATGATAATAAAGCACCAGATCATTGGAATTTAACAAAAAGGAATGGAATGGGGGAAGTCCTGGAACCATAGTGATGATCATCATTTGTTGGATCTAAATAATTTAATTAAAAGATAATAATTTCCTTGATGGAATTCACTCTTTTTGATATTTCTTGTCATGATCTGATGTGATCTATCATTTCGTTATAGAATCCAAGTGTAGGATTCCACTCGAGGTGATCCACATGTGCTCTATGTATCTATGGACATCTCCAAAGGGATATCCAGGTCCTAGCATAGAAGAGCCTCCACTTACTATGTCCACTGTCGATCACATTGAAAGCCGCTACCAAAGCACTCTCCTTGATCCGGTGGAGGAGGGTGTCTCTTATAACTTCAGAGTGTTCTTGGTGAAAAGAAATCTCTATTGGAAAGATATTTTTTTCAAGATCCATTGTAAAAAAATACAAAACAATGTCTAGGATAATGAGAATAATATAATTGGTAATTTAATTTCATTGAATAATATAATGAATTTATTACCTAAAAGAATTTATA
This sequence comes from Viscum album, assembly GCA_963277665.1. Taxonomy (NCBI): domain Eukaryota; kingdom Viridiplantae; phylum Streptophyta; class Magnoliopsida; order Santalales; family Viscaceae; genus Viscum; species Viscum album. Next base: position 486,652,250 of record OY728153.1, on the reverse strand, counting down.
AATTCCATTCTACTCTTAGTAATAACACATTTCTAATAATACCAGTTTACTATTATTATTACTTACCATAAGACCATTGAATTACACCTATTATTATTTAATTAAATAAATATTATTATTTGATCAAAATACCCATAAAACTATATGGTGTGTATATTAATACACGACATGTTATATTTTCCATTTTTCTCAATTACTCCACCACATTTATTAGACCATGAATAATGGATATTTGTTTCTCAAATAAATATCACTATATAACTCATAATAAATACCCACAACATATTTTCTCGAATAACTAGTGTCGAAATAAATGCGATCAGACACCCTTGAATAATTATTAAACCACAACTAGGAAAAATTTTTATTCAACTAGTTAATTTATTATTTAACTGAGATACTTGGATACACTCAGTGTGTGACCCTCTAGGTCTCTTTTTTAGTGGTAATTAGCAGAGCTTTTCTAAACTCTATGGTTAGCATCTAGAAAAACCCCAAGGCACCCATAGATAAATAAGTGAACACCAAAATGATGTGTCACCTCCTATAATTTATTACTATGTATTGTGATACATGTGTCTCAATATCTCAAATCCAGTGGGTTTCAGGCTTGTTCCATCAACCTATGTTCTTGATTATTCTTTCTTTGACATCTTGGAATTGAACATGCCCATTCCTCACCATTTAAATGGATTTTTAGGCTATATCAATTCCATCAATGGTATTGATATATCTACTTCTATTATGGGACAAAAGGAACAAATCCTTTCGTGCATTATCTATTATTGTAGTATTACTCGTGACACAACAAACATATCATACATCACAGCAAACAGTGTGTCGTCACATTTTTTTATCAATACATCAATGTGTGTGAGTTTTAATACCCATTATTAATAATCTTAAAGTCTATGGACCAATAAACACTTCCACAAATAGGAACAACCAATTACACAATGAAATTTAGATTTCTTATTGGCATGTCTCGTTCTCAATATATCCTCAGGGATATTACCAAGGGAACACACCATGAGAAGGTTCCTCAAAGTTTTATGAGTCCTCACCCCTAATGGAATGTATTAATTTTTTCCTTAAAATAACATCATCCGGACATATATCATATATTCAATAGTAGTGTTATAGAACATCTGTGTTCTCATCATAGTAGGGATTCTATGAACCATTGGTGCAACAAAAATCTTTAGGACATTATCACATTCATTGTTATGTAGAATAACAATAATGATGTGATAAAGTATATATTAATGAATAAAGTACAATGTAGTTGATTCTAGGCCACCAACTCGAATAAGTGGTGCCTCTGCAACAATTTCATATTTATTTTAAATTATTATTTATAATAAAAGTTTGTTGAAAGAAAGTAGTGTAGCCCAATACAAGGTTTTATGTTTTTTATTTTTTTAGTTTCGCCTAGCTTCCCAAATCAAAGTTATCTTTCATTCATTTCATAAAATTATATTATTTTTCTTCACATACCCATGAAAAAAAATTAAATCTCATGTTTTTTATAAAATATATATATGATATAAATTTAGTCAATTTGAAAACATTATGTTTTTTAAACAACACATTCCACAATTATTCTGAATTTAGGCACAATTAGAAAATAATATTCTTTCTTCCAACCTTCCAGGTACAAAACTACTGTGGAACTGACACCACTACAAGAAAATTAAACACACACACACATACTTATTTCTAGTTAGTACCCAAAAAAATTATTTAAAACCAATTAATAATACTAGACTACAAAAACATCACTAGTTGAAGTTTGATTGAAACAAATTTAGTATTACTGAGACTGTAATGACCTCCTATTCATTAATTTAATTAAAATTGAATTTTTATTCACATATAATTTTCATCTGGCCAATTTGATACAAATTTAAGGCATTAGAGAGAATATCATAATCATTTGGGAAAGGAGTTTAAAATTATTCACTATAGATCAGCATAAATACACCATTTTTGATGACTCCAAACCAGTTATAATTTCATGAGGACCTCTTGTAAAAAAAATTAATAAATAAACATAAACCAAAAAGCTACATCATTCAATATAAGGCTTTGTTCAACATTTATTCATCACTGATGATCATTTCTTGAAGGTCATCATGATGGATCACTCTAAATCATCCATAGATGAATTGAAATTATATGATATCAAGGATCATCAAAATTTATTTACTAGAGTGGATACCCATAGATGATTTTATATCCCTATGATCACCACGACATCAATCCACTAATCAGTGAAGCTGAAATTCAATCAATGTCTTGGATTAAGATATAATCTATACGGGATGCATGTGAAAGGACAGAGATGGTCACAAATTTTTAGGATATACACATTCACTCATGAGACCCTCTATCCTCTATATAGTGAGGTTTAGAATACCCAAATATGGCTTCTTAGCCTTTGAATATTCATTACCATGTAAATAAACCATAAAGGATGTTTTACGACCAACCAACAGGGTTATAAATGTCATATAAATTTTTTTCACATACCAATAAATTAATAAATATATTACATGAAAATAAAATCCATAAAACATGACTCATCATTATCAAACTTATTAACCAAACCCTAAATATATAAATAATATTTATTTATATAATATTTTTTCATGTAATTAATTTTATAATTGTAATTATATTTAATAAATAAATGAAATCACAATAATTACGTACATTAATAATATGAATTTATTTATTCGTGATAGATAATATATTATTGGAAATCACTCAGACCCTTTGGTGGAGCCTTTATTTTACTAAACTATTATTCATCATAATAGGCTATAATTTTGAATATGCGAATTGGGTGACCTTCTACGTCCTTATATAGATAACAGTGAATATTATTCATAGACCAGAATCAGATTATAGAAACCCATAATGGCATCTACTAGGATATGGATAATTAATACCAAAGACAACATTTCCTATGAATGCACACCATGTAATATAATGATATTGTCTCATGATATCTCATAAATAATTACTTACACTTCAGGTCGTTATCCTTTCATTATTTTTTTGTTGGCATAACTGTACCGACATACCTTCTTCTAAAATAGATCTAGATTGAATGATGGTACTACCATCCTATTTAACTATGCTTTAGATACCACATAATTTTAGAGGTGATAAATTCTATCTTCATTATTCATTAATTTCGATACAACCAATGATACTACCCATGGTTGATATCACCTTAGGAAATCCATGTCAATGTTTTCCTCTATTATCAATGTACACAATCAAATAAAATACATTGATAATAGTCTCAATCGAAGAATCAATTAAATATGTTCAAATATAAGAACTACTAATGAGAATTGAAACTTGCTCTTTTTCTTATTATAGCGTCGTACCTCATGTTTTTGTCCACTCCAGATCATTAAGAGTTAAATTTATGATAAGAAGTCTTAATGATTATGAGCCCCTAGAACATGATATTCATACATCATCTCTGTCCTATTAGTATGATTTATCAAGATCATAAGACATATATTTATGATTAATTCCATGGTACCATTTGGTTCCCTTTGTAGAATGGGATTAGATATTAACTTTCGATATGAAAAAAAATCTATGAAAAAATACATTGTAAATATTTGATTTAGAAACATCAATATTATTTATATTATGTTTACATCATGAATTACTCACTATATACATGATATGGTAATAGAATATTAATAATTATGTAGGGTAAAGTTAACCCATTATTACATCACATAGAATACTTAAAATTGTGGAAAAGTGGGCCTGAACCATATAGAGAAGCTTCCAACTCATTATAGTGAAAAATGTATCCCATAATCCAGTATATTAAACTTTTACATAATATATTTTTTCTAGAAATACATGACAAGGTCCAATAAATAACAAAATGTGAGAATCTAAAAATATTTATAAATTAACATCTTTTTCCATTATGAGAGTAAATTACTCCCAATAATCATCTCTCCAATCCAACCACAAAAGGTTGACAAATATTATAAAAATGAAAAGCATTTAAATATTGATATACAAAATATCTATGTAAAACACAGTGGTTTACAAGATATTATTAGTATAAATTGAGGTTTATGAATATAAGTATTAATTTATGTAATAATGATTCAATCTATAAAAATGATTCAATGCCAGATGTATGGGGGAGTAAATCTAAAAAAATTTAGATACATATTTTATATAAATAGAATAATTTTTCGATGAAAATGAAAGTTTAAAATTTTACAAATTTTTGTGAATATTATAACCTAAATGGTAATTTATTTGATAAATTAATTTATGTACATATGGAATAGAAATAATATAATGATGAACAAATAGTCACAAAAAAATGACAATCAGTTGAATAATGATCTCAAATCTAATATTGGGATATTAAACCAACAATAGATCATCTAAAACACTTAAATGGAAAGATAATAAAACGTATTCCATTAAATATTGAAGGATATGATTCTATTATGAAAATAGAGGAAAAATCATTAACTTATGTAATAATTACATGAATTATAATGCTAACAAAAGCATCATCGAATAAAAAATTGGATCAATACAAGATGGGGATTACAGAATTGATGTTGGTTTTTATATTCCCTATGATTAAATCGGTAATATTTCAAAAAATAGAAAGAATGTTTTTGATTATCTATGTGAAAGGTGTGGTATGATAGGTTATTCATCTTGTATATTCTTGGCATGGATTCCTAGATAGATGTAATGGTTGATAAAAATAAAGGCACTTGAATCGTCTAGTCCTCAAATGATTGTAATAGAAAAAGAAGCTTCATAAAAAAAACCTTGAGATTGGAATGAAAGAGTAGAATATGTTATTAAGAATATATCATATTTAGTTTTACTTATGATAGATTATAAAGTCCCTCTTTATTCCTAATTATTCTTATTAAAAATGAAATCTTATAGGGAATTAGAGGAAAGGGTTTGAGTATTGTGCACTATGTATACCACATATGATGGAATATTCATGGAGTGTTGATAAAAAATCATCATGATAAAGGAAAAAGGTTGATACTTTTATGGGGATAAACACACGAAAATAAGTTTACATACTATCACCTATTGTATGTCTACAATTTATGGAATGATTTGACAATAAGGGACAATGAGGAATGAAAATAACACTAACATCCCATTGTTTTGATCATTTTCATTAATATTTTAAATGGGGGTTTATTTGATTATTGGATGAGTTCATTGGTGTGTTAAATTAAATGTACATGCATGGTTTTTATGGTTTTCTGAGATGTCTTTTGGTTATATATTTTTTTAGAAAAATCATATTTACACATCTACTAATGTAAGAATTGTTTTTTCATTGTATCACATGTTTTTGAGTGTGGGGACATAATAGATAACCTTGGTTGTGACAATATTATTTCATATACCATTTTATCCCACATTTTCATAGTGTAGAACCATTAAAATATCTTTTATAAGGAAACCATATGGTGAAAACCTTCTTCTATATTTGAAAAACTGATAAGAGAATGAGAGTACATTTATTGGAAAAATATGTGATGAGAATACCTTTAAATTGGCCTTTTCATTTATTATCATAACGTTTTAGAAGAAATAATCCATCCAAGAACACACATTGACTTTGAAGATATATAGTATTTCTAGTATAATCAAAGGGATAGAATTTTGATCCCGATAGATTATTTTTAAATATTTCAATATGTGAGTAGTTTTGTGATGATGATACATTGAGGATTGTTTTGTATTCATGAAATGGAATTTTATTTCATGCATGATATAGAATACATGTACGTCCAGATTATTATTTACATTCTTCCATCATAAATGTAAATGGAAACATGAGGCTACATTTTGAATAACTCGCTCAAAGATTACATTTAATTTGTAAAGGGATTGGATATCACTGGGGATAATGTGGTGAATTATTTGAGAGTAACCACATAATATTAGGCTATAATAATTTTTTAGAGAACTAGTTCATTGCTAAAGAATGATACTTTCACTAGAGATCCATTTATGAGCCATAATATTATATCAATGGTTCCATTGCCTCTATGTTTGACTAATTGGCAAGCCATGTTCAATGATCAACTAGTAAATCATGATGTAATAGGCTAGATCTCATGGGTGTTGACATTGTCATTAAATAGTCAAACCAAAATTTAAGAATCTATCTTAAAAATGTAGATATTGATGATGTAAAGCTAGCATAATGAATTTATTGTTTAATGTTCCCTTTTTTACCTCCATAATAGAATTTCATGGTTTATATTAAGAACTAAAATTGAAGACCACTGGACCCCAATTTTCAAACTCCAAACCACACCTTCTCATTTCTCCAATCACACAATATCCATCCACAATCTACTTCCATATAGTACTGGGTTTTCTCTATTTATCCCACTAACATTAGATGGTTCGTCCACCTCCCACTATTAATTATTTTATCCTTGTAAGGATAACCATGATGAAATATGATGACCACATTCATAGGATAACGGGATCACATCATGAATAACTCAAGAAGATATGGTCATGATATAGTGGAATTTAAAATTTATGATTATTTTTGGGTCGATCTTCAAAATAAATCCAAGACATGTGTTAATTTATGAATTAGTATCATCTAAAAAATTCTTGGGAACTGTTTATGGGGATTAAAAGAACTTTATAATGGATGATTAGGTGATAATTTTGTTTTATTAAAGACTATAATTTTTCATATTCATGGAAGGGACATCCAATATGTAGGCTGATTCACATTATTGATTCTACATTAGACCCATGTTTCCATGGAAGTTGACTTAGCATGTATTAGAATTTTGATATGTATGAATATATATATATATATATATTATAAGGAAAATATTTATGTGAATTCAGAAATCACCTAATAATTTGGGACAACATAAGGGAATGAAGTGGCATAGTCAAATGATACTGTGTAAGCGAAGTGAACATCATAATAGAATGTTTACATCCAGTCGTAGAGAACCATTAATGAAAACATAAGACTTTTGTGGAATTCCTATTGGTGTTACAGAATGACATAGTGGATTATATCCTTACATACTGGGTCATACTATCATTATTGAAAATTATGAAACCAAGAAAAAAACATTTCTAATATTCAAGAATCCATGCACGTGGATGTATCATATGATTTTTATAACAAACATTTTAGTATAAAAAATCATCATAAATCAAATAATATGTGTAGAAAACATATGAGATTATGAGTGATTCATTTTTTAAAAGTAGTAATCATTGAGGATTTGATGAAGGTGATGATATTTAAATATCACGTATATGAATAAAGTCAAAATAATTATGATATATATAAAAATATTCAATCACCAATTCATAGGAGGAATAAATTGGTATATATTTCAACTGATTTAAATTAATGATGATCACACCTACTGAAGATTGGGGAGATTAAAAAAGGAAAACCAAATATTAACATAATATCGTTATGTGATTAAATATATATATAGTTCGTGGAATAAGAACATCATTGGATGTTAAGAGATAATGATTTGAGAAATCGAAAACATAGGAAGAATATATGTTTGAGAGAGTGGTTTATGCAACATCAAGTAGGGAATAATGTGATTTGAATCCAACAGTACATGAATGAGACAAGACTGATTATTTGAGGAATATGAAATGAAAATAGATAGAAATTTAACTAGAATGATTTTTAGACTAGTATCTCTTTGTCAAAGAAGTCATTGAAGATATAGAAGGAGAACATGAGTAATCACAACTGATCATGTCATGGAGGAGGATCATCTGAAGAAAAATGATGTAATTCTACTAAATGATCGACATAGTGAGAGGGTAAATGGACTTTTAACATGGTTTCTTAACTAGTTTTAAAGAGGGTAATAAAGGGTGTGTGTAACCAGTTAAGGAGGGGAATGGTGATTGGGGTGTCTAACCTACTGAGGAAGACGAGTGTGTGGATAGTGTGTATGAATAGGGTTAACTAGAGGACAATATATTGGGTTTTCAAACCAGTTTCATAAAAAATGTTATTATTTATGATAAGATGATTATGGAATATTCATATTGGGTGATTTAACTAAAATGTAAGGGATTCATCTTTTTTAGAATCATGTAAATATCTTATATTGATCTCTCATTATAATAACTGAAGAAGTGATTTTGTGAGCTATTGTTGAGTAGATTGATAAATATAAAAAATTATCATCCAATACATTTAAAACATAGATATTGAATCTTATTATTTAAATATTCATTAAATAACCTAATTATTAATTCCAAAAACGTATTTGAATTATATATTTGGAAACATTGATACAAAAACAAATGGTTCATAACATGTACTATTTTTTTTATAACTACCACCCTTATTATAAATAACATTCATAGTTCCTTTCTTCATAACATGGGGAATAGAACCCAAGAATGGGAGAGCTCAAATTCACAGTAAGGATATGAAATAGAGATTTAAATGATTATATAAGAATCACATATGCATAATAGTATAAGAACATGATCTAAACATTTAAAAACCTTACCCCACATATGAAAGATCATAATATTGAGTCATGGAATAAACATTAATCATTAATATGATATAGATCATAATATAATTAAATAATATGATCCACAAGATAATAACACCAGCATAAGTCATAGATTTTTGGAATATACATAAAGATAGAGAGTCGTTTCCTTAGTAGTCATGGTTTATTGAAAAAAACGTCATAGTGGATTGGTTTAACTTCCAAAACCATCTTTGTAGTCATGGTTCACTCCAAAGAATATCCCAGTGGACATAGTCCCTAACTGAACTAGGTTCACTCCCCATTTTAGATTTTTTCTTCTCGTGGAATTTCCATAAATAACCAATGTATTGAAGGGGTGTATAATTCCTATCTAATAGATCACATATTTAAAATTATATTCATTTATTCCATAAGATCATAAAACATTCATCATAATATAAACTATTAAAATAAATTGGTTTTATAAGTATTTATTCATTCAATACCTTCTATAATAGAATATGGTTTCATAAATAATTTTTCAATTCATCATATCATTACACATGGAAAATTAATATATTTCATAACTAACCTATCACTATAATCATAAACCAACCATTAAAAAAATAAGGAAGGTATCATTGGATCATATCCCTTTTAAAAACAATTAAACATCAAAGGATTCCATCTTATATGAAAAATACATTTGAATCATCACATGGTACACTTCTTAAAAAAATAACCATTATTACATCTATATAACTAATATTTAATCTAAAAAAATATCCTAAATTAATGAAAAAAGTTATTTGAAAAGAACCATTATTACTTTTAATGTAATATTAAAATAACTGGGTTTTCATGATAGGGGACAATTTGTTTCATGTCATTTACATTAAAACTAATATTTATTTCACATTTTTTGTAAACAATCCAATGAACCTCATTCAAAAAATGGAACGAATATTTATTTTCAAAATATTAAATATAAAAATTTTGGTAGAAATTAAATAAATTAATCATAGGATAGTATTAAAAAATCGTAAAAACTTTTTTATAATACATGGACAAGGGAGATGAAGGAATTTTCATCGAATAGAGAAATAAAGTCAGTTTCCCACAAAAAAATATTTTCCCGGTTTCTGGAGTAATAAAACTTATTAAATGGAAACAAAAAAATGTAATATCAATTAATATCCTTATGATAAAGAATTAATGAGTTTTCTTAGATATATATCAATATATTCCATCATCAAAAACATAATCATTACCATTACGGATAATCAATGAGATTGTAACATAAAACCCCTAACTTGAGTTTCAATCATGACATACATTATTTATCTTTCGGAGTTATTAGTATATGAAAAATAAATACATGTTAAATAAACTTATTTATGTTTTTAATTCCTTTTATTTTATTTAATAAAATTATATACTCAATTACATAATCAATTACGTTCACGTCGTGGGATTTGATTCAATTCATCTCATATGTTCGAAAAGTCTTCAAAAGGATGACTATAAACATTGATATCATCATTAAATCATCTAAAATATAGTAATAATGAAATAATTATCATATTTATATGTAAATTATACTATAAAAAATGAATGATGGATATTAATAATTAACAATGTTATAATCATATAGATGGTAGGTCATATGTACCAATGAGTAATGTTTATATTTATTAATTATCATGATTGAAAGAATGTAAGTATTATTTTATATTTATAAAATCAAAATTATATCATAAATACAATATTATTTATAAAACTAGTCTTATATATATATCATCCATGTGAAGTGGAAATGAAATGTGAGTCACATCACATTGTGGAGGTGTTAATCCACACATACGCCAAAACAACATTATCAATTTTCAATAAATAGAATGATAAAAAAATTTGTGATATATTAATTTTCTATAATTATTTATATTTCATTAATATAAAATTTATACATAAAATATATCATAACAAATAGTAAAGGAATAATACTACAAAATAGGATTTTACGAGTACTAAAAATTAACATTTCCATATCTTAAAAGTGTTTGTAATAAAATTGATTCTAAATGATCATGAGCTTTATTAGAACTTATTTTCTTATAAATGATCCTTTTATCATTTCTTTTTGTAAGCACTTATTAAGGGTACATTTATCAGTATTAGACAATGTGCAAATAAATTGTCTATTTATGGCTTCTAGATGAAGTGATGATATGGGGACCACTTATCAGTGCTAGATGAAGCACTGATAAATAGACCCTTTATAAGATCTAGATGAAACCCTAGTAAAGGGACTATTTACTAGTTCTAAATGAAGCGGTGATAATGGCCATTTCAGTTACGATTCAACTTATACCCTACAACATCCAATCAATAGCTCTATAAAAATAATCCGACTCAAAATAGATAATAATGGATAGAAATATATAGTAAAATGGACTTGATTACATATAGAACATTGCAAAATCCATTCAATTCAAATACATAAATACAAACTATTTACATTAATCTTATATATAAAATTAATCAAATAAAAGTAAAACATATATATACAGAATAATAACTAAAACACAATTTCAAATGATCAATGTCTATATAAAAGACTTTACTACAATAAAAAACAAGGATTATTTATGAGACCCCACTTTTTATTTACATATCATTAAATTAAAGTGTACAATTAGATAATTGTTTAATGATTGTATTTTTGAAAAAAGGTACATAATAAATGAAGACATAAAATATTAACTTGATAATCTTGAATGTATTCATCTTTGTTTCACACTATATAAACTTATTGTATCTCATAACCAGGTGACATACATCAAAAGAAAAGTTTGAGCATAATTACTTGTAAGGGAAGACAAGTGCAGTAATTTACTTGTGATCTTTTGAAACATAAGTAAGAATTTGAGGATTATAATATTGAATGAGAAAGGAGAAAAAAGTGGATCATCACAGTAAAATGAACTTCAATAATAACATGGAAATGTTGCTAAAATTTTAATTGAGACATTCATAATCATATCAATAATGTTTATCACTGAGGTGTCATAAAAATTACCTAGGTTATTTACCAAGGAACTATAAAACATGTCATCAGTACTGATTAAACACCTTAGAAGTTGAATTAGAGAGATATCATGGAACACCCTTAACATGACTTAATTAATGTGAAACACATATATCATAATAGAACAATTTATAAATACCCCATGTAGAATAAAATAAATGAGATTCATATTCAAATCAATGAGTTTAAAAAAATATTAAAGAAAATATCATTATGTATTTATAAACCCATGAAAAATGAAGGTGGGTTTCATTTATGATAATACCCAAATAAAATAGATACTTTTTACATCATGTTTAGTACACTTGTAAAATAAAATTCTTTGGTATTCAAAAAAGAAAATAATAGAATTTATTGGAAAAAATAGATAATTATTGAGATGAAAATTCGACAACATAACATGTATGAAATATGGTTTTAAAGAACATTAAATGTGATGGGATGTCACAAACTGTCCCCCGGGGCCCATGCTGTGACTACCCCAATCCCACCTTCCATAGGCCAGGGGATGGTGACTAGCACTCAAGGCGTATTCCCTAAAACTGTGAAGGCATTGCCTTTATATCCTGCAATCACATATAAACATAGTGAGTGTAGTAAGTAAAAGGGAACAAAATAAAATATCTACTGGGATGTACAAGTAAAACTGTGATAATATACAACTGAGGAAAAGGGAAAGTCAGTTTTTGGGTCATCCTCCAAGGATCCTACCTGAAGGATAGGTACAGATCGCCTTCTCAGCACTCCGCGTATGTCTGTCTACTCCGCATATCGACAAGCTGTAAGTTCCACCTTCGGGCACCGTCCAGTCCTGGTACTCACGTCCTCAGTCAGCATTGTTCAACTTCAGCACCAAACACAATGAAGTATAGGAATAGCCCGTTAAGGGGTGAGTATAACGATACTCTGTAGGGACCCCGTGACCCTCAAGGTCTCACAAAATCCACAGAGGACAAACCACAATGTATGAAATCAACAGATAACCCTACTTAGGCATATGCCCATACATATACCTAATTTATCAAGTAATCAATCTCAATCATGAGGAAAACATAGAGATATTGACTCAGGTCACACCAGGATTTATTTTAGGGGAAGTAACAAGTAACATCCCCAGTCACATCGTCGGACACCTTGGCTGCTAGAGATCCCCTCCTCTGTCGCGTATTGTGGACCAACCCCATCACATAGAGGCGCTTCCCTCAAACATTGGACTGATGAGGTACTCCTCATATCGATTACTGTGGATCCACCAAGTCACACAGAGGCGCTCCCCACCATGGGTCATCTGCACCCCACATAGGTGCTCCCCCTCCTGACTTGCTTAGGTACTCCTCCTATTGAGTATCGTGGGTCTACCGCGTCACACAGAGTCGCTCCCCACTGTGGCATGATGAGGTACTCCTTCTATTGTGTACCATGGGTCTTCCACATCACACAGATGTGCTCCCCACCTTGGGTATGCTGGGTCGCATAGAGGAACGCCCCACTGGGCATGTCAAGTCCCTCCAAGTCGAAAAGGTCACCAGTCGTCAAGTCTCAGCCAAAAACTGCGTTCCCGCACTATGCTCACTCGTCTTGAAGAGGATCCACTCCATGAGCTACTGTTTGATACTCCAACTGCCACTAAGTCCAATGGAGAATCATCTCAATGGTCCGCCACATCATAGGGGTCTCAACGCAACAGACGGAGCGTCAATCGGACGCTCATTGTATGAGTTGTTTGGCTTTTAGTCCCGGGGCCCAGTCATATTCGTGGTCGATCCAACCTGACCACCCACCATCTTAATCCAAAAATCCAGTGGGGTGTACTTAATGGGTATGTTTTACTCAATGATTTCAAGTGTCGTAGATGGTTCGTCAAATGTATGTATGGGGCCAATGTTATGGCCAAAAGAGTGTAAATGTGTCATAGTGGGCCTGGGTCCAGTCTTACCCAGTCGGATCGACCCGGCCAAACCTGACCTGGGCCGACCATGTTCGGGTCGACCCGACCTGACCTGCGTGGTCTGGCCCAGCCCACAGTGCGGCCTAGCCCATCGGGTTTGGCCTGGTCCACTGGGTCCGACCCAGCCCGTGCGGGGCGGCACGGGTCACTGGGCGGTCCAGAAGGCTATGAGGGGTCGCGGGGCGGCTCGGCCGGGGTGGCCTTGGGCTGTGGGGTGGCTCAACTAGTGCGGCTTGACCGAAATGGACTGGAACCATGAGGCATCTAGGCCGGTGCGGCACGACCACAGGGGTGGTTCAGCCGGAGTGTCTTGGTGCCATAGGGCGGCTCTGTAGGATCGTCTTGGTCGCGGGGCCGCTTGGACGGAGTGGCGCGGCGAAGCATTGCGGGGTGGCTCAGAGGGTTGCGGGGGGCAGCTCAGCCAGCGGCTTGTTGGGATTACGAAAGCGGCTCAGCGGATGGTGGCAAAGGCTCGGTGGAGGCTCGGCGGATGACGGAAACGGCTCTGAAGATGGCAACGGTCGTGGGCACCACGACACGACCACGGATTGCGGAGCCAGGATACACGGTGTTCTTGGGTTTCACGGAGTGGCTCGATCATGGGGGTTCCAAAGGGGTAACTGAGGTCATGAGGCAGTTCCGACCATGGGGCGGTGTCATTGTGTCATCACCTTCATCGCGTTCAACACCACAAATCATCAAAATAATTGAAAAGTGTTCTGGCCATGTTTGTTTTGCCCGTACCCTCCATGTTAGGGTTGTAGCATATGGATCAACAATAATTTGAAGAAGAACGTCAAGCATTACAACCTCCTGCAACTATTTATTCCCAATCCCAAAAAATAAAATCAAGTGTAGATCATGTGAAAATTATTCATACACAAATACACCCCTACCTTGATTAATTGTTTATAACGAAGAGAGAAGTGAAAGTTTTTGATGTTTGTCGCGACCATCACACGCCTCTGATCCTGAGCTCATTCGTCGGATTAACATTATTTGATGGAGGTGATTCTTCATTGGCGGTCTTTCTACAAGAACTCTCTCATTTTCCAAGACTTTTCCCCAAATTGATAATGGCCAACTATTGTGATTCCCCAATTTGTAATTAATGGAATAATTTTAAATTAGATTAATTAAGTTGGATCCACTTAATTAATTTATGAGGTCAGCACATAATTAAATAATGGAGGGTTGCATAATAAATTATGGGGAGGGTTGGCATAATTAAATTTGGAACTCAATAGGTTTCTCCCCACATACTAGGGAGTTCAAGAGGTTTCAAACCTCGGGTTTTCCCAACCACCATAACCTCTCATGGGAGGTCAGGATCGATGGTCCCCACCACTATAACCTCTGATTAAAGGTTTTAGTTTATGTGGTCCCCACCTGTGAAATATCCACATGGGTGGTTACAAAAAATTAAATCTGATTTTTTTTATTATTTCCCCGAAAAACCCAAAAATTAACATTCACCCTTGACCCACTACCATCAAGGTGAATGTCTTCTTAAGGGATTATTGACACCATGAGTTCGATGGTGCCCTCGTATTTCAATTTCGAGCACCAGTTAAATAGTTATAAAAACCCTCTCGTACATTTACTAAACGTAACCTAAAAAAAAGTTTAGAAATTAATTACAGGAACTCCGGGCCTCAGAATCATGCGCCATCAATTTTTACGGACTCATAAAATTTCCATATATTTAAAAAAAAAATTACACAGAATTTCTAGGTCTTTACATTATCCCCACCTCTGGGTTTTACGTCCCATAAGCCACAAGTCATACTGATGGAACATGTTGGGGTACTGAGCACGAATAATAGCCTCCCGCTTTAATGTAATTTCTTGGAGGTTCCCATGTTGCTAGAGAAAACACACCAGAGGTATCCCCCATCCACATAGGACCCAATCATGTCAATCCTCAATCTGCACTGGAACCTCCGTAAAAGTCTCCACATCATCGACGTCCAGCTCGCCATGGTTGATGATGTTAGAAGGGTCTTGCACTTATCACCTTAGATGGGATACATGGATGACGTCGTGGACCCAGTGCAACTGAGGTGGAAGAGCTAAGTGTTATGCCATCACACCAAATCTTTTGAGGACCTGAAAAAGACCAATGAATCTTGGAGATAACTTACTGCCTCAGCCAAATATCTGAAAACCTTGTCGGGGTGAGACCCGTAGAAAGACGTGGTCACCATCCTTGAACTCTAGAGGTCTCCATCTCCTATCGTAATACAAAATCTGCCTGATCTATGAAATCTTCATCCGCTCTTGGATGATTTTCACCTTCTCTATGGTATCTCATACCATCTCTAGTCCCATGATTGTTGACTCCAATGGGTTAGTCCAGCACAAAGGTGATCTACAAGGTTGCTTGTACAATGTCTCAAAAGGTGACATCTCTGTGGGAGAGTGATAGTTGTTGTCGTATGAAAACTCTATGAAAGGCATGTGATCCTCTCAGATACGACTGATGTCAAAGACACAGGCATGTTGCATGTCCTCGAGGGTATGAATGGTCCACTCAGTCTAGCCATCCATCTGAGGATGGAAGGCGATTCTCAAACGATGCTGCATCCGGAAAACCTCCTCAAACCCCTTCCATAGCCAGGAAGTAAAACATGCATCATGGTCAGAGAAAATCATCATGCTTACTCCATGTAACCATACAATCTTCTACAAATATAGGTGTCCCAATCTCTCTACTGAACCCTGCTCTCTAATCCGTAGGAAGTGGGCCGACTTGGTGTGTCGGTCGACGATCACCAAAATCGAGTCATGACCCCTGGATGTATGTAGATGTCCTGTCAGGAAGTCTGTGGATATCCCATCCCACTTCCAATCTTTAACCTCTAATGGAGGATCCGTTCCTGCTGGTACCTGATGCTCCGCATTCACTTGCTGACAAGTGAGGCACCGAGAGACAAACTCTGCTGCTGTTTTCTTCATTCCTGGCCACCAGTGTTGTCGTCGGAGATCCTGGTAGATCTTCACCACTCTTGGATTTACCGCTAGAGGGGATGTGTGGAACTCCCTGAAAACTTCCTCCTGAAGTGACACTGGTGCCATGGTATATCCTCTGAAGAGGATGACGTGCTCCCCATGTTCAGAAAATCCATCATGTGTCTGTCCTGTGGATATCTGAGAACGTTCTGTCTCATAGTCAGGATCCCCACATTGGGCCATACTGACTCGCATAAGGAGTGGGGGAGTGGCTATAAGAGACTAAAGAAAAGCTGAAACATCTCAATCTGCAAAGGATATTTGAAAATTAGCTAGCTTCTCCGAAATCTCTCATAGCAGATGTATACCAGACCTCCTGCAGAGTGCATATGCTACAACGTTCTACATCCCTGGAAAATATACTATCTCGAAGTCATAGTTGTGGAGGAACTCAAGACATCATCGTTGTCTCTGGTTCTTGTTCTTCTGGGATAAGATATACCTGATACTCTTGTAATCAAAGTACACGGTAAAACACTCTCCCATCAGATAGTGTCTCCACATCTCCAAGGGGAAGACCAATACTACTAACTCCATGTCATGGATAGAATATATTTTCTCCTTCTATCACAGCTATCTAGAACCATATGCGATCACTGCTCACTCATTCATTAGGACAAATCCGAGTCTGGTCCCTGTTGCTTCGCAGTAAACTACGTACTTACGCCCTCCTCTGGAAGCCCCTAGATGGGGGAACTAGTCATCCTCTTCCTCGTCTCTTGAAAACACTGCTGTAATTTCAACGACCAAACGAAGGGTTTCCCATTATTCATCAATTTTGATAGTGGTTCTGCAACTCTAGAGAAGTCTGGAACAATCCTATGGTAATATCTAGCCAAACCCAGGAAACTCCGTACCTCTGTCACACTCCTAAGTGGCTCCCAAGCAAGTACTGCCTTAATCTTCATTGGATCTATGGAAAATCCATCCTTCGATATGACATGCCTCCGAATGTGAACCTCTTGTATCCAAAACTGGCCCTTCGAGAGCATACCATAAAGCTGGCGCTCTCAGAGTGTATCTAGTGTTACCTCCAAATGATAGGCAAGCTCCTCCTCAGTAGCCGAGTAGATCGGAATGTCATCGACGAAGAATACTACAAAACAAACAAGGTATGTCTAAAAGATCTTATTCATGAGTCACATGAACACTGAATGAGTGTTGGTCATGTAGAATGGCATAAAAAAAATACATGTAATGGCCATACCGACATCTGAAGGTCATCTTATGCACATCCTTGTCTCTCACTCTGAGCTGGTGATAACCTGATCTGAGGTCTATCACTGAGAACTATCATTCTCCCTTCAGCTGATCCAAGAGGTCGTCAACCCTCAAGAGTGGGTACATGTTCTTCACAATCACTTGGTTCAGGCACAGATAGTCAACACAATGACATAAGCTCTTATCCACCATCTCGGTGAAAAAAATCAGTGCACCCAAGGTGAAACACTGGGCCCGATGCATTCCTCCCCCTACAAGTCCTCCAACTGTACCCGCAGCTCACAAATCTCCACGAGAACAATCTGATATGATGGTATTGATATCATTTCCATTATGGGGTACAGTTCAATATAAATTTCCAATTCTTTGCGAGGAGGTAGACCTGGAAGATCCTCAGAGAAGACAACTGCGTACTGGTCCACCACTACAGGATAATTCGAAATCGCCATATCAATCGTTCTAAGCCTAAGGCTATCCAACTGATGAGTGATTAGCTGCACTCTTGTCCAGGTAAGTCCATCCTACCCTGAAAAGGCTCCCTTCTCATTAGTGAAGGTGAACCAGGTCCCATCCATAATGAAACACTGCACCTTGCACCTAAAACAGTCTATCTGAGGATGGACTGTAGAAAACTAGTCCATAACCCAGATGATATCATAAGGCCTCGACACTGCAACTAGGAGAACTGAGCCGAAGCACTCGCCTCTTATACTATGCTCACACAGATGGCACTAGTGCGTAATCATCGAATACGCTCCCTTATGAGTCTCTAGCTATAAGGATTGTTCCAATGACTCCATATAAATCTACAAACTCCGAATGAGGGTAGTTCCAATTAAAGAATAATTGGAACCTGTGTCTATTATTATTGCATCTACGGTGGAGTAGACACATATCATACATTTTATCATATCTAGGGCACCGTGATCATAGGCCTCAGCTGCCCAGAGCAATGATCACCCCAATTCACATACTCCCTACGGTTGTGGTAGACCTCCTGGCAGTGGTGGCGGTAACATCTAAAATCGTTGCCCACTACCAGCTGCATGACCATCTCCTCTACCACGTCTGCCTACTCCCTTCGCACCTACTCAGTCTAACCTATGTCTCTGTCTGGCTGGTCCTTTGACCATTTTATGATCATCCATATGACGAGTCAGACAGTCACGAGCCATGTGACCCTTCCCACTGCATAAGTAACACTGCATGATCCTTTCCGGACAGGTTCCACCTCCGGTGCCCCGCACAACTGATCCTGAGTCATGTGGTATTCCACCTATAGGTCTGGTCCTCTTGGACCTCTATGATTTCTATCTTCTATAAGCTACAGAAGACTCCACTATGTGATGATTGGTGCTGGGTCTCACTACTGGTGACTACTCAGCTAGAAAAATCTCCACCAAGAGGGATCTCTCTAACACCCAGGCTTGCATTAGGATGCTAAGTGAGATCATCAAATCCCATCTTTCCTGCCATATCCTATAATCGAAGATTCGGGCCCTAAAGAATGTGTGTCGTATGATATTTATGGAGTAGCATGAGAGTTTAGTTAACCTCATGGAGTACTGAGCTACAGTCAGGCTGCCCTGCTACAGATGAAGACGCTCCTGTATGTGCACTGCATGAAGATTCACTGGAACAAACTCTGCCTGAAATAGGCTCTCGAAGTCTGCCCAGGGAAACGCCACCTCATCATGAACCTGGAGCATCAAGCTCCACCATCCTTCTGATTCTGCCTATTGAAGACTAGTAGTAAGGATCACCATGAGATCAGCTAGTGTCCCTATGAGTTGGAAGACTCTCACTATAGCCTCCAGCCAGTCCTCAGCAACATGTGGGTCTTTCTCTCCCCTAAACCTGGGTGGCCTCAGGAGTTGGAACTCATACAATTCACTCAAATAGTGTGCACACTCTACTTCAATGGATGGTGGAAATGGTGGCCCAACGGGTAACGGTACTGATAGTACCTTCACTATATCCTCTACTGGAAAAGGGCCCTGCACCGAGGCCTCGTCGCTCAGTGGGCTATCAGTGCGTACAACTCTTGGAACCCTAGATGGCTGTCCGTGTGGAGGAATCCTGAAAATACATAGGTGCTCAATGGTCAATATGTTATACCTTGTGAGCTGACTCAAGAGATAGAAAAGAGAACTATTGGAAACACACACGCAATCAGTGTTTTTGCGCACTAATTCAGAAGTCAGAAGTCAGGGTCCTGGTGTATGGATATGTCGGTCACCGCACCAACACTGGATTCCGTGAACTAAAAAATGTACTCATTACCGTTAACAATATTTCGTCATAAAAAATATGATAATCAAAGATATTTGGTATAAACGACTCCCCTGATACCAATTTGTCATGAACCATCCCCCGAGGCCCGTGTTGTGACTACCCCAAGCCCGCCTTTTATATGCCTTGGGCTGGCGACTAGCACTGAAGGCGTATTCCCTAAAACTGGAAAGGTATTGCCTTTATAACCTGCAAGAACCCATAACCAAGCACAGATCAAGATACGAACATCATTAAACAGAACAGTAAATAGAGTGAGTGTAGTAAGTAAAATGGGCAAGAATACAAGCCCAACTGAAATGTACAAGTAAAACTATGATACAATACAACTGAAGAAAATTGAAATTTAGCTACTGGGTCTTCCTTCAATTATCCTCTATGTAGGGTAGGTACATATCGCCTCCTAAGAACTCCACGTCCGTCTGTCTCCTCCACGTATTGACACGCCGTATGTTCCACCTCTGGGCACAATCCAGTCTTGGTACTCATGTCCTCAGTCAGCATTGTCCGTCGTCTAAACCAGACACAATGATGTGCGGGCATAGCCTGTGCAGGGGTGAGTATAACGATACTTAGTAGGGACCCCAAGACCTTCATGGTCACATAAAATCCACAAATGATAGACCACAAAGTATGAAATCAATAAATAGACCTACTTAGTTATATGCCCATACATATACCTATGTTATCAAGTAATCCATCTCAATCATGAGGAAAACACATAGATACTGACTCATCTAACACCAGTATTTATTCTAGGGGTAGTACCAAGTAAAATCCCTAGTCACATTGTTGAACACCATGGCTATTGGAGATTCCCTACTCTATCGAGTATAGTGGGAATGCCGCGTCACACAAAGGCGCTTCCCACAATCCTTGGACTTATGAGGTTCTTCTCATGTCGAGTACCATGGGTCTGCCGCATCCCACAGAGGTGCTCCCCACCATGGGTCGACCGCGTCACACAGAGGACCTCCCCCTAATGACTTGCTGAGGTACTTCTATAGTCGAGTAATATGGGTCTGCCACGTCAAAAATAGGCACTCCCAACCGTGGCCGGCTGAGGTACATATCCTGTCGTGTATCGTGGGTATGCCATATCACATAGAGGCACTCCCCACCACGGGTTTACCGCCTCACAAAGAGGTGCTCCCCACTGGGCCTGTCAAGTCACTCCATGTCAAATAGGTCAGCAGTCGTCATGTCTCAGCCAGCTACTGGGTTCCTGCACTATACTCACTTATCTCTAGGAGGTTCTGCTCCACAAGCAACTAGTCGATTCCACAACTTTCACGAATTCCCACGAACAATCATCTCAATATTATTCCACTTTATAGGCGTATCAACGCAACTAAAGATGTGTAAATAGGATGCTCGATCTATTAGTTATTATCCTTTTATTCCAGGGGGAACGGTTTGATTCATGCTTGATCCAACCTGACTGTCCCACATATTAAATCAAAACACCAGTACGGTATACTCAAAGGGACTGTCTCTCTATAATATTTCTAGTGATACTGATAGTTGGTCAAACAGACTTCTAGTGCCAATGTTATGTCCAAAAGAGTGTACATGGGTTGTACTGGGCTCGAGTCTGGTCCGACCCGGTCGGACCGACCTGGTTCTGGTCGACCCGTCCCACCATGCCGGATCTAGCTCGACCCACAGTGTGGCCAAGACCTTCAGGTTCGGCCAGGCCCATTGGGTCCGACCCAGCCTGTTCTATGTGGTCTGTCTCATAGGATGGTTCGGAAGGCCACGAGGTGTAACTCCCAAGCTTCTACGGTACGTTTCTCTTTGAATAATGAAATAGTGTGTGTTGTACGCAACATCGAGTTCTAACACACACCACAACCAATCAAACTAGCCGTTATAAATAGTAATACCTACTTTTTGAAATTTTAGAAATTTTACCTCTCAAAATGGACTTCATTTTTGGATTCGGAGTATCGAATTTAGCCTAAGGTGAATTTTTGGTACTTTTCGGATAACCTTAATATTTTGATGAATAGTGAAAATTACTAAATTTTAATTAAAAACAACTTTTTTAATCAAAATAATTAATAGTGATAAATTATGAATTTGAGTGGTTTTAAAGTATATTTAGAATATATTTTTTCAATTAAATACAATGTGGGTCATTAGACATAATTTCACTATTAAACCGAACATAAAAAAGTATCAATCCTTTGATAGTTATTATATCTTAAAAACACGCTTTTTGTTTTGACAGCGAGAATTAATTTTAAATCAGTTTCTGCCACTTCTACATTTTGAATTTGGAAAAATGTATTCCATATTTGGAATCAGGATATTAAAATTTTGTAAATAGGTATCTTTTATTTTTAGACATTTTGACTAATTAGTTCGGTAAATATTTTATTTACCATGGTTAAAGGGTAAATCCGGTAGATAAGGGTTAAACAATAATATTATAATAATAAAAAATTATCTTAAAACGTGTCCTAACCTTATTGGTTGATACATGTTCGACCATGGACATCTTTGGGTCTATTTTGGGACCCCATGGTGCCACTTGTAAGTGATAGGGACACTTTATTTTAATTAAGTAAAAATGATTACAAAAATGACACAAACATATATCTTTTAGAAAAACAATTTTTATATAGGGTTATATATGTTGGATTTTTGACTATAATAATTCATTAGAAAGATAAAAATATTTAATACATAATTATATTATATTTAAAATTTTTAGACATTATATAAATTAATTTATATATGAAACAATGATGATGAAGTAATTACCATAATAGTGAAAAATTAAAATAATTGATATTATAAATACCCAAATAAATACAATTTGAGGCTTTTAATGAATTACAATAATTTTATAGGATAATATGACATATTAGGATTGATTTAATAGACTTTTTTGAACTAATAATTCTTTTATGATTTTCAAAAAAATCAATTATTGAATAGTGTAAAAATTGACATAAAAGAGTTTTTAAAACAGATAATATATTATTAATTGATATTAAATTCCTAAAAATATATGTTTTGGCCAAGGGAATTATATCATGATATGTGTATCATTAATGGACCTCTTGGATGATTTTTTTTGATGTAAATAGTATGTTTATTGACTATATAATATAAAATTACAAAGAGACATTGTAAAAGTGAAACTAATTAAATAAGAATTAATTCTTAAAGATAAGGTTAGTATAATGACCCAAACCTATCTAAATTCTATTGGTTGGGTGGTTTTAGATATATATCCACCTTAAAATTTAAATAATACACTTTGGAGCCATTAGAAACCGAATATGAATTTATTATAAAATAATATTTCTAGCTTTTCCTAAGGTGCCCCTCACCCCTCTTATAAAAGGGAACACTCCCTTCTCATTAACTCACACCTTCAAAGCCTTTTGGTTGGGAAAAATATGCCCAAATACTCTCTAAACTTCCCTAAATTCATCCTAGAGGCCTTACTTTAGTTATTAAGCCAACTTAACGAGCCCTTTTGATCAAATCAAATGGAAGAACCCAAAGAAGAGGTAAGGATTTCACCACCCTTTTTCATGTTCCTTTCTTCTTCCACTTCTTCTTTCTTTGTTATTACCATTCTAAAATAATAACTCCAGTATATTATATATACTGTGATGTTATTATAAATATGTTACATTCATATTCAGTATTTTATCCATCCTTTGAAGTACATGTCACCATTCGTGCGTACATACGGCTTATCGTCTCCACGTCGTGGTGTAATTGTTATTCGATAAATTATTATTTGGATGGGTATAATAATGATGTGTGATTCATGTAAATAATAAATTTAACATGATAATTATTCTTTAGATATGATATACCATCCAATTATATATTATTTTAATATCAAAAGAATGATATTGTGGCTCGTGCGTACGTACGGACTACCGTCTCCACTAACGCGATGAGATTCATTATCCATCGTATCCATTCAAGTATAATTTTCATTTCATGATTAATAATAGTATCTAAGGACTTGATATCATTTTGGATATGATTAATATACAACCTATCCATGACAAACATGACTTATGTTACAAAACATATAAAAGAAAACGAGTAAGTTAACACCCAAAACAACGATAATACTAAGATATTATTAACAAATCAATGTTAAAAGATCATATATGATTTAATATAAATGTATATGATTATTTTATAATTTAATAACAATTATTTCACCATTATACAGGAGGTTAACCTACCCCCCATGCAAGGAAAAGTACAAGGTAAGGGTTTATTTCACAATCTCTTCATTATCCGAGGTTGTTTATACGTAATAATCTACTGAGATCTCTGTATCATCCACTTCCATGTTTCATAAAAATGTATTTCAAAACATTTTTACTATTTAAAAGAATATGGGTTAAAGTCATTTATACCATTTTTTGACTTTTTATAAGATTTTTATAAAGGAATGTTTCTGTCGTTTTCCAAACAAGGTGCTTTTTAACCTTTTCGACAGAATTAAGGTAAGATTTTTTTAACTTATACGAAGAGTGCGACTATTTTCTGCCGTTATAAAATAATTGAAGCTTCCCGTACAATATTATAAAAATATTTTCAAATAAAATGTAATATTTTCTCAATATATGACTCTTAAATGATTTCAAAATAGAAAGTGATATTTCTCTAAAAAGAGTTTTGATTTCATCTATGTCAACATCCTTTGATGGATTTTACATTTATTTGAAGTTGATTTATTATGAAACCAAACTTCTATATTGTATTGAAGGTTTTGTGATATGATTGACTGTGGATGTGTTATTTTTATACCATTCATATTTTATGGATGAAGTATTTACATTTCTTATGCTAGTTTTAATATGAATGTTTATGTTATGATTAATCCTTTTCATATGGGAATGCATTGGACTTAATATGTGACGGGTGGAGCCCGCTATAGCTCCTCGATTCATTGGTAGGTCTCATGAGACAAACTAATGTCTCGGCACAAGGCCTTGACAAAATATTATTTGTAGTCTTGGCACAAGGCATTGGCTACGTGGTTATGATAGTCTGACATTATGCATTCCATCATTATGAAAGTTGTTATTGATATTGCATGTCATTATTCGATTAGTAGAATATCCATGTGAATAAGTAAATGGCATTATTTAATTTTATTTTTTCCATACTATGTTGAAGTTCATGTTTAAAAGGCTTTTGTTTTAGTTATACACTGCCTTAAATGTTTATTCTTATTTATGAATGTTTTTGCTATATTGTTATCCTTACTGGGCATTTGAGCTCACCCCTTTTCTATGTTTTATTTTTCCCAGGATGTGAAGTAGTAAATTATGAATGACCTGAATGGATATTATGAGGGGATAATAGGGTGGATTATGGAGACAATATGTTGTTGTAGTAGTTTTTCACATTATGATGTAATGTAAAACTTTATGAATATATCTAGTGTTTCCAATTCTACTAAACCAATCGGTCTTTCGAGATTTGATCTTTCTTGTGATCATGCCAATGTTATGTAATAATGCACTGACTCTGGATAACTGGTGTCGGGGCATTATAGTCGGTATCATAGGATGTTTAGTACAATCCTTGGAAGCTAGATTTAGATAAACTCTGATTAGAGCACATAGACCTAAGATGGACTTTGAGGATTAGTATAGAAGAACATCCTAGAATTTTGGTATTGTAGAGATTTTGTGAGTTTTACAAGCAATACATCCCTGTTTGGATACGAGCAGGTAGAGGTGGCTCTAGAACAGATGTACGTAGGGGTAAAACCCGAAAACACCGCTTTGAGCTAGACTCGAACGAGAATTGGTTCACGACAACGAGTCTTGCTGCACTCTTGGTTACGACACTCCAGGGGGATATGTTTAGGATAACTCACATTTTCTTTACAAATCATTAATAAGGGTTTAAGAGTATATAATTCCTCAATGAAAACATTTTTATGATTATGAATTATATCCATAAATAGTTCAATTTATGTTAAGTGTTTTATAAGTATGTGATTATGTATTTTGATTCATAAACTGATCTAGTTTATGCCATTGTTTAGAAATGGCACATAGTGGATGAAATGGATACCGTATCAATGCATGCACTCCATGTAGGGATTTCCTTCCTACTCAAGATAATTATAGTGGAGCTGGTGATGCAACTGGTTCCAATCAGCTAATCACCATACTGGGACAACTCTATCAGGTTATGAATAATAACCATACCCGTATGGAGCACCATGATCCGCAGCATGGAGGATCAATGTTAGATCGATTCATGAGGAAACAACCACCAACGTTCAATGGGAGTACAAATCCCTTAGTAGATGAGCAATCGATAAATTTCCTAGAGAAAATATTTCAGGCTTTGGGGAGTAGTGAAAGAGAAAAAGTTTTCATGGTAGTTTACCGCCTCACTGGAGATGCTGATCAATGGTGGTCATTGGTTCAAAACATGAAGGAAGATGATGAAGTATCAAATATGGAATGGAGGGACTTCAAAGATCTGTTTTTAGAAAAATACTTTCCTCATGACCATTGAGCAGATATGGAAAGGAAATTTATGAGTCTGAGACAAAAGGAGGATGAGAATGTCACAAAGTATGAGGCTAACATTACAAGGTTAGCAAGGTATACTAGAGATTATATACGTAACCGAAGAAGTAATATTGATCATTTCATTGATGGGTTAAAACCATTTCTCTGTCGAGAATTAGTCTCACAATACTTCTCATCATATGAAGACATTGTCTCATGTGCTATCAAAACAGAAAAGGAATTCTCTAAGTCTTATGACTTTAATGAAAAGCAAGAGAAGAAGAGATTTGCTGATCAATCTTGGAATAGAAATAAGGGGAAGAAGGGAAAGGTTGAATATCCATCCTATGGTAAATGTGGGAAGGAACACCCCAGTACATTCTTGAAGGGAATGGGCGTCTGTTACAAATGTGGTGAAAAAAGGCAACCAATCTCTTGATTGCAAAGGGAAAAAGGAAGCTACCAATGTTCAGTGCTACAATTGCAGGGAGATGGGACATTATGCAAATGAATTTCCTAATCATCAGGAGAAATTACCTCAGAAAAGGCCAAGGGACCAAGGCCATGCTTTTTCTATCACTACTATTGAGGTAGAAGCTCGAAAAGACGTAGTGGCAGGTAATTTAATGGTTTCCTCAAGTTTAGCAAATGCATTATTTGATTCTGGATCATCGCATTGTTTCATATCTTCCCAGTATTATAATAAAATTATATATTTCCATTTTGATTTAACAGGGGAGTTTTTAGTTAAAACTCCTAAGGGAAGTATCATTGTAATAATGTTTTGTGAATCAGTCCCCATTATAGCACATAAATGTTCTTTATCCGATGATCTCATCGTCATACCTATGATTGAGTTTGATATAATCCTCGGTATAGATTGGCTATAAGATTATGATGCGAAGATTTATTGTAAGAAGAAGGAGGATACACTTTTTGATGATGATGATAAGGAACACCTTATCTTTAGAGCAGAATCATCACCACCTAATTCTTATCTAGATCCACCCACAATAGCTCAACTAAATTCAATTATTTGGGAGGAAGAGAAAGAAATGACTGTGGGTGAGGAAAAAAATGTTCAAATAGAGGATTTACCGATTTTGAAAGAATATGTAGATGTATTTCTAGATGATTTACCTCGACATCCTCCAGAACGAGAAGTTGAGTTTTCCATTGATTTAATTCCTAGATCAAGGCCTATATCGAAGACCCCTTATAGAATGGCCACTGTAGAATTAGTCTAACTAAAGAAACAACTAGAGGAATTGAGTAATAAAGAATTTATTTTCCCTAGTGTTTCTCCATGGGGAGCTCCAGTTATCTTTGTTAAAAAGAAAGATGGATCTATGAGGTTATATATCGATTATAGGGAGATCAATGCTATAAAAATAAATAAAAAGTATCCTCTACCTCGCATTGATGATTTATTTGACCAACTTCATGGATCTCAATACTTTTTAGAGATTTACCTTTGATCTGGCTACCATTAGTTGTGTGTAAAGAAGGAAGACATTCTAAAGACAACATTTTGAACCAGGTACGAGCATTACGAGTTTACTATAATGCCTTTTGGATTGACTAATGCACCCTTGTATTCATGGATCTGATGAATAGAGTTTTCAAGGAATATCTCGATGAATTTGTGGTGGTATTTATTGATAATATCTTGGTATACTCTAAAATCTACGATGATCATGAAAGTCACTTGCGTATTATCCTGAAGACTCTAAGAAGACATGAATTATATGGGATGTTTAGCAAGTGTGAATTCAGGCTTCAGGAGATATATTTTCTTGGACATATTGTCTCTAAAGATGGAATATATGTTGATCCTTCTATGACCAAGGAAATTCAAGAATGGCCAGCACCTATGAGTATAACTGAGGTACGTAGTTTTATTGGTTTGGCAGGTTATTATCGACGTTTTTTCCAGAACTTTTCCCACATAGCTATCCCATTAACGAAGCCCACACGTAAAGGGGTTAAATTTGTTTGGAAAAAGGAGTGTGAAGAATGTTTAGAAGAACTGAAGAGAATATTAGTCAATGATCTCATATTGACTCTATAATAGGGGAATGATGGGTTTGTTATTTATAGTGATGCATCGAAGAAAGGACTTGGTTGTGTCCTTATGCCGAATGATAGGGTTATTGCCTATGCATCACGACAGTTGAAAATT
Source organism: Viscum album (assembly GCA_963277665.1). Taxonomy (NCBI): domain Eukaryota; kingdom Viridiplantae; phylum Streptophyta; class Magnoliopsida; order Santalales; family Viscaceae; genus Viscum; species Viscum album. The sequence goes on along the minus strand of OY728153.1, from coordinate 486,623,419 downwards.
TATGAGATAAACTATCCTACACATGATCATGAGTTAGCAGCTGTGATCTTTGCTTCGAATATTTGGAGGCACTACCTATATGGTGAAAATGTGAGATTTATACTGATCACAAGAGTTTGCAGTATATTTTCTCACAAAAATAACTCAACATGAGGCAAATGAGATGGCGTGAATTACTCAAGGATTATGATTTCATGATACACTACCACTCGGGGAAGGCAAACAAGGTGGAAGATGCTCTGAGAAGAAAAGACCATGGAGTTTTGAACAATATGATAATTGAAAGGGATCTAATTTTCATGGATCTAGTGAAGATGGACATGGGAATAACCAGGGAAGGTGAAACATCAATGATTTTTCAAATGGTTTCCAAACTTTATTTACTATAAAGGATTATGAGTTCTCAGACCGATGATGAATAATTTCAAAAAAAGATTAAAGCTGTGAATGATGGGAGATTGAGAGACGTTGTGTATGAAGAAGGAATTTTGAAATTCGGGAAGAGACTTTGTTTTCCTGATATAGCTGATCTAAAAAGGGAATTGCTGGATGCTGCTCATAGTTCGAATTTCTCTATACACCATGGGAGCACCAAAATGTATAGAGATTTGAAGGAACATTTTTGGTGGGACAACATGATGAAGGAGATTGCTGATTTTGTGTCAAGATGTATGGTTTTTCAAAAAGTGAAAGTTGGAGGTAACAACCTGGAGGAGTCATGCAACCTCTTCCCATACCGGAGTGGAAATGGGACAATATTACGATGGACTATGTCATGGGACTACCAAATACTCCTAGAAGGAATGATGCAATATGGGTTATTGTTGATCGTCTTACCAAGTCAGCACATTTTCTTGCTATAAGAGAAGATCTACCACTGGAACGTCTAGAAAGACTATATATTAATGAAGTTGCGAGACTTCATGGAGTACCCCTATCGATTGTTTATGATCGTGATCCCCGTTTTACTTCAAGATTCTGGAAGAGTCTTCAGAAATCCCTGGATACTGAACTTCATTTGAGCACTGCCTACCACCCGCAAATGGATGGACAATCAGAACGAACTATTCAAACCTTAGAAGACATTTTTAGATCCTTCTCACTTGACATTCAGGGTATGTGGGATCAATATTTACCTCTGGAAGAATTTTCCTATAACAATAGCTTCCATTCGAGTATTCAGATGGCACCATATGAAGCATTATACGGAAAGAGATGTTGTACACCAACCTGTTGGGATGACGTTGGTGAAAGAAAACTTGTAGGCCTAGAACTAGTAGAGGAAACAATGGAAAAGGTAATGGAAATCCAAAATCACATCAAAGTATCTCAAAGTAGGCAGAAGAGCTATGCTGATAATCGAAGGAAGGATTTGGAATATCAAGTCGGTGATCATGTTTTCCTGAAGGTATCTCTATGGAAGGGAGTCATTCGTTTTGGTATGAAAGGTAAGTTGAGTCCCAGGTACATCGAACCTTTCAAAATTCTAGAATGAATTGGGTCTGTAGCTTATCGATTGGCAATTCTTCCATGTCTCTCCAAAGTTCACGATGTGTTCCATGTATCTCGGTTGAGGAAATACATGCCTGACCCAACGCATGTACTCACCCATGAGGAATTAGAACCGGAACCTGATCTGTATTATTGCGATGACCTGTCAGGATTCTTGATACATGAGAACAAGTACTGAGAAACTGGACGAAGCGTCTTGTAAAAGTCTTATGGAGAAACCATAAGATGGAAGAGGCAACGTGCGGACCCGAGGAACTTATGATGAAGAACCACCCAAGTCTTTTCATGCAGTAGTATTATAGAAATTTATAGTACGAAATTATTTGAATGAGAGGAGAATATAACACCACAAGCTTCTATGGTACGTTTCTATTTAAATAATGCAATAGTGTGTGTTGTACGCAACATCGAGTTCTAACACACACCACAACCAATCAAACTAGCCGTTATAAATAGTAATACCTAATTTTTAAAATTTTAGAAATTTAATCTCTCAAAATGGACTTCATTTTTGGATTCGGAGTATTGAATTTAGCCTAAGGTGAAATTTTGGTACTTTTCGGATAACATTAATATTTTCATGAATAGTGAAAATTACTAAATTTTAATTAAAAATAACTTTTTTAATCAAAATAATTAATAGCGATAAATTATGAATTTGAGTGGTTTTAAATAATATTTAGAATATATTTTTACCATTTAATACAATTTTGGTCATTGGACATAATTTCACAAATAAACCGAACATAAACAAATATCAATCTTCTGAAAGTTATTATATGTTAAAAACACGCTTTTTGTTTTGACAGCGAGAATTAATTTAAAATTTATTTCTGCCACTTCTGTGTTTTGAATTTGGAGAAATGGATTCCATATTTGGAATCAGGATGTTCAAATTGTGCAAATAGTTGACTTTTATTTTTAGACATTTTGAATAATTATTTCGGTAAATATTTTATTTACCATGGTTAAAGGGTAAATCCGGTAAATAAGGGTTAAATAATAATATTATAATAATAATAAATTACCCTAAAACGTGTCCTAACCTTATTTGTTGATACATTTTCGTCCATGGGAATCTTTGGGTCGATTTTGGGACCCCATGGTGCCACTTGTAAGTGATAGGGACACTTTATTTTAATTAAGTTAAAATGAATATAAAAATGACACAAGCATATATCTTTTAGAAAAACAATTTTTACATAGGGTTATATATGTTGGATTTTCTACTATAAATATTTATTAGAAAGATAAAACGATTTCCTACATAATGATATTTTATTTATAATTTTTAGACATTAAATAATTTAATTCATTTATGACACAATGATGATGCTGTAATTACCATAATAGTGAAAAATTAAAATAATTGATATTAGAAATGCCAAAATAAATACAATTTTAGGATTTTAATGAATTGAACTAATTTTATAGGATAATATTACATATTAAGATTGATTTAATAGACATTGTTTTAACTAATAATTCTGTTATAAGTTTCACAAAAATCATTTATTGAATAGTGTCAAAATTGACATAAAAGAGTTTATAAAACAAATAGTATATTATTAATTGAAATTAAATTCCTAAAAATATAAGGATTGTCCAAGGGACTTATATAATGATAGGTGTATCATTAATGGACCAATTTGGGGTCTTTTGGATGTATATAGTATGTTTATTAACCATATAATATAAAAATACAAAGAGACATTATAAAAGTAAAAACTAATTAACTAAGAGTTAATACTTAAAGATAAGGTTAGTATAATGACGCAAACCTATCTAAATTCTATTGGTTGGGTGTTTTTAGACCTATCCCCACCTTAAAATTTAAATAATACACTTTTGAGACATTAGAAACCGAATATGAATTTATTATAAAATAATATTTCTTGCTTTTCCAAAGGTTTCCCTCACCCCTCTTATTAAAGGGTACTCTCCCTTCTAATTATCTCACTCCTTCAAAGCCTTATGGTTCGGCAAAACTCTACCCAAATACTCTCTAAACATCCCTCAATTCATCCTAGAGGAATTCCTTTAGTCCAAAAGCCATCTTAAGGATCCCTTTGATCAAATCAAAAGGAAGAACCCAATGAAGAGGTAATGATTCCACCACCCTTTTTCAAGTTCCTTTCTTCTTCCACTTCTTCTTTATCTGTTATTACCATTATAAAATAATAACTCCAGTATCTTATATATACTGTTATGTTATTATAAATATGTTACAATCATATTCATTATTATATCCATCCTTTGAATAACATGTCACCATACGTGCGTACATACAACTTACCGTCTACACGTCGTGGTGTAATTGTTATTCAATAAATTATTATTTGGATGGGTATAATAATGATGTGTGATTCATATAAATAAAAAATATAGCATGATAATGATTCTGTATTTTTGATATAACATCCAATTATATATTATTTTAATATCAAAATAATGATATTGTTGCTCGTGTGTACGTACGGACTACCGTCTCCACGAACGCGATGAGATTCATTCTCCATCGTATCCATTCAAGTATAATTCTCATTTGAAGATTAATAATAGTATATAAGGACTTGATATCATTCTGGATATGATAAAGATACAACTTATCAATGACAAACACGACTTACGTAACAAAACATATAAAATAAAATGAGTAAGTTAACACCCGAAACAACGATAATACTAAGATATTATTAACAAATCATTGTTAAAAGATCATATATGATATCATATTAATGTATATGATTCATGTATAATTTAATAACAATTATTTCACCATTACACAGGAGGTTAACCTACCCCCAACCAAGGAAAAGTACAAGGTAAGGGTTTATTTCACAATCTCTTCATTATCCGAGGTTGTTTATACGTAATAATCTACTGGGATCTCTTTATCATCCACATACATGTTTCTTAAAAATGTATTTCAAAACATTTTTACTATTTAAAAGAATATGGGTTAAATTAATTTATACCCTTGATTGAATTTTTATAAGAGTTTTATAATGGAATCTTTCCGTCATTTTCCAAACAAGGTGCTTTTTAACCTTTTCAATAGAATTAAGGTAAGAATGTTTTTTTAACTTATACGACGAGTGCGGCTATTTTCCTCTGTTATAAAATCGTCGAAGCTTAACATACTACATTATAAGAATATTTTCAAAGAAAATGTTTTATTTTATAATGATATGACTCTTAAATGATTTCAAAATAGAAAGAGATATTTCTCTAAAAAGAGTTTTGATTTCATCTATGTCAACATCCTTTTATGGATTTTACGCTTATTTGAAGTTGATTTATTATGAAACAAAACTTCTATATTGTATTGAAGGATTTGTGATATGTTTGACTGTAGATGTGTTATTTTTCTACCATTTATAGTTTATGAATGAAGTATTTACATTTCTTATGCTAGTTTTAATACAAATGTTTATGTTATGTTTAAACCAATTCATATGGGAATGCATTGGACTTAATATGTGACGGGTGGAGCCCTCTATAGCTCCTAGATGCATCGGTAGGTATCATGAGACCAACTAGTGTCTTGGCACAAGGCCTTGAAAAAATATTATTTGTAGTCTTGGCACGAGGCCTTGGCTATGTTGTTATGATAGTCTAGAATTATGCATTCCATCATTATGAAAGTGGTTATTGATATTGCATGTGATTATTCGATTAGTAGAATTTCCATGTGAATAAGTAAATGGAATTATTTCATTTTATTTTTTCCCTACTATGTTGAAGTTCAAGTTTAAAAGGCTTTTGTTTTAGTTATACAATGCCTTAAATGATTATTATTATTCATGAATGTTTCTGCTATATTGTTATCCTTACTGGGCATTTGATCTCACCCCTTTTCTATGTTTTATTTTTCCCAGGATGTAAAGAAGTAAATTATGAATGACCTGCAGGGATATTATGAGGGGATAATAGTGTGGATTAGGGATACAATATGTTGTTGTTGTAGTTTTTCACTTCATGATGTAATGTAAAACATTATGAATCTATCTAGTGTTTCCAAGGCTAATAAACCAATCGGTTTTTCAAGATTTGATCTTTCTTGTGATCGTTCCAATGTATGTAATATTGCACCGACTCTAGGTTACTAGGGTCGGGGCATTACAGGAGGGTCCGTGGAGCAGCTCAACTAGTGTAGATCAGCTGTGGGGCGGTTTAGACAGAGGGGCTTGGTGCTGCTGGGCAGCTCCGAGGGCTGCGGTGCTGTGGATCGGTCGGCAGCTCAACGGGACTCCATCAGTGGCTCGACAGACGACGATGGCGACCTGAACGAAGGCAGAGGCGGCTCGGCGGACAGTGGCGGTGGCGCGATTGACGGCGGCGACCGTGGGCGGCACGAAGGGGTCATTGGCGGTGGAGCCATGGGGCATGGTGTCCATGGGTGCGCGGAGTGGCTCGGCAGGGTGGGGGGGTGAGGGATGAGAGATCATGAGGCGGCATGGGCTTCGGGGCAGTGTCATTATGACATCACCTTATTCGCGTTCAACACCACAAATCATCACAAGATTTGCAGAGGGTTCGGCCCATGTTTGTTTGGCTCGTACCCTCTGCATTATGGTGGTATCATATGGATCAACAAGAACATGAAGTAGAAAATAAAGATTTACAACCTATCACAATGATTTATTCCCAATACCGAAAAAGAAATAAAGGGAAGAACATGGGAAAAATATTCATATACAAATAAACCCCCTAATTTGTTTGATTTTTGACGATGAACAAAGAATTCATTGTTGTCATCGTTCATCATGCCCGTCAAAGGCCTCTGATCCTGAACTCATTCGTCAGATTAACGTTCTTTGATTGAGGTGATTTTTTGTTGGTGGTATTTCTAAAAAAAAACTCCCCTTTTCCAATCATTTCCCCCAAAATTATAATGACCAACTGTTGTGTTTCCCCAAATTTTAATTGTTGGCACAATTTCAAATTGGATTAATTAAGTCAGCTTCACATAATTTATTTATGAGGTTGTCACAAAATTAATTAAAGGAGGGTGTCATAATAAATTATGGGGAGGGTTGGCCTAATTAATAGGGGAACTCAACAGGTTTCTCCACAATTAATAAGGAGTTCAAGAGGTTTCAAAACTCGGGTGGTCCCCACCACCATAACCACTCTTGGGAGGTTAGGATCTGTGGTCCCCACCCACATAAACTCCCATGGGAGTTTTTTAGTTCTAGTAGTACATACTTGTGAAATAACCACTTGGGTGGTTACAACTAATAAATTAAAATGTGACTATTTTATTATATTATTTCCATGAAAAAAAACCAAAAATTTACTTTCACCCTGACCCACTACTGTTGAGGTGAAAGTCTTCTTAAGAGAATACCGATGCTGCGAGTTCAATAGTGCCCTATGATTTTAATTATGTGCACCGGTTCAAAATTTAAAATAACTCGCTCATACATTTACTGAACGTACCTACAAAAAGTTCAGAAATTCATTCCGGGCACTCTGGGTCTCAGAATCACGCGCCATAAAATATCACAGACTCATAAAATTCCTATATATTAAAAAAATAGCATGGAATTTCTAGGTCTTTAAATTGGATAAGGTTTTCCTATTCAAAAAATATTCTTAATATTTTAAATGTATTGAATAAAATGGATATAAGTACATATTGTGTAAATTTGAATGGCAGAGCACATAATAAAGGGATCTTGAATGGAAAAAAGAGAAGTTGAGATTTTCCTTACCTTGAAGAGTAACTCCTAGAACACGACGATTGGGGCCTTGGAGACTAGAGAAAACATTGTGAGGACTCCATTGGAGGTAAAAATATCATAGATTCATGTTTGATGAATTTTTAATGAATTCCAAAGTGTAAATGTATGGGTGTTTATTGAAAACATGAGGGATTTTTTTATTAATTTCAATGGACACCAAGGTAGTTGTAAATTCGAAACCATGGGATTGCGCACGGTATTTTTACATGGAATGAAAAATTTGGAAACTTATTAGGTTATTTTATTCCAAAATATTAGAAAATCATTTTATATTACTAATACAACATTATGATGTCATTAAACATATCATAAACTTTAATTTTATTTTTAATAATCACAGAAAAATTATTATATTATAAAAAATTCCCTATAACCTTATATAGATATGATAATTTCAAAAGTGAAGATTATTTTATCATAATAATTCTATAATTATGAAAAATTTGTCTTTTAGATATTGAAATCCTTATTTATTAAAAAAATAGTCGATACAAATGCATCATAAAATGCATTGTAAAATTTCCGAAACATGAAAAAAATTATTTTATCATTTTAATTTAAATATGTATGTTTAATAATACATTTTAATTAAAATAAAAATTATTAACAACAAATTAGTTAATTATAATAATTATATCATTTTTTAAAAGAATTATTTTTTTCTGAATAATCAATTTGTTCAATTCATCCTATATTTATATTAAGCAACCCTATTACCAAAATGGAATTCGTAGAATAAAAGTTTTATTTATACAAAGAGATTAAACCTATGTAAATAAGGACTCAATACAAAACCCCTTATAACACCCACATAAGACATAAGGGACATTTTTGCGATGGTGATATACTCTTGGGGTGTCTTAGTTGACATCGCTCGAGTGGAAATTTACACCAATATGAACATATCCCTTAAGGTGATTTTGTTCAAGCCTTGTTTTTTGAACTCAGATTTGGATTGTCCATGAGTGAATCTCAGTGAGACTACCTTCCTTGCATGTTCTCACAAATGTGCTTCAAAGGCCATGACTCTACTGGATGAGGCCATCAACTCTTTTTGTTGAATTAATTTTCTCTTTTCATTTCTAAATAAAAAAAATTACTATAATGTTATAGTTATTATTAATAGTAATGTTTACAATGGTCATATTGACCAACAATCGTATAATGGTAGAAATACAATGGTCAAAATTTAGAATATACTCCCATTATGATTATATTGATATAGAATTTCAATGTATAATATAATATTACATGAAATATTAAGATACAATTATCATTTAAATATTATGGTTTGTTACATTCTTCAACCATTAAAAATTTTTTCCCCAGCATTTCAACTCTTTATCTCATTTGAGAAAAGGCGTGGTTACTTCTTCCTCATTTTCTCATCCAGTTCCCATGTCACATATTCATATTTGTGGTTCCTCCACAACACTTTATTGTGGTGGAAGTCTTATTCTATAGAACTATAGCTATATTTTCAAATATCTCCACTAGATACTCCTCGTAAGAGAGGTCGTATTCTAGTTTTAACATCTCTAGATTTAGTACATGTGAAGGGTCATGTATGAACATCCTCATGCTAGATATGGGGAACACATCAATAACATAAGCTAGGTTTGGTGGAAGTTATAGATGAGAGGCTGCTACTCAATTGTGATCGAAGATTTCATAGGAGGTAGTGTACTATGGGTCGAACATTCTTTTCATCCAAAACCTCAAGACTCCCTTTCAATGTGAAATTAAAAGGAAGACATTGTTTCCAGAATCAAACTCTATGTTCCAACAACTGGTGTCATATTAGGTCTTTGGTTGACTTTGAGATACCATTATATGTTTTTGGATGGAGTGAACCTTTTTGCAAATATTTCACAAGATCAATCCCTTGAATCTCTCTCTCAGTAGCTTCATCCCACAAATTATTAGTTCTATATCACATTACATATAACGCTTCTTAGGGTACAATCTTACTACCATACTAGAATATGTTGTCATATATGAACTCAACTAATTGTAGATGTTGATCCCATCCACCATTAAATTCCATTGAGCATGTTCCCAAAATGTCTTCGAGTGATTGAATATTCATATTAGATTGAACATCATTTTGGGGGTTATAGTCCATACTAAAATTCAATTCGTTAATTAGAGGATTTTGAAGACCTCTCCAGATTACTAATGAGATCATTGGGTCATGATCAGAAATGATTTAAATTTGAACTCCATATAGTCATGGTACTTCCATTATGTATATCATGTTGAGTAGGTAATGATATAAATCTTCCAATATAATAGATAAAATGATTATTATTGGTCATATGGTCTATTATAACCTATATGGAATTATTTTCATTTGGTGTTTTTGGGAGACTGGTGAAAAAGTACATTGTGATATTGTTCCCAATCCATGCTGGTATGGGTTTTGGATGTAATTCTCATATACATAGATGATGTTATTCCTTAACTTGTTGACACACCATGCACATTGTAGTGTTGTTAGCTATATCTATTTTCATTTTCTTCCAAAAATACTGATCACGATGGTACCTATAGATTTGGTGCTTCTAAAATGTTTAGTGTATTTCAATATATGACATTCTTCCATCATCTCATTCTTTATTTCAGGAATAGGTTGAACATTAATGATTCTATGAAATTTGAGTACACCTTTTTTGTCAATATAGAACACATGAAAAAACTCATTCTTCACATCCTCTTGCATCCTCTATAAAAATGTTCTTCTCTTTGAGATTTGGTATTCTTATCTAACAGTGATGGTTGATAAAACATTTTGGATTGCGTTGATGATTTACCTTCCCTTATGATTACCATGTTAAGTTTTATAGGGTCATTGATCATTGGATCTCCATTAATCTTCATAATTTCCATCATAATGGGGTATTTCCTACATAATGCACCAGCGACCCTATTTTCTCTTTCAGGACGATAATGAATGGAACAATAATAGTGTTTAAGAAGTTCCAAAAGTCTCTTATATCTCATGTTAAATTCATTTTTCATGAAAAAAATGGTATCCTTTGAAGGTATATGCATATATCACATTTATACCAATAAAGATACAACCTCCCCACCTTTATAGAAAAAAACAATAGCCAGCTTCAAGTCATGTGTAGGATATTTCTTATCATAAATCATAAACTATCCAGATGAATAAGAAATCACTATATTACTTTTATTGGCAAAGAAACCAATACATTCCATATATACATCACTAAAAATAAGAATCCTTCTCCAATATAGGGTAGTGTTAACATGGGTGTTTTAACAAATCTCTTCTTTCACTCTTTAAAAAATTCATCACCTTAATTGTTTCTCATGAACATTGTCCATTTTATAGTTTACTTGGTTGTGGGACTATAAATTCATGATTTCATTTATTCAAAAACTCATATAATATTCTACAAAAACAAGGTAACTATGAATATTAGTTTCTATTTTAGGACGAGGACACTCTTCTACAACCATTTTCTTTCTAGATCAAGTGCTATTTCATTATTAGTTACAATGTTCCATAAGAAATAAACTTGTTTGTAAACAAAATTCACATTTTAAGATCTTTCCAAATAGTTTTTCCTCTCATTGAGTTTTCAATATAACCCATTGATGATCCTCATCCACCTCATCACTTTTCGAATATTTGAATATTTTTTCTATTAAAACTACCTAATTATTATAAATGTATTTTTATGGACTATTCATAAAATCCATAAAAATAATAGTATTAGCCAAGCCGAAGTTCATAAAAACAAACTCATAATGCACATATCATGATATAATGTTTCTATTTGGAATATATTATTTCTCCACCCTAAATTGATGATAATCATATCAATGATCAATCTTAGAGAAAAATTGATCCCCACAAAGCTTCTCAAACAAGGATTCAATTATTGGAAGAGGGTACATTATCATCACTATGATCCTATTCAGTTCCCTATAAAAAATGAGTATACATATTTATACATACCTATTCATCACAAATACAATGGGCTCTCTCCATAGAGACACAATTTTTTAGATGAACTTATTCTCCAAAATATTTTTGATTTGTTTCTTTAATTCATCTGAGTCCACATTTTCCATTCTATATGAGGAGTCTGAAACAACATTGTTTCTAGGCATGAGTTCTATGGATAACTGTACCTCTCATTTTAGGGGAGGTCCAGGTTACCCCCCGAGAAATGCATAAATATATTCTTGAATAATGAGGACATTATCAATTCATATACATTCATATCCTTCTTCACATTCTCTGATCAAATTCACACAGAAGGCTAGGGAAGGTTCTTATAGACAATAATCAAGTCGAGATATATCTTATATGAAAAAAATTGGTTTTTCTATTTAATACTACTCGGATTTAATTTATTCATCAATTTATCATAAAAATTTACATTTAGATCCATTACATCATTGTATAATGTCGAATTACACCATCATAATGTCAACTATATTTGTGGTGGAATTATGATCTCCAAAGTAAATACTATTGTTTATATTTATTTTTGAGGTTTGGATAATACCTACAACAATCTTGAATAAAAGTTATATTTCAATATGTTCCGATATTATTTATATATTCGTTGCAAACAAGGAAGAAAAAAAGGAATCCATAGAACCAGAACCAAATAGAGTATTTGATAGCATTGAGAGAACAATATGACTACATATCAACAAATATTTTGAATCTTGAACATCATCTATCGAGATAGAAAATTAACAACCTTGTTCCCTTGGATTATGGTAGGGTTAATAGTGATCCCCCTCCAATATCTTCATATTTGGATTGTGATTGAAAAAGTGCCCAAGATGTCCAATATTTATGTATTGTGCATAAGGCTTGGATTAAAACATCTTCCCATTGCCTTTATTATTTCAAAGTTTAGTATTAAGCTTACTATGATAATTTCAAGAAATTCATATATCTCTCCCACACATGTATCCTTTAATTATCGATAGCACACGATTCCCCTAATGATTCATCCCAATTTTTTTTACTGTGGGATGTTTAGCTTCATTAATCAAATCCTCTCCCCAATTTTGAATCAAAATCTCTCTTATTTTAATTTTATTTTTAGACCATTTTATATAACCAACTGTAATTAAACTATCATTTCACTCCTCATGATCTCATCATAGTTTTCATTGTCTCATATTGTTTGATTCTTCCATAAATGGGGTTATAGTCCACCATAGAGTCTATCAAAAATCCAATTAGGGGTCATGATAAACCAAGATCTGTAACAGAAAATTATTCAGAAGTTCATCTCATAGCTCATAGACAAGATGACTTTTTTATGGTCTAAATAACTGAGTATGTAAATGATATTTTCTATAAATATTATTCACATTTCAAAAATCAATGGGTCTCTAGATCCATTGAATGAATATAGTCATCAACATATGATGGAATCAATATATATATTTTTTCATTCAAGTTTATTTTGGTATGTAATTTTGATTCATGTTATTTTTTGTAACCCACGTTATTTGATTTTTCATTCTCATTAGGTTTTCCATTCATGTATCCAACTAAAGGATGTCATCACATGGTCTATTTCAGTCACCATTTATATAGTTTCAACTATTTCTAAAATTCTATAAAAGAAGAATACCATTGTGAGAATTGTGTTTCATTTTATAATATTATAATTTTAGAGGAATTTAATTCCTTGAATCATAATTCTAAATAAGTTATTATATATATATATATATATATATATATTCTATAAATCATTCTTAATGGTTCATAAAATGAATATTAATAACAAAACATTTACCCCAAGAGTGCCAAAATATGTGTGCAATAAGACTCATTTTCAGTTACCATTTTACACCAGGTTATCTGTGATGCAACATGCTAGAGATAGTACCCCAAGGTACATCTATACCCAAACTATGTCCTCTTGTTTGTAACCAGACATGGATTTCATTGCTTGAAAACCTCCTACATAATATTTCACTAATATACCAGGATGGCATCATATATTTTAATGTTTCCCCATGTTAGTTAATAAGGTTTCCAAATCACAATTTCCAAAAATAACTAAACCATCCATTGATTCTAGCTATGTAATCATGACTTTTATTTACATAGATTTACATAACACTGTACAAATAGAGGAACTTTTAATGTTTATTTTGATGGAAAAATTAACATAATATAAGAAAACATAAAACATTAACTTACTCCCCATTAATGGTATTTATTTAGGTTCACCATATATAAATTTTTTGTAACAAATATCCTAGGTACATAAATCATCATAAAGGATGATCATAAGAATGATTAATTGGAAAATGGAAACAATTTACTTTTGATCTTGTAGAAAATCAACAAGAACATGAGAAATATAATAAATTAATGAGAAAAGGAAAAAAATTACTATCATAGTAAAAAAACATTAATAATTACTTGTAAATATTGATACAACATTTAATTGGTTCATTCATACACATATCATCAATTTTTATCACGAAGGTGTAATAATGATTTCCAAGGTTATTTACCAAGGTATCATACAACATGTCACCGATAGATATTAAATTCTATAACAAATGATTTAGAGAGATATTAGTTACAACACATAATTATTCATAATTAAGTTGATTCATATGTATCACAAAAAAATATTTCACAAATAACCTATGGAGATGAAAAGTAATGTGTTTCATACCAAAATCATGGGTTTTTAAACAAAATTCTTCAAGATAAGTTATATTTGTCATTATTAACCCATGAAAAGGAATATGGGTTTCATGTGTGTTAATGATAGAATAAAATATTTTATATTGACATATATGTGAGTACACCTAAGAAATAATGTGGTTTGGGTAATAAATAAATAAAATAATATAATTTCAATAGAAAAAGAGAGAAAAAATTTGAAAAACTTCAGCAGCATAAAAGATATGAAACATTGTTTTAGAAATCATCAATATATCGAGGAAAGTGATCTCACATTTATAAAATTATATAAATATATTAAAGGGATAAAAAATGGACACAAAAACATGACATGGATATTTGAAAGGAAACTCACAAAAAAAGGAAACATGAAAGTAGAAGAGAAGTTGAGATTTCCATTACCTTAATGAGTTTCTCATAAAACTCAATGATTGGGAAATTGAGTGCTTGAGGATACATTGAGTGGATTATTTGGGATGTAAAAATATCATATATTCAGGGATGTAGAAATGGGAATGAAATATAATGGATATATGGTAGGGAATTTAAATTAAAAGTGGTGGGATTGTTTATTAATTTCTTTGGACACAATTTTAGTCATTAATTCAAACCCATTGGATTAACCATGGAGTTTTCCACTTGGGAAACATATTATATCTTTATAATCTAAAATTTTCACAAATTATTTTATATTACATAATATGTCATTATAATGTCATTAAACCTACCTAAAACTCAAAAAAATATTTTTACTATTCACTGAAAAACCAAATATTTTATAAAATTCTTGTAAATAGACCCTAACATTATTTTTAATTAATTATTTAAAAATGTATGGTTATTTTATCATAATAATTCATAATTATGATAATTTAAACTTTTAAAAATAAAAATCCTTAATTATTAAAAATAATAGGAGATATAAGATGCATCGTAAAATGCATAATAAAATGTTTGAAACTTGAAATAAATATTTAATCCTTAAAATATAAATTAGATTGTTTTAATAATAATAGTTCAATGAAATAATAATTATTTATAATACCTTATTTTTATATAATAATTATATAATTTATAAAATGAACAATTTAATCTGAAAATTCAATTTATCAAAATCTTCATACTTTTATATTAATAAAAATATTCTCAAAATGAAATTTATGGAATAAAAGTTGTATTTATAAAAAAATATTTTACATTAAATTATGATGGCCTTTATACATGACCCCTTAAAAAACCTGCATATGACATATGTTTGATGTGTGAAATAGTTATCGACTCATGTGGAAGCTCTTTTAATATTTCTAGTGTGGTAATATCCACTAACATGGACTTTTCACATGGGTGATTTCGTTTAAGACTCATTTGTCGAAGATTTTCATGGTCTTGGTAATGAGAAAAGCCTAGTGATGCTGTATCCCTCCAATGTTCTGAAAATTGGTTTTCATATGACAATAATCTACATGATGTGGACATCTATTATTCTTTCTTCATTAATTTTCCATTTCAATTTACACTTATAAAAAAATAAGAACATTAAAATTATTATTAATAGTATATTTTGTAATGGTCATTTTGACCAACAGTCATATAACGGTCTAAACCATATGGTCATATTTTCAAATATACTCACATTCCTTTTAGATAGAAATTTCTTCATTATGTATAATATAATATAACACACATTTTGAGTTAACAATTATCATTCATGAATTTCAGTTTGTAACAATATATTAAAAAATTAAAAAAATTAATTAATATAATGTTATATAATCCACATATGAAAAATTATATTCTAAATTATTGTATATATTAATGATATTATAATTTAATCATGTTTTATATTATTCTAAGGTTAATTACTACATTTGTTATATATATTTTGTATCGTTGTACTAATGGTTGAAAATGATCCGACCTTATTTTCTCCATTATGGATATTTGAGGCGAATTTATACTAAAATGACATAACTATTTGAGACACACACATCAAGACATACCAATGACATAATGTGTTGAATTGACTTGTAATTAATTCATACCATCAAATAATATTTATGGATCATTTTTGTATTTTATGAAAAAAAAATCCATACTTGATTTTTTAGTTTTGGCTTGGTGATGAGTGTTTTAAACAAAAATGGCATGTTTATATTGAAAACATGGACATTGAGTCATACTAGTCACATTATTTGTCGGATTGTCATGCGATCAATTCCTACATGTGACAAATTAATTAAAGAATAAATTTTATAATGTTTAAATAAAATATGAGATACTTTATGATATTGGTTATGTGAGGCGTCATATAAATAAAAATGACACTTATATTGGAAACATGAGTTTTGAGTCATATGGAAAACATCGTGTGTCAGATTGATGTATGGATGACTTTTACATTTCACAAGTGGATTTTTGATTATTTGTATAATTTTTGAAAACTATACAAGATCGTTTTCTTTGTTTTAGCTATGTGATAAATGTTTTAAACTAAAATGACACTTCTTATTGAAAACACAGCCTTTGAGTCATACTGAACACATCGTCTATCAGATTGACATGTTTTTGATTCATACACATCATAAATATATTTTGGATCTTTTTTCAATAGTTTTAAATAAATTTAATCTCCTTTAATTGGTTTTGTCTTTGTGAGACCAATTGTATACTAAAATGACACACCTGAATTAAAAACACAAAAATTTAGGCATTCTGACCACATTACAAGTTGGGTTGACGTGCGGTCGATTCCCACACATTTGAAATATATTATAGATCTTCAACATAAAATTATAATGCAATATGAAAATATTTTCATTGTTTTTTATATGTAATATGAATTTTACACTAAAATGCCTCTATTATATTAAAAACACACACTTCCAGTCATGCATACCACATCCTGTGTTTTCTTGATCTACAGTCAATGGCTATATGTCAGAATTATTTTAAGGTTCATTTAATTAAAATTTAAAAATAATCTAATCGTGTTTTCCTGTTTTTGCCTATTTGATATCACTTTTAAAATAAAATGAAACTTATATATTGAAATTATGCACATGGGATTATACCAACCATGTCAGATTATTGTGTGGTCAATTCCTACATATAATAAATATAATAAGGAATTTTGAAAATAAATTTGAAAATAATATGAGCTCATTTTCTCCATTTCAGCTAATTTATGTTAATTTTAAACTAATATAAATTTTGATTAAAACACAGACTGTGGTTTTTATCAACCACATCGTGTTTTTAATTGATGTGTTGTCAATCCCTATTAGTAAAAAATGAATTCTGGATAGTCTTCTTGAATTTTGAAAAACAACCTTTGCTGTTTTTCACAATTTTTCCTATTTGATGTGTGGTTTGATCTAAAATGGTACATATATATGTAAATATTTAGCTTTTGGTCACATTAAACAAATCATGATTTAACATGATGGGGGGTTAATTCCTACACATGAAAAAATAAATATGGAATGTTTTCTAATGTTTGACTAGAATCAGAGGACATTTTTTATTTTTCTTCAAATTTTTGGTGCGTTTTAAAATAATATGAGGCTTTTTTGGTGAAAACACACACTTCGAGTCATATCAACAAATCATGTGTCATATTTATGTGATGTTAATTCATACACGAGAAAAATAAATGTTGGATAATTTTTATAATGTTTGAAATCAATAAGAGATCATCTTCATGGTTTTGGATGTTTGATGCATGTTTTAAACTAAAATGGAACATTATATTGATAATACACACTTCAATCCATATCCACCACAACATGCACTGGATTGATGTAGGATCAATTACTATTCATTAAAAAATTATGGATTTATTTCATAATTTTTTAAAACAATTCGAGCTATTTTTTTCATTTGACTATTTGATATGCACTTTAAATTAAAATGGAAATTTTGTATGTAAAGCATGAACTTCCAATTATATTGACCACATCATGTGTAAGATTTATGTTCAGTCAATTCCAACGACTGAAAATGAACTATGGATAATTGTTTTATATATTTAAAAAAATCCATGCAATATTTATCAATTTTTTCTATTTTATTATCATTTTCAACTAAAATCGAACTTTTTTCTTGAAAACATGCACTTCAAGATATTTATACCATATCATATTTCAGATTTACGTGTAGTCAATTTATACTCCTGAAAAATGAATAATGTGACATTTTCAAAAATATTTAAAATAATATGATATCTTTTTCTTAATTATTTCTATTTTATATTAATTTTAAACTAAAATGATAGATTAGTAATGAAAATTTACACATAATGTAAAATCGACCACAATGTGTGAATGATTATTTTTTGGTCCTTTTCTATACATGAAAAATAAAATATGGATATTTTTTTAATGTTTGAAAAAAATCCAAGAGTTTTGCTCATTTTTTTCGATCTGAAAAACCTTTTAAACTTAAATTTAACCTTTCTATTTAAATAACATACGTTGAGTAATATTGACCTCACTAGGTTTCATATTGACATGATTTCAATTCCTATTTGTTAAAAATTGATATCATATTGTTTTATTAAAGTTGGAAAATAATCGTAGGTTTTTTTCTAAGTTTTTTCTTATTTGTTTCACATTATAAACTATTATCACACATTTATATTTATTACATGAACATAAAGTCATATTGACCACATTATGTATATGATTTATGTGAGTTCAGTTACTATATGAGGAAAATTAAATATAGTTCAGCTTCTTAATGTTTAAAAACAATTCGAACTCACTTTCATAGTTTTGAGATTGTGACATTTGATTTGAACTAATTTTTATTTTTTAAAAAATATTTATCAGAGAAAAATAATAAGGATATTAATAAATAAAAGAAGATACAATGATGATAAAATTATAAAAATAAGTATTAGTAAAGAAAATCTTCATGGTGTTAGTATGCATTCTAATATTGCATATTTTTTCCATTCATTTATAATTTTTTTACTCTATTATACATATCCCTAGATACATATAAAAAATAACATAATAAAATTTTGATACTAATGATTTACACCACAAACCAATTTCTATGTTTATAGACAATAATATATTTTAATAATATTTGGTATCAACCAATATTTATTTCAGAAAACATAATGACAGAATGTATGCTTCCCACCCATCTCAAAAAAAATTACTTCTTCTTTGGAGTAAATAGATTATAAAAAAGCATGATAGTAGTGGAAAATATTTCAAACAAAACTTTTATGAAATTTTTTTAATGAAATTTTAATTACATTTTGAAATTTAATTTTCAGGGATTCCATTATTTTGGTGGTTTATGATATCTTTCTTAAATTGGTAAACATAATAACCAATATTTTTTTTATTAATTCAGAAGCTAAAAAAACATTGTACAAAATTAGTAATTATTTTGACATATGTTTTGATATTTAAATATATTTTTATATACCTTAATATTTATTTTGTTTGACATAATCTAAAACTTCTTATATCCAGCCTATGAATTAATTCCACGATTCATCCAATGTTTAGATATTTCCCTATCATAAAAACATACATTTTCAAATAAATATTGAAACATATATTTTCAATTATATCTATAAAATGTTAATTGTAGTGCATTGAAAATTAAACATTCACATCATGTGTTGTATCTTTGATGGATATCCACGCACTGGATCCAAATAAATAATTTTCAATATCCATAATGTTTGTGATCTACATTTAGTGATCCCTAAAAAAATAAAAACAGGTGTTGAATAAATAAAATTTATTTTTTATTATTAGACTGTTGAGTTTTACCTCTACATTATAGGCATCAACAATCATCTTTCGAATGTAAATTTTTCTAACATTTTATTTATTTATCAAAATGAACATTTATCAATAAATTTTCCATTATTTTATTATCTTATAGATATAGAAAAAAAAATGCACTATTTTATTTTTAGAGTGTAAATTAGTGTTATGTTTCATTACCATTGATAATATAGTTGTTGAACTGTGATCACATAACTGATATAAATATAAGGTTTTAAAAAACCAATTAAAACAGAAAAAGGAGAAGCTGACATCATCAAGTAGTCTGGTGTTTTAAGAAGCTCATTTGACAAAGCTTTTGAAGGATGTTAAGTCATTAGGGAAATCTCTTGACGAAGCCCAATCACATCCACAACATGTTTATCTTGAACAGAATGACCTATGAGAGAAGATCAAGTTAAAAAAGTTACCACTCGGTCGATGTTATCTAAGACATTAGAAGCGTCTTTCACCATCCCCATCCTTACTACTAGGTCTAATACAGGTGTTATAAGGGGTTAAGTAATAAGAAATTTGATACTTATTTTGTAATCCCTTTTTATAAATAAAAGTTTTATTCCATCATTTCCTCCTTGAGAATAGTCTTTGTTAAAAGAATGATAACATTTATTAATTGAGTTTTTAGGTAAAATTGGTGATCTCGAGAAATATATAAATTATAATATTAAAATAAGGCTTTTTATTAGTAATATTATAAAAACAATTCTTATAAATGATGATTATATAATTTATTTATTTATAAACGAGTATGTAGTTTTTTAATAAGAGATATATCTTTATACAATAAAACAGAAAGAGTATTTTTAACGAATTTATTTAATGGAAGTAATGAATTATTTAAATAATTATTATTTTTAATAAAATATTATTGTCAAATTAATTTTTTGAATAATCAATGAGTATATTATTTTTATGAATTCAGATGTTATTTTTATTAAGTTTTGAAATCTGTTTTTTTTTCAAAACAAAGAAATTTTAAAATAAATGTCAGTTTTCATTTGGAAGGAAAAAATTCATTTAAATAAATAATTATTTAGTTAAGATAAATATTAATTTTGGAATCAGAACATCTAAATTATCCAATGGTAAATTGTTCATAATTTTCTGAGATAGTAGAATTTTTGGGTAAAAATTCAATACCGTATAAATAAAATATGTCTGTTATGAAATCATAAAGACCCAAAAATTGATGTAATAAATACTATAATGGGTATTATCGTCCCAATATATGTTTGACCATTAAAAAATGTATTTTAAATTTGTTTTACTTATTTTAATAAGCCATAGTGAATCCTCCCAAATTTATAATTTATTTTGAGAATTTAAATTCATTTATTTAATAATTTGACTCACCTCCACACAAGAAATGATAATATTTTAATATGTTTGGAAATTTCACATATAAAATAAATTTTTACACTCTATTTTGGATAAAAACATGTGAAAATATCATGGTAATGTTTTTTGACTATTTATTTATATAGGTTCCAAAACTTATTTTTGTGAAAAGTTAAAGATTTCCCCTCTCATATCTAATATAAACCCACCCAATATCCCAATTCTATTGACTCAAAATAATTTTAGCATGCCCCTACTCTATCCTCACCTCTCAATAATCCCCCCAAGGCACCCCAAGCTTCCATGAAGCCTCTATAAATCCTTTTTTATAATTATTTTCTATGTGTCATTATGTTGATATACCAATTTTTTGTTCAATAAAAAATGTTGGTGTATTGTTTCTCATCTACATCATAATTCACAACATAATTTTTAATTATTATAGACCCATTTTCCTCTCATTAATTAATTCCATGTACAATCGTTACCATACAGAAATTCTGTAAGGGTTTAACTTTTCTTATTTCCATTCTAGAATTTCTTCTATATTATTCATCTAAATTCCATTTCATATGTTGGAATATTATGTTACTTAATTAATATAATGTCTATTTAATATATACATTTTTTAGGCCTATTTCATTCTCATCATCTTAATTTATAAATCTATATATAACACATTTATGATGCCAAAATTACATCGTGATTTTCCAATCAAAAACAGTGTGTAGTGATTACCATACACTTTTCACTACTAAGGGAATTCAAATTTATGAATATATAATTATTTAATGGTAAATATATGTATTTATTCCATATTAATTGATCATGTAAATGATTTAAATGTTTTATGAGTCCATTTTATATTATCTATATGGAACACTTAAGCATGAGATTGAAATAAATATGCAGGGTGTGCCTAGATAGTGCAACAAGGCATTGTGTAACATTTTGTATCATGATACGTCATGCTGGGATAGAGTTTTACCAGGTTCCATTTATAAATTTTTCCATTATATTGGGATAGGGATTTTACTCGATTCATTTAGGATAATGATGTAGTGTTATAAGTTGATTCAACATTTCCATGTTATGAACATCATGTTATATCTTTCATTTATGTTCATTTTTTCATTGTTTTCCATTAATATTCTGGTTGACAAACATGTATTGTATTCTTAATGTTATACCTTGTATACTCCCTTATTGGGATTTATAGCTCACCCTTTTTTATATATGTCTTAGGTTATGCGATGCAATGCTAAGTTCAAAAGAATGTTTTGGTCATATAAATGATGTTTTCAATAAAGATATTGTATTTTATTTTTAAAATTTTCATTTAATGTTTCTAATCCCCAAATACACTAGATATATCAATATTCTAGGTTTTATTAAGTTAATGTTAATGTAATGAAGCATTTTTAAATATTAAATAAATATAATGGTTGTTTTAGATGATATCAAAGGATAGGTTTTGTTACTATTCAGATGAGGGTTATAAATATCATGTTAAAGCCTTAAGGATAAGACTGAGTTTAAAAAGATAATACCTATATATTGTTGAGTATATAGTAATAGGGTTATCAATAAAATACATCCCTATCAATATTTGAACATGTATAGGTGGCTCTAGCATAGATGTATCTAGGGGTAAAACCCAAAAACATCACTTTGTGATAGAATCAAAAGGTAACTGGTGCAAGACAATGTGCTATGCTCCACTTTTGGATCAAGACTCTCAAGGGACATGTTTTGGTAAATTCATATGCTTAGTATGAACCATTATTATCGAAGAAAAGAAATTACATATTAATAAACATTAGGAAACAAATCATGGATAACATAGATTGAAGACTAGAAAATCATAAGTTATGGAGATAAATGTAATTTTTATGTTATCTCTTTTTTGTTGTATTCACCTTTATATGTTTAATAGAATGATATACATACCCCTGATTCCCATTTTATTCTAGATAATTTCAGGTAATTGAAAGACTTAGTCTAACAACTTATGCAAAGATCAATGTGATGACAATTCTAGTGAGTGCTCATTCTGAAGGGAGGAGGAATCACAAACATTATCATGTTACTCTATTAGTTAGCTCAAGATTTGAATATTAACATGGTTCAAGAAGAATTTCCAACACCCCCCAAATAGAACAAGTTTCAATAAAGAGATTCATGAGAAAAAGGCCTCATAATTTCAATGGATCATTTTATCCCTCAATCACCGAACAATGGATGAACTCCATTGAAAAGATTATTTATCTATTTCGATGTTCCAAACAAGAGAAGGTTCTTTTGGATACATATCTTAGGAGGGTGAATAAGATCAATGGTGGAAATTGATAATAAATAAAAATCCTGAGGAAGAGATCGAGGAATTTTAATAGAAGGATTTCTGAAAAAAAAATCGATAAATATTTTTCCCACACCCTCTGTCTTAAGATGTTATGATATTTCCTTGTAATCAAAGAAAATGTATGATGAATCTATTGGGATGTATGTGTATTATATTAATAAAAATTAATTATATGAGTATGGTTTTGTTGTTACCCTCAAATACATGGTTGACTGCTTCTTCAGTGTGCTAAAGACTAGCCTACAGAAATGGTTAGTGATCCGTGACATTGAATGATATGTGGAGATTGTCTGATGTGCCGTCAATGTTGAAATGGAGATCAAATAATCACAGTGGTATCATGGGGATAAGAAGTGGAATGTAGAAATTAATTCTTGTAGTCTGATGGACCAATCAATTTTTTCTATGAACTTTCATCATCCCACTTTCTAATGTTGTGGGAATAAAAAACCTGTAAATTTTCTGAAGGAGATGAGGAAATGCATTAGGTGGGGAAGAAAAGGGAACTTGACTAATGATTGTAGACATAAGAAACCCACTATTTTGGCAGAGGAATGGAATGCTCTAGTCGACCCTATGTGCAGTCTTCATTGCTACAACTACAAGTATCTAGGGAACTTTTTGAACTAGTTACCTATGCCACGGGTAATTAGAGGCATCCAACAACATCCAAGGAAGCAAGGGTGAGATTTTTTCCATTAATACCAGTGAAGTATGTCCTAAAAATGAAGTTGGGATAGGCAGCCTAGTTATTCCTTAATGAATATAGAACAAACATTTTTATACTAGTTCTATGCATTATTTTATATCATAAATATTATTAGAACAATTCAAACACCACCATAATCAAGGAAGTATAGATGTCGGTGAGAACAATAAATGGGGAAATTATTACATCCCATGAATATAACTCCTCCCATGTCACAATTTTGGATTGAACATCCTAAAAAACCTCATCATACTCCCTCTGGTGGAATTTGATGCACCTCTTAGCATGTATTGTATTTACTAATTTAGATCCAACATAAACTGTAATGATAGGGAAATCAATCTCCATATGGTGAATCAACCCTCGATTCTGTACAAGTGCAAGGAGGATAATGAATATTCTTTAGAACCATAATCCAAGCATGGATATAACTTCCCTATTTGGACATGTATCTTTCATAGATGATTGGATATAAGGAAGGAACCATCATCGAAGGCATGCCTATTGTAAGGGAATTAACTAATTTGTTTCTCGATAAATTTTCTGGTCTACCTCCAAGAAGATATGTTTAATTATATATTTATCGTAATCATAGTGCATTTTCAATATCCAATACTATATATAGAAGGGTTTTTGTTGATCATGATGATATAATTAAATAACTATAGGATAACCTTGAAAAAGTGTTTATATGCCCATGTGCATGACTATGTGGTGAATAAGTCCTCTACGTCAAGAAGAAGGATAGATAAATTATCCTTTGCATTGATTATCTTGAGCTCAACAAAATCACAATAAAGAACAATTATTACTTTCCACTAATTTCTAACTTGTTTTATCTTATACAAGAATAACAATAAATCTCCACGGTGGATCTACAGTTGTGATATTTCCATATAATGGTGAAGAAGGAGTATATCCCTAACGTAGTTTTTCATATAAGGTATGGGAACTATGAATTCATAGTAATGCCTTTATGATTCATTAATTATCATGAAAACGTCCCAAACATGATGAATTGAGTATTTAGATATTATCTCAAGAAATATTTGGTTGTATTTATTGACAATATTCTAATATACTCGGAAAATAAGGATGATCATGAAGAGAATCTATGAACTAGACTAGATACCTTGCGAAAGAAGAATCTTTATGCATAGTACAAGAACGGTGTGTTCTTGTTGAAGGAAATCTCATTAATGGGGAATATCATCACAAGAAATGGGATATCTATAGATCCTTCCAAAATTAAATCACTTGAGGGATATCCAAGGCTAACATCTATGATAGATATTCATAACTTACTGGGGTTTGTTGGATATTTTTGAAAATTGGTGAGAAGATTCTCATGATTTTCAAACCCACTCACCAAACTAAAGTGGAAGGGTGTTGTTTATTGTTATAATGATGAATGTTAAGAAAGATTAATGGAGTTGAAGGAGGGGATTATCACATCCCATGTGCTCACACTTCCCACAAGCGGAGAGTGTTACATAATGTTAAGTGACACTTTAAAAAAAATCATGTGTTATGTGTCGATGTAGAATGAAAATTTCATCATCTATGCGTTAAGGAAGTTAAAATTTCATGACAAAAACTATCCCACACATGATCTGGAGATGAAGATGTGATCTTGGCATTGAAAATATAGTAGAAATATTACTTTGGGGAATGTGTGATATATATACAAATCAAAAAAATCTCAGATATTTATTCACAATGAAAGAGATGAACATACACCATGAAGATTGTTAATTCTCATGTTGAATTACGACTACTAAATTCATTACCACTATGGGAAAATGAAAAATGTGGAGGATTCCCTATGTATAAAAGAAACAACAATTCTATCATTGATTATAATTTAAAAGGATCCAAAATTATTAGATTGGATGAATATGGGCATGGGAATAATAAATAATGGAACATCATGAATCCTTTAACATCTAATTGCTCAACCATCTCTCCTGGAAATGTAATAGGATGCCCAAAAAGATGTTGTGGGAATTTAGAATAAAATAGAAACAATTATAGAAGGTAAATCCTTGAAGATAAATGATAATGTATAAGGAATTGTGAAATCTGTGTTAAGACTATGTCTTCCATCTAATCTAGAGTAAAAAAACGTTTCTTTGATTCAAATAGTTCAAATCTATCCATCCACAAAAAAAACAAAAAGATGTATCAGGATCTCTAAGAGAATTATTTATGGGATAACATGGAGAAGGAGTTCACTAAATATATGTCAATTTTCCTTGTATGCCACCAAATGAAGGCTGACTAGAAGAAGTCTAAGGGGATGATACAACCATTACCCATACCAACATGGAGATGGGAGAACATCACCATAGACTTTTTCACTCGACTTCCAAAGACATCCAATTGAAATAATGCTACATGTGTTATTGTGGATTTTTTTACAAATAATGCTCACATCAATGTAATTCAAGAAAATTTATCATTGGATCTATTTGAATAGATATACATTTGAGATGTGGTAAGGTTTCATGGTGTACCTATATTTATTGTATCTAATCGAGATACAAGATTCACGTCTATGTTCTAGATGATTCTCCAACATGATCTGAATACTAATTTGAACATCATAAAGGTTTATCATCCACAAAATCATATTAAATATGATTGGACTATCCAAAAACATGAGGACATGTTGATACCATTTTCAATAAAAATAAAAGGAGGATGATATCAACATCTTCCTCTAGCATTCAAATGGATCTTTATGAATCCCTTTATGGAAAGAGGAGAAGAACACTGGCATGTTAGGATAAATTTGAGGAGTGAAAACTTCTATATCCAAAACATGGTCTAAGAAATGTTGGGGAAGGTTAAAACCATCTAGTAGCATATCATATCTGATTAGAGTCGATTAAAGATATATGATGACAATCATCAACCAGACCTAGAGTTTTATGTTGGAGATATGGGTTTCCATTTTATATCTCTATGGAAGAATTTTATGATATTTTTGAAGAAGGAAAATCTTTTTCCAAGTTACATCTGCCAATTTTAGATCCTTGATCGCAACAGGGAAGTGCCCTATCGACTAATAGTCCCATTGAATCTATCTCAACTACATGTTTTTTCTATGTATCACATTTGAAGGTGTACATACTTTACCCATCTCATGTACTCAATCCATAGGTGGTACCATTGGAGAATAAAGATTCCTATTAAAAGAATCGGATGAAGATCTTGAATCATTAGGGAAAAAGATTTATGAAATAAAATAATGAACCTCATCAAATTATTGTGGAGAACCAACATATTTGAATAATAAACAATGGGAACTAAAGGACGTGATGAGGTAGTGTTTCCCTCATATATTTTAGTTTTCTAAAAGGAAAATTTTATTGTGAAAATTTTAAAGCGTGGAATGTTGCGACGGCCCATATATTTATGAATAAAATTACATTTATTTTTTATGTCATATAGATATACAAAACACTAGAACTTTTTTAATTTTTGGGTTTAAATTACCATTATGTATCGTTACCATTTTTTATAGAGGTGTTAAATAGTAATAACACAATTAATAAAAATATAATTTATTTTAAAAAAATACTTTCATCACATACAAAGGAGAGGATGGCTTCATCTAGTAGACTCGGGTCGTACGAAGCTCATTTCTCGGAGTTTGGGAAGCAGGTGTCATTACTCTTCATTACTCTTGATCGATCCCAATATGAGCTTTAACATGTTAAGCTTGAATGGAATCTCTTATGGTATATGTTCATGTTTATAGAGATTAAACCCGTGCGATGTTATCCAAGCCACACTATGAGACTATCACCATCACATAACTTACCCTTATGACTTGTGAAGGTGTTATAAGGGGACACGTAATACGGTATTAGATGCATTTTGTGTAACTCTTTTTTATAAATAAAATTCTTATTCCATCAATACAATATGAGAATTGTATTTAATAAAATAATGATAAATTTGATAATTTGTGTATTCAGGTAAAATTGTAATTTTGAGAAATATATACATTATTATATTAAAATAAGGTTTTTATTAATAATATTATAAAAAATTATTTAAATGATGATTATATATGTTCTTTATCTGTAAATGATTAGGTAATCCATTTGATAAGAGTTTTATTTTTTATAAGATAAAATAGAATGTCTATTTTAAAAGAATTTAGTTTAATTTTTTTTAATTTATGAAATAATGATAATTTTTAATAAAACATTATTATGAAATTACTTTTATCAATAGTAAATGAGTATATAAATTTAATGAGGTATAACGTAATTTTTATTATATTTTGAAAACTGTTTTTGTCAAAACCTGTGACTTTTCAATAAATGTCGGTTATCATTTTAAAAGTGAAAATTCACATATTTAGAAATTAAAATAAATAAAATGAATATTATTTTTGCAAACAGGATTTCTATATTATCCAATTTATAATTTCTTAATTTTTTTTGAAGCAATCAGGTTTTTTGGAAAATATTTAATATCCTATAAATAAAATATGTATTTTATAACATCCTAAAGTCCCTAAAATGTTGTAATAAATACTATAATGGGTATTATCATCCCATTATATTTTTTCCCTTTATAATAATTCTATTTTATATTTTTTACTTATTTTATAATGCCTTAGTAAATATTCTAAAATGTATAATATAATTTATGATTTTAAATTCATTTCATTAAAAATGTGACTCACCTCCACATAAGCAAGGATTATATTTTAATATAGTATGAAATTGAACTTATAAAATAATTTTTCCACTTATATTTGGAATAAAACATGGTAAAAAACGTGATGGTTTGTTATTTTGAGTATTTAATTATATAGGTTCCAAAACATATGTTTGTGAAATATTAAAGAATTACACTCTAATTTCCAATATTAACCCACCCAATCTCCCAATTATCATTACTAAAATTACTTTAAGTGTGTGCATACTATTTCCTCTCATATCAAAATTCCATCCATGGTGACCCAGTATCCCAAATAATCCTCTCACAAGTCTTTCCCAAGCCTTTGAAATCACAGAATCATGTAAGGGATTTCTCCCTTTCTCATTATTGCCCATGATTATTTATGTTGGTATAACCATTAAATTTAAATTAAAAATTCTGAAGTATTATTTTTAGCCTCCCCCATACTTTCCACATTTTTTAATAATTATATACTCCATTATCCATAATTAATGCCTTTCTTGTACACTGGTTACCATACTGAAACTATGTAAGGTATTTCTCCTTTCTTATTTCCATTCAAACATATCTTCTATATTATTCATCTTAATTCTATTTAATATGTTGTGATAATATGATCCCTTATTCACTGAATATATATATATCATGTATAAATTATATGATACCCATTTATCTCTCATCAACCCAATTTTTGAATCTCCATATGTTGTCGTTATGCTATAGAAACTACACAGTGATTTTCGAAGCCAAAATAATCGTATAGTGAATACCTTTCCTATTTATCCATAAAGGTGTTAAACATTATTCACATATACTTATTTAATTGTACACATATGTATGTGTTCCAAATTCAGTGATAATGAAAAAAATGATGTTGTGGAATTAATTTGTAATGCCATGACCCCAGTTACCCAGAGTCAGTGCATTATATTAATACATTGCCATGATTACAAGGAATCAAGTCTCAAAGGACCGATTGGTTTAACAGTATTGGAAAATAGATTACATACCAGAAAATTAAATTACAATTTCAAACATAAAACACAACATAAATAATCCTTTTATAATTCCATTATTACCTTTTCTTAAACCTTCATATAAACCATAATATACTTCTTGGAATCCTGGGAAAATAAAACATTAGGAGTGAGCTCAGATGATTAGTAAGGATAACCAATATATTAGAATATATCATTAATAGTCATAATCATATTTTGAAAAGTATAAAATTGATACAAAAGCCCTTTAAACATAAACTACAACATAATATGGAAAATATAATTCAAATAATGAAATTTACTTATTAAAATTTATATTCTACTAGTCGAATAATAAAATTTAATATCAATATATAATTTCATAATTATGGAATTCATAATGCCCGACATCATAACCACATAGTCAAGACAACGTGCCAATACTACAAATAAAATATTTTTCAGGGACTTGTTCCAAGACAATAATTTGTCTCAAGAGACCTACTGATGCATTGAGGATCTATAGTGAGATCCACCCATTACATAATAAGTCCAATGCAATCTTCATATGAAAATATTGAAACATAACATAAACATTAGTATTAAAAAAAATTATACGAACTGTCAATAATTTAACCTTAAACCATGAATGGTATAAAAATAGAACATCCACAGTCAAACATATCTTAAATCTTTCAATACAATATAGAATATTATATTATGATAAATCAAACTCAATCAAGAATAATATCCAGTAATGGATGTTGACATAGTTGAAAATGATCAGTAAAACTCTTTGAGAGAAATTTCCCTTTTTGTGAGATCATTTATTAGTCAGGTATTTATAAAGGAATTAATATAAAATATATCTTTAAATCAAAGTGTCCCAAACCAAAGGGATTTATATTTTAAAACCATCATGTCCATTTAAATAAATCCTTAAACCCATTTTTAAAACAAGGGCATTAATTAAAAAGATTTAGAAAAATATGTAATTAATCATTTAAATTTATGATCTTGATAAATATTCCCTTCGAAAAGACATTCAAATATCAATTTTGAAAACATTTTCATGAAACATGAAAATGGATGATAAAAATGTCCCAGAAAATGCTTACACATAAACAGTCTCATATAATAATGAGATTGAGGAATTAACCCTTACCTTGTACAGTCTTTAAGTTGAGGGTACGTTTATCCTCTTGTATATTGACCATAATATGTATTTAAATTATACCTAAACAATATTCATTTTTATGATATCATACTTGATTCATTTATGAAATTTTACTATACATTTAATAATAATTTCTTTGTTAAAATAACATTTTGGGTAATAATTGTTTTCTTTATCATACATATTTTAACATGTTAATCTTGATCCTATAACATAGATCCTGATTTACATACATAAATAATATATGACATGATTTATATATCATATATATTCATAATATGCATATGTATAACAGATATATATATTAAATGGAAACACCGTTCATGGAGACGGTATTCCGTATGTATTCATGAACGTTGTTTCCGTTTTCCTATCGTATAGTATGGAAGTAATTAAACAAAATATATTTATCTGCATAAATAAATATTATTCTAG
Organism: Viscum album; assembly: GCA_963277665.1. NCBI lineage: Eukaryota > Viridiplantae > Streptophyta > Magnoliopsida > Santalales > Viscaceae > Viscum > Viscum album. The sequence goes on along the minus strand of OY728153.1, from coordinate 486,591,933 downwards.
TATGAATATTATTTCATATACCTCATAATTAATCATTATATATATATATATAAACTCTAGAAGGGTCAATGTTGAAGAATAATCACCTAGTGTCATGGAAACGGTATGTTGTATGTACGAACGACCTAAAATATCATTCTATTGATGGTAAAATGTTGTTTAATTGGATGGTATATTATATATACAGATTAATTATCATTTTATATTCATTATTTAAATTAACTATACTCATTAGTATACCCATCCTAATAATGTAATGTTGAATAACTAATTGTACCATGACCTAAAGATGGTAAGTCATACAAACGCACGTATGGTGACTTTTTCATTAATTGGATGTATATGATAATTAATATGGTTGTAGTATATTTATAATAACATCAGAGTATTTTGAAGTTACTGGAGTTATTATTTTGGAATGGAATCAACAAATAAATAGGAATTGGAAGAAGAAAATAACTTCGAACGAGGTGATGAAATTGTTACCTCTTCTTTGGGAGCTTCATTTTGATTTGATCAAAAGGGCTCATTAAGACATATTTTCGATAAAATTAATTCCAGTAGGTTGAAGTGATGATAGTTGGGAGGATATTTGAGCAAGGTTTGGTCGATCCAAATTGGTTTGGATGTCTGATTTTGAGAGAAGGGGAATTACACTTTTATAAGATAGGTGAGGGGATCTTTAGGGAGAGCTTGAAATATTAATTTATTATACAATAATATTCATTTTATAATGGTTAAAAAAATATTTATTAGGAGGATAAGGTGGTTTTCGGTCTCAAACCACTCAACCAATTGGTTTTATATAGGTTTAGGTCACCATATTAACCTTATCTTTTAGATTTAACTCTTAGTTAAATATTTTATATTTTACCATGTCTTCTTGTATTATTATAATAAAGGGTTAATAAAATTACTAAAAAAATTCAAGAGAACCCCAAGTGGTTCCTTAATGAAATATCTAACCTTATCTAAGTCATTTTTCTGAGCCTTAGATTTTTCAGAATATTATATTATTTAATAATAGAGTATTTGTTTTAAAAACACATTTATGTAAATTTTGACACTATTTTATACTTCGTTGGTGTGAAAGTTATAAAAACATATTGACTTCGAAAAAAATTGATTTAATCATCCCTAACATGTCATATTAACCAAAAAAATTATTGGAATCCACCAAAAGTGTCAATTTACATTTATTTGGATATTTATAATATTAATTATTTTAATCATTCATCAATAAGGTAATTTCTACATCATCATTGTGCCCTAAATAAATTAAATTATATAATATATAAAAATTATAAATAAAGTATAATTATGTATTAAAAAGTTTTATATTTCTAATGAATATTTATATTATAATTTATCTTTTGTATAACCCTATATTATAAATGTGTTTGTTATTAAAATTTTAATTTAACATTTTTACTCTTCTTTAAATAAAATAATAATAAATGTTGTAATCTAGTACATGTAGATAAAAAAATAAAATATTATATTCCTAAGGTTGATTTTGGTCTAAATACACTTTTACAATAGAATTAAGACACATTTTATGGTAATTATAATACAATTTTTACCATTAATCATCCTATTTACTTTTAAACATGGTAAATAAAATTAAAAAATTAGTATTCACCAAAAATTATTTTCACCTTATTTAACAAAATTTTACATACTAATGTAAACCCTGTCTCTATGAGTTTTGAAATTAAATTCATAGATGTGATAAAATTACAATTTATAAAAAATTTCTAATGTTCTTAGAAGGTGTGTAAAAGATGATAAATATTTTAATAAAATTTTATATATCTATTCTTATAATAAGATGACTCCAATGAATTACATTGGACTAATATAAGTATGAATTATATATTTTTAAATTGAAATAAATTTAGATAAAAATATTAATTATTTATATAAATAAATCGTCTTTAAATTATATCATAGGTTTTTTCACTATTAATCAAAAAATGAATGTTTTCTGAAAAATACGAAAAATTTTCTCTATGATAATTTTGGTATTAAAAATTCTAAAATGATTTCTATATTACCAAATTTAAAACATTTTAGTTACATTAATTAATTTAAAATTAATTTCTCTTGTCAAAACCAGAAAGATGGTTTTTAAGAAGTAAAAACTATCAAGATATTGACATGTGTTTATGTCCAATTTAAATGTGAAATTATATAAAATGAACTAAATTATATTAAAGGATAAAAATATAATCTAATTGTAACTTATAAACACTCAAATTCATAATTTAAAACTATAAATTATTTCGATTAAAAAAAATTCAATTAAAATTTAATAGTTTTCAATATTTATCAAATTATGAAAGTTATCAGAAATGTGCCAAAAATTTAACAAAATTAAATTTTAAATTATATATTCTAACGAATACTTTAATTTGATTATTTTAATATATAAAAGTGACCATTATTTTATTTAAAAAGGTTTTACCATTAAAAGTCAGAAAACAACATTTTTAAAAAAAATACTCCTGTTATCTGAAAAATTAAATATGTTCTTATATTATGTATAAGAAAAAAAAAGATGAATGTTATAATTATAATATATATATATATAACTCAAAATTTGTTTAATAATCTTCATAATAATTTTTTAAATGGTTAGTTGGATAGGTCACGATGTGCTTGAACTCGGTATTGCGTGTAACCCAAGCTATTTAATTTTTTTAAAGAGACAATTTACTGTGAAATATTGGAGTGTTACATTCTCTCCTACATAAATAAATTTTTTCCTTGAAATTTGAAATTTTTCATGGAAAATAATAGCTTGAAATTAGATAATACTATTGTAGAAATCTCACATCATAAATAGGGTTATAAAATTTAGTCTTAATAAGAGGAAAAGTGATATGAAAAAGCCACCAATAAATTAGGATTTCGAATAGAAGTATATTGGTGACATTTTCGGAAACAAAATTGGAGGAAAACCATAAATATATGTTGGGAGTGATTTAGGTCATCAATCACAAACCAGTGAATGGAAAATTGAAGGATTTAAATCCATTAATCTATGATGATTTAAAATATCCTTAGTTCAACAAAACATATGGTATTAGGATAACACATTTTTGTTTTTATGTTAGTTTCCATAAATATTATGAATTAATTTCTGCATAGAATAAGAAAAAATACTACACAAGTAGAGTTCCATCCTAAGACCAATTATTACCCCAAACTCTTCTATCACTTTAAATGATAATATAACTCAAAAATATTTTATTTATCGAAATCGATTGGAGTTCCAAAAAAAAAGAATCCATAATTAACCTTGGAGACCATTTAATAAAACTACATAATCCAAAATAGGACCTCACATAGTCCATTAGAAGGTGATGCACCCTTGTCCCCCTTCGGTTGTAGGTTCAAGTCTCACAGCCTTTCTGGACGTGATAGGTTGTCACCCGACCTCTGTGTTGTCCTTTTTTAACAATCCAATAAATAATATTAAAAAATGTTATAACCATAAACAACATCATCCAATGCCAAAATCAATTCATTCCGTCTTTTAGACTTATTGGAAATAAATCTATCTAAACTCACAATCCAATATTTATAAGGAAGGTATACATACATATGATCCCTTTTTCCACATAATAACATTTGAAAACCTTCATCATAAATTCTCTTAAAACATAGTAACACCATTAATTATAAAAAATCCGTATTTCAATATTTATGTACTTCTTTATTCCTTTGTAAAATAAAAAATACTGGATATACTCCCTAAATCCATAAATGTTGTAAACTCCAAATATGATGGAATATAAAAATCATTCACCTGTTTCAACGTATTAAAGAATATTTAATATAATTTCCAAATCAATCATATCTTATTCTGATATCATTATCTCAATATCCGAACCATATTATGGTTTACCATTCCTTCAACCGTGTATTTTACAAAAAATATTAACTTTCTATTGAGTCACTTTTCATGGTACCACACAATCTCAAATACTTAATGAAATAGTACTGTCATATAATCCTTATATACTCTGTAACTCTTATAACATGTACATCATTAATACAATACCCAAATTACATAGTTATTCAATAACACATTAAGAACACTAATACTTTTTCTTCATATGTGGTATTATCATAACTTGATTATTATATAATAGCATAATTTGGGGTATACTCTGATGATTGGTACATTGATTCCGATAGTGTCCCACCTACTTGTAGATGAATCATTGTATATTTGAAATATTTTTCATACACTTAAAATCACAAAATTGGAATTATTTTTCTCTACACTTATAAAAACCCCCATTCATTTCGAGATCTTCCCAGGGCGAGTCTTTCCATAGTTATCCAATATGAGAAAATCATTCTTTCCCTTCTTCCCTTTATCCATCATTCTCTCTACCATCATCTTCTTCTCTGGATTCCCTTCCAGTCCATAGGACATAGATAAATCTTTACTTATATTGTTAATCCATGATACTATTTCTTAATATAATGATAATATGTGGGAGATAATTTCACTTTAAATTTTTTGATTAAGACCATGAATGAAATGATACTTCTTACTCTATATATATTATGTATTGATCTAGTTATCATTACTTCAAATGGGCGCTATTTCTAAATGATGACATACACTAGGTTAAATCATTTCATAATTTATAATAATAAAACTATAACAACTCCTATCATTAATTGAATATTTACAAACATCTAGTCTCATAATCATAACATTCGTAACGCCCCGACCCTAGCTACCCAGAGTCGGTGCATTACTTCGTAACATTGGCATGATCACAAGAAAGAACAAATCTCGAAAGACCGATTGGTTTAGTAGCCTAGGAAATATTAGATATATTCATAAGTTTTACATTACATCATAAAATGAAAAACTACTACAACAACATAATGTTTCCACAGTCCACACTATAAACCCCTCATAAAAATCCCTGCAGGTCATTCATAACTTACTTCTTCACATCCTGGGAAAAATAAAACATAGAAAAGGGGTGAGCTCAAATGCCCAGTAAGGATAACAATATAGCAGAAACTTTAATAAATAAGAATAAACATTTAAGGCAATGTATAACTAAAACAAAAGCCTTTTAAATATGAACTTTCAACATGGTATTGCATAAATAAAATGAAATAAGGACATTTACTTATTCAAATGGATATTCTACTAATCGAATAATCACATGAAAAAATCAATAACCAGTTTCATAATGTTGGAATGCATAATGCCAGACTATCATAACCACATAGCCAAGGCCTCGTGCCAAGACTACAAATAAGATTTTGTCAAGGCCTTGTTCCAAGACACTAGTTTGTCTCATGAGACCTACTGATGCATCGAGGAGCTATAGCGGGCTCCACCCGCCACTTATTAAGTCCAATGCATTCCCATATGAAAAGGTTTAAATATAACATAAACATTCGTATTAAAACTAGCATACGAAATGTCAATACTTTCACCATAAACAATGAATGGTATAAAAATAGCACATCCACAGTCAAACATATCACAAAACCTTCAATACAATATAGAAGTTTTGTATCATAATAAATCAACTTCAAATAATCTTAAAATCCATCAAAGGATGTTGACATAGATGAAATCAAAATTCTTTTTAAAGAAATATCTCCTTTTATTTTGAAATCATTTAAGATCCATATAAAATAAAACATTTTCTTTAAAAATAATATTATAAACTTGTAAGGAATGCTTTGAAGATTTTATAACGGCGTAAAATAACCGCACCCGCCTTATAAGTTAAAAAAAACATTCTTACCTCAATTCTGTCGAAAAGGTTAAAGAGGACCTTGTTTTGAAAACGACGGAAAGATTCCTTTATAAAACTCTTATAAAAAGTCAAACAAGGGTATAAATTACTTTAACCCATATTATTGTAAATAGTAAAAATGTTTTGAAATACATTTTTAAGAAACATGGATGTGGATGATAAAGAGATCCCAGTAGATTATTACGTATAAACAACCTTGGATAATGAAGAGGTTGTAAATTAAACCCTTACCTTGTACTTTTCCTTTGTTGGGGTCGGTTAACCTCCTGTATAATGGTGAAATAATTGTTATTAAATTATACAAGAATCATAAACATTAATATGATATCATATATGATCTTTTAAGATTGCTTTATTAATAATATCTTAGTATTATCGTCGTTTCAGGTGATAATCGATTCGTTCTTCTTAAATGTTTGGATACGTAAGACATGTTTGTAATGGATAGATTAAATCTTATTCATAATCAGAATGATATTAACATTATTTTTAACCCTAAAATGAGAATAAGACTTGAATGGATACGATGGAGGATGGATCTCACCGCATTCGTGGAGACGGTAGTCCGTACGTACGCACGAACGCTACTTCCATTTAATTTTTATTTTAAAAGAATTGAATCCAAATGATACATAGGTATATTACTATTCCAGTATAATATAATATTTTATATATGTTACTTAAGTTCATTAACACCATCCTTTATACGTTCCATGTGTGGTATGAACGAGTCATATCATTTTAAGGGGGCGGTAGTCCGCACTTCCTCAAATGAAATTATCGTATGTATATACAACATGAAACGAATAATGGTATGAAATAAAATGGAATTACAGAAGCTTATATATAAAATATATATCATTAATATCATATTTAATTACAGTTCCATCATAATGGCCACCATGAGAGGCGGTAAGATGTATTTGAACAATCATCGTTTCGTGAGGCGTTAGTTTGCCATCCACAGAAACATTATGTTCATCATCCATTAGATAGAGTTGTGTGTATGTGTAGTTTGAATACTTCTTATAACAACATCCTAGTATATTGGAGATACTGGTGTTGTTACAAAAGAAACGAAATAAAAAGAGTTTGGGGGTTGGAGAAGTAAAATAAAGGAAAATAATTTAAGAGAAATCGTTACCTTTAATTTAGGTAACTCACTTTGGTTGGAACCAAAGGACTTCTTGAAATGATTTCTGCCTAAGGGGAAGCTTCAAGGAGGAGGAGAGGGATGTGGGGAGCTTAGTTGGGCAGAGTTTGGACGAGCCAAGTGGCTTGAGAGGTGTGAGGAATGAGTAGAAGTGGTCTCCTTTTATAAGGGAGAAGAGGGGATCTTTAAGAAAGAGTGAAAGTATTACTTTATAATATAATTATATTCGGTTTATAATGGTCCAAAAATCATTGAGGTCGAAGCTAAGATGACTAATATTCTAAATAACATCAAACAATAAGAATTGGACAGGTTTTAGATAATATTTTAATCATTATAATCTTATTTATTTAAATTATTTATTAATGAGGTAAACATTGCATCATTATTGTGTCATTAATAATTTAAATTATTTGATGTCTAAAAATTATAAATAAACTATCCATATGTAGGAAATCTTTTTATCTTTCTAATGAATATTTATAATCGAAAATCCAACATGTATAACCCTATGTAAAAATTGTTCTTCTAAAAGATGTAAGCTTATGCCATTTTTATTTTTATTTTAACTTTATTAATATAATGTGTCATTATCACTTACAAGTGGATCCATGGGGTCCCCAAATAGACCCAAAGATGCCCATGGTCGACCATGTATCAACCAATAGGATTAAGACACGTTTTAGGGTAATTTAGTATTATTATAATATTATTTTTTTAACCCTTATTTACCGGATTTACCCTTAACCATGGTAAATAAAATATTTACCGCAGTAATTATTCAAAATGTCTAAAAATAAAAGTTACCTATTTACACAATTTGAACATCCTGATTCCAAATATGGAATCCATTTTTCTAAATTCAAAACACAGACGTGGCAGAAATTAATTTAAAATTAATTCCCGCTGTCAAAACAAAAAGCGTGTTTTTAAGAGATAATAACTATCAAAAGATTGACACTTGTTTATGTTCGGTTTAATTGTAAAATTATGTCCAATGACAAAAATTAAATTGAATGGTAAAAATATATTCTAAATATACTTTAAAACCACTCAAATTCATAATTTATCACTATTAATTATTTTGATTAAAAAAGTTGTTTTTAATTAAAACTTAGTAATTTTCACTATTCATCAAAATATGAAAGTTATCCGAAATGTACCAAAATTTCACCTTAGGATAAATTCGATATTCCGAATCCAAAAATGAAGTCCATTTTCAAATATAAAATATATATAATTTCAAAAAGTAGGTATTACTATTCTTAACGGCTAGTTTGATTAGTTATGGTGTGTTAGAACTCGGTGTTGCGTACAACACACGCTATCACGTTATTCAAAGAGAAGCGTACCGTAGAAGCTTGGGGTGTTACATTCTCCCCTCCTTCAAATAATTGCGTCCTCGCAATTTCTAGGGTATTACTGCATAAAAATACTGGGGTGGTTCTTCATCATAAGTTCCTCGGGTTCCCACGTTGCCTCTTCCATCTTATGATTTCTCCACAAAACTTTTACCAGACGCGTCGTCCGGTTTCTCAGCACTTGTTCTCTCGTATCAAGAATCTTGACGGGCTCTTCGCAATAAGACAGATTGGGTTCCAGTTCTAATTCCTCATAGGTGAGTACATGTATCGGATCAGGCATGTATTTCCTCAATAGAGATACGTGGAACACATCGTGAACTTTGGAGAGACTTGGCGGCATTGCCAATCGGTAAGCTACAACCCCAATTCGTTATAGAATTTCGAAAGGTCCGATGTACCTGGGACTCAATTTACCTTTCTTACCAAAACGTATGACTCCCTTCCACGGAGATACCTTCCGAAAAACATGATCACCGACTTGAAATTCCAAATCCTTCCTTCGATTATCGGCATAGCTCTTCTGCCTACTTTGAGCTGCTTTGATGTGATTTTGGATTACTTTCACCTTTTCCACTGTTTCCTCCACCAGTTCTGGGCCTACAAGTTTTCTTTCACCAATGTCATCCCAACAGGTTGGTGTACGACATCTCTTTCCATATAACGCTTCATATGGTGCCATCTGAATACTCAAATGGAAGCTATTGTTATAGGAAAATTCTACCAAAGGTAAATATTGATCCCACATACCCTGAATGTCAAGTTAGTAAGATCTCAACATGTCTTCTAAGGTTTGAATAGTCCGTTCTGATTGTCCATCTATCTGAGGGTGGTAAGCAGTGCTCAAATGAAGTTCAGTGTCCAGGGATTTCTGAAGACTTTTCCAGAATCTTGAAGTAAAACGGGGATCACGATCAGAAAAAATCGATAGGGGTACTCCATGAAGTCTCACAACTTCATTAATATATAGTCTTGCTAGACATTCCAGGGGTAGATCTTCTCTTATATCAAGAAAATGTGCTGTCTTGGTAAGACGATCAACAATAACCCATATTGCATCGTTCCTTCTAGGAGTCTTTGGTAGCCCCATGACAAAGTCCATCGTAACATTGTCCCATTTCCACTCCGGTATGGGAAGAGGTTGCATGACTCTTCCAGGCTGTTGCCTTCCAGCTTTCACTTGTTGACAAACCATACATCTTGAGACAAAATCAGCAATCTCCCTCTTCATGTTGTCCCACCAAAAATGTTCCTTCAAATCTCTATACATTTTGGTGCTCCCATGGTGTATAGAGAAATTGGAACTATGATCATCATCCAGCAATTCCCTTTTTAGATCAGGTATATTGGGAACACAAAGTCTCTTCCCGAATTTCAAAATTCCATCTTTATACACAAAGTCTCTCAATCTCCCATCATTCACAGCTTTAATCTTCTTTTGGAACTCTTCATCATCGGTCTGAGAACTCTTAATCCTTTCTAGTAAAGATGGTTTGGCAACCATTTGAAAAATCATTGATGTTTCACCTTCCCTGGTTATTCCCATGTCCATCTTCACCAGATCCATGAAAATTAGATCCCTTTCAATTATCATATTTTTCAAAACTCCATGGTCTTTTCTACTCAAAGCATCTGCCACCTTGTTTGCCTTCCCTGGGTGGTAGTGTATCGTACAATCATAATCCTTGAGTAATTCAAGCCATCTCCTTTGCCTCATGTTGAGTTCTTTTTGTGAGAAAATATACTTCAAACTCTTGTGATCAGTATAAATCTCACATTTTTCACCATAGAGGTAGTGCCTCCATATCTTCAAAGCAAAGATCACTGCTGCTAACTCGAGATCATGACTAGGATAGTTTTGTTCATGAATTTTCAACTGTCGTGATGCATAGGCAATAACTCTATCATTATGCATAAGGACACGACCAAGTCCTTTCTTCGATGCATCACTATAAATAACGAACCCATCATTCCCCGATGGTAGAGTCAATATATAAGCATTGACTAATCTTCTCTTCAGTTCTTTGAAACATTCTTCACACTCTTTTGTCCAAACAAATTTAACCCCTTTACGTGTGAACTTCGTTAATGGGTTAGCCAATCGGGCAAAATTCTGGACGAAACGTCGATAATAACCTGCCAAACCAATAAAACTACGTACCTCAGTTATACTCGTAGGTGCTGTCCATTCTTGGATTGCCTTGGTCTTAGAAGGATCAACAGAGATTCCATCTTTAGAGACAATATGGCCAAGAAAAGAAATCTCCTGAAGCCAGAATTCACACTTGCTAAACTTCCCATATAATTCATGCCTCCTCAGAGTCTTCAAGATAATGCGCAAGTGATTTTCATGATCTTCGTAGGTTTTGGAGTATACCAAGATATCATCAATAAATACCACCACAAATTCATCGAGATACTCCTTGAAAACTCTATTCATTAGATCCATGAATACAGAGGGTTCATTAGTCAATCCAAACGGCATTACAGTAAACTCGTAATGCCCGTACCTGGTTCGAAATGCTGTTTTCGGAATGTCTTCCTTTTTCACACACAACTGATGGTATCCAGATCGAAGGTCAATCTTTGAAAAGTATTGATCTCCATGCAGTTGGTCAAATAAATCATCAATATGAGGTAGGGGATACTTGTTCTTTATCGTTATAGCATTGATCTCCCTGTAGTCGATACATAACCTCATAGATCCATCTTTCTTTTTAACAAAAAGAACAGGGGCTCCCCATGGAGAAACACTAGGGAGAATAAATCCCTTATTACTCAATTCCTCTAGTTGTTTCTTTAGTTCGACTAACTCTACAGTGGCCATTCTATAAGGGGTCTTCGATATAGGCCTTGATCCAGGAATCAAATCAATAGAAAACTCAACTTCTCGTTCTGGAGGATGTCCAGGTAAATCTTCCGAAAATACATCTACAAATTCTTTCACAACAGGTACATCTTCTATTTGAACATTCCTTTCCTCACCCGCAGTTATTTCATTCTCTTCCTCCCCAATAATTGAATTTAGTTGATCTATTGAGGGTGGATCTAAATAAGAATTAGGTGGTGACGATTCTGCTCTAAAAATAAGGTGCTCCTTATCATTATCATCAAGAATCGTAACCTCTTTCTTCTTACAATAAATCTTCGCATCATAGTCCGAAAGCCAGTCCATACCGAGGATTATATCAAACTCAATCATAGGTATGACGATGAAATCAGCAGATAAAGAAAATTTATGTGCTCTAATGGGGACTGATTCACAAAACTTTGTTGCAACGATACTTCCCTTAGGAGTTTTAACTAACAACTCCCTTATTAAATCAAATTGGAAATATCTAATTTTCTTAGCAAACTGGGAAGATATGAAACAATGCGATGATCCAGAATCAAATAATGCATTTTCTAAACTTGAGGAAACCATTAAATTACCTGCCACCACATCTTTCGGAGCTTCTACCTCAGCAGTAGTGATAGCATAAGCCTGGCCTTGATCCCTTGGCCTTTTCTGAAGTAAGTTCTCCTGACGCTTAGGACATGCATTTGCATAATGCCCCATCTCTCAGCAATTGTAGCACTGAACGTTGGTAGCTTCCTTCTTCCCCTTGCAATCATGAGCTTGGTGGCCTTTTTCACCACACTTGTAATAGACTCCCATTCCCTTCAAGCAAGTACCAGGATGTTTCTTCCCGCATTTACCACAAGATGGATATTCAACCTTTCCATTATTCCCCTTATTTCCATTCCCAGATTGAACAGCAGGTCTCTTCTTCTCTTGCTTTGCTTTAAAGTCATAAGACTTAGAGAATTCCTTTTCGGTCTTGATAGCACATGAGACAATGTCTTCGTACGATGAAAAGGATTGTGAGACTAACGCTCGACGGAGAAATGGTTTTAACCCATCAAAGAAACGATCAATCTTACTTCTTGGGTTACGAATATAATCACCAGCGTACCTCGCTAACCTTGTAAAGTTAGCCTCATACTTTGTGACATTCTCATCCTCCTTTTGTCTCAGACTTAGAAATTTCCTTTCCATATCTGCTCGATGGTCGCGAGGGAAGTATTTTTCTAAAAACAGATCTTTGAACTCCCTCCATTCCATATTTGATACTTCATCATCTTCCTTCGTATTTTGAATCAATGACCACCATTGATCAGCATCTCCAGTGAGGCGGTAAACTGCCATGATAACTTTTTCCCTTTCACTGCTCCCCAAAGCCTGAAATATTTTCTCTAGGGAAAATATCCATTGCTCAGCTACTAAGGGATTTGTATTCCCATTGAACGTTGGTGGTTGTTGCCTCATGAATCGATCTAACATTGATCCTCCACGTTGCGGATCAGGGTGCTCCATACGGGTAAGGTTATTATTCATAACCTGAGTAAGTTGTCCCAGTATGGTGATTAGCTGATCAGCACCAGTTGCATCACCAGCCCCACTATAATTATCTTGAGCAGGAGGGAAATCCCTACATGGAGTGCGTGCATTGATACGGTTTCCATTTCTTCCACTAGGCGCCATTTCTAAACAATGGCATAAACTAGATCAGTTTATGAATCAAAATACATAATCCCATACTTTTAAAACACTTAACATAAATTGAACTATTTATGGATATAATCCATAATAATAAAAATGTTTTCTTTGAGGAAGTATATACTCATAAACCCTTCATAATGATTTGTAAAGAAAATGAGAGTTATCCTAAGCATATCCCCCGGGAGTGTCGTAACCAAGAGTGCAGCAAGGCCCATTGTCGTGCACCAGTTCCCGTTCGAGTCTAGCTCAAAGCGGTGTTTTCGGGTTTTACCCCTAGGTACATCTGTGCCAGAGCCGCCTCTACCTGCTCGTATCCAGACAGGGATGTATTGCTCGGAAAACTCACAAAATCTCTACAATACCAAAATTCTAGGAAGTTCTTCTATACTAATCCTCAAAGTTCATCTTAGGTCTACGTGCTCTAATCAGAGTTTATCTAAATCTAGTTTCCAAGGTTTGTACTAAACTTCCTCTGATACCAATCGTAACGCCCTTACCCTAGCTACCCAGAGTCGGTGTATTACTTCGTAACATTGTCATGATCACATGAAAGATCAAATCTCGAAAGACCGATTGGTTTAGTAGCCTTGGAAATACTAGATATATTCATAAGTTTTACATTACATCATAAAATGAAAAACTACTACAACAACATAATGTTTCCACAGTCCACACTATAAACCCCTCATAAAAATCCATGCAGGTCATTCATAACTTACTTCTTCACATCCTGGGAAAAATAAAACATAGAAAAGGGGTGAGCTCAAATGCCCAGTAAGGATAACAATATAGCGGAAACTTTAATAAATAAGAATAAAAATTTAAGGCAATGTATAACTAAAACAAAAGCCTTTTAAATATGAACTTTCAACATGGTATGGCATAAATAAAATGAAATAATGCCATTTACTTATTCACATGGATATTCTACTAATCGAATAATCACATGCAAAAATCAATAACCACTTTCATAATGTTGGAATGCATAATGCCAGACTATCATAACCACATAGCCAAGGCCTCGTGCCAAGACTAAAAATAAGATTTTGTCAAGGCCTTATGCCAAGACACTAGTTTGTCTCATGAGACCTACCGATGCATCGAGGAGCTATAGCGGGCTCCACCCGTCACTTATTAAGTCCAATGCATTCCCATAGGAAAAGGTTTAAATATAACATAAAAATTCGTATTAAAACTAGCATACGAAATGTCAATACTTTCACCATAAACTATGAATGGTATAAAAATAGCACATCCACAGTCAAACATATCACAAAACCTTCAATACAATATAGAAGTTTTGTATCATAATAAATCAACTTCAAATAATCTTAAAATCCATCAAAGGATGTTGACATAGATGAAATCAAAATTCTTTTTAAAGAAATATCTCCTTTTATTTTGAAATCATTTAAGATCCATATAAAATAAAACATTTTCTTTAAAAATAATCTTATAATATTGTAAGGAAATCTTTGAAGATTTTATAACGGTGTAAAATAACCGCACCCTCCGTATAAGTTAAAAAAACATTCTTACCTCAATTCTGTCGAAAAGGTTAAAAAGGACCTTGTTTTGAAAACGACGGAAAGATTCCTTTATAAACCTCTTATAAAAAGTCAAACAAGGGTATAAATGACTTTAACCCATATTCTTGCAAATAGTAAAAATGTTTTGAAATACATTTTTAAGAAACATGGATGTGGATGATAAAGAGATCCCAGTAGATTATTACGTATAAACAACCTTGGATAATGAAGAGGTTGTAAAGTAAACCCTTACCTTGTAATTTTCCTTTGTTGGGGTCGGTTAACCTCATGTATAATGGTGAAATAATTGTTATTAAATTATACAAGAATCATATACATTAATATGATATCATATATGATCTTTTAACATTGCTTTATTAATAATATCTTAGTATTATCGTCGTTTCAGGTGATAATCGATTCGTTCTTCTTAAATGTTTGGATACGTAAGACATGTTTGTAATGGATAGATTAAATCTTATTCATAATAAGAATGATATTAACATTATTTTTAACCCTAAAATGAGAATAAGACTTGAATGGATACGATGGAGGATGGATCTCACCGCGTTCGTTTAGACGGTAGTCCGTACGTACGCACGAACGCTACTTCCATTTAATTTTTATTTTAAAAGAATTGAATCCAAATTATACATAGGTATATTACTATTCCAGTATAATATAATATTTTATATATGTTACTTATGTTCATTAACACCATCCTTTATACGTTCCATGTGTGGTATGAACGAGTCATATCATTTTAAGGGGGCGGTAGTCCGCGCTTCCTCAAATGAAATTATCGTATGTATATACACCATGAAACGAATAATGGTATGAAATAAAATGGAATTACAGAATCTTATATATAAAATTTATATCATTAATATCATATTTAATTACAGTTCCATCATAATGGCCACCATGAGAGGCGGTAAGATGTATTTGAACAATCATCGTTTCATGAGGCGTTAGTTTGCCATCCACAGAAACATTATGTTCATCATCCATTAGATGGAGTTGTGTGTATGTGTAGTTTGAATCCTTCTTATAACAACATCCTAGTATATTGAAGATACTGGTGTTGTTACAAAATAAAGGAAATAAAAAGAGTTTGGGGGTTGGAGAAGTAAAATAAAGGAAAATAATTTAAGAGAAATCGTTACCTTTAATTTAGGTAACTCACTTTGGTTGGAACCAAAGGACTTCTTGAAATGATTTATGCCTAAGGGGAAGCCTCAAGGAGGAGGAGAGGGATGTGGGGAGCTTATTTGGGCAGAGTTTGGACGAGCCAAGTGGCTTGAGAGGTGTGAGGAATGAGTAGAAGTGGTCTCCTTTTATAAGGGAGAAGAGGGGTTCTTTAGGAAAGAGTGAAAGTATTACGTTATAATATAATTATATTCGGTTTATAATGGTCCAAAAATCATTGAGGTCGAAGATAAGATGACTAATATTCTAAATAACATCAACAAATATGAATTGGACAGGTTTTAGATAATAATTTAATCATTATAATCTTATTTATTTAAATGATTTATTAATGAGGTAATCATTGCATCATTATTGTGTCATTAATAATTTAAATTATTTGATGTCTAAAAATTATAAATAAAATATCATTATTTAGGAAATCTTGTTATCTGTCTAATTAATATTTATAATCGAAAATCCAACACGTATAACCCTATGTAAAAATTGTTCTTCTAAAAGATGTAAGCTTATGCCATTTTTATTTTTATTTAAACTTTATTAATATAATGTGTCATTATCACTTACAAGTGGATCCATGGGGTCCCAAAATAGACCCAAAGATGCCCATGGTCGACCATGTATCAACCAATAGGATTAAGACACGTTTTAGGGTAATTTAGTATTATTATAATATTATTTTTAACCCTTATTTACCGGATTTACCCTTAACCATGGTAAATAAAATATTTACCGCAGTAATTATTCAAAATGTCTAAAAATAAAAGTTACCTATTTACACAATTTGAACATTATGATTCCAAATATGGAATCCATTTTTATAAATTCAAAATACAGAAGTGGCAGAAATTAATTTAAAATTAATTCCCGCTGTCAAAACAAAAAGCGTGTTTTTAAGAGATAATAACTATCAAAAGATTGACACTTGTTTATGTTCGGTTTAATTGTAAAATTATGTCCAATGACAAACATTAAATTGAATGGTAAAATATATTATAAATATACTTTAAAACCACTCAAATTCATAATTTATCACTATTAATTATTTTGATTAAAAAAGTTGTTTTTAATTAAAACTTAGTAATTTTCACTATTCATCAAAATATGAAAGTTATCCGAAATGTACCAAAATTTCACCTTAGGCTAAATTCGATATTACGAATCCAAAAATGAAGTCCATTTTCAAATATAAAATATATATAATTTCAAAAAGTAGGTATTACTATTCTTAACGGCTAGTTTGATTAGTTATGGTGTGTTAGAACTCGGTGTTGCGTACAACACACGCTATCACATTATTCAAAGAGAAGCGTACCGTAGAAGCTTGGGGTGTTACAACAATGGTTTCATTTTTCACATATTTTTTTCATAAATCCTTCATAATGGGTTTTAATGAAATTGTGAATTATCCTAGGTATATCTACCTGGAGTTTTGTAACCAAGAGTGCAACAAGGCCTGTTGTTGTGCACCAGTTCACATTTGAGTATATCTCAAAGTGGTGTTTAGGGGTTTTACCCCTAGATACATATACGCCAGAGCCTCCTATACCTACTCGTATCTACTCATGGATGTATTGCGTTGAAAATTGAAAGAATCTAAACAGTACCAAAATTCTAGGACGTTCTTATATGATAATCCTCAATGTCTATCATAGGGTAATGTTTCAAAATTAGATTTTATCTAAATCTATTTCCATGGTTTTTGAAAAACTACCTCTGATACCAACTATAAAGATGTCAACCCAGTTACCTATAGTGAGTGCATTATTTTAATACATTAGCTTGATTACATGGAATCAAGTCCCAAAGGACTGATCCGTTTAGCAGTCGTGGAAAATATATTACATACATGATCTTTACATTAAAATTTCAACTATAAAACACATCATAAATAATATTTTAAAAATTACATTATTCCTTTAGCTTAATCCTTCATATGACTCATAATATACTTCTTGAAATCCATGGAAAATAAAACATAAGAAAGAAATGAGCTTATATGCTTCGTGAGGAGAAACAATATAGTAGAAGCTATCATAACTAATCATTAACTTTAATGGTAGGGTATAAACTTGAAACACAATCCCATTAAACATAAACCATAGCCTAATATAGAAAAGATAAATAAAATAATGAAATTTATTTATTCATGTGGATATTCTACTAGTCAAAATAATCAAATTTAATATCAATAAATAATTTCATAATGATGGAATGCATAATGTTAGATATCATAGCCACATATTCAAGGAATTGTGCCAAGACTAAAAATAAATGTTTTTTCAAGGCCTTTTTCTGAGACACTAATTTTCTCATGATATCTGCTGATACATGGTAAATTTATAGTGGGCTCCACCTGTCATCAACAATGTCCAATGCATTCCTCATATGAAAATGTTAAAACAAAACATAAACATTCATATTAAAAATAGATTATGAAATGTCAATACATTAACCATAAATAATTAATAGTATAAAAATAGAACATCCATAGTCAAACATACTATAAATCATTCAATATAATATGGAAGATTGTATTATAATAAATCAATATAAATCAAGAATAATATCCAGTAATGGATTTTTACATAGTTGAAAATGATCAGTAAAAATATTTGAGAGAAATGTACCTTATGGTGAAATCATTTATAAGTCACGAATTCATAAAAGAAGTCATTTAACGGAAATTTGAGAATTAATGCGTCCTATTCCACATTTAATCATTTGACATTAATTGAAATTTTAAAACAATCATGTCCATATAAATAAATCTTGAAAATCATTTTTAAAACATGGACATTAATTAAAAACAATTACCAAAATAAATCATTAAAACATTTAAAATGATTAACTTGATAAAGATTCCCTTCCAAAAAACAATAAAATAATCATTTTTAAAACATTTTCATTATATATGGACATGGATGAGAAAAATGTACAAGAAAACACTTACACATAAACAGTCTCAGATTATAATGAGATTGAGAATTCACCCTTACCTTGTACTTTCCTTTAGTTGAGGGTACGTTTATCCTCATGTATAATCACCATAGTATGTTATAACATTATAACAGAATAATATTTATATTTACGATATCATATATGATTCATTTATGACATTTTACTACCCATTTAATAATAATTTCCATGTTAAAATAATATTTTGGGAAATAATCGCATAAATTATTGTACGTGTTTTAACTTGTTATTACTGAACGTATCACTTAAATAATGATTTAAATAAATAAATAATATAAAACATTATTTATTTTTCATATATATTCATAATATAAATATTTATAATAGATAGATATATGAAATGGAAACATTGTTCATGGAGACGGTAGTCCGTACATATGCCTGAACATTGTTTTAGTTTTTTATTGTATAGTATTTAAGTAAGTAAAGAAAATTTATGTTTATACTTATATATATATATATATATTATTCCAATATCAATATTATTTCATATACCCCATAATTAATCCATATATATATATTTATAAATAATATTTAATGGTGATCGTTGTAGGAGAATCTCATTGCATCGTGGAGACGGTAAGCTCAACGTACACACGAGAGATAATATCATTCTATTGATGGTGAAATGAAGTTTAATTGGATGTTATATTATATATATAAATAATCTATACCATTTTATATTAATTATTTAAATTAATTATTCTCATTATTATACCCATCCCAATAATGTAGTGTTGAATAACAAACTACACCATGACGTGGAGATGGTAAGCCGTACATACACACATGTGGTGACTTTTTCATTCATATGACGGATAGAATAATGAATATGGTTGTGCCATATTAATAATAAAAACAAATTTTATATATTTTACTAGATTTATTATGTTGGTATGTAGATATCAAATAAAGAGAAAGTGGATGAATAAAAGAACATTGAATGAGGTGATGAAATTATTACATCTTCTTGGGGTGTTTTCTTTTGATTTGATCAAAATGGATTATTAGGATGGGTTTCTGATCAAATTAAGGCATATAGGTTAAAGGGAGGGTTGTTTGGAGGATATTTCTATTGGGTTTGGCCATGTCTAATGGCATTGGAGGTGTTATTTTGAGAGAAGTCGAAGTACCCTTTTAAAAAATAGGTGAGGGGAACTTTAGGGAGAGCTTGAAATATTAATTTTTAATACAATAATATTTGATTTGTAATGACTTATAATAGATTTATTTAGAGGATATGGTTTTTCTGGGATGATAACATCTCAAATAATAGGTTTTATATAGGCTTAGGTCACCATATTAACCTTATCTTTTATATTTAACTTTTTGTAAAATAGTTTAACCTTTACCATGTATTCTTGTATTATTATAAAAAATGTTTAATAAACATACTATAAAAACCAATAGAACCCCATGTGATTGATTATTGATTTATATGACATTATATAAGTATTTTGGATGATCTATTGATTTTTTGTATATTATATAATTTAATAATATAGTATTTGTTTTAAAAACTCATTTATGTCAATTTTGATAATATTTGGTATTTTGTTTTTGTGATGTTGATAAAAACAGTATAACTTAAAAATAAATTTATTTAATCAACTCTAACATGTCATAATATCGTATAAAATATGTTTAATTCATTATATAATTCAATTTAAATTTATTTTTATATTTATAATATATATTATTTTCATAATTCTTTATTAAGGAAATTATTGCATCATCATTGTGTTATAAATAAATTTAATTATTTAATGTCTAAAAATTATAAATAAAATAATATTATGTTGAAAATATTTTTATATTTATAATGAATGCATATTGCCTAATTTATCTTATGCATACTTTTATATTAAAAATGTTTTATTTATTAAAATTTGAATTTAACACTTTTAACTCTTATTTATATAAAATAATAATAAATGTCCTAATCTAATACATGTGGATAAAAAAGGAAGATATTTTATTCCTAAGGTTTTTTTTGTCGCAATACACTTATCCAATATAATTAGGTCGTGTGTTAGGGTAATTATAATATCATTTTCAGCTTTAATTACCCTATTTACTTTTAACCGTGGTAAATAAAATTCAAAAGATATTATTCACCAAAAATTATTCTCATTCTATTGAACCACATTTTACTTACTTATATCAATGGTTTCTCTGATATTTTTTATATTAAATTCAAAAATGAGGAGACATTACGTTTTATGAAAATTTGACAATGTTCTTTGAAGGTGGGTAAAAGATGATAGATAATTCAATAAAATTTTATATATTTCATATTATTATGAAATGGCTCTAATGAATTAAATTGGACTAATATAGGTAGTATTTATCTATTTTTACTTTTAAATAAATCTAAATAAAAATATTATTTAATTAATAAAAATTCATTTTTAAATAATAAAGTAGTGTTTTTTACTATTCATCAAAAATTAAAAGTTTTCATAAAAATATAAAAAGTTAACCCTAAGATAATTTTTATATTCCAAAATAAAAAATTATGTATATTTTACCATATTTAATACATAGAATTTATATTAATTAATTTACAATTAATTTTCATCGTCAAAACCAGAAATCATGTTTTTAAGAAGTAAAGACTATCAAAAGATTGACATGTGTTTATGTCCAATTTAAATGTGAAATTACTTAAAATTATCTAAATTATATTATGTGAAAAAATATAAACTATTTATAATTTGAAAACAATAAAATTCATAATTTTACACTATAAATTATTTTTATTAAAAAAATTGATTTCAATTAAAATTTAGTATTTTTCATTATTCATCAAAATATGAATGTTTTTAGAAAAGTACCAAAAATTTATACAAATTAAATTATTATACATATTTTTTAAATAAGAATTTAATTTCATTAAATTAAATATATATATGTGTAAAATATAATATTTAAAATGGGTTTACCATTAAAAGCTAGAGAAACTCAATTTTTTGCAAAATACATCAGTTTTATGAAAAATTGAATTTTTCCTTAAATTATGTCTAAGAAAAAAATGATAAATGTTAAAATTATATAGGATATATATAAAATTCAAAAAAAAATTATATTATTCATATACACTTTTTAAACGGCTAGTTGATAGGTCATAATGTGCTAGAACTCGGTGTTGTAAGTATCTCAATATATTGAATTACATTAAAGAGATATTTAACAATGAAATCATGGGGAGTTACAAAATCTTGGTTATATGATCTATGTGGCACAATTAAACATGAGAGTGAAATTAATTTTATGGTTTCTCCCAAATAGCTCTCCAATGCATTGGGAAATGTTTAGTATCGTGATACGTCATGTTGTGAGGTGGATTAACCAAATTACTTTTAGGAAATTTGTCCACCATATTGGGACATTGTATTACCTAATCCCTTTATTTTAATTATATAGTGTGTTAAGTTGTTTCCACATCTCCATGTTATGATATTTATGCTATATCATGACTTTATGTTCTTTTTTATATTGTTCTCCATTGATATTAGCATTTCTTAACATGTATGCTATTTTTCAGGATATACCATACTTAATCCCTTAATATTCTTTTTAGCTAATCTTTTTTTATATATGCCCTCACGTTATCCCATTGAATGATAATTGCGAATGATTTTTGTGGTCATGTAAAAGATGTTTTCAATAATAATTTTGTATTATATGTCTTATGTTTTCATGTAATAATCCTATGCCCCAACAACACTAGACCTGTCGATCTTATTGGTTATATTAAGTGAAAGTTTATTTAATAAACTTGTTTGTCTATGAAATAAATATAAGGGTTATTATAGTTTGGCTCATCTTTTTTATTGTCAATTTCATTAAAGACCAATGTAATTTCATTTGAAAAAATGATAAATGATTTAATAAATCAAAATCATGTTTCAAAAGGTTTCCCATTAATATATTAGTAATATAAATTCCATTACAAAATATTAATATTTATGAACATTAATGATCATATTGGATAATATTTGGGATATTCTTATTATGAAAATTATCCTTTTTAATGTATTAACACCTATGTATACTACCCATTAAAACATAAGAATGTTATTTTTTAATAGGATATAAACATAATTTGTAATCTATGTTCAATGTATTTATTCTTCAATTTGACACATCCCCATATTTGAATTTGTAGCCTTAATTAATTATCAATTAAAATAAATGTTGTAGTAGAACTGGTAGGGATAATTTAGTCATGGTTGTTATTTTTTTCTTGGTCGATTAACTAGATATTCTTAATCATACCTTTTATTTCTCTACAATTTTAGCTGTCTGTAAAAAGATACCCCATAATAGTCATTTTTTCATCAACTATAGTAGTTTTTTCATATGATTTTTCATTGATATACCTCATGAATAATTATAATATTAGACTACCATGCTGCCAAAGTTCCAATATCATCATTGGCCACTGTATTATCTGGATCATAAAGTTGGATAAGAAACTCATTGGATGGATATAGAGTTACCTCAATCCCTTTAGTCAAATGATACCTTGGGAGTTAATTTTTATGTATCATGTTTCCTTTGATATTATACACCAATCACCTCGAAATAAGGTGTTTTGTGGGTTTGGATACATAGAACTAAAAAAATATTTAACCAATTGGATTTGAATAATATAATGTTGCTGGATGTCGTTTGATTCACATATAGGAGACAGTGTAATGATAAAATTGATTACCTTAGGTAAGTAATGCTGTTTAGTGTAAAGACTACAATCAAATCTAATGGTTTCATTAAGTTTTTGAGGTGTTGATATTTTTTCACCACCTATTCTCATTCATCATTTCAAATATATTTGTCTTCCAAACTAGAGAAGACAATAATATCTTGAAAATCATCTATTTTCACGTGAAATTATTTCATAATATTATATGTATATTCTTGTGGTTTTTTCATCATCAAATATGTTCGAGGAGAGACTCCAAAACCTACACCTATAATGTGACAATGTTGTTTTGATTTCATTAAAGGTGATAAATGTAATTTTTAGTTTGGTATGGTTACATCCTATTTCTGTGTGTGTTTAAACCATATAAAAATTTAAATATATATATATATATATATAATAATATAGTAATGTATAATTAATTACTATTATTTTATAATTACACAAGTTTCCCATATTGAATTTTATTTTCATGAACTGGGTTACCCAGCTTATTTACATGGGCCTCCATATATAGCCCATTATGTGGGATAGAAGTGGATTTGGATTTTTATTCATCAATATCCTTATAAACAAAGGAATATATGTTTTTTATATCACATAAATCATTTATTTCTTATATAAAATACATGACATTTTCTTATAAATTGAACTGTACCCGAGCCTTGTTTTTTGATTGAAAAACTTTGGTTTTTATGAACATTTTTTATTTTCATTTCTCCCTTTCAGTTAAATAAATTAACAATTCTGAATAAAATTGTATTAAAAAATAATTTAAAATTATATATTTTTGAAAAAAATGCATTTAAAATGATTTATGATTGTGATGAAGGATGGTAAGCACATTCAATATTCCACTATGGTATTTTTTTAGTGGCCATGAAGACATATTTCTTAAGCAAATCATCTAAAATAAATGAACTCTACATTGAAAATTGAAAATTAAATCAAATATCGATTATATATATTTTCAGTAAAATAGCGAAAATATATCATAACATTATGATAATATAATCACAATGGGTTTCCATCAATACTAGTTAGACATGGTTCCATGAATCTATATCAATCAAAACATATATCATCACTATTAAACTAACAAAACTAATGATATTTAACTTGTGGGGATCAACAAGATGGACACTTTCACTCAATTTAAACACAACTTTCATACCCTTTCTAATTTTATTTATAATATTAGTCAATAATGAGAGGTTGTGTTAATATATTGTTCATAAACATGGTATTTATCCCCTAATAATTATATAGTATGATAGTCAACTGCATGTTTTTCCCTGATATTTGTAACATTATCATGTCCTAAAGTCATTTTTAGTAAGTGTAGTCAAATATTTAATTTATAATAAAAATAAATAGTAGATAACACATAATATTTTGAGGAAAATAATAGTATAATTAAATCACTTTAACCAGTTCATTGAACTCTATTTACTTTATTTCAAGTATTAATGCATTAGTTCGTTTATAGGGAATACAAATCCCCTCTTTATTGTCCCATATAACGTACATGATATTTTCTTCATTAGGACCACTATGAAATTATTGTAATCTCCAAATGAAGTTTTATTCCATGATTGAATTTTAATCTTAACCTATAGTTGTATTATTCATAATTAGTACAATTGGCCATATCTTATTTACTGGATCTGTGACACAAAATACATCCAGTAATTGGGATTTTATTATGAATGGCTTGTCCTTCTCCCCTTCCAAACATAAATTTACTTTCACGAATCCCTTTTAATAAAATTTCATTGTACTGATAGTTTTATCCCATTATTAATGTAAAATTATCACATGGAATGTAATATAATCTAACTCATATATCTATTTAATAAAGATGAAATATTAAAATTTAACATGAATCATATTTTAATGCTTCTAAATAGATATGTGCATCGCTTACTCTATAAAAATAACTTTACATTTTTCCCCATAATGTGTTCCTTATGATATTTTTTATAAAAATTTTAACCATTAGTTATTAAACCAATATAATATATCACATTTCATTTGGTCCTCGAGATAACCAACTTATTTTTAAAAAAATTTCTTTTTGATTTTTTTGATAACCCATTATAATCATGATCTCAAAACATTACTATAAACATTTGATTATGGGTATTTGAAATCAATCATTAATCCCTTGATGTATTTAATGTTTTATTAATTGATTTATAGGATTAAATGTAGGGACCAAAACAATCTCTCTTATGTAAAATGTCATGATGATATTTTTCACGCTCTGTGTAGTTAATTGTAAAAATATCTATTATGGAATTCCCTTCACCCATATTTCATCTACTATGACGAGACATTGGGATATTGATGATATCAAAATCTAACAAGTAATTAATATATAATTCAATAATTTCTTCAATAAATTATTTTTTTTTCAAATCAAACTTTTGGACAACATTGGTTCCTTATTTACACTTTCAAATTCATTATATATCTCTTCATATGGTGGATCCATGTATAATGTAGAAGACCACATAGTTGACCCTCTCTTACCATGTAATCCATCTGGTGGAAGATTATTTTAATAATTTTGGTGGGTATAACATCTATAATACACTTAACATGATTGTAACCACCTTATTCATGATTATCATGTTTACAGAGTCAATAAAATTACGGTATATGGATTTAAAAAATGAGAGTCTAGATAATGTATTTCACAAATTATTAGGAATAATGGAACATAATGTGATGGGACACAAATATTACATCAAATCATGGTAGTTGTGTAATTTTAGTCTCGAAAAGATCAAATTATTCATCAACGTGAAATTATTGATAATTGATGATATTCCCTCTAAAAAGTTTACACCACTATTGAAAAAAAAAATTTGTAATTTATCTTATCTGGATGGATTGTAAGCTGCTTCTGGAAGAAAAATAAAACTTTTACCCTTCACCGATTCCAACTTTTCTCTTATACCCATGTAAATCATGTCTAACTAATCTATGCTGTCATCATTTTTCAGTAACATTTTGTAATGTTCCCAAGAAACTATCAAATACAATTTTTCGATTATGAATTATAATAAAAAAACTATGACCAGAAAATAATTATAGTATAATAATTCAATGAAAATTGATATTTTTTTCCAAACATCATTTGTAAGAATTTCAAAAATGGGTTTCATAAAATAGCTTCATGTTATTTTACTTTACCAATCATTTGATGAACTATTAGTGGAGGTGTTGTTGTACCTCATCCGGTATTAGCATCAATTGTAGTCATCTAGGATTTTCATTTATGATGGATGTTAAAATATCTAATGTCATAAGAACAAAGCCTTTATGGAATCTTTAAATTTATATAACTATGTCCATTATTGAAAAACTGGTTACCCTAAAATTCCATTAATGAAATATCTTGAAAAATTTCCATAATATGGAATTTTATTTTTCATCCCATAAAACATGTCCCTGAATGTGAATTCTTTAACCCTTTGAAAATCATACTTTATAACATCTGTATCCCACATCCAATTCAGATCTTCAGTCAATAGATAAAAATAGTAACTAAAATCATAACCATGTTGTTTTGGTCTAGATATAATATTATAAAACATTATGTATTTACATATTCATGAATAACCATAGTGGGAATTTATAGTTTACCAACATAAATTTTCATGTATAGTTAGTACTTATGTATAAATAAAAATGATTTATTCAGTATCTATACAATGAAATATGGATGTTTCTCGAATAATTTCTATATTCAGGATAATCAAAATCAATTTTACTCCCTTGAAGAGAGCCTTCGTCATACTTATTTTTTTAAACATTATTTCCTCTTTCTGCATTCCATGTCATCTGTCTCATAGTTTCCTAACATAAATATAGTCTTATAATCCATGGAATTGTAGGAAGTACCATAAAAGTTTTGATATCCTTGAGTCATCATTGTTGTATTTCTTCACAACACACTTAAGGAATTTTATGAGTAAATAATATTTATTGTAAAATAATATTCAATAATTTAGACATGTATCTTTTTTAGAGATCATGATCATTGAACAAGGAATTCATCTAGAATAATATTTTTTAAAAGGATGTTCATTTTATTCTATTATCATATCACTGAAGTGACCGAGTAGTTATGAAAAGATTGTGTAACTCTGTCTAATAGTAGATTTAAAATTATATATCATCAATAAAGGATCAAATTTTTTATATTTAGTAAAACTAGTATATAATGGTCTCTTAGAACATCTATTTAATTTCTCAAAACAATTGGGAAATCATTGTTAAACGCCCCAACCCCAAAATGCTAGATCATGTGAGTTATATTATTACATTGGCATGATTACAGTGATTTAAATCCTAAATAACCAATCATTTTAGATTTTATGGAAATAGAAATTATATAAATGATGCCTGTAATAAATTGGGAAATTTATATTACAAACATGATAAAAATTAAAATTAAATAAACTATATACTTGTTATCTTAACCAATAATTTATTCTATATAACGTAGATAAATAAAAAAAATAAGGGTGAGTTGTAATATTCAGGAAAGGAAAGTAAAGAGGAATAAATAATTAATCACTATGAATAAGTTAACATGTCTAGGTAAGTAACTGATAATACATGATATTCAAATAAATAGATAAGGAAAAATCAATATGGAAACGTATGAAACTGAATCACATGCAATTTAATCAATGAACTGAAATGAAATTTATCTCTAGATATGTCAACATAAAATCTCATAGATTAATAGTAAAATAAAAAATGTGGTAAATTATATATTAATTGAATTCATGTTTGAGGAACATGAAAACCTATATTTCCAAGTCCTTTCAAAAGATGGTCTAAATCTATGGATGGAAACACGTTTAATTTGGCCAACATATTTTTCTAATGAGAACCTGTCAATATATCGAGGTGCTATAAAAATTTTGGGCTACACCTGTTATTTCTAGTCTAAATAATTATTTTTATAGTGTAATCATTATAATTAATAATGAAAAATCCTTATCAAAAATCCTTAGTGAATAAAAGATACAAATTTATCAATAATTCTCCATTTAATCAAATTACTGTGAATGTAAACACCATCTGTGAATTGATAAAAAGTTTATGAAATAAAAATATACATCTTATAAATATATTTATATTTAATGAAATTTTCAATGATAAATATTTACAAAATTTAGTGAGATTGAAAAAATTATCATTAATAACATTCTTTGCGTGGATATTCTTTTATCATTTCAAAGTGTCTCATGATAATTTTAATCATTGAATCCTAATATCCAAAATGTATAAAATTAAATGAAACATATAATATCATTATAATAATTGCTTTCATGATATAACATGACAAAGTTAATATATACTCCAAATAAAAGTGAATTTATGCATAAAAACAAATATGTCTCAATGGAATGTAATTTGAGACGAAATTTCCTTACCTTAACCATCCTTTTGTGTGTGGTGTTTATCATATTATATAGTAGTTTAAACTATAGTACCAACTTATTCCAAAACCATACTCTTGTTTTTAATATCATATATTAATTTATTATAATATTTTATAACTTTTTTGTGAAAACTCTACCATTAATTTCACTATTAATGGTGTTAATTTCCTAGTTTGCTAGAGTGTTTTTTATCTCGTTATTAGTTTTTATCATTGTTTGATCTTGGTTTATTTATTAAAAAAATGTAAAACATGTGTTAATTATCATATATTATCAGTATATATATATTTATATTAGTCCATTATATTTTTATATTCGAGATTAGGTGCACTGTTCATGTGGACTGTAGGTCGTACGTACACATGATCACTAATTCCATTTCATTGTAGTATTTCATGAATGAAAAATAAAAGATAAATATATATATTATAATTCCAGAATCATTTTTTTATTTATATATGTTACATAGGTTTGATATAAATATTTTTTATATGTTAAATATATGGTAGGAATGAGTCATAGCACTTTGAGTGGACGATAGTCCATAATTCCTCAAAAGCAATTACGATATTTACACAAGATAGAAAGAATAAAGGTATTTTATAAAATAATAATAATAATAATAATAAATTATAAATATCATATGTAACATATATAAGATTATATTCCATCATAGTGGCCACTATGAAAGGTGTTAAGGTAATGATGAACTATCAATATTTCATGCGGCAATTGTTTGTTGTACAAAAAACCAATATGTTCGTTATCTATTAGATGTAGGTGTGTGTAAGTGTAGTTCTATATATTAAAATTAAAACCACAAATAATATTTATGATTTTTTTCATTTAATATTATAATAATATGTATATATATATATTAGATAATGGAAATTAAACTAAAAAGTTTGAGGGAAGACATTACCTCTAAATTGGCTAACTTATTTTGGTTTATACCAAAATCCATCCTTGGAAGGATTTCTATCCAAAGGGGGGATTCAAGATTGAGTAAAAATATATGGGGAATATATTTTTGTAGATATTGTCTGAATATAAACTGTTTGATATGTGTGATGAAGTGGGTGTGTTGGTGGCCATTTATAGGGAAATAATAAGACCCACTTAGACATTTTAAAAACCAGATAGTTGTACACATGTTCTTACCTTAAAAAAGTCATTAAAACAAAACAAAACATAATAATTTGAGGTTTTATGATGGTATATTTTCATGTAGAGGGTTTTGGATAAATGGATAGTTCATTTATTCTACTATGTTATTGTTTTTCCAATTATTAAAAATAATTTTCCCTTAATAATTTTAATTGATTTTAATTACATTTACTAATATTTTTTGTCATAAACTATCATAACATTATATTAAATTACTAGTTATTATAATTATGTATATGGAATATCTTTTTCAAGATTAATATAATATAAGTGGCCTAATGTTATTTAACATTCATCTATTAAGTGCGAGGACAACCAGATTTCATATAGTAAAAACTTCTAAATGTTTTAATGTTCTTTTAGTCATTTTCAATGAAAATTAAATATAATGCCATAAATTGGATAAATTGATAAAAATATTATATAATTAAACATTAAAACAAATTAAAATTTTAATTTAACCACACACAAAATTAGTTTAATAGGAATTTATGAAAGAAAATTCAGAATTTTTAACTATTCATTAAAAATTATATTTTTCTGAAAAATATCAAAAATTCAACACAACCAAATTATTATGTTCTAGTTACAAATATGAAGATTATATTGACATATTAAATCAATTAATGTGTAAAATTTTTTTTTAATGGAGACTTTTCATTTCATGGCAGTAAAATTACCTTTATAAAAACAGCGGTTTTCATTTTCATAATAGGGTTTATTCTTATCTTAGGCATGTCAAACATAATTGAATAATATAAAAAATATTTGATTGAAAATTTAAAATAATTATTTTTTATCATTCAATAATTTTAATTATGAATGTTTTTTTATTGAAGGAACCTCTTTTTAAGCACATAAATAATAATATTTCATTTTATATTCAATTGGTTCTTATTTTAGTTTCTCATTAGTTAGTAACCAATGAATTCATTTTATATTTATACAATAAAATGATTTCAAAATATTATTTAATATTAGTCATAATTTCTACTATATATCTTATTATATTAAATAATAATATTTTAATAATATATTATTGTTTTGGAAAACTCTATTTTTCATGTTACACTAGCTATTGAAGACGATCAGTATTGAGTATAATTCACACTAAATTGGTGTTCCGTGAATTAGAGAATATAAAAAATAGAAAATATTTTCAAAATAGTCAACCTATTTAATATTATTAAGGTATTATATCCCCTAACATTTCAAGTGTCACGTGTCATGCATAGAAAAAAATATAACATTTTTATTTTAGAATTCTAGGGTGTTACACTCTCCCCGCCTTAATTAAATTGTATCCACACAATTTAATATTGAACTCAATGATAGAGTGATTTAAGATAAACTTATTTTGAAATACTGAAATCATAAAATGGAATAAAATAACATACTCTTAAAAAGAGTGAATATAATGTATAACTTTCACATGACTGGGTTCCATAGTTAGATAACATTGGTGCAATATGGAAAATGGATAAAGTCGAAAAATCTAGAAATCATGTTCTGATGAAGAGTTCAATAGAAATATTTTAGGATAATGTTATCAATTAGAAGTTTCTAAATCCATGATGATATAAGCGATATTTGATTCATCAAAAAATGAAGGTACTAGGACCACTTTTTTGGTATCAAGATCCTTTTTTAGGAGTTATGTAATTATTTCACTCTCTAATAATATAATTAAAAATTCTTTGTATGATACTATAAGAACAACCTTATCACTTGTTCTTACCTTGAACTATTGATACTTCATGTCCTAGTACAATATTCATCGTATAGTGATGTAATGTATATATATATATATATATAACTAAAACCAAATCCAATGTTTAACTAAAACCATTTGCTAAATAATTAATATTTTAAAATAATTAATATCTTACATTTAGAAACATGGTCACTAAATTTATAATATGAACATCTCATTAGCCATTACTCTATATGACACAACTCTAAATTTTCAAATTCCAAACATGAGAATAACATCATCACGTATCCTCTTGAAAAATGGTAACAACTCAAATCATCATAAAAACTTATTAGAAATATGATTTATTCCATATTCCTTAAGTAAGACTCATATTTATATTAATTTAATCAAAAAGTGTTTTAAACTCCCTCAATAATAACATATACCACATTTTGACATGTTCTAAATCAATTCCAAGGTAGTCAGAACTTGTCCAAATTAATTATTTCTTCAGCATTGTCACAACATCAGGAATATATTATGTTTTTTAATTCCTTCAATCATTTATTTTTTAAAACTTTTATATTTAAAATAACTCTCTTTTATTTTCACCATTTAGAATATAGTCTCAAATCCTAAATGAAAAAGTAATGTAGTACAATATGTACATGTTCTATACTTCTTTTAACCAGTACATTTCTGGTAAAATATTCAAAATACATAATTCATGAATATGAATTTTAATCATTCTTTTTTATCTTTTTCTATATCATAAATTAAAAATTATCCAATAACATTATTTGGGATATATTATTTTGACCCATGGGACATTGATTTTTATATTGTCAAATCTTTTTATAGGGTAATAATTGTACATTTGAATCCATTTTGTAACCCTTAAAATCAAAAACAAGGTGTTCTTTTCATCAAAAGATATAAAAAATTCCAATTCCTTCTTATTTAGTACCCGACTGTTTCTTTCTACATTCATCACATGTGGTAAAATCCTTCTTTCCCTTGTTATTATTTGACTCATTCCCTTTTTCATGGTGCTCGAAAGGCTTATTCTTGTCTTGTTTTCCTTCTAATACATAGGACTTGGAGAATAATTTACAAGTATCATTTTTATATGATAAAATTTCCTCATATGATGAGAATGTTTGGGAGTCTTTTTCCGATTGAAATATTTTCATAAAACAATGGAACATTTTATACTTATTAATCTTTAGATCACGTGCATCGGTGAAGTTCACATTCCTTTTGCAATGGGCCATTTTTAAATATTTTCATATACTAGATTATCTTATAATGTTATGAAATTTTTATAATTATTAATATGTTATAGTATAGAACATAAAATTATGCATCATAAATCCTAGAATCATAAACATTGGATACGTGGGGATGCATTATTTTAAAATCCTTGATAATGGAAGGTAAATAAAATATGAATTATTTTAAGAATATTACACCAGGAGTGTCAAACCAGGTTCATAGTATGGAACGTTTTCATGTATCAAGTTACCCCAAGTTAGTAATAGAACACATTTTCAGGTTTATTACTCCTTAGTACATTTGTTATAGAAAAATGAGTACTCATTGTATCTAGACATGGATCTACTTTCAGGAATACTAAAAAAATATATCTACATTATAAAAAACCTAAGATGTTATTCTATGGTCATACAGAATGTCTATATTAGAGTTACACTCCATAATTTAGGTTTTCCAAATATAGTTTCCAAGGATCTATTAAACTTATTTTTATATAAACTGTAACACCCCACCCCTAGAAGCATGGAAATCGAGTATTATTTTATTAAATTGGCATGATTATAAAGAATTTAATACTGAAGGACCGGTCATTTTATCCATCATATAAGGTTATATTATATACACAATTTTGATAATACATTTTGAAATATATATTAATCACATGATACATAATAAAATGAAATAAAATGTATCCTTAAAAGCATAATCAATGATTAATTCCTTCTACCCTGGATAAATAAAACATAAAAAGGGTGGTATAAAATTCTAAATAAGTTTATGTAAAGAATAAGTAACAATGAATCAATAGTAATAAGTTATTATGTAATGGTAAATAACTAATAATTCATTCTATTCAAATAACTCGATATTGAAAATCAATATATCATGAAAAGAAACCGAAACACATTCCTCTTAATAAATCAATTTAAATGAAATGTATCCATAGATAAGTTGACACAAAATATCATGGATGAGTAATGAATAAATATAAATGAGGTTAATGATTTATTAAAAGAATTAATGGATGAGTTAGATGAAAAAATATACCATCAGTACCTTTCACAAGATGTTCTAAATCAACGAATTTAAGCATGTTTAATATTAGAAGAGAATTTGATTCATGAGAACTTGTCGATGCATTGAGGTGATATATACTATTTTGGATCCAACAATAACTGAATGTAAAAATCATTTCTCACATCCTGTAATCAATTTAAATAATAAATAGAATTAATAAAAAAATGTCAATAATGAATAAACGGTATGGATTTATCAATAATTCCCCAACAAATCAAATAAATGTAAAAGTAAGTACCATATGATTAATGATATATAGTTTAGGATATACTAATATCCATACTATAAAAATATTGATATTCAATGAAATCATCAAATAAAAATCATTAAAAATGAGTTGAGATTGCGTATATTATCATTATTAACATTGATGAGGATAATAATCATTAAACATTCCAAAGTGTCCAATACCACATTGAAACATTGAATCATATTCTTCAAAATGTATGTCATTAAAAAAAATAGAATATCATGAGAATAATGGTATTTATAATAAAACATTACAATGATAGTATACACACCAAATAAAAGTAAATTAGTACACAGTAACAATTAATTCTCAATGGAAAGTAATTTGAGATAAATTTCACATAAATTAACCTTTATTTTCTTTATTTGGTCTTTATCCTCCGGTAATGTGGTTCAAAATATTTTAATAACATATAAAATAACAATAATAATATTTATAATATCATATATTAGTTAATTGGAATAATTTTTTACCCATTTATGAACACACTTTCATTATTTTCACTATTTCGGGTGTTATTTACCAAGTTTCCTCGAGTATGTTCTAAATTGTAATTTAATTTTATCATTAATTACATCTTTTTCTCATCATCTCCATAATTTAAAACATGACATAATTATAATTTATAATTATTTTATATGTTTTTATTTTAGTCTAGTGTATTTTGAGGTTAGAAATGAAGCGCATCGTTCATTGAGATGGTAGGTCGTATGTACGCATGAACACTACATCCATTTCATCATTGTATTAAATGAATTAAAACTAAATGATACATATGTATATTATAATTCCATAATAATAACTATGTTATATAGGTTTCATAGGTTATTTAAATCAATTATTTATATGTTAATTGTATGGAATAAATGAGTCACACCACTTTGAAGGGCAGTAGTCCACACGTCCTCAGAAAAAATTATCACATTTACATAAGATGTAATGCATAAAGATATATTCTCAAAAAATAATGTAATTATAAATAAATTATAATTATCATATATAACATATACAAAAATGTTTCTCTCATAATATAAAACATTATTTGTAGTAAGGGAAATAGGAACCATCATCGTTTCATGAAGATATTGTTCACCGTACACAGAAAACAATATGTTCGCTACCCATTAGATATGGGTTTATGTATATTAGGTCGAATACATAACATAGAAAACGTTTTATATTTATTATACTAGTTATTTTATTTAAGCCTAGAATAATAATAGTATAGTTATATAATAACCTTGTTGTTTATTTCGCACTTAAACATAATTTATTACATAATATCTTCACCATAGACTACATAGAATATTGAGAGTTCTAGTGTCTTTGGGGATTAGGAACATTATATAACAAATTACAACAATAAAACTAATATCTTTTTTTGAAAACTTTTTTTATATGACAACATTCATTTATACATAGCATTGCATGGGATAACCTGAGGACATGCCCAAGAAAAAGGTGTGTTATAAAGACCAGTAAAGATTAAAAAAGGAATAACATGAAGAATACATTACCTGTTAGGAAATAGGAATATAAATGGATCATAATAGAAACTTGAACATATAGGCGTGATATAGCATGATTACCATAACATGGAAATGTTGTAACAAAATCTAACATGATATTTTAATGATCCAAGGCCCATTGCACATGGAGCATGAGTAAAAACTCATTTCACTTAAACTATAATGATTTAAACATCATTGAACATGACGTATAATGATACTAATATTTACCCAAAGCATTGGTGCACTATTAGAGCACGTCATTCTTAATCATTTCATTTCATGTATATGTGTGCCACATGGATCAAACAACATGGATTCATTAAAAATTATACTTTATTCCATGTTAATGGAATGTGGAATTAAAAAATTAAACTCTATAATTAATATTTAAATTTCCATAATAGGGAATAACCATTATTGAGAAATGGGCATGGTACTCACTATACAATGTCATTGGCTACGAAAATCACGGTGCAATTTCGGCAGCATAGTGATGTGACATAAGAATTCATAAAAATGGTTGATGAAAGAGAAAGGGGTGTCTCATCATATGTACATTAAATGGATTATAAGGGGGATTATAGATATATGTCCCAATATATATAATAGAATTTAGATTAATTATACAAAATAATTTCATGAATGTAAATGAGAATAGAGAAATTCTTATGAAATTTTGGCATGGTAACAGGTGTACATGGGAGGTACTAATGAGAGAGAAATTGGTATCTCATTAATAAAATATAATGAGTGTATTATATGGGAGGTGTTAAATGATACCACGACATTTTTAATTGAATTTTTTTTATTGCAACATAATGAAATTTGGACAAAAATGCGAATAGAATAAATCATTTACTTGGAAGTGTGATCCCAATAGCATTGGAGGTGCTTGTGAGAGGATAATGGGGCACTAGGGCGCCTTAAGAAGAATTTAGAGAGAGTAGTGCAGGGTATTGTCATCCTCCAAGGTTTTGAGTAAAGAGAAATGGAATCTTTGATGGATTTACATAGGAAAAGAGCAGAAATTCATTATTATTTAGGTTTTTGACACAACACATTAAACTAATCAAAACCATAAACCATCCCTTGTCTCTCCCATATTCATATCAAGATGGTAGTGGAATACGTTTTTATAAGTACAATCTCAGATCATATTAAAATATTTGGCATGCTTTTTTGAAGGTGAGTCACACTCTCAAGGAACTCGTTTTAAAAGGTATATATGTTTTATAAGCCGTGGAGGGTCCACTAAGGCACCATAAAAATAAACAAACCTAAAATCTCATTATTATATGTTAAAAAATATATTTTCCAAACATTCATTTTATATTATTTTATTACATCATGATTAGGTCATTATGATTTTATAAAACTAATTATATATTTAAACGGAATTTATTTTTTACCCAAAAAATCAATTGTCTCAGAAAATTATGAAAAATTTACCGTTGGATAATTTTGGCATCTATATTATAAAAAATATATTCATTTAATCTAAATATTTTTCTAAATATGTGCATTTTTACTTTTAAAACTATAACCGACAGTTATTAATAATTAATGGTTTTTGATTGAAACAGTATTCAAACCTTAATAAAAATTACAAATCTAGTCATAAAAATTATATGATCATTTATATTTAATAATAATTAATTTTTTAATAATAATTTTTTATTAAAATATTATTTCATTCCAAAATCAAATAATTCACCAAAATAGATTTCTTAATTGAATAATAACTAAAAATAATATTTTTGCCTTAAAAACTAATTACAAATTAAGAATAATAAAATGAATATATATTCATTATTATATAAAAATATAATAAACCAAATCGTAGTTCTAGGGTCTTGTTATATAACCACTTATAACACCTACATAAGATCTAAGGGTAAGATGTGAAATAGTGACAAACTCTTGGGGAGGATTAGATAACATAACTCGGGGGTAATTTCTATTAACATCCACTTCTCTTGTAAGAAGTTCCTTTAAAGATTAAAATCATGAAGCTTGTGTTGGGATACGTCAAGAGAGAATCTCAGGGATTCTACCTAATTTCTAGGCTCTGACAATGGGGATTTGTATGGAGCAATTCTACTAGATGCGACCATCGCTTCCTTTATCTGAGTAAATTGGATTTTTAAAGCCATATATTTATACTAGACAATTGATCATGGTGAAATAGCTATATTAACAACAGTATCAATTATTAATGGTATTTTGAAATCAAAAATCATAAAACCATGAAAGTTCTTATTTCATATAACCATTTTACATAACAATACATTTTATTATTCCAGAAGAATCTTCTTAGTAAAATTTTGGGTCGTTACAATCGTCCCCCCTTAAGAAATTTGACCCTATAAATTTTCTTTTCCCACACTAAAACAGATGCGGGAAAGTCTACTTCATCAATTTCTATGGTTCCTATGATTCCTCTTCCAACCTGTGGTTTTTCCACAACACCTTAACGAGGGGAATTATTTAATTTTGTAGAACATATTCCATGTGATCTATGATCTTCACCATCATATCTTTATATTAGAGGTCATTCTCCAATGGTACCACCTCTGGATTGAGTACGTACAATGGGTCAGGTTTAAACTTCGTCAACAGTGATACATGGAATACATCATCTATTTTTGATAGGTTTAGTGGGAGTGATAGTCGATAGCCCACTACTTCAATGCGATAAATAATATCAAAAGTGTCAATGTACCTTGGAATAAGCATTCCACCCATCCCAAATCTCATAACTCTCTTCCATGGTGAATTGTGGAGGAATACGAGGTTTCCAATATCAAACTCAGGGTCTCGTTCTCAGTTATCAGCCTAGATCTTTTGTCAACTCAGAGTAGCTTTTATGTGTTCTACGATGGTCTTAACCATACACAATATTTCTTCAACCACTTTTGGTCCAAAGAGTATTCTCTGTAAAACATTTTCCCAACATGCATGTGTTCTACACTTCTTCCCATAAATAGATTTATAAGGAATCATTTGGATGCTTGAGTGGAAATTTTTGTTGTAAAAAAACTCCACTAGAGGAATATGTTTATCCCTTCCTCCATTGAAGTCCATTGAGAATTCTCTGAACATTTCATATAGTGTTTGGATAGTCTGCTCAGATTTGGCCATCAATTTGAGGATGATAAGTCATACTGATACAAATGATGGGTCCTTTCTATATAGAGTATCTACAAACTTGTTCACTATCCCAGACATGTAATGGATTGAGTAGTCATATTCTTTGATCAGCTCTACCCATCTTCATTGGTGCATATTCAACTCTTTTTGTGTGAATATATACTTGAGGATTTTTTATGTGTGTATATTTCACAATTATCCCCAATAGGTAATTCCATCATGTTTTTAAAATGATGATTACAATAGGCATCCATATCATGTGTTGGATAGTTTTTCTTAGCATCATTAAATTACATTTAAGCATAGCGAATGAATTTTTCATTTTTCATCAACACATAGTTCATGACCTTTTTCGATGCATCACTGAATACCACAAAATGTTATCTACTTATGTGTAGTGTGAGAATTAATTTTGTGATAATCCACATTTTAAACTCCATTAATCTCACTTTGCATTCATCACTACAAGAAAATGTTACTCCTTTCACAGTTATATTGGTAAGATGGTTTTAAAATCATGAGAAATATCTCAAAAATAGGGAATAATATCCATCTAAACCCACGAATCTATAGATATTCATTGCGGATGATGGACTCGACCATCCCTCAATTGCAGTTGCCTTTTAGGGATCCACAGATATCATATTTCTTATGATGATATGTCCCATCAATGATATATCCTTTAACTAGAAGTCACACTTTCCTTAATTTTCCACAAGATTCTCCTTTTCCAAGGACTCTAGTACATTGATTGTATTCTCCTTATGTTTTTTCTTTGTTTTCTAATATATTAGAATATCATCAATTAATACTACCAAAAAATTCTTGAGGTAATCTCTAAAGACTCTATTCATCAAGTACATTATGATATCTTTAGAATTAGTGAGTCTGAAAGGAATTACTATGAAGTCATGGTTCCCGTATCTTGTACAAAAAGAAGTCTTGAGGATATCCTCCTTCTTCACCATTACATGATAATATCCCTACCACAGATCCACCATAGAGAAGTATTGAGCTCCATGTATCTGATCTAACATGTTTTCAATTCATGGAAAAGGAGACTTTTTCTTTATCATTTTTTTAGTGAGATCACAATAATCAATTCAATGGTGCATCGACCCATTCTTCTTCATGAGAAAGAGGACTGGTTCACCCCATGGTGAAGCACTTGGGTGAACAAACACATTATCCAAATTCACATGTCATTTTTTGTGAACTCCTCATGTTCAACAACACCCATTATACATGGAGTCTTGGATAATGGAAATTCCCTAGGTATAATATATATTTATAATTCAACCTCTCTTTTAAGAGGAATAGCAAAAAATTCCCCGAGAAACACATATGAGAATTCTCTCACAAAAATGGATGTCTTTAATGATGGATGATACCTTAGACTGAATAATCTGATAAAGATACATGTGATCATGGGGTAGAAATATCCACCCTTGAGATAATGGTGCTAATGAAGATTTGTCATACTTATTTCACTTGTATAGAATCGGGTGTCAATTCACCATATGAAGATTTATTTTCCTCTCATTGAAATTTATGATGGCTCTATTTTGGTATTACCAATACATGCCAATAAATGAATAATCAATCACCAGGGGGAGTATGAAGAGGTTCACTATGATGTTCATTCAAAAAATTAATACATGGGAGGTGTTATGATCATGGGATGCAATGATTTCCCCATTTTCCATTCACACCAAAATATTGACTTCTAGGTTTTGTTTTGGTGTTGGTATTGTTCTACTAATATTTCTGGATATATATTAAGGTGTAGAACTAGAACAAAAAAGTACAATTTCTATTCGTGAATAAATAACTACTGTAAGTGTGACCACTTAAGTTTCATGGTCCACTTCATCAGTAGTGATGGAAAAATATCCCCCATACGACTTTGGAGGTTATTAGTTTCCTCTACAAACCCTTGTCTTAGGGAACTGGTTTTCAATGTTTTCTAGTTCGTTGTAACTAAAGTAATGAGCAGTGGGTTATGGGTCAAATGGAGCATTCCTTTCCTCTGTTGCAAAAAGAAGTTTTTCATGTAAAGATTTAATGGTTAGGTTCCCTTCTATTTCACAACATAAGCATTTCCTCATCCCTTTCACGCAATTTCAGGGGTGCTTATTTGCAATCGATTGGCATGTAGGGTGCCTGATTTTCCTTATGCCTATGGATTTATCCACTGGACCACCATAATTAATTCCCACAATATGCTTCATATCCCCATGACACCCCTGAGATTCACTAATCTTATTTTCAACTTTGGGGGAACATAAGACAATTTCATCATAATTATCAATGTAACTGATCATCATGGCCTTCAATATGCTAGATTTTAGCCCACCGAAGAAGCGGTCATCCTTAAATTTAGGGGTAATGAAAAATACAAAGGCGTAACGAGCAGTCCTTGTGAAATTTTTCACGTACACTTGAACGGATTTTTCATCCTTTTTCATGAGGTCAATGAAGTCCCTTTCCATCTTAAGATGGAGGGTTTGTAGAAAATATTTATGATGAACCATTTTTAGGTAATCCATATATTCCAACACCTTAATATCTTCCTTAGGCTTCATATTTTTAATCATTTTCAATAATTGATAATGTTCACCAACCATATGATAAGAGTCCTAAAGAACATTCTTTTTTTCGAAACATTGAAGGATAGAGAAGATCATTTCAAAGGATTTGATCCATTGTTCGAAAATTGTGGGATTAGATGACCCATTAAAAATATGTGGTTCTAGTCTCATTGACTCTCGATTGTGACTTGTTCATTCTTAATGGGGGTTAATTTTTCACAAGGCACATTTTTTTATTAAAAACATGAGTTATCTGAGAGAGTATCATGGAAACGTTTGTGATTCCTGCTCCCATCAGATTGGGAATCTCATTAGAACAAAAGTAACATTGATATTCACATAGGTTGATAGATTGATTCCTCCTATTACCGACCATTGGATAGAATAAAACTAATGTTGGGTAACAAAAAAAGGGTAATCCAATGACAAAAAAGAATATAAAAAATTTACACTTATTTAAATTACATATGAATTCCTAGGCTTTAGTCTATGATATCAATGATATAATTTCCAAAATATATTCTTATGGGTATTTTTCTCTTAAAAATGGTTCCTAATATGTTTATGAATTTACCAAAACATTTTCCCCATGATTATCATAACAAAGAGTTCAGTAAGGCCCATTGTTGTGCACCAAATCCTGTTCGA
The DNA here is from genome assembly GCA_963277665.1 of Viscum album. Taxonomy (NCBI): domain Eukaryota; kingdom Viridiplantae; phylum Streptophyta; class Magnoliopsida; order Santalales; family Viscaceae; genus Viscum; species Viscum album. The sequence goes on along the minus strand of OY728153.1, from coordinate 486,549,808 downwards.
GTCTAGCTCAAAGCATTGTTTTTGGGGATTACCCCTAGATATATTTCCGTTTGAGCCACCTCTACCAGATCATATCCAGATAAGAATGTATTTTCTTGATAAATCACGTAATCAATACACACCAAAATCCAGGGATGTTTTTTATACAGAGTCACATCCCTACGGCTTTCACTAGGGTGTTCTAATCATAATCCAAAAAACAATTAACCTGTTCTCTGATACAATCTATAACAACCTGAATCATTATTTCACAGTTAACCATTATTTATTACATAAAATATTCACTTGATACAACATATATTACTGACAGGTCTAGTGTATTTTGAGATTATGAACATACCATAACAACATTAAACATGAAAACCAACATCTTTATTGGAAACATCTTTTACAATACTACATTTCATTGTACTTAGCAATTGCATGGGATAACCTGAGCACATTCATAAGAAAAGGGTGAGGTGTAAATCCATGTAAGGGAGTCAACTAGAAATAAAATGAAGAATTTGTAGATTTTAGGAAATAGGCATATCAGTGGATCATTATAGAGACATTCACATAGAGTCATGATATAGCATGATTATCATGACAAGGAAATGTGGAAATAAAATTTAACATGATATTTGCATGGGCCAAGGATCATTGCAGATAGAGCGTGAGTAAAACATCATTAAACATAAATTGGCATGATTAAATCCCCATTTCACATGACTTATCATGATACTAATCATTATCCAATGAATTGGAGTGCTATCACGGCACACCCTATGTAATCATTACATTTCATGCTTAACTGTTCTACATAGATCATACAACATTGATTCGTTAAACATCAGTATTAATTCCTAGAAAATGAATTATGGAATTCATATAGTCTCTATATAATAAATAATTAAATTTGTATATATTCTAATACCCATGATAGATAAATAGTTATTGTATTCACTACACAATGAATTTGGCATGGAAAATCGTGGTGCAATTTCGGCATCCTAACGACGTGACATAATATTACATAAAAATGGTTTATGAGAGAGAAAGGGGTGTCTCATCTTATGTACATAAAATGAACATTAATAGGGTAATATAGATACATTTCAAAACATATATAATGGAATTTAGGTTCATAATACAAAAGAATTTCTAGATTGTAAATGAGGAGAGAGAAATTACTTACAGATTCTCATCCTAGTAACAAGTGTACATGGGAAAAATTAATGAGAGAAAGAGGAATATCAAAATTCACACATAATGATTTCATTATGGAGGAGGTTCCAAATCATACCCTAGCATTTTTAATTATAAAAAAAATGGTATAACAACATAACGAAATTCATACAAAAATGAGAATAGATGAAATCCCTTACTTGGAAGTGTGATCCCAAAGGCTTGAGAGGGGATTGATAAGGACTTAATGAGAGTTTGGGGCGCCTTTGGAGGATTTTAGGGATACAAGGGTAGGTTAGGGACGTGGTAAAAGTGTTCTAATTGAAGAGATGTGTGACCCTGGGTGGGTTTTTATAGGAAATGAGACGGAATTCTGAATTATTTTGGTTTTGGACACCACATATTAAACGAATAAAATCCAAAAACTAACTCATGGTTTATGACCATGGTTATTTCCAAAGGGGATTAGAAGAAATTATTTTGAAAGGAAAATATCCAAAAATCATAAAATATTAGGTATTCTTATGTTCAGTTGAGTCACAGTCTCAAGGTAATCATTTTAAAAAGTTAAAATGTTTTATATGACTTGGTGGGTCCACTAAGGCACCAAAAAATTAAACATACCTAAAATCACACTATTTTAATGGTAAAACATATACTTTTCGAAAATAATTTTTATATTATTTTATTAAAACACTATTAGTTCATTATAATGTCATTTAAGTTTTACCCAAAAACTCGATTTTCTCATAAAATTATGAAAAATTCACCGTTGGAAAATTTCCTCTTTGTGAGTCCAAAAATAATTTTTATTATATCTCAATAATTTTATAAATATTTTCACTTTCACTTTCAAAATAAAAATGGACATTTATTGAAAAATCATGGGGTTTGAAAAAAATAGTTTTCAATAAATAATAAAATATATAATTGTATTCATAAATATAATATGACCATTTATATTTAATAAATAGTAATTTAGTAATAATAATATTTTCTTAAAATAATATTTAATTCCAACAGTCCATTAATTCACTAAAATAGATTTATTTATTTAATATTATTTAAAAATTATATTTGTGAATTAAGAACCATTTACAAAGTAACAATAGTAAAATGAATGATTATTCTATATTCTATACAAAAATAAGGCACATAATCATTTTTCTAGGGTCTAGTTACAAAACCACTTATAAAAAATGAATATAACCTAAGGGTAAGGTGTATGATGTTTATAGAGAAATTGGGAGGCTCAAATAACATCTACTAGGTGGTAATCTCTTGTAACTTTTTCTTATCCCATATGCATTTCTATCAAGCTTATCTTATATATGATTAGCTTGGATTGGGTCAAGAGTGAAGCCTAGTAGTGATACCTCATATCTATGCACTGAAAAATTGGCTTCGTATAGTGAAATTCTACTGGATGTGGCCATCACTTCCTTTTTCGTAAAAAATTGGATTTGGTAAAACCCAATATTTATACTAATAAATTGATGACTATGTGACGAATATATAATCAATGATAACAATTATTATTGGTACATTGAAATCCAAAAACATAAAACCAAGGAAGTGCATATTTTATATAAAATATTTATATAATAATAAATTTAATTACATCAAGAAGAATTTTTATTAGTAAATGTTTGGGTTGTTAAAAGAGAGTTGTGAATGGAAATAAAACTAAAAATCTTCAGAGAAGATGTTAACTTTTATTCAAGAATATTTTTATCATGTATACCAAAAGAATTACTTGGAAGAATTTATGCCCAAAAGGACGAATAAAGGTCAAATTTTTTAATTTTGGGAATCAATTTTGTTAGATATTTTCTATGATAAGTGGTTTTAGAGGTGTGAAGAATTGGTATTAGTGGTGGCATCATATAGTAAAGGAAAAGTACAAACATCGATTTTTTTGAAACAAGTTTGTTGTAGACACGATCTTACCTAAAAAAAGTCATAAAGAACAAATAAAAAATAATGTAAGCTTTATTTCCAATATATGGCCATTCTATGAGTTTATGAAAACAGGATAGGTAAATTGGGCCCATTTTTTGATTATTTATTCCTTTAAAAAGATTAATTTTTAAATTATAATTGTAATTAATATTAATTACATTCACAATTTTTTTGGAAAAAAATTATTTTCCCTTATTATAAATAATAAATTTTTTTTATTCCAAATATATATCTATTTTTCTAAATTGCAATCACATAATTATATGAAATAAATTTACAATTAATCCTATTTGTTGGACGACAACACATGTTTTTACGGTTAAAAACATCCAAAATCATGAAATGTTTTTATGTTTAATTTTCAATTTAAATTGATTCTAATAACATAAATTCAATTAATTTATAAATATTTTTTATAACTAAAAATTATAACCCTCTAAATGTATAATTTAACCTTATATATAAATTAGATGAAAAAAATTATTTGAACTAAAATGGTGTATTTTTAAGTATTGATTTAAATATTATTTTATAATGAAAAATATAAAAAATTCTCCAAAACCTAAATTTTATGTTTCTATTGGAAATATGATTATTATTTTTACATATTAAATCAATTAAAGTGTCAAAAATAAAATAAAAAATATGTACTACATTAAAAGGCTGTAATAGCACCTTTATAAAAATATAGGTTTTCATGTGTAAAATATGGTTTTTTCTTATTGTATGCATATCAAACAAAATTAATGAATATAAGAATATTTTATTGAATATATAAAATATAAATTTCATTAAAATATTAACTATTTTTAATTACTAATTTTTATTAAGACAATACTCCATTAGAAGCATATAAATAATAATATTTCTTTATTATATACAATTGATTCTTGTTTTAATTAATCATTAGTTGGTATAAAATGAATTAATTTTATATTTATATAAAGAATATTTTTTTATAAGTTATTTAATACTATTCACAATGCCTAGTTAATATCATATTATATTAAACAATAATATTTATATATTATATTACAGTTTGGTAAAACTCAGTCTTGCGTGTAATGCAAGCCTTAAAAGAAGGTTACTATTGAGTGTAACATAAACTAACATTATACTGAACGAATTGAAAAATCTAAAATTTATAAAATCAATTTACATTGTAAAAATATTTTATATTACCAATTTACTATATCCACTTATGAACTTGGGGTTACATGTAATTCACGCTACCAAATATATGGTTGGTACTTTATAATTTTTTTTGGGGGGGGGGGGTTACACATGAAGGTCATATAATTTTTTTTCCCCATTTTATACATATGATCTACATTATAATTTAATCTAGAGTTAACATAAAATGATCCATAAACAGCAGTGTCATCCCAATTGGTGTCACTTTAGTTTTCCAACTCTTTTATTCTAATTTTTATAGCTACGCTCTATTTTATGAAACACTAAATGTTATTATAACTCTTCCAAATTAATTTTCCTTCATTATAAAAACATAAAAATGGAAAATGGATTTGGGAAGGGTTATATGATTTATCAATTGCAAAATTTAATGAAATATTTAACTCCATATTCATATTATTTTTCCATTCTATTAGAGTGAAAAATATTTCAATTCATATTAATAATTTTAGGTTTATAAAATATTCAATTGGTAAAAAAAATAATTATTCCTAAGATATTTATATATAGAGGATAATTTTATATACAGTTGTATTAAGGTGAACCCAACATTTAAATGTTTTATGTTATGATTCCAAAAAAATCATTTTATATAAGGGTGGCCTGAAAAGAAACAACCTGGGGTAAATATGAGGATGTGGGTCTGGGATATAAATTTAATGCGGTGTTGGAAGAAAAGGTGGTAATATATATATTTGTATACAAAATCAATTTATTACTGGATAAAATAATTCACTTAAAAATTATTTTTCTATCGTTTATTTTAATTGTGATCATACATTCCAAATTTTTATAAAAAATATTTTTACTCAGAACATACACAACATGTAATGACCATATTTTGACATAGGGAAAATGATATTGGAATTTCATTAAATGGATGGATGAATATGTTATTGATGACAGAAGTGATTCCGGATTTTATGTTAAATTCTTTTTCTTTAGATTAATATGGACCTTGTATTCTCGGAATACTATAAAAAATATTTGATCGATAACCCACTAAACAACCCCTATATGGAAAATAGTAGCATAATGAAGCTTAGATATATTTCAAATATCCTATAACACCCAAAACATCTGTTCAATTTTCTTAAAAAGAACAGAAAATACATTCCTTTAAGAAACATCCAAAAAGAATAGTTTCCATGGTTTTCACATCATTGATTTCCATAACATTCTTATTCAACATATAATAATAACACATATCACTATAACATATCTTCGATATCTAGTATTCTAAACCTTCACATGTATATCAAAAAGTTTATACTATTTCTTAATAAAATTCATACCCCATGTATGTTTATAAAAGATTATAAAAAAAATTATAATACTCTTTTACTATTTTCTTATATTATATGTGTCTGATATAATTATTTTTAAAATAATAACTTTTGATGGGAGATACTAAAAAAATTCCTAATAAAACAAAATATATCGAAATTTTAATAATATTGTATACATGGATTCTATGTTAAACATAAATCTAATTTTTTTATAAAGCATAGATATTGAATTTTAGTTAAAATTAAAATAAATTGAATTCAAAATATAAAATTGAAAAAATCAAAATTATAAATAACATAATGAAATATAAAGTTTCATCTAATATTTATAATAATATTAAAAATTGATAAAATTACTGAAAAATAAGTAATAATAATCCCTTTAATAATGAATATAGAAATAAACATTCAAAAAATATCAAAATAAAACAGAGCCCCTAAAAAACATATTTCATTATATTGTGGTTTCCTGAAAAAAAAACAATATTGAATTACATAAATCTAATTTCGAGAAACAATAATATAGAAAAGGCACTTCCATGTTTTATAATGATATTTTGGTTTTAATACATTGTAGTTTGAGGAAAAATAGGATGAAAATTGGAATAATTTTTTGATGTTAATCCATGGGATTATGAGGGATACATCAAAGATGGAACCAATTACCAACTGTGCACCATAAAGAAAACTTCACACTCATCATTTGAAGTCACCATCTAACATGATATATGAGAATTTTTTTGTGGTTTACTTCTTAAAGATCCATGAAATGGTAATGAGAACTAGTGATGAATGAGTGAAAATAAATTTGATGTTGGGGGAGTGTGGGATCTAATAATGGATCAAGGAAGTAGAGATAGGGAGAAACATGTGAATATATGGGAAACATGGAACATGTATCAAATTACAAACTGTGTTCTGAGAAAACTATGTGTCTATATCATTTTACCTCACCACATTACCTGATAAGTGGGAAGGGGTTTTGGGTCACATATAAGAGATTCATTCAATTGCAAGGATAAATAATGATAAATTAGTGAAAATTAATTTGTAGATAAAGGATAGTGTGGACTAACAATGTCTTGAGGCAAGAGTGATTTTGTTGACCGTGAGAAAAAGATGGATACGTAGTAATTAGAGCCTATTACTAATAGTGTGATGAAAAATCTCTACATAAATATTATTTGTATTCCCCACATTATATGATAAATGGGATGGCTTTTTAAGTTTCGTCACTAGTAACACCATGAAATTTTAGCGAGAAATAATGATGAATTAGTGAGGATGAATACTAATGAGGGTGTTATGGTAAAAAAATATTTGATCAGGGAAAGATAATTTGGGAAGAAAATTGTAACATGATGGATACATAGTTTATGGAGCTGATTACCAACTATTCAAAAAAAACTCTTAATTAATATCAATTTTAATCTCCCCGTTAAATGATAAGTTGGTATAATGTTTTGTGGTGCACAACTAGGAGGTCCATTCCATGAGAGTAAAAAAATTGAGATCAATGTGTCAAAATAAATGTGATGGATTGGGATATGGTGAAACAACAATGGATCGACACACCAGAGATTGTGTTGAGAATTATAAAATTATATTGATGGAAAATAAGATCTATTTTACATGAAAATAATAATATGTTTATTACTAGAAAGTGATTCTTTCTTAAATCGTAATAACATTTCCTCACTATTACAAATCCAATTTAAAATTTAACTCAAGAAAAATAAATCATCAACTCTTCATTTAAAAAAATTTTATTTCATAATAAGAATCATTTAATGAATAATTTAGGTATCATTTATACCAAAATGTTACTATTTATGAAGTCATTATACATGTAAATTGTAAAATATAGATATAGATATATATATATATATATATAAATGTAAACTATAAATATATACTAATCAAACAAATACAAACATTTAAAATAACACAATTTTAATCACTTACTATTTTTTAAATCCAATTAAAGATATAATATTGTAAAAAATAACTAAATGGGAGTTATATTTTCAATACATTAATTAAAAAAACTCACATTAGATGATAAGATGATATATTTATCGCCTTTAAACATTAAATAATATTCTTTAAAGATATCAAAATCAATATATAAATAATAATATATTTAAATATATATCCCCCAACAAGAGGGTTTTGTAAATTTAGAATTATAATTTAGAAAAAAAATTTCCCATACATAAAATAAATAATTTAAAATAAAATAATTGTACAAATAAAATGTTAATTTTGAAATGACACTCCAATGAAAACTTAATTAAATAAATATTAATTTTATTTTTTAGGGGATTCTAAAACACAAAAGTGTATTGATAAAAATATTGTCCAATTCAAAATTAAATCAAATTAAATTTATAATTTAACCATAAAAATAAATTAGATGAATATGTATTGTGGAACCTAAAATCATTATTTTTAACAATTCATTAAAAAATTATATGTTTCCAAAAAAATATGAAAAATTCACAAAAACCTAATTAATATGTTCTAGTTTTAAATATGAAGTTTATATTGATTTATTAAATCAATTAATGTGTAAAAATTCAGATTTAATATGGGTTTTTCATTAAATGGCTGTAAAATTACCTTTATGAAAATAAATGTTATATATATAATAGGGTTTATTCTTATCTTATGAAAATAAAACATAATGGATAAATGTAATATATATTGGATTGAACATAATATATATATATATATATTTAAAATAAATCAATATATTTAATTATAAATTTTTATTATGACAAAAATCCTTTGGAAGCATATATAAAATAAAATTTCATTTTTATATGTAATTGGTTCTTATTTTTGTTTCTCATTTTTTGGAAAACAATTAATTAGTTTTATATTTGTGTAATACATAGATTTTAAAATATTAGTTAATATTAATCATAATTGATAGTATATATCTTATTATTTTAAATAATAATATTTTAATAATATATTATTGTTCGGATAAACTCAGTCATGTGTTTAACACAAGCCATTGAAAAAGATCCCTATTGAGTGTAACACATGCTAACATGGTGTTAGGTGAATTGAAAAATATAAAATATAAATTATCTGGTCAAAATAGTAAACATATTTAATATTATTATTGTATTATATCCCCTTACATTCTTGGTGTCACGGGTCATGCACAAAATAAAATAAAAGGTTTTTACATTATAATTTTATGTTGTTACACTATCCCCACCATAATTATATTGTGTCCTCTAAATTTAAACATGATCTCGGTGATAGTGGGATTTAAAATAATCTTTTTTTGAATGGCTGAAATTGTAAAATGGTTAAATATCACATATTCTTAATAAGGGTGGATAGAATGTACATCTTTCACATAACATGGTTCTCTAGTTAGTGAACATTTGTGGAATATAGAAACATGGAGACATAAAAAAATAAAGAAATCATGTTTTGATGGAGAGTGATATAGTACAAGGTTAGGAAAAAAATAACAAATAAAATTCTATAAAATAATGATGATATAAGGGACATTTGAGTCATCAGAAACGAAGGAGTATGACAAAAATTTTGGTTTTGAGATCCTTTTTTTCTGGATTTGGGTAATTTTTTCACACTCTACTAATATATGTAAATATTATCAAAATGTTTTTATTTGACAAATCATATCCTTTGGAATGGCCCTGAACTATTTCTACATCATCTCTTAGGAAAATATTCATCATATTGTGATGTAATATATATATCTCTAAAACCACATCCAATGTTCAACATTAACCATATCATAAATAATTAACATTTACAACATATTATAATCTGATACTTTAGAGATAATGTCACAAAAATGATAAGATGAACATATCATTAGCCATTAATAAACATGGCACAACTTTAAATTTTCATATTCCAAACATGAGAATAATATATTCATGTATCCTGTTGAAATACATTAATAACTCAAATAATCATAAAAAATAGTATAAACCTGAATTCTTCCATATTTATAATGTAATAAACATAATATTTTATTTATTAATTTAATCAATATGTTTTAATCACCCTGAATAATAACATATAATACTTTTTTACAAGTCATAAATCAATTCTATGGTAGTCAAAACATTTCAAAATTAATCATGTCTTTATCATTATCACAATATCAGGAGCATATTATGTGTTTTCTTTCCCTAAATCATTTATTTTTGGAAACATTTAACATTCTACTAAATAAATTATATTCGTTAAATTTATAATATGGTCTCAAATATTTAATGAAAAAGTACTGTAGTACAATACTTATAAGTTCAGTAATTCTTATAACTTGCACATTTCACGTAAAATATTCAAATTACATAATTCCAAAATATGAATTTTAATCATTACTATTTATATTTTTATATATAATAACTTCTCCATTATCAAATATAATCTCTTGGGATATATTCTTTTGACACGTGGGACAATGATTTCAATAGAGTCTTGTATTCTTTCAGTTGAAGCATTGTACATTGGAATCCATTTTCATACTGTTAAATCACAATAATGGTGTTCTTTTTCTCCGTAATTATAATAAATTACAATTCCCTTCATATAAGAAGTTGGCTGTTTCTTTCCACATTCATCACATGTTGTAAAATCCTTCTTTCCCTTCATCTTGTTTGACTCACCCCCTTTTTCATGGTGCTTAGATAGTGTCTTCTTGTTTTCGATTCCATCGAATACATAAGACTCGGAGAATTATTTACTGATATCAATGTTATAATGTACTATTTACCCATATGATGATAATGGTTTGGAGACTATTTCCTATTAAAATATTGGAATAAAACTATGACATATTTGATCCTTATTTTGATTTGGATCATGTGCATCACTGAGGTTCTCATTCCTTCTACTAGTAACAATTTGTAAATAATGTAATATAATGGATTCACTTATAATGTTATGAAATTTCATTAAATATAAATATGTAATAGCACATAGCATAAATTTATTCACCATAAATCTATGAATAATAAACATTGGTTTCTTGGGAGAAAAATTATTTTTAAATCAGTCATAATGGTAGGTAAATAAAATATGAATTATCCTTGCAATATTACCACATCAGTGTCAAACCAGGTTCATTGTAAGGACTATTTTCATGTATCAGGTTACCATGATTCAATCCTGGAACACATTGTCATTGGTATTAATCCTAGGTACATTTTTTTTAGAAAAATGTGAATTTGTATTATCTAGACACTATTATTTTTCCAAGAATACCAACATAATATCTACCTTATAAAAAATATAGTATGTTATTCTATGGCCATAAATAATGTCTATATTATGGTTATACTACATATTTTATGTTTCATAAATCTATATTCCAAGGTTTCTATTAAACTTTCTTTTATAAAAAATGTAACACCCCACCCCCTGATGCTCGGAGTTGGTGTATTATTATATTACACTTGCACGATTACAAGGAATGAAATCCTGAAAAACAATTCAGTTTAGTTGTCTTGGAAATCCATATTACATACATGATTCCCATAATACATTTTCAAATATATATTAAAAACATTATACATAATAAAATGAAATGAAATGTTTCATTGAAAGCTTAATCGACGATTTATTCTTTCTAACATTTATAAATGAAACATAAAATGGGTGAGCTAAATTCTCAATAAGATTAAGTAAAAATAAAAAATAACGATTCAATAGGTATAATTTGTCATGTTATGTTAAATAACTAATAATACATTCCATTCAAATAACTAGATAATTAAAAATAACTATGGCATGGAAGGAAACCGACCACATTCCATTTAATCAATCATATGAAATTAAATGATTCCATAGATAAGTCAAAAAAAATCCTAGATGAGTAATAACAGAATCTAAATGAGGGAAATGATTTATTAATGGAATTCATGGTAGAGGCACATGGAATCATATACTTTCAAGACCTTTCACAAGATGGTATAAAACTACCTATAAAGCCCTGTTTAATTTGGCCAAAAAAATTATATCATGAGAACTTGTCAATGCATAGAGGAACAATATACTATTTGGGAGCCACCATTCAATGAATTCCCAAATAACTATTCATATCACATAATCAATTTAATGAATAAACCTATTTTATTATAAAATGTTAATAATTAATAAAATATTTGGATTTATCAGTAACTCCCTAGACAGTCAAATAATTTGTCAAATTAAATACCATTTGTGAAATGCTATATGTTTTTGGAGATATTAATATCCATAATTAGAAAATATTTATATTCAATGATATTTTCAATGAAATAGCATTTAAAATTAAGTAATATTGTATATATTATCATTAAGAACATTCATGAGGAGATTAATCATTAAACAATCAAAAGTTTCCCATACCACTTTGAAACGTTGAATAATAATCTCAAGAATGTATGACATTAAATGAAACATACAATATAATGAGAATAATGAAATTAATAATATAACATAATAATGGTATTATAAACACAGAATAAAAGCAAATTAGTGCATAGTTATAATTAAGTCTCAATGGAATGTAATTTGAGACGAAATTCCATTAAATTATCCTTTCTCTTGTTATGTGTATTAATACTCATGTATATTAGTTTAAAATATGTTAATAATTTATAAAATAACCATAATAATTTTCATACTGTCATATATTAATTAATTATAATAATTTATTACCCATTTATAAACACCCTTTCATTAATTTCACTATTTCGGGTGATAATTGCCTAGTTTGGTCAAGAATGTTTTATCTTGTAATTTGATGATATCATTAGTTAGATCATGTACTAATCATCTCCAGAATTTAGAACATTTATTAATTATAATAAATACTTATTATGTATGTATTTATATAAGTCCATTATATTTGGAGAATAGAAATGAAGTGCACCGTTAATTGAGATGGTAGGTCGTACACACACTTGAACACTAAAACCATTTCATTATTGTATTAAATGAATGAAAAAAGGATAAATATTTATATTAAAATTCTAAAATCATATGTATGTTATACATGTTTCATATGTTATTTAAAACTATTCTTTATATGATCAATGTCTGGTATGAACGAGTCATCTCGCTTTGAGGTGTGATAGTCCACACTTCCCCAAATGAAATTATCATATTTACATAAAATGGAAAGCATAAATATATGTTCTAAATAAAAAAAATAGAAAAATAAATACATTGTAATTATAATATATAACATAGTGAAATAGTGATTTCATTATAATATCAAACATGTTATGTGGTTTGTGAAAGTTGAACAATCACCGTTTCATGAGGCAGTTGTTCGTTGTACACAAAAACTAGTATGTTCGCTACCCATTAGATAGAGGTTTGTGTATGATTAGGTCTATGGAATAACATAAAAATAATTTTATATTTATTATATTTTTATTTTTATTTATTCATAGAATAATAATATTATAGTGTGTTGAGATTTCGAATAATAGTAAAAATCATGAGAGAAGATGCTACTACTTATGAGGAAGCTTTTTTCATTTATACCAAATGAATTAATTGAATGAATTTATGCCCAAAAGAAGGATTGAAGGAATAGGTTATGGATTTTTGAAATCAATCTCCGAATATATTTTCTAATTTATCAGTTTTTTGATAGTTGTGAAGAATTTTGATATGTCGTTGAATTTTATAAGGAAAGGAAAGGACTCATTAGGGATTTTTAGAAACACATTTGGTTCACACATGTTATTTCATAAAAGAGGACATAAAAACCAATAAAACAAAATATTTACAGTTATATTTCCGAGATATGATCATAAAATGGGGTTTTAGAAGTTTCTTGGGTATTTGGGCCCTTATGATGATTGTTTAGTGCTTTATTAAACGTACTTTTTTTCCCTTAATAATTCAAATTAATTTTTATTACATTCACTAATATTTATTGTCAAAAACTAATTTGACATTATTAAAATTTATAAATTATATCTATTTTAAATATGGAATCTATTTTCATAAATTCTAATCTCACAAGTGATATAAATTAATTAAAATTCATCTCATACGTGGGATGACAACATGGGTTTTTAATGTTAAAATATCCAGAAGTTTTCTTTGTTTTTATATTCAATTTCAATGTAAAAATGATTATAACAACATAAATAAAATTAATTTATGAAAATATTTTCTAATTTAACTTTATAAAAAATTAATCATATAATTTAACCTTATATATATATATATATATTAGATGAAAAATAAGATATGAACTAAAATTATGTATTTTTAACTATTCCTTAAAAAATGATTTGTTATTGAAAAATATAAAAAGTTCACAATAACCTAGATTTTTTATTTCTATTCGAATTATTAGTTCAGTTTAAGTGTAAAAATTATTTTTAAAAATTTTTTTCAATTAAAAGGCGGTAAAATTGCATTTATAAAAATATAGGGTTATTTGTCTAAAATTGGGTTTTTATTATGTTATACATATCAAAAATTATATATGAATATAAAAAATATTTTTTGAATATATAAAATTTATATTTCAGTAATAAAAAACACTATTTTTAATTAAAAATGTTTATTATGAAAAAACTCATTTGGAAGCATATAAATAATAATATTTGTTTTTTATATCAAATTGGTTCTTATTTTCAATTATCATTAGTTGGTAACCAATTAATTCATTTTACATTTATATAAAATATATATTTTTATATGTTATTTAATATTATTCATAATGGTTAGTTTATATATTATTATGTTAAATAATAACATTTAAATAATATATTATAATTCAGAAAAACATTGTCTTGCATGTAAAGCACGTTGTTGAAGAAGGAATCTATTGATTGTAACATAAAATAAATTTGTACTACACGAATTGAAAAATATAAAAATCAATAAAATCTATTTAAATAGTAAAAAAAATTTAAATTTTCATTGTAATATATCCTCTTACGATCATGGTGTCACGTGTAATTTGCGCTATAAAATATAAGGTTGTTACTATAGAATTTTGGGACGTTATTGATGAAGTTCATATAGAATCTCCATTTCTTTTTTCTTTTAAATGATCTATGTTATCCTTTACGTTGCTATTAATATAAAATGATCCATAAACAACAGTGTCATCCTAATCAGTGTTAGTTTTAGTTTTTCCCCATTTTTATTCCAACATTTATATCTACGATCTATTTTAAGAAAATTCAAATGTTCTTCCAACTATTCAAAACAGATTTTCCTTCATTTACAACAATATAGACATATAAATTTGATTAGGGATGGTTTATAAGCATTATCTATTTAATAATTGATGATATATTTAACATAATATTCATAATATTTTTTCATTCTATTAGACTAAAAAAATTTAAATTCTTATTAATCATTTTAGGTTCATAAAGTACGCTGTTGGTACAATAAATAAATAAATATACACAAAATATTCATAGTCATAGCATTATGTTATAGAAAATTGTATTATATTGAACCAAACACTTAAATGTTAGCAGTTATGATTAAAAAAATTTATCATTTTACATAAGGGTGACATGAAATTAATCAAACTGGGGAAAATATCTGGATGTTAGTCTAGGTTCTTGATTAGATTTTTTGTTGAAAAAATACGTGGTAATAAATATATTGGTAAACAAAATTTATTTATTATTTGATAGCATAATTCCCTTATAAATTGTTTTTCATTTTATTCCTTTAATTTCCACCTGATATTCTAATTTTTGTAAAGAATATATTTACTCAGAATATAAAAGATATGTAATCAGCATGTTTTGACATAGGTTCAATGATCATGGAATTTCATTAATGGAGTGGATGTAAATGTTATTGATGTCCTAAGTGATTCAATATTACATTGTACACTCTTTTTCAATAGATTAATATTGACCTTTTATTATCAGGATACTATCAAATATATTTGGTCTATAATCCACTATACAACCCATATTTGATAAATATAAGAGTTTGAAACATATATATATTTCACATATCTTATAACATTCAACAAATCTATTCAATATCCTTAAAAACACCATAAATTCATTCCTTTAATAAAAATTTTGGAAATAGTTTCCATGTTTTTCACTTCATTGACTTCCAAAACATTATAATTCCACCTATAATAATGACATGTATCACTATAACATATTTTCAATATCTAGTATTCTAAACATCCACATGTATATCAAAAAAGAGTATAATTTTCTTATTAAAATTCATACCATATATATGGTTAGGGAAGATTATAATAAAAATTATAAAAATTGTTTACTATATTATTATATTATATGTGTCTGAGATAAATGGGTTTTAAAATATTAACTTTGAATGGTGACACTAAAACCATTCATAATTAAACACAATTGGTCAAAATATTAATAATATTTCATTCAAGGATTCTATGTTAAAAAATAATTTTATTTTATTTACAAAACATGGATATTATATTTAAGATAATAATAAAGGATAATGAATTGAAAATATAATATTCCACAATTATTAATTATAAATAACGTATTAATATAAAAATTATTCATGTAATATTGATAATGATATTAGAAATTTATAAAATTACTATAAAATAAATAATAATACCCGTTTAGTAATGAATTTTGAAATAAAAATTCCACCAATATTAAAAGAAAACTGAGTCCATAATGAAACCATATTTCATTATATCTTGGTTTCCTAAAAAGAAAACAATATTGAAAGATTTAACTATAATTTAAACTAAAATTAATATACAAAAGGTATTTTCATGTTTTAAAATGACATTATGGTTTTAATAGATCGTAGTTTGGGTGGAAATTGGATGAAAATTGTATGAATTTTTTAATGTTTTTTCATGGGAGTAGGAGGGATACATCAATGTTTTAGCTGATTACGAACTATGCAATGCAAAAACACTACCTACTCATCATATGTAGTCAACACCTTACACGATATGTGGGTACTGTTTTGTGGTGCACATGTAGGGGATCCATGAATCAGATTTATAAATAATGATTAATTAATGAAAATAACTGTGAAGTTATTGGAGTGGGTAAACTAATAATGGATCGAGGAAATAGAGATTGAGAGGTACTTGTTAATAAGAGGGAAACATGGAATATAGATCAAATTATCAACTGCATGGTGAACAACAATGCATCCATATCATTTTCTCTCACCACCTAACATGATAAGTGGGAAGGGGTTTTTTGGGTCACATCTCTGAGATCCATTCAATTGGAGTGATAAAAAATGATAAATTACTGAAAATTAATGTGAATTCAAGGGAGATGGTGAACATAAAATAACCTCAGGAAAGATAGATTGGGTGGACCATGAGAACAAGATGGATACATGGGAATTTTATCGGATTACTAATTGTGCCATGAAAAAACTCTACCAACTTACTATTTGTATTAACCAAATTATATTATAAATGGGATGTGTTTTTGAGTTTCATGGATAGGATCCCCAAGAAATTTGACTAAGAAATAATTATGAATTAGTGATAATGAATATGAAAGAGCGGGTGAGGGTGAAAAAAAAATGGCTTAAGGAACAAAATTTTTGGTTGAAAATTGGAACAAGATGGATATATAGATTACGAATATGACTACAAGACATGCACCATAAAAACTATTAATTATTATCATTTAAAATCACAACCTTACATGATAAGTGGGTAGAGTTTTTTTCATCCATAACTATTAGCTACATGCCATCAGAGTAAAACATTGAGATTAATGTATCGAAATAATTTTAATTGATAGTGATAGGGTGAACCAATAAAGGATCAAATCAAGATAGATTGTGTTGAGAATAATAAAGGTATATTTAGGGAAAATTAAAACCCTTGGACATTAATTGTTTAAACCATTTGGGAAAATTAAATACAATCAATGATGGTTGATCGGTAGAAATTGATCTCAAGTGATCACCTAACATGATTTGAATTTATCATTATATTTCAAAACATTGAAATTAGATTAACTTTAAAGTACAAAAAATTAATGGAAAACATTTATTTCCAAGAATTCCATTAAAATCAATAAATTAATGCAATTTTAATTTTTAAATTCCATCATAAAAATTACGCTGAATAAAAAAACCCAAATAAAAAAGGAAGCCATAAATTTTTTTATAAACACTTTAAAACTCTTCCAAATAACTCATTTGAATTTTTTTTTTATAATTGAAAAAATAATAAGTTTAATATAGGAAGATGATACATTATTAAATAATAATTATATTGCCTCACTTTTACAAATATTAATTGTAATATAACTCAATAAAAATAGAACATCAACTATTTAAAAGATTTAATTGCAAACTAATAATCATTTAATAAATAATTAACTTATCCATTATTCTAAAAAGTTATTATTTTTGAAATCATTATACATGGAAATTGTAAAATTTTGTTATAAATATATATACACACAACAGATATAAATATATATTAATCAAAGACATTAAAACTTTTTTAATTAAAAAATGTGAATAACTTATTTTTTTAAAACCCTTTAAACATAGAATATTCTAAACATAATTAGATAAAATTTAGTTATATTTTCCATATATTAATTAAAAAAAGTACATGAAATAATAACATGATAAATTTTTCATTCTTTACACATTAAATTATATGATTTAAAACTCTCAAAATCTATATAAAATTCAGAATATAATTAAAAATAGATTCCCCAAAAAGGGGGTTTCAGAAATTAAGAATTATAATTTAGATAAAATTTCTCCTACACATAAAATAAATATTTTAAAATAAAAATATTTTATAAAAAAATATAATTTTGAAAAGAGACTCTAATAAATAATTAATGAAATTAATATTCATTGTATTTTTTGAAGTTTATGAAAAAAATCCAAATGTAATGATCATTTGATATTACCATATTTGATTGTGGGTATTTAATTAAAGGATAAACATTTTTTGTACTAACTATATATGTTGAAAAAATATATTCATATTTTTGGTAACATTTATTTCTATATCATAGTCCGTAAATTCATATAATGATTGAGAATATTTTTTTGTTTCTATTAATATAATTTAATATCATTTACATATGTCATATTTATATTTCATGTAGTAATATCAATGATATTTCCTTTTCCTTTATTCATAATATTTCCTGGATGACAAAATCATCCATTCCATTCACACTTTATCGAACCATTTTATAAAATTATAATTTTGATGTAGTGGCCACACTATTCCATAGAAAACAAGTGTAGTGGATAAGTGGATGAGAACCATTACAGGGTATAAATAGGGATCTCCTAGAATGAGGTGACACAAAGACCAATAGGATTCCAATGGTTCTGGAGTGTGTTTCCATAAAACACTATAAAATAATATCACGAACTGAGCAGGAACTATGTGAGTTGTAGTTTGGTAAAATTAGGAATTCATATACAACGAAATAAGAAATAGTTAGATGATGATGAACAATAGTGAGGGCCTCATTGTAATAGTACCTAAACATGGAACCATGATACCCCCAAGCCATGATAACATTGCACTATCACACACAGCTAAACTAGAATAAGAAAGAATCAAGAGATAAGGATAATAAAATAACATATATTGGAATCATAAATTTACTTGTCTGATAGAGGATCATGGGGGAGAGACGAATTCACCTAACATCCAAGAGATCTTCAATGATGCGATGGAAATTGGTTCAGTTATGGTTTATTAAAAATATCACGAAGATTGTTTTGTAATGCCCTAGAAATTCTAAGAACCATTTTATTCAAATAATATTTTATTTAATTATTGGTTTAATAAATTTATATAAAACATAACCTTTATGGGAAATTATATTTATTCTCTTATATAGTTTAAAATTTATATCTGTTAAATGTTTTAATCTACATTTAATTAAGTTATTTCCTTTGATAAACATAATTTTTAATTATAATATAATTTATGATTTTATATTTAACTTTCCAACACAAAATAAGTAAGAATTTTTAATAATCATATCTATTTAATATAATGATGATATATGAAAACACTGTTCTAGAACACCTCTCACGAATAAAGACTTATGAATTTTTAATATACAACAACATATAGGAACATAAGCGAACAAAGTAAAGAAAACATTCCAATTGATATGTTATACTTTTCATCCCCTGGATCCATTATCAGTTTGACCCCTTTGATTTTAATGATAATAAAAATACAAATGAGTGGAAAGACATTCACCATTCTATTGAGAAGTGTAATAATAGGCAAATATTTTAGGTACTAAAATTTTATCAGTGTAATCTATTTATTAAAACAAATGTTTTGGATTGTAGGGTTATAACCGTAGAGATGAAAAAGTTTATCTAATGATGAAATGAGGATATATCCATTGAAATAATTTTATAAAGTATACATGTAAATGAATATTTCATTTATAAATATGATTTATTATCAAATAAATTAAAATGAATAAATATATAATGATATTAAAATTAATAAATGTATTATCTTTAGACTCACCTTATTACTTTAGTTTAAAAAAATTATATTAATTATATGTTTCTGAAAAAAAATTACTATAATAACATTTATTAACCAAATGTATTAATCCAAATTTATAAAAAATTTAGTTAGATTTATCTTAAAAGCTATTAAATTGTGATATAATTGATTATAATTCTTAAAAAAATCAAATAATAATGACGATGATGAAGATAATGATTGGTTGATTATATAAAAAAATAGAATAAATTATTAATAGTTAAATAATAATTAAATTTACTAAAATAGGAAAATATGATATAAATTATAAAATATGGGTATAATATAAGTCAATTAAATAATTTTATTCAATTTAATTAATTCTTAATTAATTATATATATATATATATATGAAATAGTACCTAAACCAATAATATGAAATGAAAAAAAAATTGAGAGTAAAAAAATGAAAATAAAACAAAATGAAACTAAAAATTGAAAGGAAGAAAAATCAACATGTCATCTTCCACCATGAGAACATGCTGATTTGAATCCTCCTGTAGACCACCACAAGTCAAAACCAGCTCCAAACCCACCTCCATTGACCACCAAGGTCATTCGAATTTCCCCACCGAGCCTCATTGACCAGTTTTGTATAATCTTGGTGAGTCCATGAATAACCATATGAGCCTTCTTCTGAATATATTGTTAGTCAGGCCAAGAGGTATATTTAATCCTTCATTATTATCAGTTGGATCGAGCCAAATTTCCATCCACTTCTCACCTCCCTTCTTTGCAATACACGCCTTAACCAACGAAAAATGAAAATCCCATGGGCATCAACAGTACCCATGGAAGCATAATTATCATACATGTGTATTTATATATATATATATATGGGTACCAAGGGAACACTCCATCATTTGTAAAAACATTCAATTTGAAGACCAAATAATATCTCCTTATTGGTTCCTCATCCATAATTCTCTAGATCTAAATCCATCAACCATGGTAGAAGACCACTTCATTTTTTGGCTCAAACAACCGCAATCATAAGGTTGACCTCCCTTAATTTTCCTTTTCAACAAAGGTAAGGGGAACTATTTTATTTTATATATAAGGATATATAAATTATTTTTCATATTTCAGGCATATAAATATTTATGTAATAATTTCAGGTTTTCGTTATAATGTTTGTATATTTATCAATTCCAAGATATCTCATTTATTCAAGAGTCTGTGTTTCAAATTTATTAACATATGAGTATTTGTTATGTTATTATTCCAAATTTTAATATTTTTACAAATATATAGTACATGATTATATATTTATATATTTCATATAAGTTCATGTATCCAGACATATATATATATATATATATATATTATATTCCTATATGATTTTGAATTTCTTAATTTTAAAAAATTAAAATTAAATCTATGGTTTATATATATATCCATTTCGTTAAATTTTTTAAATTAAGAAATTAAATTCTATATAAGTATTACATCTTCTTGAAATATTCTAATTAGGAATGAATGAAATTTAAATTTATGTAATGGGATTATTTAATTATGTATATATATATAAGTGTGTATTAATATGTGTATATATGTGTGTGTATATATATATACATTACTTAATATCATTTAATGTTTCAATAAGAATTCATAATTCATATCAACGCATGTAATCATCCAACTTAATATTTCTAAATTAATCAATGAAGAATTATTTATTTATAAAATGATACATTTATATTTATTATATGTGTTATATAGTTTTTAATTTAATGTTATATGTTATTGATATATATAGTATTACTTAAAATTTTTCATGGGAGTAAAATTATATATATTCATATATTTTTAATAAGATTATTTCGTGGACATAATAATTTTACAATTACAATTACACATATCATTATTTTAAATTATTATATTTTTTGTGATTTGGATAATTTTAATATATGGAAATTAAATTAATATTATTACATATGACATTAATGTTATAATAGATATTATTCTATGTTAAAGTTTTATATATTATTTAATATGTCAAAACATCAAATGTTTAACTAAGAAAATGAGTATTTAATTCATTGTTTTTGGCATATAAATTAATGTTTCAATGAAAAGTAATTTATCAAAAAATTTAATTACATTAATGTTTATTATTTGATTGAGAAACCATGTAAAAGAAAAATGAACTGATATTTTGTTGTTCCATAACATAGAAGTGATTTCCCTAAGAAAATAAATATGAGCCTTGAAATCATGACATTGGCATAAGAAATTGATTTATGGAATACACATAACCTTTGAAAATAATTTCCATACTATTTAAGGACATTTTCAATGACTACCATTGTAGATTAGGTTCACTAAAAAACCATTATATTATTCAAGGTTTAAATGAATAACTATCATATTGCGAATAGTCTTTTATTGAAATTTGATCATTTCTTATTTCATTCATGTTTATCAGATGATATATCTATCTTTGCCCAATTCATTGGATGGTGATATATTTACGGTCCCATTCATAATATCATGAATATCAAACATATTTATGTAACAAGACAGTAATGAATTCATCATATTATAAACTAAGATAAAAATGTTCTTCATAAACATTTATTCATGGAATAACTTTTGGACGATAAATTAGATTTATATATATTTCATAATTTACTCATATAATAAACCATTGGAAAGGAGTGGGTTTTGTAAACATATTGTAATTATAATTATAAATCATCTAAAGAAAGAGTAAGGATAATACAACTAAATAATATCCCTATTAAATATTATAAAACATTTATGGATTTCATCTAATATGTAATATTATTTTAAAATATCACTGAGAAGATTCATGGAGGAAAATACATTTTTCACTTCAAAATCATAAATTTTAAAATAGAAAAATATCCAAAATATTATGAAATGTTATTAATGGATGTCATAATTATGAAAATAATAATGACTCCTCAATTCCAAATTAATTCCCCTCTTAATGACCAACCATAAATACTCTCAATCTATTGGTATTCTAGTCGTTGGATTAAATATTATAGGGATTAATTTGAACCGTTGGATTAGATCTCATGTACTCTATAAATATGGTGATATGTTAATAAAATGGGATGAACTTTGGGCTCTACATTGTTTTCTTTACTTTTGTATTTATTTTTTATTTGTATTTCAATTTGTTGTTATCATCATCATACACAAATACAAAATCTTCTTTCTCAACGACGTGCTTCGCCTACGATCGATCTTACATTTTTAGTTTTGAAATGCTTCACGGTTTCAATCGATGTTCGCTCAATTTCATAACACGTTATCATCATGATCGTCTTCTCCGCATTGCGCATCGTGATGTTGATGTCTTCATCCCCATCATCGTAATAAGAAAAAAAAGTAATAGGAAAAAGGTATGTCACATTTTTTTATAAACATTGTTATTTTGACATACTCTTTCGTATGTGCATTGAATCTACTCATTCGAGGAGATACGTCAAAAGGTGATAATTGTTTTATATTTAAGATATCGTTACATTTATTTTTCCCCTTTTGATAAATCTGAAAATAATATATGATTTTATTAATCTTTTGATGTGGGAAAAATAATGAGCTCCAGAAGAGCTGTAATGAATCACGGTTGAAAATTTTCACTTCACTCCCTCGAGAGAATGTATTTGATTAATAACTAATGTGGTCGACGTCGAGACAAACATCATTAATCAAATTAATAAAAAACTACACCACCAGAAGTGGTTAAATGATGAAAATCGCGTACCCTTCGTACGTCGAGTCGTTGAATGAAGAACATCACGTACCCGTCGTACGTCGAGCCGTTGAAGGATGAACATCATGTACCCGTCGTATGTCGAGGCATTGAATGATGAACATCATGTACCCGTCATTCATCATGGCGTCGAATGATGAACATCCCGTACCAATTGTACATTGAGCCGTTGAATGATGGACATCGCGTACCCATTGTACGTCAAGAGTAAGTTTGATGAACATCGCGTACCCGTAGTACGTCGAGACGAAGTTAGATGAACATCACATACCCATCTTATGTCGAGATGATGTTTGATGAACATCATGTACTCGTTGTACGTTGAGACAACGTTTGGTGATCATCATGTACCTGTCGTATGTCGATCCGAAATTTTCTAATCATTCCATGAACCATGAAATTTCTTATCTCTTATTTAATGTTCACACTGATGGTGTCATGTTTGATTATGCTATATAAAGGTTCATGATGGAGATGATATTTACTTTGAATATTTGTAAATATTTTTTTTATTTCATTTCTATTTCTTTTATTTCTTATAAACCGATTTAGAGAAATTAAATATTCTAGATAAATAAGCGTAAATATATTATATATATATTAATCTTCCGATGTGGATGAAATTGCTGAATTGAATATTCATGCAATTGTCTTGAAGACACTATAAAACGTGAACAAATAATTTTATTATATTCCCTGGAGTGGATGAGAATATTTATTGAAAATGATTTATTTCATTCCCTGAAGTGAATGAAAATATAACTGGTTTTATTGTAAATCAAGTTCGAGGTGAATACGATGTTTTTCGAATAATCATTGTGTTATATGTGTTTATAACAAATAATAAAAATATAACCACCAGAAGTGATATCAGGAAAGTAAATATTTACAGAGCACAATGAATTTTATTGATATTTATAAAATATTCAATCCCTAAAGGATGATATGAAAATAATGTCCTTTGACATTATATTGAAGAATATCTTCATTTATCATTTAATGTTCCTGCAGCAACAATATCAAGAGAAACATTATTATTTATCATATTCTTATGGTTTTTCAATATCATCTCAGGTAGTTCATCTATCCCCTGATGTGGATGTTGTTGTTTATATAATTCATAAATGAAATGATGGAATTATATAGTTTTGATAATACGATATATATTATGAAAATGATTTGACCACCTGAAGTGGTTAAAACAATGATCATCATAATCAATAAAATTTATATTTTATACAAGATGATCATTATTGATAAATAATAAATTATCATTCATGGATCATGAAATCCAATGAATAAATTCATTCCTTGATGTGAATGTAGTTTTAACTACCCTATCTCATTCCTTGAAGCGAATAAAATTATTCTTGATTTTTTTTTTGTTATGATTTATGATATCATGAATATTTGAGAGTTGATGAGGTTTGATCAAATGATTTATCTTTCATTTTATAAAGTGAATGTTTTTTATGAATTATAATTATGGATGGTGATAAAGCGTGTCGTGAATCCAGAAGATTCTACCACATTGGTCTCGCTACCACATTCACCAGCTTTAAAATACATGGGGGCTCATATCCAATTTAGATGTATTATAAAATAATATTTGGACTTGAAGTTCCAAAAAAAATTCCCAAAATTTCTAAATTATGTAATAATCCTCTTGGTGATGGGCCTAACCCGTTATGATTATATTATGAATTCATCAACCACTATAAGTGGAAATTATAATGACAAATATGAGTTTTCACAATAAAAGATCCTGAAGATCTTATATGTGTTGATCTTGAAGAAAAATATTATTTTGATTAAATGTTTCAAACTTACTCATATATGTCTTAGTATATGTTTATATAAGTACATTTACCAGTAGTGAAAATTAATAAAAGACTCCAGAAGAGCGAATATATTTCTACATGGTAGTATAAATTCTTAATGCTTTGATAAGTCTCAATGAGATATATGAATGGTATTCTTGAAAATGAATATCATATGGAGACAAAAGTGGTACCTCGATATGTAACAAGCATTCTTAAATGTGATTATAAAGAATTTTTTATGTACAATCAAATCAATAATGGTAAACCAAAAGTTTACTGATCCTAACACTTCAAATATATGACATGACGATTTAGGCCATATGAGATTAATTATAATGAATGATATTGATTCAAGTATACACAAGAATCGATTTATTGATAACATAGTAGACATCCATCAGGGTTAGAATGATGAATTTATTTAATAGATGCGTGTCTACAAAATTAACAATGAATTTATTATCATTATGTCATTATGAATTCCCCCTGTATAATAATTTACCATGAAGTACCCATTTTGAGGTAAATTATTTATATCATTAGTAGCTATTATGGAAATAAATTTCCCATATACTTATGAATAAGTATATATGGGTGCGCCCACCTACCACCTGATCCATCTATATGAATGATGCATCCACTATCTGATCACATGTGTTATTTGCTGCTGGTGAGTATACATTGCATGATATGCATGTTGATTAAATGAAATATTGAGTATCATATATTATATGGTTGTGCAGAACCATGGAAAAGATGCTAACAACACTTACATGATTGTAATGTGTTGAAAATCAATAGTCTGATTATACACAGATGAGGTGTGGTTGAACTAATTAAATAAAATCACTTGTCACCATGAGTAGAAATCAATAAATAAATTTTCCCTTGAAGAGGAAAATGAATATATCGACATCATTATATGTTTTTAGATATTGTTTCTGAAGTGACACTGGTACCATAAAAAATTATGAGATCTCAATCAAATGTTTTTGATGATATATTTTCCATGAAGGCTTTTAAAACTCATAAACTATGGATTTTATAGATGTCGACATCATAATAATTGGCCAAAATTATTAAAGGAACTTAAGAAATTTTCAACATATAAAGTTATGGATTGATTATCCAAACTATAAAGACTATTGAATATCAACGATCTTATATTCTTCCTTATTTGGATATTTATATGAATCCCAGAAGGATTTGAAATGCCTGAAGCATATTCAAAATTATGGAAGTTTCACCCAATCTGATAAATTATGCGGTGAATTGAATAAGATTTATCCATATCCAGTTAAGGAAGAATATAATTTGAATTTATCATCCCATGGTTTGTATGAATCATTGTATTTTTAAGGTGTTTTGAAAAACATCTACAATCTTGAATAGTTTTCTGAAATCGATGAATTATTTGATCATGAAATTACATGGAATGTCCTTATATTTTGAATTAATCATCCTGAAAATGAAATATTAAATCTTTGGAATGGGTTTTCCCTTAATGAACAGTTAAAGTGATAGATTTCATTCATAAGGGGTTGATAGAGAACATACTTATCACAGAAGGATTAAATATAAATGCACATTTTATTAATCTGTGAAGGATATACATGTACATGTGCTTATGTACCTTGAAAATGGAAATGAATCATATTATGATGCTAGGTAATCTTCCCTATTAATTGAAATAAAAAGGGTATAGATTATTATTATTCCAAAATTAAAAACTAAATGTTTTGGTTATGAATTGATCATGGACATTTTATGAGATAAATGATGATCATTATGAATGGGAGATGTAATTGTTGTAATCTTTTTCCCTTATTCAAGTTTTTTCCACTGGGTTTTCATGATAAGGTTTTTAACGAGGCAACACTCATGGGACTTGATGTTATTTTACTCTTTTTCCCTAATGAAGTGTTTTCCCCTGAAGGGTTTTTCCTTAATGAGGTTTTTAATGAGGCAATCATACATCATAATATATATCCAACAGAATGATATAAATTAATATGGATATCTATAATTAATGGTAATTTTTGGTCTTCCCAGTGATTTGTAATTTTTAATGAGACCATTAATTATTACCTATGGTCTTCCTCCCATGTCCTGAAGACATAATTAAATAATAATATTAATTGATTTCTTGAAGACACAATTTAATGATATAATCATAGGGACATTGGAATGCTACACTCTTTTCCCCTTCATCAGGTTTTTTCCCACGTAGTTTTCCTGATAAGGTTTTTAATGAGGTAGCATGACATGGAATTCATTTATTTTGGCTTCACATATTTTTCCCACAGGGTTTGTTCTAAGTGATGATTAAAATAAGATTCCATGAAATTATGACATCCAAGGTGGAGTGTTATGAAATGTTCTTAATGGATGATATAATTATGACAATAATAATGACTCCTCAATTACCAATTAATTCCCCTCTTAATGACCGACCTTAAATATTCTCAATCCATTGGTATTCTAATCGTTGGATTAAATATTATAGGGATTAATTTGAACCGTTGGATTAGATCTCACGTACTCTATAAATATGGTGATATGCTAATAAAATGTGATGGACTTTTGGCTTTAAATTATGTTCTTTACTTTTGTATTTATTTTTTATTTATATTTCCATTTGTTGTTATCATCGTCATACGAAAATATGACATCCTCTTTCTGAATGATAAGCTTCGCCTACGATCAATCTTACATTTTCGGTTTTGATATGCTTCGCGATTTAAATCGGCGTTAGATCGATTTCAAAAAACAAAAAATTAGTGAAATTTTTTATTTAAATATATAGATGGAAATTTTAATGTATGATTAAATGAATGTAGTTTTCCTGTTTGATAAAAATTATGTTCATTATATGTAGGTGAAAAGCAATTTCCTTTATCATATTTCATAATAAATTCAAAATTACCTCCTTTAGAAAACAGACAAAAGAATGATTTTAAAACATTTTTTAAAAATGAAAACATGGTTGAAAATGAGTTGAAACAATTTTTGGAGAATATTAATAATTCTATTGGAAAAATATTTTGAAAAAAAGGATATGAATGATAAAATATTCACAACTAAAGAAATAAATAATGTTATTCTTCCTTAATGAAATATTCTTTTTACCTCTTGAGAACATAATGAGGGGAAAATGAAAGAAAAATAGGTAAAATATAGTTATAAGTAGAAGTTAAAATAATTCATTATTTTTTAGTGATATATCATAATATTTATGTCACGACCCAACCCAACGGGGCTCGAGCCGCGACTCCCCAAGTCCGCCTCCAATAGGCCAGGGGCTGGCATCCAGTGCCGAGTAGGCTATCATGCACATGGGAGGCATTAGCCTAATGTACTTGTACACACACACCCACAAACACCACCATTTAATATTGTAGAGATATATAAAACTGAAAAGAAAATGCATGCATACATATATCCCAAACTAGAGTACAGCAGAATTAAAAAAAGGGAAAAACAGGGCCCACCAAAAGAAAACTACAAAATAGCGTCTAACCTACTCTGAAGAAGGGGAACGCTGCCACAAACCCCCACCGGAAAGCACCCTCAGAACCCCACCGGCAAACACCCTGGTCAGTTTAGCTCACTCAGCTTCACCTGCTCCGGGTCCTCCTGGGACTCTGTCGAAAGGCATGTGGTCTGCACAAGACACAAACATGTGCGGGCAAAGCCCGTGCAGGGGTGAGTATAAACATACTCAGTAAGCACCCCAAAACCCAAAAAAAAGAGGGAAACTGAAAGGCAATAATAAGCTCATCCCATCCAGAGGGAACCCAGATAAGACCGAATCTACATCTCGTGACCATTCTCGGCTAACCACAACTAGTCATCTCAGTTCAGGTGTATTCCCATACATACACCTTGAACAATCCAGATATACCCAGCTCACGCACCAAGCCACAAGAGGTATTGATATCATCACCAGCAACTATCCACAACCAGGAGAGTACACCACCGGAACACTGTCATCCCAGATGACACTCATCCGAGAGATACACTCCATCGGGTTTCTAACAAACCTCTCAGATGCTCACCCGAGAGATCATGCTCATCGGATAGCATCACTGAGGAAACCTCGCTGAAACAACATAACCACCAAACTCCTCGGATAGGGGATCTCTCCTAGGGTCCTCTAGGGGATACCATAATCCTCTCCAGTATATGAAGATCTCACAGATAGGGGATCACTCCCAGGGTCCGCTGGGGGATACCACAACCTGATCTGGCATTCGTAATTCTCACAGATAGGGGATCACACCCAGGATCTGCTGGGGGATACCACAACCCGATCTGACACTCGAGAGAAGCACATCACTCAGATAGAGGATCATCGCCCATATAAAGGTGGAAACAATGATACCGGAACCCAATCTCATGTAACTCGTGATGTAGGGGATCGAACCAACGATGCCACAACCCTACCGAAACCATGTGCGGAGTAGTGGATCGCATAACCAACGATACCGCAACCCTACTATAACATGATGCTGAGCGGGGGATCATATACCGGACGATGCCACAACCCTAATGAGCACGTCACACTATGTAGGGGATCATAATCATGATGATTCCACATACCCTACGGGGTTATCCAGCTAGATAGGGGATCGCCACCCACGATTAAGCGGTCTCAGTGATACCAAGAACCCGATCTAGGGAAAAGATGCTAGAGGATCCTGCTCCAGGCCCACCGGAGGGATGCCACAACTCTAATATTTTAAAAATCCCATCGAGAAGATCACAAACCTATACAAAGGTTGTGATGCCACATGAACACTCGTGGGAACAAACCAAGGGAGTACCCTCAACCACTATTGGTCCAAAACGTCGCTAACCCGAGCGACCCACAAGAACGCCACACTGTTCACCTCTAGGGCCAATACCGAGGCCACAATCATGATCAACATAGAAAAAAACATAGGATAGGCTGTTTCCTCACCCGTAACGGACTACCAGTGAAAAAGAACTACTCATCGTAGCTAGCCCGTGCAGGGCCCACACAACAATCCCGAAACCCATTGAGTGGACCATACCACGTGATCCCCTCGGAAAAACAAGCGGAATCGACTACTCGATCGTCCAAAATGGACTCCCAATGAAAAATGTACTATTCACCAAAGCTAGCTCGGGTGGATCCCACACCTTGATTTTGAATCTCACCGAACGGATCACACCATTGCAATCCTCTCAAAAAAACACATAGGATCGACTAAGCATCCGTCAAAATCGGACTCCTGGTGCGAAAGTTGCGTTTCTCCGCAAACGCCAAAACCCGACCTCGTGGGGCCTGCACCCCACTCTTAGTCCCAACACATGGAAACCAACTCAAAATTTCCTTCGTAACACCAGGGTCTCAACGCCACTGACGACACATCATTCGGACGCTCCGTGGAAATGTTACGGTCGGTCAAGTCGGATAATAATAAAAATATTAATATTCTCTGACGTTTTGTAATCCCGGGCCATGGACACTGCTCAGAAAATTCCCGAACCTATCACAAGAACTTCCGCCACGATCCAAGGGTCGTGTTACCGCAGACGACACGTGAAACAGACTTCTGGTTTGCGAGATAATATGGTTTCTGTAAATGCATGGCTCGCCGGCCCTCCACCGCTGGCCCTGCCGGAGCCGCCGCACCACCTCGCCGGACCACCGTGCCGGAGTCACCGCACCACCGCGTTGGAGCGCCGCCGCCTTTCCAGAGCACCGCCGCTCGGCAAAAATGCGCCGGAATTGGCCCCCTTTGCCGGAAAACTTCCACGGACTGCCGGGAGCTCCCCAGTGATCCGTTTTTCGATGCGGAAGCAACTTCCCAACCGTCGAGACCCCTACTACAGTGCTACGGGTTCGATTTGAAAAAAAACATCAAAAATGGGATCAAGGATTAAAACTCAAACCGCCTACCTCGCGGGTGAAACGCCAAAGCTTCAGGTGCAGATCAACGCTGTCGACGCCCTGAAGCTAGATCCGCTGACGAACGATGCCGAAAACGGACGATTCTTGCTCGAATTGATGAAGAAACAGACGGGGGAGGGAGTGTAACTCTATTGGGTAGAAGATAAGGGGGGATATTATTTATGTTTTTTTATAAAACAACTCATTAAATCCCCGCCAACTCGCCCCTGTTCTGGCTCCCGAAGCAGACAAAGGTAAGGTCACCCCAATGGTAAATGTGCCGTTCTGGACGCAACGACGGACTCAGATTTGCGATTCGAGGCTTCGTTCAGAAGTTATTTGAGTCGATGCTCGCAAAATAACTTCTCCATTTATTTACGAAAATTCCCCTGGTGGCGTTTCTCACCACAGGCCCACACCAGCAAAGTCTACACCTCGCCTAGGGTAAACGACACGTTCCGGACGCATCTGTGCCCTCTGATCTCTGTTCTGAGCTATATATTAGGAGATATCACACCCCACCACGTGAATAGTATCAAAAAACTTAATATTTTTATAAAATTAATTCCGGGCACATTGGGACACGGTATCACACGCCGTCTTCGCGCCTAGCTCTGGAATTATTTGTAGAAATAATCCAATGTCTGACAGGGCCAAAATCTGTGTCGCTACAATTTCATTATTAGAAACATAATCATAAAAACCTTGATAAATAATTAGATTGTAACACAAACCCCTTACCACGAGCCCAACTCCTCACACATATTTTTTATCTTAGTAAATAATAGAATGCTATCAATTATTAACATTCTTAAAAAACATTATAAATTTTATCTTTCATTTTAATTTATTTAATATCATGTTATCTTTATTTTCATATCAAAAAAAATTTATCTCAGTTGTTATATTGATATTCGTCACATAATTAAAAAATTAATTAGGAAGGATCACTATGGTCAATGTGGTCATTGTTTTATATACTCTGGAATAATAATCATGAAATAATTATAATTTTATGACATAAATTAATCTTTTATGACCAACCGTGATAAATGGTTGTGAATAATGGAATATGGTACTATCATGGAGATTATAGGTTGTACGTATGCTTGAGTAACATTTCTATTTTCCTATGATCATTATGAAAAGAAGTTATTTAGTATTTTATTATTATATAATTACAATAATATCATAAATATCATTTTTTTTAATTAATAGCAACTATATATATCTTTTATGTTGTGAAGAATGTAAAATTTAGTGACATCACTTCATGGAGTTGGTACTCTACACATATGAATAAACACCGTAATCATTTTTGAATGAATGGAAAGGTAAAAAAATTTCTGATATTTTAATTTTTTAAAAGGGTATATATTTTATTAACATAATATTACTATATTAAATACATCACTATAAACAGATGTAGTAGGTGATGATAGAAATATAATTGCATCAGTTGGTGAGGAGGAAATTCAAAATACACTCGAACAATTCATTAACTTCCCATTTAATGGAAGAGGATGTGGATGTCTGATATTTCATTAAAATAATAAAATATAAATAAATAGGATATATGTATTTAATTATATCACCATGTTTGAATAATATTTTAAATATGTAGAAGATGAAAAAAAAGAGAAATTATTCATTAATAATGACACCTCTTCTTCGGATTAGCTCTTTTGGTTTGCATAAAAAACAATCATATGAGAGTTTTATAAAAAAATAGAGACTTTAGGAAATAATAATAAAATAAG
Source organism: Viscum album (assembly GCA_963277665.1). Classification (NCBI taxonomy): domain Eukaryota; kingdom Viridiplantae; phylum Streptophyta; class Magnoliopsida; order Santalales; family Viscaceae; genus Viscum; species Viscum album. The sequence continues at coordinate 486,516,406 of OY728153.1, read as the reverse complement.
TATGGATTTGGGTACATCTAATCTGAACAATATGTCTTATTACGTGTAAAATTATTAGATGAGAAGGATTTGTTTTACAAGTTACGGGAGGAGAACATTTGATATTTATTAAAACAATAAAATATAAAAACGTAATTATTTGAGAAATCCATCCAAATGGTTAGATATTTGAAGCTATGGAAGGTTTTTTTAGATAATATCAACAAAAAAACTAGGAGTATTTTATATGGTGTTTTAAAACATATATTTTAGTCTAACCCCTTTGATACGCTATTTTAACACAAATCGCATAAAAATATTTCAATCAAAATGATTAAGAATGATATACTAAATAGTAATGACTCATAAATGGTCCATGGATGATATTTTCAAACAGATTTAATTCCCTTTCTTTGATATTGTATTTAATTTTAAATAATTTAATAAAATATTATTTATTAAAAAGTTTCATTAATGTTAATTTGGTAATATTTTATTTAATTTGACCTCAAAGTTAAAAAGAAAAAAATTAATTTAGAATATAAATTTTCCAATAATCCCTAAAATTTAATATATATCTCAAGAAATTCTTGGAACACTATAAATCAGTAAAATTATATTACATTTATTTTTTTAAAAATCATTTAGTTAATTTTTCTATTAATTGGAGAAAATTTATGATGATGTTCTGTAAGAATATAAGGTAATTGTATATTTAATAAAAATTATAAACAAATTATCATTAAGAAAGTAATTTCATTATTTTGAAAATTAAAACTTATTATTTTATAACAAATTTCATTTATCGCTATGTTAAAAAAATATTTAAAAATAAGATGGTGACACGTTTTCTTTTTACATACCATAATTATTATATTGGCCATTTTCATGAAATTGTGTACCACTAAAAAAATATTATAAGGTGATAAGGGTTGAAATCCAATCATGAAATAATATTGAAGATGAAATATTGTAGCCTTATCACATAGTTTTTACCAAGCTTCACCCAATTTAACATTTTACAATGGCGACAAATATATTACTATTTTTAAAATTCATTATTACTAAAATAATATTATGGAATAAAAAATAAATATAAATGATTAATTTTTTAAAAATAAAATACATTTTACCAAATAAAATATATATGTGTGGTAGAAATTCATTTTATAAGTATCCCTTAAATCATTATGAATTTTTTTTTCTAAATAGGTATTTTTAAGTCGAAATGTATTATTATACCATAAAAACATTTAACTAATAAAATTATTTCATTCTAATTTATTTATATAAAAATGTATTATAAAATTCAAAATTTTATGGGTCACATTAAATGAAATAAAAATATTGTTTTACAAAAATAATTATTTTTCAATATTCACTGGAAAAGAAAAATATGTAGAAACAAAATCTCCCAAAGATAATTTTGACATGATGATATCAATAAATAATTTCGTTTTTAGAATAAATATTCCAATATTGATTGAAATTATTTATTATTTCAATAAAAAAAATGCAACCAAATTATTTTTGGAGCAAATTTATTTTGAATCCATTAAATGAATTTAGAAAAAATTGAGTAATTATTGCCTAAAAATGTTTGGAAAGAATTTATTGAGTGGGAAAATTTTATATATTTCTTAATTTTTTTATTAATATTAATTCTTCCAAAATTAATGGATAGGTTATGAAGGACATGTTTGAATAATAATAGTTTCATAGTACCTTGTTATCTGTTAAAACTCTTTTTTGAATGAAAAAAATTACCAAAGAAATTATACTTATTTAAAAAATCAATTTCATAAAATTTCATTGCTTTATAAACAAATTCAATAGGTCTAAATATTTAGGGAAAGAATTTATAATAATTGTTTAATACTAATTATCCCCTCCCCTGTCATTTTCAAAATGATATTGGAGAATAAACACTTACAACTTTGGTAACCATTAAATAAAAAACCTTAAAAGGATGAATATAATATAGATTTTTAATTACAATGAATTACATGAAAAATTTGGTTTCCTGATTTCATGGGTAAGTATATACAACACATAAATAATGAAGTAGGTAAATATAAAATATATCTCAAGGAGTGAAATTTTAGATGGGAAAACCCTAACCATGGAGTTTTTCCTGGTTGGATGTTATCTAACATATTATAAAAAAGGATAATTAATAATATAAATAAAAATATTATTCATATTAATTACATTTTTTAAAATATTTTATATTAATCAACAATATAGTTATACATTCTTTATAGTCAATATTGATCATTATTAAATAGTAATTTAAATCATTTCATGTCTATTTTGGTATGAAGGTGTATAAAATTATTAATTGTTAATGAGTTCATAATATCTATAATTTTAGTGGTAATGAAATATAATTGACATAATTATTTAGTAATTTTATACTTTAGTCCATAGGCTTTTTAGGTACAATTCTTTATTGTGAAATCTATAGTGAACTTGTTTTGGTGATTTTCAACAAACATGAACTTGTATATTAATAACGAGTGAAATATTAAAATCTACACTCCAAGACAAAAAATATAACATTTTTTAAATATTAGTATCAAATCATACATTTAATTATGTTTCCATAGTCATCCATGTGGTAAATTTATATTACTATTCATATAGATGGGTAAACAGACCGAAACGAGAACATGATATACATATTGGATCAGTATTATTATGAAATGATTTTATTATAATATTATTATAAAATAAAAATAATTAGGTTAATATATCTTCATTATAGTGTAAAATTTTATTTATATCATTTTATATGAGAAGTTAATTGATATTATGGCCAATATTGAGTACTTACATTTATTAATTTTCCCTAGCTCGACAAAGGTTCCTTCAAAATAAATGATATATAATTCCATAGGGGAAACAAAATCTATAAATAATATTAGAAGGACATGACATAGTTCAAATGGGTAGTTATTATAGAGATAAACAAATAAAATTTCAAGTTTGTAAGGTGTATAAGGGTGTTACTTTTTTTAGTGTAAATGGCTGGAAATTTTGTAAATACCCATTATTAATTGTGTAAATAAATTATTTTTCAATTGATATTTGGTAAAAAAAGTTGGAAATTAATCAATGTGCTATAATATTTAGTAACGAAATAATATATGCCCATATTTATAGATAATAGTTTTGTTATATAAAATCATTACATCAAATTTTATATCCTTTTACCTCATTTTACATTTACCATGGAAACTCAAATTTTACATTGATTTTTTTATTTCTAAAAATGATTTTTCGATTCTCATATAATTTAGATATATAGATTAAAAAATTCATCCTTTAAAAAATATATATTTTTAATATTAATATATACTATTATTATTTATAAAAAATGATAATAATTAAATTAATGTAAAATAATTTAGATATATATATTCTATTAAATCCATAAATTTTATTAAAATAAGATAATGTTGACTTTTTATTAAAAAGATATATTATATAATAAAATATATTTTTAAATAAATCCCATTTATTTGGACATGAGTAATTAAATTATTATTATTTATCTTAACATAATTACTTCAAAGGTTATTTTTATTTAAATGTGGTATCATTAATTTTTATCATTCTATTTTATTGACTTAATTATTTAACAAGAATATTATTACTAAAATTATGATACTTATGGAAAATAGTTTTATAATAAAACATTCAAATTTAATTTTATTATTTTTGTTTTATTATTTATCGTGTTTTAATTCAATAATTTTTTATTTATTATTGAAAATTAAATTATTTTAATAAAAATATTGGATACATATTTACCCAATAATCATATATTAAATGGCCATATTTATAATAGTCATATTTACAATTGTCATATGTATAATAGTAATATTTTCTTTATATATACAGTATTACATATATTATTAGAATCATTATTCAAATAAATTAACTCCCATATCAACATTTAAATTATAAGATAAATTTTGATCTTTCTATTGTTTAATTTTTGTTTATTATATTCATGGAAGACCATGATGATACATTTTTTGTTTTTTGGTACTTTTATAAACATAAAAATTTATTCCACTTTAATTGTTGTTAATGAAATTTCATATAATGTTTTAAATTTTTTCATTCATATTATTATTTTATCTTAATTAATCGTATCATATTTGTTTTTGGTGAGTGTTGTCTATGAATCTATCAAAACATAATTTTTATTTCAATAAAAAGTCATTTAATAAAAACATGTGGTGGTATATTCAAGCCCCCTTCCCCAAAATAAATTACATCCGCTTATTTTTAATTATTTAATAGTAATTAAAATATTACAGGTTATCCATATTATTGAAATGATTATATATATAATGTTTATTAAGATATCTACCTTAATATCTTAGCTAGATAAGGGAACTCATGTTTTGCCTCACAATATGAATATCACAAAATTTGATTTTCTTCATAATCATTTGAGCTAAATACCCCTCACGATTGGGTGTTAAGACCCATATAAGGTATGTAATTTCCATATGGAGTTCATATTTATCCATGCAGCTGTAGACAATCATATGTTAATCTGAGATATGAGTACCTTTATTTATAATAATAACATTCTTAAAAACATAAATTAGATATGATTTATATAACAAGGATGAAATAATCATAAAAATATATGTTTTAATCAATAAATAAATAACTAATTGTTGTTGATATGATTTAATTCTCAAAGACTACTACCCAGATCTGATGGTTTGGGTAAAATAAGAATAAAATAAGTAATTTGGAGTTCTATAATGGATTATGAGTGTACCGTAGACAAAATAATTTTTGGAATCCAATTAGTATTTCTAATTGCATAAACATACCCATTTTCTGTGGGATTATGGATTTTAATCAAATTATAATCATTAACCTTTAGATAAGTGAACTTCTCCATGTAGTGCCCAAAATTCCATATATTTAAAATAATGAATTATTATTATCACCTTATAAGAAACATAATTTTTATATACTATTTTAACTGAATTTTTTCTTTTTCCTCAGTTAATTATTACTATATTCCATCATTTACCACAATTAAAATTTATTTTAGTTCCTCTAATACATTTTCATGGGTGTTTATTACCACATATATTGAATGTAAATGAGTAATTTTATTTTTTTGTGTGACCTATAATTTTCTTTTCTAAGAAACTCTATTTCTATTTTTAGTTCTTTGTTTTTTAATTTAGAATGGATTATGTGGTTATCTTAACTTCAACAAAATTAAACTAATCATTAAAATCGAAAACGTTATTTTGTGTATTTGGTAACAATAATCAAAATGAAAAAATATTTAAAATCACACTAAGATATAAAAAATTATTAAATCATCATTTTAGCGTATGAAAATTTTGATTCAAGATACAATATTTTCAGTTCATCATACATTATTTTCTGTGAGGTTATCGTTTATATCATATCATAATCCCCTAATATAAATAAACCTTAGACTACTATTTACTAAAGCAATACAGTCCTACTCTCCTAGATATGGTTAAAATATTAAAACAAAAAAATATGCTTGGTTACCAAATAATGTTTCCCAAAACCCATACTATTGAATCTAGTGCTAAAACAAAAGTATTACCAGATTATTTTATACCAAGTAAGAATGCCTGATAATAAACACTTGTATTTTCTAAAATTAAAAAGATAATCTCAGAAATTCAATCACTATCAAAGAACAGACTGGTTTAGTGTCATTGGAAATTAGATTTGTAATGTTATTTTTTTATATAAAGTCTTTAGTTTTTCCCATATTATCCTCTACCCATTATATCATTTTAAAAATTTAAAACATAATACTCTTCTATATTTATTAGGTAATGGACATGTAAAAATGGGGTGAGCACAGATGATCTATAAAGGTAAACAAAATAGATTATGAGAAAAGAAGAAAAGTGAGAATTAGATTTGGATGTTTCCATGAGAACATAATCACTGTGTATAACAATATATAAACATACCGAAGAAAACATACATCATAAGTCATTAGTCATAGAATAATGATAATAAAATAACTTATGATATAAGAAATATAAATTTATAAACCTATGTAAATTATGTGTTAGCATGAAATAGGAATGATGAATAAATTAATAATACTATATTAATAAAAGAATGTAATATTTATCAAGGTAAACTATGAATAATTTCATTACATATTAAATATGGACAACCACAATCCCATAAAACAATAGGCTTCGACTAAACACATTTATACCATTATAAAATTTTACAACAAATCATGTGACTATTTAAAATTTGTATAGCCACCCATGTCAAATTTTAGGATTCATAAAAACTAGTCATCAACCACATTAGGATTCGTATAACACCCCATGTAAACGTCTAGGCATCAACTAAACACATGTGTCGCATAAAATATTATGATTGGACTAATCATCTTTCAAATAAATAATTATATCATGAGATATATAAATTTATCCAATTAATTGAAGTGATATAATGAAACCACTCATATAATAATAATAAACAAATAATATATGTGCCAATTGAACACAAAAACTTATAAATCTATTAAAGTTGTTTACCCATGGGGATGAAATGAGATTCCAATATTTTTCAACAGGACATGATCATAATCCATCTATTTATTAAAGGTGGATTATGTCATTAGATAATATCTCAAGTGATTCATAATAAACATTAAAGTATTATACCATAGGATAAAACCCCTTTTATAAGTGTATTATAAAACATTTATAAAATAAGATGAGATGTCATTTTTTATGCCTAATATATTAAAATAAAATAATCACAAAAAACTAGGACAAATAATAATGTGTAAATTCAATAAAATATGTATAAGAAGATTCAATTATAATATTTTTTAAATGTTTGAAAAGGAATTCCTTTGGAATGTGTTAGAAATATTTCATTGTTTTTAGACTTTCGAAAAGTGATTCAACGGTGGCGCAAAACAAACATATGAAAACTAATATAAATAATATTAATTTTGTTAATAAATTAAATAAAAATGAAATATAGTACATGAAATTAATTAATATTTTATAATTAAATCTACAAAACAATATAGAAAATATAGAAATGGAGAACAAATATGCTCATCCAAAAGATAGATATAATATCGTTTCCACGTACAAATTTATTTTTGGTAAAATTTTAAAACAAAGGGAGAATAAAATGTAAAAAACATTGAAACAAATAAAATAACAATAATATAGTAAAATATATATGATTTAATAAATAAATAACAATAAATTTCCCCATATGGAAATTCAATACAAAAAATTATTGGTATCGAAATGATACTGGAAAAGAAACACTTATGAATTTTTAAATTATTCAATAAAACACATTAACAAAAATAAAATTTTATTTATTTTCAAATAATATGAATTTAATGAATTTTTATATAGTAAATACTTTTATAATTATATACATTGCATAAATGACGACATAGGTGAATATATATGACAAATGAATGACAAAAAACTGATAATAGAAATCCCTTATCTTGGATTTACGATTGGTTAAATACCCTCTAACATCATTTAAAATAAAATAAGGCTCATTAAAACAACATTTAATAATAGTATTCACATTCATTCCCTTTTTCATGAATACTTTATAGTGAAATTTCATATAGTTATTACTTATTTTAAGTTAATATCAATCATTAGTGGTTAATAGTTTCAAATCATGATAGTTTATTTTTGTATGAATGTGTCAGCGACCATTCAATGTTCATGATATAATCACATAAAAAATATTTATTTTATAATTAAAAATGTTACATAATGATTTATGAATTTCCAAGTTCACTCTATGCAAGTTTTGGGAAAAGTTATCTAAGATTAAATCCAAAACATGCCTATTTTAGTTATTCTTTACATACATGAGGTGTTATATTAATAATTATTTGAATATTGATATCAATACTCTAGAACAACATATATAAATAAAATTAAATATTAACATCATATACTACCAATTATTAAGTCTTCATTATCATCCATGATGGTAATTTATATCGTTGTTAACATAGGTGGTTACACCCACCCAAATGAAAACGCACAATAATTAATGGATTAGTACGATTATGAATTGACTATTTTATAATATCATTTTAAAATAAGAATAATGATGTTAATAGTGAATCATTATAGTTTATAATGTGATTTATAATAATTTTTATGAGAAAGGGATTAAAATAAATGTTAATAACTATATAATTCTGTTGTTGAATTCAGTCCTTCCTACAATGGGTTACTTCATAATGAATTATTTGGGCTTACATTTTGGAACCAAAATCCATAAAAATTTTAAGAATTACTTAGTATAGAAAAAAATGGGATGATATTAAGGAGATAATAAAAGTAAAATATTGGTTATGAAGGGTTATATGATTGGTCCATTTATAAATGAGGATGTGTGGTAATTCTATAAATACGTATTCCCTAATATGAAATAAATTTCATTGTTAATGAAAATTGTATAAAATCTGGATAAATTGTGGATGTGGGTTAATTTTTGGTCTATAGATCTATCATACACAGATTTATAAATAGTTTTTTTCTTATGTTAACATTGTAACCCATTGTTTAAACCCATTTTTCCTCATTTTACCGTCCCTGTGGTAACCCAATTTCAGCTCCGTAATATATTTATATGCCTATAAGTAAAATTGATCTACATACCTAATTTCAATGTTCAGATTATAAATTTTCATCTATTTAGTATAATTGAATTTCCTATTCTATGAAATTTAACTTTAAAATGAAAATGAAATAAATAGATTTTTTTTAAAAAATGAATTTTAAACATTATGTGTTCTTAATAGTATTTCATATCAATTGCTAATGTAATTAATGTATATCTATTGGTTTCATAAAATTAATAATTATTTAATAATAATCTTTTAAAAGTGATCAGTTTAATTTTTATGATAATGTACACAATACTATAAAATACATTAATTTATCTTTTTATTGTTTTAATATTTTATAAATATTTCTTTCCGACTGAAAATCATTAAATGAAACTATATATATATATATATATATATATAATTACATTCTTAAATTTTTTTATTATAGTAGAAATTTTAATTTTAAATAATAAAAAATAATTTATAATAAAAAAATTATTTAACAAAATAATTTTTAAATTGATAAGAACAATTAAATTTGTATTGTTCATTGTTTCATTAAAATTTCAAGTATAAAATTTAATTACATTAAAAATAATTAATGTTTTAAATCCATTTTATTGCAGTCATTATTTAAGAATAATAATAAAATTATGCAAAACATAAGAATATATTTTATAATAAAATATTTAAATTAAATTTAATTATTTTTTATTATTAATGATTTTGAACTATATTAATTTTAAAAAAATAAAACAATTGCTCACCATCAAAATACAAATTCGGTACATGCCTACACAATTACGATATTTCTAGTGACTATATTTTAGAGGGCCATCTGTCATACTCCCATATATAAAATGGTAATATTTTATTCCTCTGTATAGCCTTACATAAAATCATAGAATCATTCATCATATTCAATACATCTACTATGAAAAAAATACTATTATAATTATAATGGTCTTTCATCATTCCAAAATTTTAATCGGGGTGATGATCTTTACAAAAACTCACAATGAAATTTTTTTCCGGTTTTTGGCCTTTTTTTTAAATAAATATTATTCCAGGAGTATATTTATCAATGATGTTTCATAATGAATTCTCTTAATTTATTAAACTTTCTCTATAATTTTGATACATTACCTTAATAAAATGTTGTTATATGTAATTTTAGTTTTTTATGTTTAAAATAATATATCCAAACTATTATTCATTTAAAGGAAAATTCATACTAAAATCTCATGGTGTCATATAAGGTATATTGTGATTTAAGCTAAGTATTGAGAAGGTGATCTCTTCATCATGGTGATGATGTTTACAATAATAATTTCTGAGTATGAAATGAAAACAAAATATTTTTTTGTTATTTGATATAAATTCATTCCATGAAGAGAAGGTAACACCGTAATGTGTGTGGAAGAGAGACCCATGAGAGTGATACACCCCATGGTAGAATATTTCATGATGCAACCGCAAAAAAACCATAAATAATCACATGTTGTGTGGTTTTACTTCACTCTACAACAATTTAATTATATTTTATTTTCATAATTGGTAGATTAATTAATTATATTTATTATAGATAGATAAATACAAAATAAATTGAAAATTCACATGCTGATTAATTATTGAGTCCTATAGATATATTATCTCGATTTGTTTAGATGAGTTTTGAATACTGAAATTGACTAATAATTAATGTTTTAGAATAATGTTTTTTTTCATATTCAATTTATGTATGTGATATATTGGAGAGTAGTTGAGAATATATATAGTGGATGAAGGTGTGCGAAAAATTATCGATAAAAAAATATAGAGAACTCATGCTTCTATTCAAAATATCTTTTATGTAAATGATAATATGAGTTCCAAAACTACAATGAAATTGATAATTCATTTTAAATAAAGAAGAGATATATCTAGAAATATAGAGATAAAGTGATAGGAAAATGGTCATACAACTTCTAGTTAAAATTCAGATTCAATAAGTGGGAGAGAGAAAAATGACTTGTGATTTTTTAGATTGTAAGGCATGGTTGAGAAGTTAAAACTATTTTATTTCTCTATAATAAGGAAATAATCATATGATTAAATGATATTATATGGTTATCAGAACACCTTAATATTACCTCACACTTATAAGGAATATCAGAGCTTCTTTGTTTGTGAATCAAGCTATGTTGTTTATCATTATTTAATAGGAGATAGTTAAAACTATTAATTGTTAAATAAGGTCATGTTCATGCGAATGCATAATAAAAATGAGGTTTATTCAATGTACTTTTTTCCTAGATTATAGGTTCATGTTTATACCATTTCATATGTTTCATCTAGAAAATAAAATAAAAACTATGTGGGACACAAAAAACATCCGACATACATTGGGAAAATAATCATAAATCTTGGAGGTAAACCTCATTATCAAATACTTTTGAGAAATTATGTCTATCATTCTCATATAGCATTTTTAGAATATAAAACGAGGTTGAGTATAAAAAATAATAGAGTCATTTATTAAAAAAATATATGAAGAGGAAGCATATTGGAAAATGTTTTATTTCATAAAAAGTCACTCACAATAAATCACCCCCATCTCATTGTGGTTACATAAAACTCAGTGGAACAGAATAATGGGACTACGAAATTTATCTTTTTATATATAATTCATAAATGTGACAAAATATCCTTGATAAAAACATCCCATGTGATGGTATCCCTTTATGTATACCTTTTTTCTGCTTTCAAAAATCTAACATATTTTCTAGACACATTTTCCTGAGATTATCATATTTTATACTATGACAATATTCTACATTCATTCTATAATTATAATAACTAGAATGAATTATTATAATTTTATATTTATTATCTAGAAGATGTAAAATTATCAACATTCTTTTTAGTGTATTAATGGCTCCCACTGGATTTAATAAACCTTCTATTTTTATTTAATTTAACAATGAATGATTGGAAAATTAACAATTCCTGTATCATTCAATATATTTCAAATTTATATATTTTTACTTAATTTAAACATCCACATAGATCTATATCAAAACATAATAATCCCTAGAATATAGACTAATTTTTCTAACTCATTCATAAAGAGATATTTTTTAAGCAGGTCTTAACCAGGTTTAAGACATTTATCTTCTTCTTGTACAATGTTGTGTCGTAGAATATAGTTGTCCATGAATTTAAAAAAAATTAATCACTAGAGTTATGAAACATCATTATCTAAAATTACATGATCCTATGTGGTTGTCCAAGGATAACGTGTGAATTAATTAAGAATAAAATAAAAAAAGAATGAATACTTATTTAGATCAAAACACACTTGACAAAAACATTTTGATAGCGATCGTTGCCCAATGGATCTGGTGTAAAACATATCTAGATCATCCAAAAACTATTTTACAATCATCACATACTCCATTCGTCAAATTATAGGTTTTAGTGGAGAGATTTCATGATTCCACTAACATATGAAAAATCATCTCGATCAAATCCCTCGGATCTACAATGTAATTATTATATCAATTTCTCATACATATTCGTAATCTCTCTATGATACATGGGGAAAGATAATATCTCTATTAAATAATAATTTATAGTCATTGGAAATCATCATATCATCTTCTTATATTCGGGAAGCTGAAATACCAAAAAAGTGTTCTCCGACCCCTCTTATAGGTAATTCCAACGTAATAATAAATAAATGACATGACTTGATAAACTATCCTCTTCATATATGTCATTCAAATTTCATCACATGCAATTTACATATAATAAGTTAATGATGCTATAAAATTACTTAATTAAATTTACTTGAAATTCCTTTTATATTAAACTAACATTGAATAATTAAATAATATTCATTTTTTTAATTTGTTTTCTTTCTTTTTTACTTATTAAATTTTGAATAATTTAATAAATAAATTCAACAAAATTATTATGTAATAGGAAAATAATGAATTTATTTATTCATTGGTGGAAGAAAATACTAATAAAACCCCCAGACCTCAAGTTGGTTCCCACCCTTACATATACATCTATTCACTGTAATAGGAAATACTCCTTAAAATGATATAGTTTGTGTCCCTCTAGGTCTTTATCTTGAGAGCAGTGAATACTATTCAAATACAATGGGTACAACATAGAAGAAGATAATTATCCTAAAGAAATAATTAAAATTTATAGTCATGACAACTGTCCAACAAACACACACTACGTATTATAATATGTTTTTCTTGTAATACCTCATAAATAGGGATACACAACATGTTTCATCATTTAATATTAATTTTCTATTTTTTATCATAATGGTGAGAATTAAATTATTCTTCCATGAAAAAGGATATAGTGATGGTACTGCCATCCTCATCAACTGGGCCTGAGATAACACAACATCAACATGAAATTTAAAAATTCTCTTTTGATCATTAAACTTATTTCATAACCCAAATGACACACCCAACACAAGATATATCAACACTGCATATATGTAATGGGTTACCTCTTCATCAAAGTATATAAAAAATGATCAAATATATAATGGTCTCATGTTAGGAAACCAATACACATTTCTGTAGATAGGAACCTCATGTGACACCGAAAACATGTGTTATTACTATTAGAGGGTATGTCCTCATTATCTCAACTACTAGTTACCATCATGTGATATCTTCATGATAATAAGTCAAAATTATTATGAGCTCCCATCACCTAATTGGAACCCATAATCTATTTCATGTCATTATTATTAATCATGAGCATATGACATACATTTTACTTTACTATCACGGTATCTCAAGGTTATGATTAAATAAGGGAAACAACTATTATAATTTAATATGATATGAAATCAAAGGAAGTTACAATACAAATAGTAGTTCCAAAAGTATGAACACAATTATGCTAGTATATGAACATATATATATCAATCAGTATACATGTAATTTTGATCAAATTAAGTACATAATTTTGGTCTAAGGCACCCACTTTCAGAAAAATCATTCCATTAATAATATAATCAGAACTTATAATATTTGGAATCTAATTTCATAAAATATTTATTTAAGGAAACAAGTATTAACTAAATTTTAATAGGATAATAATTAGTTATCCTTAATGAGTTATTCATAGCTATTCATGGTGATAAGAAAACCATATCATTTTTGTTATGTTACTTCCTACATGGTATATTTTGTCTCTAAAACAATTTTCCCCACTAATACTTGTGGATATTACGTTTCTATTACAAATATTGTTCATCATGGCCTTTGAATTTAGTAAAATATATCCTAATCCCTCTATATAATATAATAATTATCACCCTCATTTTTAAATATTGTCCCCCACTCAACTATAACATTAAATATTAAATATTTATTTAATATCCTTAATTGCATAATGATAATTCATAAAGATGATCATTTTTTTGTGATACATGTTTGTTACTATAAATAGAATTAGTAAACATTTTATTTTATTGTAAATATATTTGATGTAGTTAATATATACTTCAATATTATAACTAATATGATATTTATTTAACCATCTTATTTGACATGCATGGATTATTGAAAATATGTTTATTCACTATGGATTTATCGAAAAAAATAATAATTGAAAAATTTAAAGTTATATAAGACTCGTAATTGACCCTCATTTTTCCTCTATGAATCTAATTTTTAAAAGGAAATAATATTTTAGGAATAACTCCACTCAGTATTTTTATTATTAATTAATGATTGGTTCATGATATTATTTGTATTACACAATTTTGGAATCTATTAACTTCATTCAAATCATATTCCTTTAGTTTTACATTCCATAAATCCATTATAGTAATATAAATATGTTAAATATTTTTTTAATATTGATTTGACATTATTTTGTTCACATATATAATTTTGAATCATTGTGTCATTATAACTTTTTAATGTAAAAAGGTTTATTTGTCTACAAACAATTTAATTAAGGTAGTCAAATTCATAAGGGTTTATATTTAGAAAAATATAAACACCATTCTGGGAATTTCTTTATCATTTACACCTAAATTTAGATGGATACAAAATATATTTCCATAATTAGTTATTACTTGAAACCTGTGTTTTATATTTATTAGTAATTTACATCCTATGGAATTTCAGATTCAATTAAAATTAAACTATCATTTATGTAAAGTATACCATAATAATATTTATTTCAAAATATAAATAATAACTCATTATTTATAATATTAATAATTAGATAATGTTTTGTTAACACACAATACAAAATGATTGTTTAAAAAATAATAATCATTCAAGTTGCTATTATGAAGTTACAATCTCATCTAACATACTTTAATTTGATGAAATGCAATTATCTACTCCATTTGTGTAATTATTCTAAAATATATTGATTCTTATATTTTAGTATAAATATATGAGTCACATATTTTATTTAAACCAATGAAATAAAAAAAATATTTTATATAAGGGGGAATATACCATATGTAAAATCTTATGTTGTTTTCTTCTTCAATTTATTATTTTTTCTATACTAATGTCTTTTTGTCCCACTTGAAAATCATTTATTCATATCATTGATACAATCACTATTATCTTCAGTTGCATAAAAGATATTATCAGTTTCCCTTGGCACCTTACCTTGCATTGGACTTTTATGTATTTTTGTTTTCTATTTTTCACTAGAAGAACTGATGATTTATATTTCATTATGTTTTTTTCTACATGATAAACGATATCCAAATATATTAAAGTTAATTTACATTACCTATTTGTATTATTATTATCAAAATATTAAAAATTAGTTAATACAACTGATATAATGATATGTATAGAAAGATTATTATTTTAATTGAATCAATATTTTTTCAATCAATAAATGTACTTCATCATCTTTAATACATTTGTATTATCCTAGATTCTATAATAAAATATTCACATATTTAGTATAATGGTAGTATCATGTGTTTCTTATATAATATTACTCTAAAAATTGTTGAAAGATAATAAACCATGGTATGAACATCAATGTAATCATGATACCTCATCAACTAATTTTACATTGATGATGATATTACAATAGAAACATAAAATTCTTCATCCATATCTTCTTGTATGCTTAATTTAGACCATCTCTTCTATAGTTTACTCGTTAGGCTATTGCAACTCAGAAACATATACATTTCATTAATAAAATATTATTATTTACAAGTTCTTATTCCAATATTGGATATAATTTCCAACGAGATAATGTTTGTTGTCCAATATTTATCACATTGATTTTTTATTTAATTTATACTTTTTAAATCATAAAATAAGCTAATAATTTGTAAATTATATTTATTACTTGTTAAAATCCACTTACTAGGTCATTATGAGGCCCAATATTTTATAAATTTCCAACACCCCTCTGATTTGGAATTAAAAACCACTATGATTTAATGTTCTAGTAGAAATATATTACATTTTACTTCTCATAACCTAGACAGAGGCCTCATAAAATGTTGTGAAGATATATTGGATTTACTAAATTAATAAATTTGAGTATCCTTGAAAAGTTGAGTGGACTCAATAATCCTAAAATCCTATACTCATATTTTTATAACACATGTTTTCGTGTAACTCCGTGTCTGGCGAGGGAAACTACTATGGATGCTATCTTGGTCATGTCAACAAACACATATATTATAACTCCTCGATATTTTAATGTACCAAAACACAGGTTTTACCAGTACTTTGAACAATTGTTTTATTCTAACTCATTTTATTGAAGTATTTCAGTTCCATAATATTTTAAATTAAATGATAATTTTTATTATTCATAAATATTATTAGTCCTTAAAATCATGTTAAAATTATTCTCATACATAAATAAACTATTTACCATTTATAATAAAAAAAATTATGAATTTTAATTTTTTTATTATTTTATGGTTGAAATTTGATTCTATTTATCATTCTATTAGCATGTGATTAACATCACAACATAAATATGAAAATAAATATCAATCATTATGATTATTAATATTTTATATTTTAACTCTTGTAAACTACATCCATGTGATGGAATATAAATATTCATTCACAGAAATAAATAACGTTCCAAAAAATATAAATATAATGGAAATGCATAATGAGTTTTGTCTAATTTTGACCCATCGAGCATATGATAGATCAACTGAACCACATTAAAAATTTATCAAGTTGGGTCCTAACTCAAGTGGGCACACAACATCATCAATGAACTCAATACTCACGTTTGGTTACATTCCATATCACTCCAAGAATCTTTTCATCAAATAATTCATCATAACATATGTATACTCGCATATAAGTGAGCTAAACATAGGACATAAGTATGACACATATTTACACTAAAATACTTATATGTGGGTCCCCATATATATTTAGGAGAGTAAAAATTCATATATTACATACTTAAATATGTTGTGATTAATTCGTAAATAATTAAAAGGTTGTAATTATTAAAATAAATAACAAATCATCAAAACATACAAAGTTTAATATCATCTCATGACCAGACTCATGATATAAACATTCATATAAAATAAAATATAATAAAAACCATTATGGCCACCAAATAATGCTAAAATAATTTAAAATTGTAAATTATATCTATAATGGACAGAGAGATGTTATGGGAATGCAGTGACTCACCAAAAAATTGATTATTTTAAAAAATTTATTTAAACAAATTCCTTAAACCTAAGCCTAGGGTTAATTGATTAATTTTAATAATTTAAGGGGGTAACATCATGAATACCCCCCACATATGTTTTTTCTATTTGTAATATATTTATTAAATATTCTTTAAAAAATAAATAATTCCTTAAATATATTGAAAAATAAAAATCTATTTGACCTAATGAAAAAAATCCAAAAGAATTTCATTTTTTTATTTAAACATTAAAAAATAATTAAATATAGTAAATAAGTAAAAAAATATGATTTTTCATCTCCAATGAAATCCCATTTCATAAAATTTCATATATTTAACTTATTTTATTTAAATATAATAAAATAGATTAAGATACATGTTCATGTGAATCATAAACTCAGTCTCCATTGATTTGTTCTTTATCAAGTGAACACTGATTTTCACATATTTTTAACCATTTAGAATTGATCTAGACCATTTAGATGAATTTATTAATTAAAATGATAAAAATAACTATAAATTTGTGAGAACACTCAGATAAAACTTAAGGGTTACATGGTATTTCATAAGCGACAAGACATAATGCCCATTTATGATTTTTTCATTTAATCTCAATTGAATGTTATTGAAACATATAAATGGATAATTATACATAATTTATAATTATTTATCTAAATAAAATAAAAACCAATAATTTTTTATTTTCAATTGGAATATTTCTAATTGATGACATCATCATCCCGATCATCAATAGTGTAGAAATTATTGTTTCTTTGGAATCCAATCATAGATGCAATAATGATTATTTAGGTCGGATGTCTCCTTAAGAGAGTATAATGGATATCTCCTCAAGATATATCCAAAAATGTTCCATGAAAATTTAAATGATGTTTTAGATCTCCCAGGTGAAAATTTGATATGAATAAGTATTGTGTATTATTTATCACTAATCACAACAATAAATCTTGTATTTTCTCTCTATAAAATTTGATAGATAGAGTAAGGATTCTAACTATTTTCTCTCTAGAACATGGAAGATGATTTCACTAAAGAATACTATTACTAGAAAAAAATTTTTCAATTACATTACCACTATATTTTATCTATTTGGTAAATATTTAATGAGATAGAAATACATCATATTCACTTAATTCAGTCATAATTCAATATTACTATCAACATTACTTTTAAAAATTAACAATAATAATTATTATATTAGTTTACTATGAAAATAAAAATCATATCCCTATTCATGACAAATAATAATTAAAATATTATTTTATTGTGGCATTTTAAATATAAATTTTATTTCTCAAATAAATATATTTATTTAAATGGTACAAATTTGTTAAACATTTCACCACAAAAAATGATAAAATTTATTATTTTATGTTATATTTAATGATATAATTTCATTTATAAAATTAATTTTTACTTAAATAATATTAAAATATATATATTTAGTCATTAACTCAATCTATATACCCTCAAAATATTATCAAACCCTGAACAATTAAATATTTATTTAATAAAATTTAAATTATATTAACTTTACTTAATAATAAATATAGATATTCACTTAACATAAATAAATTAATTATATCTAAATATTCAGAAAACATGTAAATAAAAATACTTTTATATTCATTTACTTATTAATTAATATATTAAATTTCTAACTTACATATTTTAAACTCGAATATCTCATGATTCAAATTTTTAATCATCTTATCTTAAATAAATATTATTCCCCTTTTCTAGAATAAATTAATTCATTAATTTGAATTTTATTGAACTTAATAAGTTTCTATATACATTTGGTGTGTGTTCCTATATGCCTCATTCTCAGTGTAAATCGATGAACATATCTATAGTCCAAGCCTATTTTATAACGACATTTTTTGACACCCATATGGGAAAAATATCATTTATAAAATGCAGAAAGATTCCTATAAATGTCACTATGGAATATAATAAATTTTCCACATGATATATTATCAATTATAATGGATACATGTGTCATCGTCACTATTTCATGTTATATTTTTCTTTGACTTCAAAATGTTATATTTTCTATAGACTACCATGGAAATGAATTTATACCAGACGCATCATTTTTAACAAAAAAGATAGTCATATAATCTTCTATTTATATAAAAGTGAGAAATCCATTATTGAACATTAAACTAATTACATACCACATATAATTATCCCAACATAGGCTTCCTTGATATAAACATATAATTTCATGGCTTTCATCCATTCCTCAGAGTACATTCATTATTGTAAATAATAACTATTATATTAATTCTATTGACCAATACATGTGTGTTTAGATAATAATATTCAAGCCACATCAAACATGTAGAATAACTATCATATTATCATTCCCCATTACCCCCTTCTTAGAGATGACAAGTGAAAAAATCATGAGAAGAAACCACAATACATATGATTCCCCGACACCAAATAATCTGGAATCACACGTATAATCTTATATTGAGGTATCTAAACTATATGATACATTATTTAAAAATATTTCAACGAAATCTATAGGTTCCCATTAATGTGTTCAAATATAATATAAATTTTATATGAAAAATATTCCAATTAATTTTTCATAATAATGATATATTGAACACTAATAACAATGTGATAAGAATAAATTTGTTTAAGTAATAAAATGTAAAAACTAGTTTTTTTCTATGAAACAAAATTAAATATTTATGATAGATCCCAATACCAGTTTTCCTAGATCATAGAGTTGGCTTGACAACATATAGGTGATTTTTGATTGATCGATAAAATAGAAAATTTCTTAATGATGATGGTGTTATTAGTTGTGTCTGATTTATTAAGGATAAATGTTTAGGAGGTTAGGTATATTCAGATACTTACATGGATTATCATTTGTTACTAAGATCCATACATTACATCAAGACTGTGAAATGGTATTTAGTGTGAATTTATCTCCCAATTATTCATCATCACTACTTTTTATCCTCATAAGGATTCTCATATTGAGCATATGATCCAGATATGAGAGTTTATGTTTTGTACACATGTTATTAATCTTGGTGGATCATGAGATAATAACATATCTTTGATTGATATTTCATATAAAAATATCTGTGAAAATTTAAATAGTATGGTCCATTTTAGGTGTTTTATGTGTGTCCTTATAAATACCTATTTTTTTAGAATGAGTTTGTACGCACAAAAATTCTTGGACTGGAATTGTCGTAATTCATGTTAGAGAAGTCTCAAGTTATTCATGAAACAATGATTACTTCACAATTCTGAAATATTCATTATGTTGATCAATGGAGTAAATATCAGAAGTTCGTGGTTGAAGAAATTGTATTCCAAAAATATTATCCAATTAATGAGAAATAATGTATTAGTCATGGGAGTAAACATTCTATTTGAATTTCTATGACATTTTTTAGGATGGATTACGTCATTGAAATTGATTATCATTTATAACTTTCTTTATATATTGGTAAAATCTATATTTCATTCCTTGAATTAAAATTTTATTCTTATCATCACAATTACTCTCATGTAACTGACTAGATCAAGTCAAATGATGGGGAGGATATGATTTTTTTGATTGGGCCATTAATATTTAAGATCCTTAGGATAAGGTTTTTATGGGATCATCATTCCCTTGGATCATGTATTATGGACACACATTTTCATATATGACTTAATTTGTGAATGCTAGTTGTAGTTTTGTTCTATTATCTAGAGTTATTTGATATTAATATTGAGATGTTGATATTTTTTTATGTTTATATTAATGACATATCATTATCCAATGTTGTTTCGTAATGATTTTTGTGAGGAAAAGATTCATATTTTAGAGGTTTCTAGTGGGGTATTTATTTTTATTATTGTTATACTCTCATAACAGTTTTGTTTTCTCTAGGATGAGAATTATTTGAGAAGTATCTAATATAGAGGAAAGGAATTTCCAAGAACCATATTTTAAGTATTTGGGTTGTTGTAGATCCTTGGGATTAACTTAAATAATAATTTTATTGATGAGAATAATAAATTTAGTTGTAATTTTATCATGAAGAATAGACCATATCCTAACATAGTCTATTGTGTTATGATAATTTTATTGTTGGAGTTTGTTGAAAATATTTATCTCAGTTTTTTCTGGGCATTTTGGGATTTTTTGAATGTTTCATGTTACGATATAGAGCATGATCCATGTGGGTTTTGATTTTATCTCGATTGTTGGGTTTATCTCATTACGTCATGGTATTTTAGATGGATCTCAAGATATAAGAATCATATTTTTAGGCTTATTCTTGGAAATTATATATTCCCACTATATTAAACATTTCACCTTGACAAATATTCATAACAATGTTTTATTTTTTAAGTGTTTCAATTTCAATTGAAAGAGGATATTGTTTCTGCCACGATTTTGAGAAGTTTTCGCACTCCTACTTGATAGTCCTTGCATTATACTAGTCTTCCTTGTTTGTATCAAATTTAAATGGGGTTTAATCATTGATATTTTAGGATATTACACTAAAACTATCTAATTTTACAGACATTGTTCTTTGATACTTTTAATCAATCTATTATCATTTGGTCTTCAAAATTTTAATATAAATTTCTGAGTTACAACTTAATTTCATATTTTCTAAAGATTTCATAAAACGCTATGAGTCCAAAATATGGAATTCGTGAACCTTGACCAACTACTATAAGACTTTTATCCTTATATTCACATAATATATTATTTTTGAAATTGGTTGGAATTGGTGTTTCAGAAATTGGAATGGGATGGAGTGTCTATTAATGAAGTGATGTTTAGAGGTTGTTGTGTTATTGTGTTGTAGTTTATTGAAAATATGGAGTGGTGTTGAAAGTAATGAAAATTTAATGAGTAGAAATTATGATAATATAAATGGAGTTAAAATAAATTATTAAATAAAAAAATTAATTATTAATAAAAATTGTAATGAGTTATGGTCGAATTATGATTTTCCTGGAATAATAATAATAGCGGTGGATATATAAGGTGTTGTAAACTGAAATAATTGTGTTATAATTGAGGTTGCTATATATTGTTACGGTTGTTGAGAAATTATTTTGTATAATGAATATAACATTGATGGAAAGTTATAATGATGGAATGTAATTAATACTGTATTATATAAGTGATAAATTATTAAATAGAATGAAGATACCTTGATAAGATGTTATTTGGATATATTTTTATCATTTTATTGTAATGATTGAGTTGGATCACATTATGGAATTATGTGGTAGTGATGATGATGTATAATAGTAATAGTTGTCGATTTAGGGTCATAGAATTTTATATTAGACCGATTGGTTTTGGTTCTGTGCTATTATATAATAATTTTATTTTTATAATTTCTTATAAAAAATCACCGATGTTGGATAAGGGTACCAATTCCTATATTGGTTATTGGGTTCTATGTGGTTTCCCCTGCATCTAGGATAAAGTTGATATATATATATATATGAATAATATTTTTTCTCTACTATTATTTTATGGATATATCATAGGTTAGGATGTATTGAGATTATACTAAAAGGTGATGTTGTTATGATATGAGTGCACTGTACATATATATTTGGAGGAGGAGTGAACAAAGTTTATGTACTACATTGTTAATCATAATTTTATATGTGATGGTGGTAGATAAATGATATATTTTGATCTCGTATATGGTTATGATTTAATGTTTGTTGTTACCACGTGTTCATGTGGTTATGTGATTTTTTCATTAGGTAATGATATTGTCAAGTTCAAATGGGAAATAAATAAGATGTAAAATAACAAATATTTTCACACTATTATATTACCTTAATTTCATGGGGTTTTGGGTGAGTGACCCTTGGTGTGGCTTGGTTATAGTTCACTTATTATAGTCCATTAGTTGTATTTATATACCAAGACACTGGTATAGTTCTTCCACATTTTCATGAGATGTTCTGAAAAAGATAATTTTTATTATAATTATATTATCTCATATATAATGAATATTTTTTAAAAAAATTTACTATAGGGAGTTGTGGATCTATAAGGGAATTAAATTCTCTTGTCCTGGAGTTGGTTAGTGATCATTCCATGAATTTTTTATTATAGATATTTATTCATCAAAAATGACCATGCCATGTAAAATAAACTATTTCATTAATAATGATGATCATTAATTTACTATATCAATAAGTAAAATTAAAATAGTAGATCATATAATTTATGGGTGAAACATGAATATAAGAAAAGTACCATTGACCTTAGGTGATGATACTTAGAATCTTACATGAAATGATTTTATCAGTCTATAAGGACATAATATATAATATGTTTTTTTGATATCGATAATTCAAGGTAAAATGTTTGAAATATACAACTATTTGTTCAATGTAATATTAAAATTCATTATTTTCATTTCATTTTTTATGGAAATAATATATTATATTTAGAGTGTCCTTGTTTTTAAAAACAAATATTTACTTTCACATTGGGGAATGAAATAAAATATTATAATCACAAAAAATGATGTTTCATGAAAAATAAAATGAATATATAATTATACATCTCCATCCATGTATTATAAAAGAAATTTAAATATTTATAAAAGAATTTAAAATAAATAGATAAGAAATAAAACATATAATATTTAATAAAAGACATCATCAAAACTAATAACAACCTTATTTTGATAATTTAAACATTATCATCAAAATAAAAACCATTAAGGTCTATAATTAACTCAATGATATTAAAATTTATTATATAGTCATAAAAATATATGGTCTAGTCAAAAACGTTTTCATGAACAATAATTTTCGAAAACATAAATTTATTTATGATAAAGATTAATAATGTATTTTGAATTATGTATAGAACATGACCATTGTCTTTTCATGATACCAAAAAATAATTCCTTTAAACATGTGATTATTTTATATTATATGGTATTTCATTTCCAAATAAATTATGATCAAGAATATTCCACTTTACATCCATTATAGAAAACAAAATTCCAAAATATATACATTTAACTTAACCATTTTTATTTTTTACAATAATCGTGATAATAATCACATTAAATTTAGACAATAGGGTAAATTTATTTGATCTATAATTATAATATTAATGATTTTATGGTGGAAAAATACATTATTACACAAAACATAAAAAATAAATGTTTACCATATAAATTATAGCATACCCATTAATAAAAACAATTTTTTATAGAACTCATGTTGATAAAAGGTCCTAAAAATAATTAAAAACGTGATTAAAAAAATTCAAAAGTGTTTCCAAATATAATTTTCTAGAGTAGTAAATTATTTTTGTTGATCCACTATGAAAGTGACGAAGAAAGAATTGTGTCTTATTTTCACAACATAAAAGTCAATAAAATATATAAAACAAAATATAGAGATATTAGTTGTGCTAAAAAATTCATATTCCATAGTCTCATTAACTTATATATAGGTTAAATGTAAATATAATTAATGTTTCAGATTTATCCATATCATCCATATATAATCTAATTGTCGGAATATGGAAATTAGGAATGTGAGTAGATTGAATATCAAATTTTAGACTTTGAAATTTATGTGAAATTGATGTTGGAATTTTAAAAATTATAATATCCATATTTGTTATTAATTTATAAAAATTAAAATTTTATTATTGAAATAAACATTTAACATTATAATAAATGATCACCCAAAATTTATCTTACCATTCAAATGTTCTTTGAAAATTTATTCATTATATAAATTATCTCATTTAGAAAAATTATTCTGGGAATAATTATTTTTTATATAAATTTTTATATTTTTATAAAACAGAAGTTATAAATGTTAAAAGTAAATATTTTATTTAGATAAATTTTTGAAAATAATTTTAAATGTTTAATTCTTCCAATATATTTTTTATTTATATAGATTTTTTTATTTAAAATAAAATTTGAGTGAATATTTATTATTTTTGTAGATGGTTAAATGGTGATAAAATTGATTGAAATGATTATAAAAATAAAAATATAGATATTATGTGTTAATAATATATATAAATAATTTTTATAGGGGAGAGGATATAGAGGATTAATTTTTTGTTGTTTATAATGGAGATATAGAGGATAATGCCTGTAATGACTTGATATTTTAATATAGTTTTCCCTAAAATTAATGAAATATTTTCGATAACATTCCCTATAAGAAAGACATGTATAAAAAGAATGAATGGTATGATTAAATAATTATAAAATAGCCATTTATTGAATAGGGTTGAACATGAGTAACTATATTATAAAAAACATGAATATATAGATTTATATATATAAAGGTTATTTTTTATATTTACTTAATTCATTATTGTGTTTATGAGTCTATATTTTTATGCAATTTAATTACTATTTAATGAAAGTAATTACATTAATTTTAAATGATGATATTAAAATATTTAATAACTATTGATGATCTATATAATAATTAGTGTTTTACATAAATTCTGAATAAGAAAAACTTGTATTTTAAAGATGATTTTTCATATAAAAAAGTCCCATGTTATTATTTATGTTTTTATTTAATTTTTTTTTAAAAAATTATGTATATTGAATTTGTAAAAATAAATATCAATTATAAATTTATAATATCAAAATTAGAATATTATAAATTATTTTGTTATTTAAAAAATAAATTAATTATAGGAAACTATGAACCATATAAATTTATCTCAATACAATATATTTTATGACATTATGACATGAATATTTTTTCGAAACATTAAAATACAAAGCATATATATATTGTATAGAACTGGACCATGAAATCTCAGATTCATTGTCTTCTAATATTACATTGGAAGGATTATAAGAAATAAATCCCAACAGACCGTTCAGTTTAGTAGTTTTATTAAATCAGTTACATTCACGAGACTTGTACTAAAAATGAATATAGTAAATCAAATATATTTATTTTCCATTGGGGAAATATTTATTCTATCTAGTATATCCCATAATTTCATTCATAGTAAACATTATGTATTTCATAGAAAAGGAATAAAAAAAGGGTGTGATTTGATGATCGTTAAGTTGAAATTATAATGGAAGAAATAATGAATCAATGAGAAGAATTATTATGGAAAGGTAAATAACTGAACACACATACCCTATAATAAAAAAACAGTGTTGTAATATAATAAAAATTATAGAATTTTAATAATAGGAAACAAATTCCATTCAGATATTTATATATGGAAAATAAATATGGAAAAGAAAGCAACACGAACACATGATATTTAATCAATGAAGTGAAAAGAAATGTATCTATAGATATGTCATGGAAAAAATTCATTGTTTAAAAATAACTAAAACTAAATAATAAATATTCTTAATTATTAGACGTCATGTCTATGAATCATGAAAACCTATTCTATCAATATCTATCCCTGGATAGTTTAAGACTATGGTTATGGAAATAATCATATCTCTAAAACAGTATATGGGTATCTAGGGGAAATTAAATGGAAAATAATCATTAAGAATTGAATATTTCATGGGGATAAGAGGAATCAAGTATGTGAATGTGAATACTATACTCATCCAAATAAATCATATAACAGATAGTGGAAAAATAAGTATGTCTTCAATACAAGATATCCCATATAAAGTAAATATAAAGGGTTGTTTTCATTGATGAATAGAAATACTATATAAGTTATCTTCAAAAAATATTGTGTAAAATACCCTTTTATTATGAATAAAATTATGAAATCCTTTTTGTTTAAAATCAACTTTTTAATAACATTTTCCATAAAATAAATCGCTAAAACATGAAAATTGAGCTTTAAGTAAATTATGGTGGATAAAACATTGCATGTCATATAATGTAAAAAGAACATTAATTTTTTATGATAAAATGTATTAAAAATTTGTTATATAGAATGTGATAATAAGGTTTCATTGAAAACATGGGTAAAAGACAAAAATTGCAACAATTTCATTATTAAATCTTTTTAAATGTTTGAAAACCATTATTAAAACATTTTATTAAACCATTTTTATACAAAAATAGGTTCTCATATTAAATAAGGTAATGAGATCGGGTTTTCTTTAAAAGACTTTTCTAAAAAAGTTTGAGTAGAAAAGAGTAGAAAATAGTACTATTACATGAAAAAATTATTGAATAACCAGAAGAAAAGAAAATTAAATTATTTATTAGAAAATTATAATATAATTTCCTTTTACAGAAATTCATATTTAAAAAATATCGAGCAAAATTATATTTTAATGTAAACAATTTAAAATATTACAATGTTCAAGTGAGAATATATCTATGTGCAGATTTTCTATATCAACTGTAATCCACATATAGAAGTAGAAATACATCAATATATAGTCCAAATCATATAAAAATAATAATATAATATTAATTAAAATTAATATTTAATATATCATAATGAAAATAAATTATGTTATCAAATTATTTTCCACTAGGTATCTTCTGACATGAAGCCCCATAGATGAAATAATTAAAAATAAAACAAACAATATCCGGAGAAATGAATGAATCATGATAAGATATGAAAACGTTTTAGTATTTATATAATATGTATGTAATTATGTGAAAAAATAATATTGTTTCAATATATATTTAACAATCAAAAAAGGAGGTGAGATTTCGAATATTATCATGAAAAACCTTCTCGAGGAGTGCAATCATTAAAAATTCCCAAGTGTTACAGACCACATTGAAAAATTTCAATCAAAATACTAATGAGTGAATAGAATTAAATAATAAATAAAAAAATTATTATAATGAGATTCATTATATATCATATCAAAGGTTAGTACATACACTATATAAAAGTGAACTGAAGCATAATAACAAATAATCCTCAATGGAATGCAAATTGGGACAAAGTCCCTTACATTGTATTTCATTTTATATGAATGGAATTTAAAATCTTTTATATTTGCTTTTATAGTCTTAATAACATATTATAGAACCATTATAATGTTTTTAATATCATATATTATCTTCTTATAAAATAATATTATCCATTAGACTACAATCTTTGACTGTTTTCACTATTTCATATTTTAATTTCCATTTTTCCGAGTTTGTTTTATCATGTAATTTATGTTCCTATAACTATTTCATCATCAAAATAATGCAAATAATTATTTAAATATAATATATATTCATCATATATGTACTTATTATAATCCATTGTTATTGGAGATAAGAAATATAATGTACCATTCCTAAAGATAGTAGGTTGTACTTATACATGAATGCAACTTTTATTTGTTTTCAATATAATAAATTTTAAAAGTAAATCACATATATTTATATTATAATTCTAGTATAATATATATTTCCAATATTTTACAAGTTTTTATTATAACTATCATTTATATATTCCACATATAGTGTGAATAAATCACATCTCCTTGAGGGGAGGTAGACCACAATTCCACTAACAATGTCATCGAATTTGAGAAGAAATAAAAAGT
Source organism: Viscum album (assembly GCA_963277665.1). NCBI lineage: Eukaryota > Viridiplantae > Streptophyta > Magnoliopsida > Santalales > Viscaceae > Viscum > Viscum album. Next base: position 486,487,519 of record OY728153.1, on the reverse strand, counting down.
ATGTGGGTATATGTAATAAAATAATGAAATAAACATAATTAAATAATCAATATCATATATAAAATATATAAATAGTTTTTCCATCATAATTAACATCCATTAAATATGGTAAAGGAAAAACAAACAATCATGATTTCGGGGGGTGGTAGTTCACCATACACATAAAGAGTATGTTTGTTACCATTTAGATAGATGTGTGTGTAAGTGTTGTTCAAAACCATAGAATTAAAATATATCAATATACTAAAGATATATTTTCTTATATATTCCTGGAATAAGGATAGTTTAGTGGATGGAGAAATGAGATAAATCTAAAGAGAGTGAGGAAATATGTAACCTCTTCTTTGGGTAATTAATTTGGGATTGCACCAAAGGGCTTCCTTGGATGGATTTTTGCACAAAGGAATGATTCTAGGATTCGTGGATGTATTTTTAGAAGCTATTTGGGTAGAAATTTGTTGAGATAGTGTGTCTTGAGATGAGTGAGTAATTTGTTGGAGAGGATTCCTTTTATAGTGGAGGAGTAGTGGCACCCATGTAAATATTGGAAAAGGGAATTCCACCCATGTTTCCCTCATTGTACGTGGATCTAATAATGGAAAAGACTGATCCAATGGGAATTTATGGTAGAAATTTGACAATATAATTTCTTTTGGACAAGTTTCTAGGTCAGTTATTATATTACGTTAATGGTTTAGTCCCTTGATAAGCTATATTTCACATTTGTTGTTATAATCAATTATAATCAAAATCAATGATATTTTTGTTATAAAACTAAGTTGAACATTTTAGAAATTATAAATAATTATAATTCCATATTCTGAATCCATTTTTAGAAATTACAAACACATAGGTGGTAGAAATTAATTTTTATTTAATTCCAAGGACGGGATGATAATGCATATTTTTAAATTAAAATGTTCAAATGTTTGATAAGTTTTATAAAAAATTTAAACTTAAAATTACTTAAAATAAACAAGATTATATTAATTAAAAAAAAATTATATTTAATCTTTAAAACCAATTTAAATTATAATTTATACTTATAAATAAATTAGATGAAAATACAGATTTTTGTTAAAATTGTGTATTTTACACTTTTTTATTGAAAAATAAAACTTCACATATAAATACCAAAAAATCTCCCTAACCAATTTTTTATATTTTTTATTTAAAATATTAAGTTTATTTTTACATATAAAAATTATAATTTTTCCATAAATGTTATTAAAAATTGGTTCTCCATTAAATGGAAACATAAGTGTTTTAATAAAAATGTAGTTTTGACGTGTAATACTTTTTGTTTTCCTATATTATGATTATCAAATATCTTTGATGAATATAAAAAATATTTTGGTAAATATATAAAATCTATATTACATTAATATAACTCAATAATTTTAATTAATTTAATTTATTAAGATGAAACTTCTTTGTGTGTAAATAAATATTATTCTTCAAAAATACATTTAAATATTAAATTATTTCTCATATTAATTAATAATTTATTTTAAACCAATGAATTCATTTAATAATTTTTAAGCCATTTATTTTATAATTATGTTAATATTATTTATAAACACTAATTTAATTAGTATGATATGTCTTATTATATTAATTAATAATGTTTTCCTAATATATTGTTGTTTGGTATCACTTGGTGTTGCATGTAATGCATGTAATTAAAGAAACATGTTGTTTCCTCAGTTGCGGGATAATGTAGTACCATATGTACCAAAAAATATATTATATTTAAAATTTATTTAAAATATTAAATATTTTGTAAAGTAACAGGATATTATATTCCCTTTTATGTTTATTATTGTGTGCCATACTCACTATCGAATATAATGTTCCTACGTTAGATTTTCAGGGTGCTACATTTTCCCCACCATAATTAAATTGTGTCCTGAAATTTTTAAACTTGTTCTAGGTGATAAATTGTATGATATTTCCTATTTTTGAAATGCCACATCTTGAGAAGGTTTCATATGAAATTCCATGGAAAATAGAAAATGGGAAGTACAATGCTCCCATGGAATAACATATAATTTGTTCTAGAAGTAGGAGATAATTAGTGGAATGCAGATATACATACATGGAGGAGATGTATAAATATTCATAGGGAGTGACTGAGGTCATCAATTATACACAATTGATTGATCAGTGGAAATCTAAGGGCATAAAATCCATAAATATTTTATGATAGAGAAGACCATCAGTTCAATAAATATTATGTTATTAAGACATTAATTTTTTTATATATTTCCAAATTTTGAGTAAAAATTATAATAAAAATGATTATAAAGAAATATAATTACTTGATACATTTCAATTTCAAAAGATAAATTTAATATTTGTGTTTTTCTTTGATCAAATTTTGACTCATTACCTAATACTTGAAATGGATTTCAAAAAATATACATTTTTACAAAAGATTGAAAATAAAAATAAATGGATCATAAGGCCCATAGAGTAGTGAGAAGTCTAACTATTTGTCTATAACTATTTTATATATCCAATATTATCAATAAAATAATTCCAAAACCTATATCTAATAATATTATTTAACGAGTAATATAAATTCATAAGATTGTTTAACTAAAACAGTGACATTTTAACAAAGATATTTGATAGGTAATTGGTTGGTGTGAAACCCTTATCATCGCTGGTTCATGTGTTCAAGACCTGCATCCTTTCTGGAATTTATTTATTGTCCCCAGGAATATGTTATATCCTTTTCAAACACCTATTTAATATTATTTCAAAACTGAATATGAGAGGAATCTTTGAAGTAAATTTTATCCCTAAATATCATTTTAACTATTTTATTTCATAAATTCCCAATATATAAATACTTTATCCATTTAATTACACATAGTTCTATATTTTGACTAGTGTTTTTATATAATATAACTAGTTATATTTTTAAATCACAACACCTTGTCTTCAATCTGATACACTATAGTTTTAACCATGTTAAATCATTTTAATTATCAATTTAAATCATTTATAATTTATTGAAATGATAGTTTGATTTATACTAAGTGTATCCCCCATGATTTACAAACCAATTGCATAGTAAGAAACTTTTATGTGTACCAGCTGATGTTGAGTCAGGCTGAAAACACAATATCAGCGAAATTACTCCAAGGTATATAGGTTCCATAACGACATACACTTATATTATATATACATAGTCTTATTTCATGGAAAACCCACATAATATGTACCATACCAATATTCTAGGATGTAATTTTATAATTATCCTAATAATTATACAATAAGGTAATTTTCTCTGATCAATGTTTTCTTAAATCTCATTTCCAAGGTTGTTACTAAACATCCATTCATACCAATAGTAGTGAATCAACCATTGAAATCTCAAAGCCAATGTATAGTACCATTACATTGGAAATATTACCAAGAATCAAATCCTGAAAGACTGATATGTCTAATAACCTTGGTAAATCATACACATACATGAGGATTATACAAAAAAATATTACACTAATTAACACCTAATATATTTATTTATAGGATAACATTATTCTATATCGTATATCCCGACATATCATTCGTAGTACGCTTTTTGGATTCTAGAGGAGATGAACCAAATTAATGGTGATCAAAAGTGACCAATAAGGGTAAATTATTTAGGAATAAAAAATTAATCAATGATAATAATAAATTTGGAAATGTAAAAAATTGATAACACATACCATGTAATAAGAAATCTGAAAATTAAGTGAATAAAAAATATAAAAATGATATATTAGCAAAGCCATTACATTCAAAAAACTTGAGAAATAAATATCAGTATGGAATGACAAGAAACTGAAAAACATTTCATTTATTCAATAAAAAAATTATTATATACGTAGATTTGTTGGTGAAAAATATCATAGATTAATAATAACTGATACAAAATGATAGAAATGATCAATTATTAGAATTCATTTCTAAGGAACATGAAAACATATACATTCTAGATCTATTCTTCGAAAATTTTAAAACATATGGGTCAAAAAAAATCTTTTCTACATAAAAACAATCTCTAAGTGTTATTCATCCACTAATTTCATCTCATGAGAATACTGATTCATGGAGGGAATTTTATTAACAAATTCCCAACCTCTAGATATTACCTTAAATATCCCCCAAATCATGTCTTCCATGTCCAAATAAGTCCACTTATCAAATAAATAGGATGCCTTATCAAATATCCATATTGTATAATAGAAACATTTTTGTCAATATATTCCCAAATAATCAAATAATTTTAGAAGTAACCACCATATGAAAATTTTATACAGTTCAAGCCATAATCATTATTTGAAAATGATTGGGATATTTTATGGAAATTCAATGTCAAATGATCATTGAAAATTTAAATTTTTAAGGGGACTAAATGGGATCATGAAAGTTAATATGAATATTAACACAATACAAATCATTTATAAACCATTGAGAGTAAAAATAAGGCTGCTATCTACATAACATATCCCATATATTGTAATAATAATGGGTTTTGTTATTTTATGAATAGAAATACAATAATAAATATCTAATAATCAATCTTGATGAAAAAATCCATTTTATTTTGAAAATCATTTTGAAAATCATTTTCGTTGAAAACTATTTTTTTTAATCATTGAAAAAAATATTAGAACGTACAAAGGATTCCTCAAAGAAATGATGGAAGGTAAATTTTTACATTCCATATGAGGTAAAAAGAACATTATTTTATCACGATAAATATTATCAAAATTATTATTTGTAAAGTGATAATAATATTCCTATAAAGTTATGGGTAAATAAAAAAAGTGGAATATATATATAATCCATTAAAAAATGAAAAAAAACATTTTTGAAAACATTTTAATAAATCATGGGTTTTATAAGAAAATAGGTTCTCCGAATAATGTGTAAAATAATGTGGGGTATTCATAAAAACATTTTTCATAATCTGTTTTAGTTCCAAAGAATGAAAAAATTGTACAATTAATTGAAAATGTCATGAACTACTAGAGGGTAATAAATTGAAATAGTTTAATAAGGGATGATCAAATAATCCCATCTTCTTTAAAATAATTTTTAAATAATCCTAAACATAATATTTTTATAATTTAGTCCCTGGAAAAGTTTATAATGTTTTTAGTGATAATCAATCAATTAGTAGAATATTTTTATCAACTAAAAATCCACATATAGAAGAATAAATCCATTAATATATATTCAAATTCATTGTACACATAGTTATAAACTTTTAATGACTATAGAGATGTGATATAACCAAATAAAAGAAATTGGGTTGTGATATTCTTTTCTACTTTGTAACATGTCACTAAAATCCCCATGGTAGAAATAATTAAATTTGAATTTCAAAATATCATGAAAATTGAATGAATCATGATATTATATAAAATATGGAAGAAAATAAACGATATACAAGAAATTAGGTGTAAAAAATAATTTTATTTTTTATATAGAAATTTTACAATCACAAATTGAATTTAGATTGAAAATATAATCATTAAAAATATTCTCGAGGAGAATAATTAATTAACATTCTAAACTATCATATACCACTTGGAAAAAATTGAATCATAATCCTCCTGAAGTAATAATACTAAATAGTATATAAAATATCATTAGAATAAGGTTATTAATGACATAACATGTTAATGTTTAGTATATACACCATATAATTGGGAATTGTTTAATAAAAGCAAATAAGTTGCAATTAAATTTAAATTGAGATGAAATCCCTTACCTTACATTTGGAATTCTATGAACGACCTTTAACATTATATATTATGGGGTTGAGATTGTTAATAAATTATTAATGTACCATATTCATGTTGATAGTTTCATATCTACTCTTATTTTAATATGTTATTACCATTTTTATAACAATATTGTATTATATTTACTTTTTCAAGTGTCCATTTCCTTAATTTTCGAGTATGTTTTATCTTTTTATTTGGTGTTACTATCATGGTTTCATCATATCCTAAATTTTAACCTTGTTATATATATAATATATATTTATTATATATTTATTTTTCATATTACATAATATTTGGAGATAAAAATTGGAATACATTGTTCAGAGACATGTTAGGCTGTATGTATGCATGAATGCTATGTTCATTTATTTTCTATATTAAAAGAATGAAAAATAAATGGTATATATTTATATTATAATTCTAATATAATATATTTTTCATATAAATTAGATTTTTTATTAAAAAAATAAATTATACATTCCATGTATAGTGTGATGGAATCACATCATATTGAGGGGTAGTAGTACATATTTCCAAAAATTATGTGATCATATTTAAAAAAAAATTAATTATAAGCTATATGTTATGAAATCATTAACGAAGAAAAAAGAAACAACATAAATCGTATATAACATATATAAACATAGTTTCCATCATAATTACTGGCCACAAATGGTAGTAGAGGAAAAACAATAATCGTTTCATGAGGTGGTAGTTCTTCGTACACATATATAGTATATTTACTACCGTTTATATGGAAGTATGTGTACGGTGTGAATAATGGAAATAAAAGTAATGAGATTGAGTAATGATTTTACCTCTTCTTTGGGTAACTCCTTTTTTCACCAAAGGGATTCATTGGATCGATTTATGATAAAGATAATGCTTATAATAATGGAAGAGGTATTTTTAAAATCTTTGTAGGTAGAGAAAGGTATATCCAAAGTGGATTGAGATGTGTGGTGACGGGGGATGAGAAAATCCTTTTTAAGAGTGGATGAGGTGTTGTACCATTGTAAATTATGGAAAAGAGAATTCCACCCATTTTTTTCAAATTAAAAGTAGATCTAATAATGGACCAAAGACGATAAAATGGAATATATGGTCCAAATAAGAACTTAAAATGGATTTTGAACGCGTTTCTAAGTCAGTTGGCCCGTATGTTTATGTTTTAGCCTCTTAACAAGATTAATTTCACCCTAATTGTTGTAATTAATTTTAATGAAATTCCCTAATATTTTTGTAAAAAAAATGTGTTGAAATTATATTAAATTATAAATTATTTTAATTCCAAATATGGAACCACTTTTTTCATAATTCCAATAAAATAAGTTGCAAAATTTAATTTAAATGTAATACCACTGATGGGACGACCATGCGAGTTTTTAATGGAAAATCATTTAAAAGATTAAAATGTTTTTAAATAAAATTTTCATGTGAAATTGATTCCAATTCCGTAAATTTGATAAATTAGAAAAATATACTTTTTAAAATTTTAAACAAATTATAATTTTTATATAACCTTGAAATTATATTTTATAAAAAATAATTCTTTGAGTTAAAATTTAGATATCATCACTATTCATTAAAAATTTCAACTTCATAGAAAAATAAAAAACTAACCATAACATAATTTTTATATTAATATTTCAAATATTATGTTTAAATTGATATATAATATTTATAAAATTTCCAAAAAAATTATTTAATGGTGGTTCTCCATTAAAAGGCTGAAAAAATGATTTACTAAAAATATTTTTTTTTATGTTTAATATTCAGTTTCTCCAAATATTTTTCATATCAAATACATTAGATGAATTTAAAAATCACATTTTGGATATAATATATATATATATATATATTAAATTAATTCAATAAATAATATAATTAATTAATTTTATTTGGATCAAACATCTTTGTGAGCATAAAAATAGTTTACTATAATAATACAATTTTTATATTCAATTTGTTCTATGTTCATTTTTAAAAAATTTGAATCTAATGAATTCATTATATATTTTGTGTAGACCACATCTTTTTCAAAGGTTATGTAATAAAATTTATAAACACTTATATAACATCTAGTTTATGTAATATTACTTTAAATAATAATGTTTTGAAAATATATTATTGTGTGGTAATAGTTGATCTTACATGTAAAGAAAGTGACTAAGGAAAATAGTTATTGTGTGTGTCAGAAAATAATTTAGTATTGCATGTATCACCAAATAAATAAAAGGTTTAATTTTATTTAAAAGAGTAAATATATTGTAATGTCTTGGTATATTTTATTGCCTTATGTGCTTGGCTTTACATGTGATACAAGCTATCGATTACAATGTTCCTACTTTAGATTTTTGGTATGTTATATATATTGTAAATTTAACTGAATACCTTGAAATTACAATATTGGATTCCTAAAATAAATTCGTATCATTTTATACAATTTAGAAATATATAATGAAATATACTTTGAATCTATTTCATTAATTAAGAATAAACATGGGAAAAATTAGCCAAAAAATTTATTTCACTATCAATTAACTGTTAGTTTAAAAATAATAATATTTTATAAAATCATTGTAATAAATTAAATTGATAATTTTCTCTTATAAACAATAATTATTCATAAAAATATACTTTTCTTAAAAACTAGGCTTTACATTTTACAGGCACTAACGTTATGATTAATTTTTACTAGACATTGATTGTTAATTTTATAAAATGAATCTGATATTTGATATAGTAATTATCATTTTCCGTAATATAACTAATTTCTATTTTATGTATATAATTTAGATTATTATTATTTATTCTAATTAAAATTATAATGGTGAAATAATTCTTTCAAAATTATTATGTTATTAAAATCATGTAATTTCTCTCAAATAAATTTTAATAAAATAATTTAATAAATTAGTATTATAAAAATTATTATAGAAATATATATATTTACTGTTATTTAACTATTAATAAATATTAAAAACGGGTTAATAATATATATAAGATAACATGACATTTTTATACTAAAATAGTTTTTCAACACATTATTAATTTTAATTTCAATTTTAAAATATAATATTTTATAATATTAACTAGATTTAATATATGTCACATTTATTTCAAATATTCCAAAAATATTTTATACTAGTTATGTAATATTTTTAATAAAAATTAACATCACTTAATTAAAAACATGTTACCAAACATATATATTAACGAAAAATATTAAAATAGAATGATAAAAACCCAATAACATGTTTAAAAACATGTTTATAAATCCTTTATTGTGTCATTATTGAACCAATGAAACCCCAAACTAAATTATTTAGATATTTTGGAGCCATTTACATAGGAATTATATCATTGAATAATTAAAATATTGAGAGTGTATCCAAAATATCTATTATCCTCTGTTATAAATGAGGGCCACTTACGGCCTTACATACATATACCTCCCATTAAATATTTCCATGTAAATCTACCCAAATATCCTATATTATTAGTCTCCCATACTTTTTTAACCACACATTCACACTAATTCATCCTAATCATTTCAATTACAATGTTTTTTCTAGGGAAATATCAAGTAACTAACGTAAGTATTGTCTCATTATTTAAAGTTTTTTCATAATATTACTCTATAAAATACCATACGACTGTAATTATATGATGAATTAAGTAGGAATATTATATTGATTTTTTTATATTAATTATAAAACCATTATATATTTTTTTCCATATATAAATGAAAAAAAAGAAATGTTAATGTGTTGAGAAATCTATCGCGTCCAAAAAAAAGATTTCTTCTATTTTCATAACTATAATTCATGGATAATTAAAAGTTATTAATGGATAAAAAATATGGTATCTAAAAAATATATATGTTTTTCTGAAATTTCAAAATTATAATTCACCATCTTTCTGCTAATTCATTTAAAATTAATGCATTAATCTTGTGTGCATGTGAACTATCACCTCTATGAGAATTGAGATTCATTTTTCTCACCACCCATCATGGTTGTATATGAAAATAAAATTAACATATAAAAATTAGGTATATATAATTATCAATATTATCAATATGATGAAATAATTTTATGTAACATTCTACCATGGTCAGCTTACGTTCGGAGTTAACGAAAAATTGACTAAATAACCTCAAGTACTCGACGTAGGGATGAAAACTATATAATAAAAAAATTGAATATGATAATAAATTTTCCTCATAAAATTAAATAAATTAATATAACGTTAATGTATGGTATCTAAAAAAATTAATTTTATTATTTATGAAATTATTTGCATGCATATAATGTATATAGATCTAATTAAGGGTTCTTTCTAAATTTTTCTTCATTGTGTAATGTTTTAATATTATGATCCATTTTATTATTTAAATGGTCTAGATACTTCCCATGAATTTCTGTTAGAACTATGCATTCCTTTATTAATATTTTTTAAATAAAATATTATTTTTAATATTATATTGATTTTTTATTCAAAACATACATAAGTAATAAGGGTTACATCAAAATAATTCCTTATTTATGATATATTTTTTTAATGATTCATCATATAAACATATCATAACCCATGAAAATAAATCAAGTCTTTTGTAAATTTTATCAAAACATAACCTATGGAAAATAAACATGTTTTTGAAACATCTCATGATCATAAACATAAATAAACTTCAAAAAATAATAAGGATGTTATCATTTGATAAAAAACCCCTTAAATCCAAAATTACTTCAAAATATGTTATCATATTCTAAAAATTTCAACATAATATATATGGAATACTTCATAAGGAAAAGACAATTTTCATTGAGAAATTACCAATTTAAAAAATTAAAATTTACAAAATAATATGGAATTTCTTTAATTGGAAAAACAAATGGAATAAAAAGAGGAATCTTTTATGTATTGAGTTGTCTTGATAATGTGAAAATATTCTCATCCTGAGTAAGTTTAATCATATATTCCTTTTAGATTATGGGTAAAAAGTGAAAGGAAACTTGTTCAAAAAACAACATTAAGATTAATTTAAAAAATGTTAAAATAATTTATTATATTTTTTAAAAATATTTAGTAAATCAAATGATAATTATTTAATCATTATTCAATCTTTTTTAATTAAAACATGGATAGGGATGAAGACATTCTCACCAAATAACAAATATATTATCTTTTTCAAAAAAACATTTTTAATATAATTTAATATATCAAAAAGAGTAAAATGGTAGTATAACATAAAAATTAAATAAAAAACCAAAGTAGAATAAAAATTAAACATTTTTATTATATAAGGATTATAAAATTACAAAAAATTGGAATCTATGTTCAAAAAATCCCGATTATAAATTGATATAATCATAACTATATTACATCAATTTTCATTTTTTTAATTCATTCAACACTATGATATAATAAATATATATTAAAAACAAATATATTAAAAACCAGATCTGTGAACAAATTATTAAACACTATTACTTTATAGTTCTTTCATATCTTTTTTTAGTAAAAATTATTCCATAAAATTGACGTTAGCGTGAATACTGGTTTGTAACCAATTCATATTTTAGTTTGTTTGGGCTGGTCCTTAGACATTGACAATGGTTTCATAATCTTCATAATTGTATTCAAAAACTAAATATAATATTTACTCATTATATATTGTTATATAATGATTCCAATAAATCAGTGATGAAAAATTAATTACATCAGTAATTAGAGATATTTTCATTGATGAACTCATGATTTTTGTTTACACTTTTTAATATATGGAATGAAATACAGTGAAAAAATTTAATCAAATTTACCTAATATTTATTATTTCATATTTATAATGTATTTATATTATATATTTATATTTTAACTTCCATGTAATGTGAATATAAAAAATTAAACACATCACATCGGGGAGGTTGTTATCCACATTAATACACGAGCATCGTTATCATTTTCTAAAATATGGTAATGTATGAAGGTAAATTTAATAATATAATTATATAAGAATAATTATTTCATAAATATTATTCTTAATCATTAGATAAATCATAATATACAACAAATAATTTTGTTTATGGAATATTATTCATATCACCATGTGGAGGTGGTAGTCCACATGTATTCATAAGAAATACATTCATTTTCCATTTGTTAGAAATAGGTGGATAATGGTGATTCCAATATAAACATAATATTTTAGTATATATAGTATACTTTAGTTACTAATTAATTATGAACCCCATATATTTATATGAGGTGGAATAAGAAATAAATTGAAAGAGGTCAGGTAAGATGATTACATATTTTGTAGACCTCATTTAGATCCTTATGTAAGGACCCCTGGAATGGTGTTTTGAGAAGGAAAGAACCTCCAATTAATATATATGGATGTGTAAAATATAATTTCATAAGGTTTGTTTGGGTTGGGTGGATCAATTTTGTAATAATTAGATAGAGGAGAGTGTCCTTCAATAAGGAAGGTAGAAAACTGACATGGAATTATTCAAAATATTAAAATATAATAACGTTATAATGAAGAAACATGCATCCAAAATAGATCATTTTCATAGATACGATAATAAATAACCATTATATATTTATTCAATGGGTTTCATACAAGTATTTACTATATTTTAACAATCATCTAATTAGTTTAAGCACTTGTATGTCTCTTATATCCTTTACCATATTAATGATTTTTTACCTCATTTACTATTCATAATGACCAAAAAATAAGTTCATAATATTATAAAATATTAAATATGATGATTTGAAATATTGAAACCATATTACCAAATTTATTCCTTATAAGTGGAATAACATCATTTTATAAAAAAACCCCACTACACAAAAACATGTTTTTTATTGAAATGAATTATTATAAATTAAATTATATTAATAACACATCCAAAAATAATGTTTATAAAAATGAAAAAATAGAATTTTTTTTAACATCAAGAAAATAATTACATTTAACTACCAATCCAAATAAAAACAAATCTTTGAAAAAACAAAAAAAAATCAACTTTCTCTAAAATTCATTAATTTCACCATTCGCCCAAAATTTTGGTTTCCATCAAAATTTAGAAAATTCATATGAATATTATTTTGAAAAAAACCAATAGTTTAGATCATTTTTTCATATTTAATTTCTAAAAATGGTTGAAATTAATTAACATCATAACTCATAAAATGCAACAAAAAACATTTTTGGAGAAAACATATTTTTTATGTAAAAAATGTATTTTCTAAAAATTAAGTAATTATTTTTATTTATTATCTAATAAATTTTAATTACATGAAACAATTATAAATATATTTTAAAATGTGTTTATTATGGTTCATACTATAAATATGATGATTATATTATAATAATATACTATATTGTGGTTCATTTAGACTAAGGGTTCATGTGATGCATATTATCGAAGAAATTAAATTTATTTAAAGAGTCATATATCATAATATATTAATGTGATACATAATAAATTTCTAGTTTATTCTAATATAGAATTCTTAATATTGATCATTCACAGTAAATTTAATAGTTCTTAGTTATTATGATGTTCACGGGTGTCAGTTGTGTTACAGAGTACGATTTCCAGGAAAACCATCAAAATCATGAGTAAGAGAGTTGGGAGGATAAGGAAATTATGAATCCAAATATCTATATATGGATAATGTAAACAAAAAATTTATAACATAATGATGGATGTATAATAACATAGAACTCAATATTTAATTTCACATTTTTACATGGATAAAAAAAACAAGGTGTTAGTTATATATTTTCAAAGAGATGAGAGAAAACGAGTTAAAAGAACATGAAAAAATTATTTAAAAAAGGGAAGAGTGAATCTGTATTATAAAATAATGAAATCTATAGAAATAAAAAGGAAACAAAATGATAATCCAATGGATGGAAAAATTAAAAATTAAAAATCCGTTTTAATAGAAGGTATGGGTTCATTAAAAATAGTAACATGTCTCCTATGTGTATATGATTTTTTTCCATGTGACAATTTTGTGAATGAGATGATATTAATTGACATGAGCATATCAATTATTCCTTGTGAGTTTTTATTCCTCAAAATAACTGCCACAATCCACTTTTATTGCTATTGGCTATTTTTATAACACATAGTGAGTCTATTGGTCAAATTCATAATATGTCAAATCTTATATGGTGAGGAGGGTAATTTTCTGTTCAAGGCATCCATATTCATGTGATGTGTGTTGGATATGAGACTCACTATAATAACTATTGATTAATAATATTTCTACAGTATATGGGGAAATAAAAATCCACATTTGGATGACCTATGTGGGTTCTATTTGTTATCGAATTCATGTTAATGTTTTGCATTGTGGATGCTATAAATTTCGGTGATTTATAGGTGGAGAGGTGTAGTTGGTTGAGCTGAGAGAACAAATAGTGTTGTAATTTAGAATTTGAATTTATTTCATGTATTCCTTAGTAATCACATATCTCATATCATGTGTTTGGATTGATAATCACTTATTAAAAATTATAAAATAATATATCTTCACAATAAAATATTTTATTGGTGTGTTATATTGGGTTACATAAGGGTTATACAGTAGTCCAAAATATATAAATGCATAGTGTGAAATCCCTCTTCCTATGACCATAAATCTTTTTTGTGATGGTTTATAAAATTACATCAATTACTTTTTCAAAATCATATCACTGTGTTAGAATTAATGAAATAGCGCTAAACCATTTTTTAAAAAAAAAATGATACATTGAATTTATCATTACTTTTTATTCATTATTATGTATTATTGGAACAGTGATTTCCACTTGGGTAGTGTGATTATTCTTAAATAAGCATCATATAGGATATAATTCAACATTTATTATAAATGTTAACACATTTTCATTATACAACCTTTGTTTATTCAGACATGTTTATATAATATGTTATATTAAGATTATGTTTCTCCTACATGAAATTCAGAACATCAATTTTTTAATAAGCTGATATTTTAAAATTATTTTCATATGGAATAAACTAATTATTTCGAGAAATTGTCCCTATAAATATAGAGAAACTAATTTATTATAATATGGAAAATTATTAATTCATATATATTTACTTAATTGTGGGGAATTAATAATTGAAATATATATATAATAGAAAATTGGAATTAAATCTCCCCCCCCAAAATAGTGTTTCTACTATAAATTTGTATATATATTAATGACCAAATCCACACATTAGTGAATAATAGAGATATTTCTAAAATATCATTTTAAAATAAAATCCATCAATTCACATTTTTGAAAAAATTACCTTTTTATTTTCGCATCTGATATTAATATTTTATCAACATCAATTATATTACCATGACCTAGTCATAACCAACCTCACATGGAAATACCTGACACTATTGAGTCGCTAAAAAATTAATATGGAATTATGATCATACATAGAGAAAATACTTCCACCATATTATTTTGAATATTATAATTACTCTATAAAGTTATAATATCTAAATACGATTAATCACAAAGTGAGTTAAATATGAATTATAGGGATTTCAGTTGGTGGTACGAATTTAGAAAAGGAAAAAATGAGGCTTGTTAACTATTAATTAAAATCTGAATATATTCATCAAGAACTATAGATAATTACCTCACTCAATTCCTCAATATGTGATATCCCTCCAATCGCTTTATTAATGTTGTCTATCAGCCATATAATTGGTTTATATTTATATTTTTAGTTATCTATAATCAATTTTATCTATTTATATACAACTATATATTACTTAATATAATTTTTCATTTTTTTTCAAAATATAATAAGTTTATTATTTTTAATATAGTTTATCTTTATTATTATCATTTATCTCAATTTCATAGAGTGAATACATGACCCTAAAATTTACCCAACATTAAAATTCCTCCCATTGAAAACACATCCATCAATCAGTCATACTTATACTAGAAATTTTCCTAAAATTATATTTTGAATGAATGTATACACATTAAATTGAGATTAAAATTTTTCTAGATTATGTAAGGGAATAAAATTTATTATAAGTGATAAATAAGGGTTAATTTCAATGAAAGATTAAGGAAAAATATGGGCTAGCCTAATATGTCTCTCATCAATATTGAAAATATTTACTAAAGACTAAATAATGAAAATGAATAATCAAATGCTAAATTATTCATAAAAAGTAAATGTTTATCTCACAAAAGATAGGGTATTATGATGAATATGTAAAAATAATCTGTGAATCCTTATAGAATTTGAAATAATGCTTAGGGTCTATATTCAAGGGAATATATTTGAAAATATAGAAATTGAAATAAAATTTTTATAAAAAACATTTTCATGGAATGATTTCCATGTCAAAATCGTTTAAAATATAATTCCAAAAAATATAATAATACATCCCAGAATCAAATCATGTGAAAAAAATGAATTGGGTATTCATTAAAGATCAGGTTATCTAATAAATGGTCTTCAAAATAAAGGATAACCCACTAAAATATACAAATAATAGGTTCTAACTCTCCATTTTTGAATAGAAAATCCCCTTGAAATTAGTAATAAACTATATTAGTATCAAATACAATATTTTATTTATACATGGAGAAAGGGGAAGTATAACTTAGTTATTTTTTTTCTCCAAATATAATCCCGTAATTGTGTACTTATACTTTTTAAAAAATAAAATATACACCATTGTGTGGCTTTTATTCAAATGTAAAAATAATGAATATGATAAATAAGATAATATTTATTATTGGGACATTTCCCCAAATTGTGTTATGTTATACCAAGTATATCTTGAAAGGTAATGTTCTTCCACAATATGAGGGTAGAGAAATTTTATTTTTATTAAATAAAAATATAATGTCTTTCGATTATAAATAAATTTTCATTTATATTAGATTCCAGTATGTGAGGAGTAAAGAAAAATTATCACATACCTATACAAAAGAGAATAAAATTATGGTAGTAGAGGAGGGAAGGGGTTGTAGTAATTATATCTATTGTTTTCACGTGTTCTTACTCTCTATAATATGCATGGTTTTGAATAAATATGTATTCACTTAACAAATGGATCTGTAAGATCATATTCATCTTAATTTACCACATCCAAGGTGGGGTCTCCTTTTAACTAATGAAACATACTCTTCTCAATAATGGTTTATCCGTCTTTACTATCTTATTAATGAAATTTTGTTAATTATACTATGTATAAATATTAGGATTATAAAACATTTTATATTTTAAAAAACTAAAATCAAAATAATTTATAGAATAAAATTTTTAAAATGTGTGAAGGGAAAGTTATTCTTTTTATCAATCAATTTCTTTTCCTACCATGTAAACATGTAGTAATGAAAAATACATAGATAATTCACTATGATATTTAACATGTTTTATCATGCTTGATCATTTATGTTAAACATTAAGGTACTTGATTAACAACCTAAATACACCCTCTTTTAGGTAAGAATTAAACACCCTCATAATGTTCTAATAAATTATATTAATTTCATTATTATATAAGGAAAAATGTTAATTATCAATAAATTACATTTTTTTCATAAAAATTTTAATATTAGAAAAAGATATATTTATAGAGGATAGTGAAAAATAAGTAATGTTACACATCCCTACAATAGTGTGAAATTGACATCAAGACACTTTCATTAACACTAGTTCAATAGAATTTCTTTCGTAATGGAATAATATATTTGGAAACATAGGATATCACTTATGGAGGTAGATGATAATGAATTGTTCTTCAATTTAATAGATATTTATGTTTCTAGGAATTTTAATGAATAAATACAATTTTCAAAATTAACATAAATTTTGAATTAACTCAATTACAATTAGAGGTATGGAATACAACGTAAAACTACTAATAGGAAAAAGTTTAATATGATGATAATGATTATTATGATAACTTTTCAGTGTCATTTTATGGTATTATATTTTAATCATTTCATATTCATGTACTCAATATACAAATTAGAATCATACAAATTCTATTTTTTGTAGTTATACTTCATAATTAAATGCTCATGAAAAATAACTATAAGGATTAGTTATTAGAAATCCAGGAATTTCCATCAATGTTCAGTAGCTCATCCTAAAATGTTGTACGGAAAGGATCTTCTTTCTGTGGAATAATTTCACCTCCTAACATATTAGTATATAGTCACTAAAAATACACATGGAATTCACATAGATCTATATGATGGTTTGTCAGGCATGAGGAATCATCTTACTCTATTCATTCATTAATTTATCCTTCCAACGTATCAGATTATATTATCTCTTAAACCACATAAGAACTATTTTTTAAAATTATTAATTTTGGTAGGGGTTTCTATCATTGAAAATTATTTTTCGTACATTTAAATTTTATTATAAATTAATAAAAATATATAAAAAATGAAAATAATAAATCAATAAAATTTTCATTTTAATGTCATGATATAAAATTTATTATAGGAGTATGTTTTAATATAATTTTATTCTAAATTTATATAATAGTGGCCAATAATGTTTTTATATCATGGAGGTTCATCTCACTGAGTTTTTCATCTATTTTGTAGTTATTTTTTTGGAATTTTAAATTTTAATAAATATATTGTAAACAAAAAAATTAATTTTTTATCATATAAAATGAATGAATAAAAAATAAATGAAAACACACATTTTAGTTGAAAATATATGGAAGAACAACGATATGGTTTATGAGTTCATTATTTTATTGATTTTTATGTTTTATATTTTTCCCCTTTGTAAACTCTATACCAAAATAAGAATCACCCAAACAAAATATTTTATTTATTTATAGAAATATTTTTAAATAATAATATAATTTGATAAACATTTCATCTCTATTTCTTGTGAATTTATCTACATTATTACCGAAAAATATTAATATGCAATGAACACATCATAACCCCTATCACGTTAAAACCAACTAAATGAATTATAACAACCAAATGACAAGTGAAACTTTTGTAAAATTATGTTTCTTACTATAAAAATGGAATATATATTATTGGGAACTTTATCTAAATAATAAATATTTGTATTATAATACAAGGTAAGTATAAAACCAATATAGCCAATCAATTGGAGATACAATTTTGTTATATTTCTTGCCATGTCTCTTAGTTTAACACCTTAGTAAAATTTTAATCCTCTATAATGGTAACTGAATATAAATATATTGAATCATAACAAATTATGGGAATAATTCTCTAAATAATATTAATTTATATTTTATAAAAATATACATATAAGATTAAAAAAATCAATAATAAATATTTTTTTAAAATTGATACTTTTAGTAATTTTATGTTAACTTCTCCTCTCTATTAAATTTCAACAATTCCCTGGTATCAGAACAAGTAAATGCAATATATATATATTGAATTATAATAGATGTTTTTATAAAAATTATTATGAATTTTTTGTAATTATTTATGGTTTTATTCTTATAATAATTTTTATAATGATGTTTCACATTTTATACTAATAATGTATTATTGGTAACTATTCACTACAATATGGAATTTTTCTGTTTTTAGTTCAGTGTTTCATGTGATAAATTTTAACCAAAGAAATTATTCATTTAAAAAATTGCACATACAAAAATTTTACGGTGTTATAAGGATAAAATTACTACATCATATAGAGACATAAATCATGAGTCACTCCAAATACAATGTTGTTTCATTCCTTTTATAAGAATTAAAAGCCTCACAATAGTATTTTAGTTAATTAGGACTTTGAAATAATACATATGTTTCAACATGGAGAGCGTGTTGTGGTCTTGGTACAAAAAATTTTCTATTCAAGAGACAGTGGTTCATGTTTACTCAAGATAAGTATGTAATATATCACATCCCATTAGGAATGAGGAATGGCTATAAAAGAATAAGGGATCTCTAAAACATATATTATATAATCTATTAATCTGTCAAACCATTATCTCCCTAATAATATTTTCACCTTTCGGAAATAAACTAACAATTTTGTCTAGTGCTTCACCAACATTTATCCAAGGAATATTTATAATTATGGAGTCAAATTTCATCCTCAATATCTTTATCTTCCAAACATTTATTATTGTTTTTTTTCTTGAGACTAATTCCCCACAACATATTGATATGAACCTATTTCATTCAAAATTATATGACTAATATTAATCATATACTAAGTACTAGTGATCATTTCTGATTTCCCTTATTTTATTTATATATAATTTTCACCTTTTATTATATATATATTTTGTTTATTTATTTATTTTATGTCCAAAATGAATATTTATTGAACCTAATATGTTGGATATGAATGATAAAATGGATACACAGTAATAATAAAATAAATTATTTTGATGATGGATTTAATAGTTCATCATGATTGAAAAATGGAATGCATAAAATAATTCTCAAATACTATTGGGCAAAAATCCCTCAAGGTAACATTGCAGTATTTTTTGGTTGATTATGTTTGTTGACAAAGCAGGCTTTCATGGATATTTATCGAGTTCCCAAGAAATTGTTGACAATCCTTGTTAACAATGAATGATGACAAAGGAAAGAACGGTCTGTAGGCGGTACAAAAGAGCAGTACAAGGTGGCGCTGTTTACCTGTGTTTGCCAAATTTTTGGGGTCCAAATTTTGGAATTTGGTGAGCATCACGAAAATAGGATTTCCATTAAGACCATAATTTAATATGGAAAAGGCATGAATTTCGCGAAGATATGATGTATGGATTGGATTTCGCGAAGACCAAAAAAATAGAGGTGGTGATGCTTCGCGATTACGTCAAAGCTTCACGAATGGAAGATTTGAAGTGTATCACAGCGGTGAAGGGCTTAGCGAGGGAGCTTCGCAGAGAAGGCACGAAGGAATGTTGACGGTGATCCTTTGCGATTACGTCATGCTCTGCGAACGGAAACTTTCCATGGTGCTTAGTGATTTGGACAGAATTCCGGCTGAAACTTTGGAGCTTCACGATTTTAGATGACGTGGTGTTGACTTCGCATAGAAGGGATGAGGGTTGGTGAAATCGCCTATAAAAAGAGGTCGACCCCCTCGAGAGAAGTAGAGAGATTTTTCAGAGAAGATCCTTTGCTCTCGATTTTCGAAGGTGGTTCACGGAGCCAGTGTGATTTGCGAAAGAGGAGCTTCGCGGTAGCAATTGTAGCTCCGCGAAACCTGCGAGCTCCGCGTTGGCATCTTAACTTCACGAGGGACGTTGCTTTTTGATGGCTTGAGCTTCGCGGTAGTTCTTCGTGAAAGTGCTTCGTGAAAGTGCTTCGCTAAAAGGCAGGATCTTCGTGAAGGCTTGTTTGAGCTTCGGGAAATTTGGAGCTTCGCGAAGTAGGGTGCTTTGTGAATGTGTTTCCAAAAGTAATTTCCCAGTGTTCAGAGGAAGAGAGGTATTCATCAGTGGATGAAATTTGGACATTAACAGAGCATCCATCATCATTTAAGGATGTGTGCATTCATGCAAGTGAAGAGACCTACAGGTCTATAAACTGTGAGTGAATCCCTTCACAGAGCAGTGAGCTTAGGAAGAGGAAGAAGGTGATCCTCTCCCCCAGCAGTGAGCCAGAGAGAGAGAAACAGGGAGTGACCCTTGGGAAAGCAGTGAGATGACCCTAAACATTTTAAAGGCAGTGAGCCTGGGAATAGAATTGATATGTCCTGAACTTTGTATCCACATCTAGTGAAGTTTCGTGGAATTTGTACGACCGGAAACTTGTCGGCGTATGCTCCTTGGACGTAGCCCTTTGCGGTGAACCAAGTAAAGTTGGTGTTTCCTATGCATGCTTTACTTTATGTTTACTTTGTGCAAAAGGAAAGAAAGAGAAGAGTGTTTTTCTTAACAACGAAACAAGATCAGAATGGGCGTTAATTTTAAATTAGTCATACCTTGATTCACCCCCCCCCCCTCTTAGGGTATTCCACCTTGTGTACCTATCAATTGGTATCAGAGCGAATGGTTGACAGTTGTTCTTCTCTCAAATGGAGGTCACTAATCATAGAGGGATTCCGATCGTCGACGGATGTAATTTTCAGATTTGGAATAATTGAATGCAACACTATTTCCGA
This sequence comes from Viscum album, assembly GCA_963277665.1. NCBI lineage: Eukaryota > Viridiplantae > Streptophyta > Magnoliopsida > Santalales > Viscaceae > Viscum > Viscum album. Next base: position 486,465,573 of record OY728153.1, on the reverse strand, counting down.
TCACTGGGAATGGATGTGTTTTCAGCAGCTATGTATGGTATCACAACTGATATTACTAGTGGTGCATTATCAGAAACTGAGCATAAAGAGTTGGATGCTGATTCCAAAGCAATCAATGCCTTAGGGGGGAGCCCTTTCCAATCCCATATATACAAAGGTGATGTCATGAAAAACATCACATGTCATGTGGGAAAGGCTCTTTAATATTTAGGAAGGGGATGAAAAAGTCAGAGAGGCCAACCTGCAAGTGTTGTGGGACAAGTATGAAGATCTGAGAATGAACCCGAATGTGTCTTTTGATGTATTATTTGACAGGGTAAATGATCTGGTAAAGATATGCGGGGTCTTGGAGAAATTATCGATGATATAAAAATTGTGAAGCGCATATTGAGAAAACTTCCACCTCAGTTCAATCCGAAAGTTTCTGTTTTGGAAGATAAAGACCCAAAAGAAATGGCATTGGATAACCGGCAATGCACTCTTGTTGCATATGAAATGAGAAACGATGATAACGAGATTGTGGAAAAGGGTAAATCCAAAGAGGTGGCATTCAAGGCCATGAATAAACTCGCTATTGAAGATTTTAATGAAGAAGAAGAGACAGATGAGGTGATGTCATTCCTTTCTTCAAATCTGCAAAGAGGAAGAGGAATGTTTAAAGGTAAAATTCCATTAGAATGCTTTCGATGTGGAATGGTTGGTCACTTTCGGCAAGATGCCCCAAGAAATTTCAAGATAACGATGACGATGATGATGAAGTTGAAATTCCCAAGAAAAAATCACCAGCCTATGTAAAAGGGAAGAAGCAGTTCAAGAGAAATTTCTTCAAGAGGAAGAATCTTCTTTCAAAAGAAATAGACTGTTCAGTAGAGTCTGAGGATGAAGAGGTTGAGGAGTTTGAAAATTGTAATGATCATAGACAAAATGCTATTGTAGCGTTCGTCGGTAGTTCTCTGGAAAAGGAAGAAACCGACGTTGGAGAAGAGTAAGAAGAATTTGAAGGAAGAGTTGATATGGAAGCTGAATTGGAAGAAGCTTTTGAAGAGATAGATGTTTGGAGAGCCAAAACGAAGAAATACAATAAAGTGGTTCGTGATGTCAAACTCTATATGCAACAACAGGATGAAGAAAAGTCAGAATTTTTAGAAGAAATTGAAAGAATAAAATCATCAACACCAGAGAGCTCAGAAAATATTGTTGAGCATAAGCTTATATTTGAGGAACAAAAGAAGGAAATTGATTGTTTGACTAACACAGGAAAGGAGTAGGTCAGACATATCAAAGAGCTTGAAGAAGAAGTGGTGAGTCTGCGACGAAAAATGAAGGATTAATAAAAACTCTTGACCCCCAATGTGATATCAGAAATGTAGGCCATTCAGAAGACAGAGAAGATGAAAGAGGAGGCTCATATTTTAGCAGGAGTGAAGCAGCAAGAAAGCTCAAATGATAAGGTTAATTTAGGGCATGATAAGAAACAAAAATCGGTGGCAGTTAATGTCAGACCGCAAACACCTGTCCTGAAATTGAAGGTTGATTTGGGCACAAAACAGAATAAGAATATTCATAGATCCCAAAGGGAAAATCGTAGTGCTGAAGTATCACGAAGGAATGTATCCTTTATCAGGTGTTATTGATGTGGGAAAATGGGAAATTCACAGTATGTGTGTTCCATAGCCAAGAGATATAGAAGAGAACAAGAACAGAGATGACATCCAAATAGAGAACGGTTTTCCAGAACATATTTTGAAGGAAATTGTTTTTGGTGTGGAGGATTTGGGCACATGGCTAGGTACTATACCTGGACCATTCATAGAAATGTGCCAAAGCATAATCAAAATGTTCACAAGAAGCAGGTCAATAAACCGACAGGTGAGTTAAAAATGAAGAATAGATTTGCGGCTTTGCAAGATGAGGCTAGTCCATCATACTCTGAGAAAGAACAGAAGTCTCAATCCATGCCGAGTGTGAAAGAAAAAGTATGGACCAAAAAGAAGAAAAATGAGAATGCCGTGGTGGCGGAGATTTCCCTTCAAGCATCAGATTGATCTGGTGTTTGGATCCTTGACATTGGTTGCACATCCCACATGACGGGTAATAAGGATCTTGTTATTGGCATCAAATATGATAAGGAAGGAGTTGTCAATCTTGGAAATGATGAAGGCTTAATGATTGCTGGCTCAGGGAAAGCCATGTTTGGGGGAAAAGAGATGAGACGTGCTGATTTCTTGGTAGTAGAGGGTATCAGTCATAACTTACTCATTGTCAATCAACTATGTGACTCTGGGCACTCTATCTGATTTACCGAGAAGATGTGTGTGGTGAAAAGAAAAGATGGAGAAACTGTTCTATAGGGAAAAAGGACAAAGGAAAATCTCTACCTTGTAGGTGGGGAATAAGATACATGTCTTTTATCCAGAGAAGAATAAAACCAGTTGTGGCATAAGCGACTTGGTCATCTATTCCAACCATCTATGGAGGATCTCATAAAGTGTGATGCTGCTAGAGACCTTTCCAAGCTATCACGTGATCACAATCATATGTGTGATGCTTTCCAACAAGGGAAGATCATCAGATATACATACAAGCCAATGGAACGAAAATCAACTAGAGTGCATGAACTGGTTCATGCTGATGTATGTAGACCTATCTCACCACGAGCTATAAATGGGAAAAGGTAATATGTACTTTTCATTGATGACTATAGAAAAATTGCCTAGGTATTCATCATTACCCATAAGACAGAGGTGTTCAGTTGCGTAAAGCAGTATAAGAGGGAATTAGAAAAGATGCTTGGGCAGAAAATTCTGAAGTTTCGTACTGATAACAGTACAGAATTCAGAAATAGTCAAGTTGAAAACTATCTCGAGAAACATGGGATAAGGCATCAAGTTTAATCTGTAAGAACTCCCTAATAGAATGGAGTGGTTGAAAGGAAAAATCAGATCATCAACAACATGGATAGAACAATGCTTATTGATAAAGACCATCTAGAGAAATTTTAGAAGGAAGCAGTTTTGACATCGGTCTATGTTTCGAATAGTTCATTGTTGTGTCCGAAGAAAGGGAATACTTCGTATGAACTGTGGTATGGAAAGAAGCAAACGCTGAAATACTTTCGAATCTTTGTAATTATGTGTTTCATTCTCAAAAAAGAAAATCGCTGGAAGTTTGAGGCACGAGGAGATGAGTGGATATTTTTTGGCTACTCAGGGAAAAGAAAAGGATATAAATGTTTCAGCAAAAGTCTGGGAAAATCATTTAGAGAACTGATGTCACTATAGTTGAAAATGAACAGAATACTCAAAGATCCAGTGAGCAGTTCCTGGATGAATGTGATGATGAGGTAAGCAACCCAGGGGGAGAAGAAGTGGAAGAAGCTGACTCAGAAAAAGATACTGATGACGATGAAGAAAGTGTCAAGTCTGTGTTTGCGAGGAAGCCAAAGAGTAGAACTGAAATTGATAGGTATAATATCATTGGTGATCAAACAGCTCCAGTTCAGACTCGAAGAATGAAATCATTACAGAAAACATCATTTTTGTCTCACGTGGAGCCGAAATGTTTTTCCGATGCAGCTGAAGATGAAAACTAGGTTCGGGATATGAACGAAGAGCTTGATCAAATTGAGAAGAACCAGACATGGGAGATTGTTTCGAGACTAGAAGACAAGAATGTAATCAGGACTAAATGGGTTTATCGCAACAAGATGAATGAAGATGGAACAGTGATTCATAACAAAGCATGACTAGTGTGCAAGGGATACTCCCATATAGAGGGAATAGATATTGATGAGACATTTTCATCGGTTACTAGGCTGGAGACAATCAGATTATTTTTGGCCATAGTAGTGCAATGAAAGTTCAAAGTGTTCCAGATGGATGTCAAATCTGCATTCATGAATGGTGTTCTGGAAGAGGAGGTTTATATTGAGCAGCCGGATGGTTTTCTCATTCATGAGGATGAGAACAAAGTTTGCAGGTTGAAGAAGGCATTGTATGGGCTGAAACAAGCACCAAGGGCATGGTACTCAAGTCTTGATCAGTTCTTGAAAAGGCTTCGTTTTCAGCGTGGAGGAGTTGATTACAATCTCTATTTCAGTAATGATAGTAATCAAAGGATGATGGCGTTGGTTTATGTCGATGACATAATATTTGGCGGATCAGATGATGCTCAGTGCAGACAGTTTTCCAAATTCATGAAAAATGAGTTTGAAATGTCAATTATTGGAGAGCTAATGTTTTTCTTTGTTCTAAGGAATAGAACATTCACTTCTCAATAAAAATAAGCCAAGGAGGTCCTGAGAAGGTTTTTAATCAAAAATTCCAAGGAGATGAAGACTCTGGTTGCCACCCGGATGAAATTATCGAAAGATGAAGATGGAAAGGCAGTTAATATCACAGAATATAGGCAAATTATTGGAACTTTGTTGTACTTGACTGCAATAAGGCCTGATATTGTTTTCACCACATGAAAAGCAGCAAGTTATCAGTGAAATCCCATGGAAATCCACATGCTTGCAGTGAAAATAATACTTCAGTATATCTAGGGCACAGTGGATTTCGGCTTGACATATACTGATAAATCTCAGACAGATTTATTGGGCTATACTGATGCAGACTGGTCCGGTTTAGTAGATGATTGGAAATCAACGTCAGGTGGTGCTTTCTTTCATTATGGATTGTGTATTTCTTGGCTAAGTAGAAAGCAAGATTGCATTTCATTGAGCAACGCAGAAGCTGAGTATATTGCGGCCACTCAAGCATGCACATAGTTATTGTGGATGAAGCAGCAACTTGAAGATATGGGAGTTGAAGTGAAGTCTCCGATTGGAATCCAGTGCGACCACTCAAGTGCTATAAATCTTAGAAAAAATCACGTCCATCATTCAAGGACAAAGAACATTGATATTAAGTATCATTTTATCAAGGAGAAGGTTGACCAGGGAATCGTGAAGTTTGAGTGCGTGCCTACAGAGCTATAGGTTGCAGACATTCTGACAAAGGCCTTACCTAAGGAAGCTTTTGAGAGGCATCGATTGGATCTGGGAGTTCAGTCGATTCCCCGCACTTGAAATAGTGTGGATGTGGGACCCAAACCCCCCCCCCCCCCCTCTCCCTGAGGTATGATGTGTTTTTCCCTAATGTGCTGATATGTGTTCTCTACTGTGTTACAGACTACAAAGGAGTGACCTTTGGGTTTGTTGACAAAGGGGGAAAATAGTGATTGTTCAAGGGGAGACAGTGTGGCTATTTGAGAAATCATGACAGATACGGGGAGAAGCTGACAAGTGGAGCAGCCAGATATGGGGAGGAATGATAAAGGGGGAGAAATGAGAATGGGGGATTTTTTTTATATCTGACGATGCTAGAAGCGATTGATCAAAGCATAGATATCACGATAGCTCAGGATGGTGATAAAAGTAGAATAGTGATATTGGAATGTTGAGAGAAGGTTTCCAGCTATCACAAATTGGGATCAGTATGGTTCAACAATTGGTATCAATTTATGAATTGGTATCAGGTTTGAATCGACAATTGGTGTTTGACATGAAGTGATTCATTGATGAACTTGTCATACTACTCTTGTTTCTCATTCCGAGAATTGCTCATGTGGGCTTAGAGTACGTGTTATGTGATTCCTTGAACGATATCATAATCACAAGAGGCGAATGGTGGTAGCGGCTGGAAGAAGACTCAGTGAGGTTTCAAAGTGCAGAAAATATTTCTGAGCAGAGTTGTGAAAAGTTGTCAACAAACCCAAAGGGGGAGATTGTTGGGAAAAAATCCCTCAAGGTAACATTGCATTTTTTTTGGTGGATTTTGTTTGTTGACAAAGTAGGCATTCATTGATATTTTCCAAGTTCCCAAGAAGTTGTTGAAAATCATTGTTAACAAAGAATGATGACAAAGGAAAGGACGATCTGGAGGAGGTACAAAAGAGCAGTACAAGGTGGCGCTGTGATAGGATGTATGGATTTGATTTCGCGAAGACCAGAAAAATGGCGGTGGTGATGCTTCATGATTACGTCAAAGTTTTGCGAATGATAGAGTTGAAGCGCATCGCGGCGGTGAAGGGATTTGCAAGGGATCTTCACGGCGAAGGCGCGAAGGAATGTTGACAGTGATCCTTCGTGATTACGTCAAGCTCCTTGAATGGAAACTTGTCGTGGTGCTCTAGGATTTGGACAGAATTCCGGCTGAAACTTTGGAGCTTTGCGATTTGAGATGACGTGGCGTTGACATCGCACGGAAGGAACAGGGGTCGGTGGAATCGCCTATAAATAGAGGCTGACCCCCTCGAGAGAAGTATAGAGATTTTTCAGAGAATATTCTTTGCTCTCAATTTGCGAAGGTGGTTTGCGGAGCCAGTGTGCTTCGCAAAAGACGAGCTTCGCGGCGGCTATTGTAGCTCCGCAAAACCTGCGAGCTGCGCGTTGTCTTCTTAAGATTCTCGAGGGACGTTGCTTTGTGATGGCTTGAGTTTCGCGGTAGTGTTTCGCGAAAGTGCTTCGCGAAAAGGGAGGAGCTTCACAATGGCTTGTTTTAGCTTCGACAATTTGGGAGCTTCGCTATGTAGGGTGCTTTGCGAAGGTGTTTCCAAAAGGAATTTCCCAGTGTTCAGAGGCAAAGAGGTATTAATCAGTGGATGAAATTTGGACATTAATAGAGCATCCATAATCATTTAAGGATGCGAGCATTCATGAAAATGAAGAGACCTACAGGTCTATAAACTATGAGTGAATCCCTTCACAGAACAGTGAGCTTAGGAGGAGGAAGAAGGTGATCCTCTCCACCGGTAGTGAGCCAGAGAGAGAGAAACAGGGAGTGACCCTTGGGAAAGCAGTGATCTGACCCTAAACATTGTAAAGGTAGTGAGCCTTGGCATAAAAGTGATCTAGCCCAAACATTGTATCCACAGCTAGTGAAGTTCCGTGGAATTTGTACGACCGACAACTTATCGGCGTATGCTCCTTGGACGTATCTCTTTGCAGGGAACCAAGTAAAATTGGTGTTTCATGTGCATGCTTTACTTTCTGTTTACTTTGTGAAAAATGAAAGAGAGAGAAGAGTGTTTTTCTTAACAGTGAAACAAGATCAGAACGGGCGTTAATTTTAAATTAGTCATACCCTGATTCACCCCCCCCTCTCAGGGTATTCAGCCTTGTGGACCTAACAAATACTTTTTCCATGTTTTATATTTCTTATTGAATAAAAATTAGTATCAAATTATTAGAAGATCATTTGATTTTCGACACAATATATTAGAGAAATAATTTCTTTACAAATTAAGGGATAAAAATTAGTCTGCACACCGATTGGGATGGTAATGTGGTTTAGGGATCATTTCATATAAATACCCATGAAAATAATGATGGGGATCACATGTATGAAATTAAAATATAAATTTATTATGAAAATTATGATTTTCAATGTTTTCTGATATGTTAAATAGTTTTTCTAAAAGATCATAATATACCGATTGTACTAAATACACTAAATTTCTAGTTATATTAAATTTATATAGTGGAATGCTGGAAGTGGATTGAGAGAATCTAGTTTTACAAAACTACTTTATCTAGTGAATGATATTCTAGCAGACAAAAAAGAAGTTCCTTATTGAGCATATGATTCCAAATGAATAAAACATTCAATGTGAATGATCTCTAAAAAATAAATTCTTATCCAAAGGATTGCAAAAAAATTTTCTAAGTCCATGAATCACTCATAAAATTCCTAAATAGTGGTGCATATATATACATGAAAGATTAATCAATTCATTAAAAAGTTGAATGGTACTTTAATATAATTCCAGGGTTTAAAAGACAATATAGATTTCAATAAATAGTGAGACAATTGACATGGATTGCAGTCATAATAATTTTTTATTGGAACATACGCTATCGAGTATACCTTCATCATTAGAAGAAAATTGATCACTAGTATCATAAATTTTGAAATGAGACACAAAACATTGTTCCGTTATCAATAGATAGAATAAATCCCATTTTATACAGATTATTACTCATTGTACATAGCCCATCATGTTGGTAAATTATAAAATTCCTCTAGGTTTATGTATGAAAAAGAAATAAATTTTGTTTTCACGTGTAATATCTACAAGAAAACTGACTATCAAGGATATTGATGCCTATTTAGATCTATTGCTCTATGTATTAAAATTGATGTGGGATACAACTAATAGAATGTATGATGGTAATTTAGGTGAATAATTCACATTATATGTAATGTTATATGGGATGTTAAATGAATTTAATGATTATGAAACTTTGTTTCCCTATAGAATTAAATAAATTTTGGGATTTCCCATTTGTGATGAATATACAGAATTAGTCTAATTGAAAAACTCTTCCAAGACTATTTTTTAGGAAATTATTATTTTTTACCTCGATGACATAAATACCAATCATAGACAACAATATTTTATGGGAATATCAAAAAAGGTACATCACCATCTCCAATAATAGGAAATTAACTGTTTGAGAAAGTAAATGATATTGACACTATTGTTAGTAAACATTTTTAAAAAACAATTTGAAACCGTGTTTTAAAAAAGAGATCAATTTTATTTAAATTCTCATATTATAATTTTTTTTGTATGGTAGTGTCGTTCTTTATGATATCAGTATATAAATAATGTATTTTAGAATTTTATTAGCATGTTACTAAATGATACCAAAAAAAAAATATTGAATCAATTATAGGTTGTACATGATTGACATGGGAATATGGGAAGAGTTGGAACCGGTGAAGGGTAAAGTTTATACTTTTCTTCATCTATCTTCTTACACTCAATATAGAATAGAAAAATTTCAATTTTTCATTTTATTTAACGGTGTAATAGTTCTATAGGGGTATTGATCAAATATTAGTAGTGTAATTCCAATGACAAATGTGATGTTACATAGAATAAAATAACCTAGCCTAATGTTTTGATGAAATATTTGATGACTATTTCTTTACATTTCATTATGAATACTAATTTTGACATATATTAACCAAAATTTGATTCATTTTCAAACCCATATGCAATAAATATATATAACATGTTAATAATATTATAATGAATAAGGAGGTTACTGTCATGTTATGTAAATTGTAGATGTTATTTGTAACATCATTATTTGATAAAATTGTCCACAAGATGGTAATTTTTTTTAGTGGGGTTTAATTATCTGCAGATATCCATTATAAATGATTTTATCCCATTGAATGTTATATAAAAATTTTAAATGGGTTTCCCATGAAATAAAATTGGCTAGAGGGTTCTATTATAAGATGTTATATTGTTGAAGACACTATTGAATTTTTTAATGATTTCCAATCAGTTGACGGTAGCATTAGCCTCTCAACATCTCGTTAAATATGACAACATAAGGTCGAGGGGATTTTTGGAATACATGTTATTTCAATTACCATTATATAGAAGGATAAATCACACATTCACGTTTTACATAATAGTGATGATTTTGAATATAATTTTAAGTCCAAAAAAATAATTCTTATATATTTGAATCCATCAAGTTGAAAATGATGGGTTTCCAATAAAAATAAAAAATATTTTATAGTATGGTTCCAAAATCATATTTATTAGGTATTATATGAAAATATAAATTCAATACATGAATAACTTCGATGTCTAGATATGGGACCAAATGAAAATTTTATATAATACAGTAGATTTATAATAAATGGTTATACATTATATTCAAAACAACCTAATGACTGAAATATGATTTAAAACAGTGGAGTTATGTCTATGGAGGAAGTGATTCACAAATATATTTATAAGGATATGGATCCAATACATGTGAATATATAATATTTTGGAATTGTCGAAGATATATACAAATAGGATTTTACATCTTTACAAGTTATTAATTTATATTAAAAATCAAACGATAATAGGAGTTTAGTGACAGATGATGAAATGGGATTTGTGATGGCGATTTTCAGTGTCAAATGGAAAAGGGTGATACATTCTTAATGAAAACAAAATACTTTCAAGTATTCTATGTCTCATGTCTAAAAAAATTTATTATTGTCTTAATGGAGACTAAAACAACTATATGGTTAGATGAAAACTTATTCAATGATTCCTCTTTCGATAGGGATCAAAATTACTTTATGGAGGTCACAATGTATAAAATATATTGTATGTTATATGGGAATACATGGTGGGTTTGATTTTCAATAGAGGAGAAAAATCATACAAAACTATAAAAAAATGAGATCAATGGGAAGGATGTAGGGTTTTTAATATAACACAATTTTCCTAATTATATTATGTTTTCCCTACTATATTAACATAATCCAAATTAAATATATTAATACACATGAAGATAATGACTTCTTCACATGATGATGATTCCAATATGGGGGAATAATTGTTTTTTGATGCTAAAACTATAGAATTATTATAGGGTCAACAAACTGTTGATTAAAAAATGAAATATCATCATTATTTTGACCAAAATTAGAATGTTAAAATGAAATAGTATAATATTTGAGGTTTGTTCGAATCAATATGGCCAAACTATTTACACCAATAATTATATTTTCATTAGTTATTTCCGGGTCATAATGAGGTTGAATTTTCTAATTTATATAGATTCATTGTTACGTGTACAACATATTATAATGTAATCCCTTTAGGAATATATAAAGTTAATGTTATAGGAATATATATTTATTTTACAAAAAAAATATAATAGAATGTTGATTTACGTTTATTTATTCCGGAACGATTTTGTTTTTTAAGATTATTTTCAGAAGAAATATATCATAATGGAGAATGGAAAAGGCCATAGAGGCTTCTATATTATTCTTAACAAATTTCTAATGAGATTATATAAGTGGAAGTAAAATCTCCACCATCTAGTTACTTATGCATACATTATTGAATAGGAATCAAGAAATGATTTCTTTAGATTCCACGATGTGAACTCATTTCAGGTGCATTTTAGTTGATAATATATATTTTTTAATTATGTATTTTATCTAATTTCATTCAAATTTATTAATTAATGAAATATGTAATGAATTTTGAATATATAGAAAGAACATCAAAACCAGTGTACCCCTATCATATAGAATGGATGAGGGTATGCTTCACTAGGGATGAAATTGATTTTTATTTTAAACTAAAAAAAAGGTTTCATGGGAAATGAAATACATTATGTTCATTTGTTATAATCATATTATTGAATCATATTTAGAAGCTAATTTCATTCCACGTCATGGGTTATCGAAGGGAGATGACATAAATTATGATTTTTAACTAGTTGATGAAAACAAAAAATCAGAATGGGAATCATGAGTAATTATGAGATAATAGTAATTATTTAGGATTTATAATAATATTAAATAAAAATATTTTTTATGTTCATATTTTATTAAATGTTTAAAACATTAGAATTGGAATTTTCAATAGTAGAACAAAAACTTATTTCAGTATCCTTGAAGGAGCTCGAAAAATATGAGTGTGTTCAGGGATTTGGGTTTGGATTGCCTCAATGAACATATTTGAAGAAGAAAAAACAACAAGAATATAAATATAAAATGATGAAAAAAATTTAGTCATAAATAGACCCTTTTCATAATATTATTATTCGTTTTGGTTTTTCTGACCAATATATGAGAATGGATCACAGTGAACCAATGGAGAAAGACATATATGTACACGAACAACCAAATGACGTCGTCATATTTGAGGATAGTCACTCCCCTAAAATTCATACTCTACCCATGTTAATCATATTTTTATTAATAATTTTTTTAAATGTGAATAATACAACTTTGGATAACTTTATATTAATAAAATTTTATAGGATAAAGTTATACATAATTTGTAGCGATCATCAACAGTGAACTACATTGTTTTGAGGGGTATGGTGTGTACTATCCTAAGAGATAATATACACAACATGGAAATCCCTAAAGATCACACTAATGTTTCGATTGTGGTAACTCAAGATCTTATCATTCAGTTTCTTATTCCATTTGATGATCTGAATATAAAAACATTAAACGATGGTATTATAAAATCACCAGAATAGATGTCTCATCTTATAATGTTACATGGGGTTTTTGTTTTTATAATTTTTCAAATGAAAACCCAGTAACATGTTATAAAAATGGTCTCAATTGGGGTTTGGTATTATAGATGGAAATTTTATGGGGAAATGAATGGGTGGGTCAATATAATCAATTGAATTGACCAAGAAATACAAAGGAAATTCTATGAGAACCCTCTCCAAGAAAGTTCCACAGTAACAATTATTATCAATAAAATATCATGCATAGAACACATTTAAAGATGATTAAATTTATTACATTACATATGAAGAATAAATATTTGTAACATTCATTACATATGAAGTTGGTATCGATATTATAAATGCGATTCTCATCTTAGAATGGATAGGAGTCTTAGTTATGAATAGATATACAAGATTAATTTTCATATTATATCTTTCAAAATAATGGTATAATATATTAATTAATGTTAATGAATGATCATATTTTTTATAGGAATTTATATTAAAATTATATAAAGGGAAAACCGTGTGAATTATGCTTTAGATATATTTATCTCTATATCATTTCTGTGCAAGAAACATATTTTGAGATAAAAACAAATTGATAAGAAAAATAATTATATAAACGGTGTGTATAAGAAGAAAATATTAGAACAAAAACTCTTTTTAATGCCTATAATATTGGGGCAAAACTCTACAATCTAATCACATAAATTATACTTTCATTTTTTCATTAAATAATATATTATCTTTTGGAAGCACTAGATATTGATCACACTCAATATAGTTACCAAAAATATTTACTTTTTTGTTCCAATTCAAGGTTATCAAAATAAACTGACCACACAATAAATGTATTTTGAGGTTTTAGTACACTACAATCAACATTTTATTATAAAATTTGAATTATATGTTTTAGTTTATTCTTTAATGCAATTTTTGTTATGATGGGGAATCTATAAATATATTATATATCATTTCATGAAGTCAGGGATTCAATATAAAAATCATACAGATTAATTTAATTGGAAAATTATTAAGTTATATATAAAAATATCTGTCTATGAAAATATATTTAGAAAAATTATTTTTTCACTATTTTGGCAGTGTTCAAATCAATATAATATCAATGATTATGGATATTTTGATAGAATGTTTAAGTGAGAGATCGTAACAAATGAAAAGTATAGTATCCCTGAACAAGTAAATTTTGAAGGTAATTTATATTTTGTTAAAAATACTTTATAATTATTTATTTTTCTATATTCTCTTTGTAATACAATGAATTTAAATAATATATTTTCTCAAAATAAGATGTAAATTTGTTTTGAGATGAGGGGGCAGTGTACACAATGTCATAATTTTTTTGGACATCAAATTTAGGTGATTACATGATATAATTATGATATATTTTGGCATAAATGTAGAAATATATTATGGCTGTAAAGAATTAGTATCATAATTAATATATATTATTTTTGATCAATTTCTCACGGATAATTCTAATGGTGAAAATAATTTTTTTATGAAAAATGGGAAAAATACAAGGTGTTAAAATTCATTCTGGCATCATGATGTGGTGATTTATACTAGTTATTTAGTTAATTTTTTCATCACATTATATACTTTTCTTAATTAATTTTATTGTTATTTTTATCTAATAATTATTTTATTCAATTTAAATATTAGTTCAAAACATATACCAAATGATGACAATTGAGAAAATGAGTTTCGATTGTTTTCAAACATTAAGTAAACTATTCATTAGCCATTTTATTGTTTTGGAATTGACCATAAATCAATCCAACACACAATGTGCTTTTTATTTCTTGAATTAAATGTTATCAATAGAGAAATGCCATTTTTGGTTAGAAAAATACATCAAATAGTCAAAATGGATAAAATGAGCATTGAATGGTTTAAAATCTTAACAAAATGATTCATAATTAAGTTTTCATGTTTAATAATTTACCACATGTCGATTTGACACCTGATTTGGCTGGTATTACTAAAAGTACATGTTTTCAATACAAAATTAACATTTTAATTTAGAAGAAACATCAAATTGTCAAATCCTTGAAAATGATATTAGATTGTTTTCAAGCATTAAGATAAAATTCGATTATTCATTTTTCACATGTATGATTTTAAAACACATCAATCTAATCCACAATGTGGTCAATATAACCTGAGGTATGTGTTTTCGATAGAAATGGTCCCTTTTTGTTTTAAACGGATGTAAAAATATCCAAAACCAAGAAAATGTGATCAAATTGTTTTCAAAATATACAATAATGATCCATAATTCTTTTATAGTGTATAGTAATTGACATCTCATCAATATGACACACGGTGTGACCAATACTACTCAAATGGTACTATTTAATTATCAAATTATCATTTTTATAAAAATGAAATGTTTCCTAATAAAATTAGATTAAATGAATTAGGATTATTTATATACTTTTGGAAAAATGACCCCTCAGTCATTTGTGACATGTATTAATCAACCATACCTAAATCTAATACATAGTATACCTAGTATGACTCAAATTATGTGGTTTATATTTTAAAATGGAATTTTATTAATATATTGTTTCATATTTATGTTTTTTACTTTATAGAATTACTAACATAAGAATTGTTTTCTTATAATAGTGAATTCATTTACAAGAATTGGGGTGGTTTGTTCGAATCTGATCATGCTTGTAAGTGATTGTACTTTAAGGATTACACAAAGATAATTACAACAATGAAATGGGTTAAGAATGTATACAGACGTAATGAAAATTAAAATTCCTATTTATTACATAGTTTAATATTTCACCATTAAATTTACTATTTTTAAGTTAATTTCCAAATTATTGTTATATAATAATTATTTAGTTTTTTCATAGATCTTTTCAGAATTCATATTTTGTTTTCAAATATCTATATAATTCTTTTAAAGATAGAACATGTTCAATATTTTTTGTCATGTTTCAAACATTTGAATGAAAAACACAAATCACATACTCAATCATCCACACCTTAATGCGATACAATTGGTGCCACTTATGACAAATATTATAGTGTTTAGTTTATAATTTACATTTTATTTTAAAACTCAGATCACATACTCAAAACTACGAAAAATATTCTTATTGTGTTGATATAGCTGTAAAACATTCCATTGACCATTTTCAACATGTATGATTTTTTCACTCCTTAATGTGACACATGGTGTTACTAGTCTAAATCCAAGTGTGTATTTTTATTTATAAATAACATTAATTTTACTAATAAACCAATTTTAATTACTAAAAACTGATAAAATTCATTAATAATGTTTTTATACTTTATGAAAACTATATAAAAGATATTTTTGATGTGTAGGAATCTTATGTTCCCCAATATGATAAAATTTCCTCCCAGTATGACTCCAATTGTGTCTTTTTATTTAAAAATAACATTATTTTTACTAAAACAACATGTGACGTACTCAAAACTGATAAAATTGGTTTATATTGTTTGGATACATTAGAAAAATTATCCATATGTAATTTTTGTTGTGTATGAATCAAATGTACCTCCATCTGATACATAGGGATCTCTATATAATGAAAATTGTCCATTATTAGTTTAAAATAGGTATTTTAGTTAAAAAATGTTTCTCTCATTGAATATCAATGCGCCAATCTCTATTTATATTGATTATATAGTAAAACAATTCATGAGTCATTTTTTACTTTTAATAATTAGTAACAAATCAAACCAAAACTGTTGTGACTGGTATGACTCAATGTGCATGTTTCCAATTTAATATTACATTTAATTAAAAATAATAAGTGACATACTCAAAACTGAGAAATCATATTTGGATCATTTTTATACATTATGAAAACAACCCATATGTCATATTTTTTATTATATGCTCCTCAATTCAACGCATTGTGTTATAGGTTTGACTCTATGTGTGTCTTTTTATTTGAAATTGTCATTAATTTCTATAAAAAAAGATAAGTGGCTTACTCAAAATTGAGAGAAGAATTTTAGATTTCTTATATTGTTGGATATAAAGACATTCATATCATTAAATGGACTATGTTATTTCTTTGTTTCATTCTACTATAGGGTTGATCAGGGAGTTTACATGGAATGCGATTTATGGTGAAGATTATCTCATGGATGAAGGTTGACTCATTTCGCTATGTTTTACACATTTTCCGAGCTCAAAAATTTGTGCAAGGGGAAATATATTCAAGATATATATTTTCATGATTGACCCTTCATAAATATTGAAAATTATTTAGTTTCATGAAGACTGGGTTTCATGAAGGTTGTGTTTCATAAAAGATTGGGTTTTCATGAATCTATGTTACCGTGTAAAATTATGATTGAAATACGGTGTTCTCATAACTATAGGAAGCATCATGAATGCACTATGGAGTGATGATAAATCTATGTGATAATGAGAGGTTATTTAATAGACAAATTATCTCTAGTTCTTCTCGAATGATGGATCTAATCGGCC
Source organism: Viscum album (assembly GCA_963277665.1). NCBI lineage: Eukaryota > Viridiplantae > Streptophyta > Magnoliopsida > Santalales > Viscaceae > Viscum > Viscum album. The sequence continues at coordinate 486,449,002 of OY728153.1, read as the reverse complement.
ATGTTTTTAGAGGTTGAGAATAATCATCTTGGGTATTGGAATCCTCATGAAGGGAAAAAAAATAAAAAGTTGACCACCCTCATTTGAGAGAAAAAAAAAAGCGAAGTAGAGAAAGTTATTAATTTCACTGATTTTTCAAAGGTATACAAATTTATGAAGTATGATCAATTCAATAATCATTCATGATCTTAAACATCACAAAATGAATGGATGTGAACTAATTTATTTATTGTAATATTTGAAAATATTATTTTGATATCAATAGTGGGGTATCTTGAAGATGTAGTTTTCGAAAATGGTTGGGAGAATATTGATGGGAGAGATATTCATGAAGTATTATAGCTTAATTATGATTGGTATCTTTGAAAAACATTGTGCGTTCATCAACTCTAGTATTCCATTGAAACAAAAAGGGGGTTTCACAATGTCTAGGAGCTTCACGAATAGTAGTGTTGAACATATGGTTTATTAAATAGTTATTTCGAGTTCACGTACACATGATTCTAATGTAATAAAAGCCTCAATATAATCCAGAAAAAATACAAAAATTAACAACCTAATAACATGAACTTCGTGTCATTAAACTGAATAAGACTTTTCCAATGTATTGATCTAGGGGGAGTCATTGAAATTGTTCCAAGGGAGGCCATGCTCTGTCCCTAAAATTTATTTATAGTAAATATTCCCAACATAGATTTAATTGGTATGAACTTATGTATTCCACAATAACTAGAGAATATTAGTGGATATAGGTATGACTGTAACACTATCAAATTGTTCTTCTTAGAATAGCCCTTAGTGGTGACAAAAGTTATACTACTTTGTTTCTCTTTGCATGTGATTGATTAATTCCTACAAAACTCTATCAGGCAAGTTTATAATGTTCATTCCAATGTAGAAACAGGCTCATCCCTTTTAAAAGAATATGATTTCATCCTAATTCACCCATCCCCACTAAAAATGTATGTATGTCCTATAAGTGGTATCAAATAATAAATTTTATTGGAGTAAAATATACTATATGTTGTTTTCATGGTGAGTTTTTTGAATGTTAGGGGGTCCCCCTCATTGATAGAAGAATATAATATATTTTAAATAACATGATGATATCTTATCTATGTTTTATTGCTATAAATTTTATTTTAACACCACATAGGGGATTCATTTCACTCACGTGAAATGTATTTATATGATTAAAACATACAAGGAAATGCTTGATGCAGATTCTAAACCACACAATAATCATACTAAAGAAATTTCTGATCAAATATATTTGAATGTGATGAGTTTCACTATATCCAATAACAAATGTGAGTAACTATAAAATATATACATTAGTGATAAAAATGTATTGTAGTAAAAACTTCAAGTCTTCCACAATTAGTTCAATGATTTGGAAATGCATCCACATGAAAACACAGATATCTTCTTTATTTGAAAAATGGAATTTGTTGTATCTATGTGAGGACACAATTATTAAAATAAGGATATTTAAATTTTAGTGAAAATATTGAGAATTATTTCATATATATATAAATAATTATTTTTTTCTCTTATTAAAACATAATTATCTAAGCTCTCCATTGATGATTTCTTAAGAATTCAGGTGGATTATAAAATTAAGGTCAAAAGAGAAGATGTATCCACCCGAGTTAGAAAGGAAATTTCATTCAAAAACATAAAATACATGATATTTATAGATTAACTGATGATGGGGAAGATAAAATTATTTCTTATTTTTTAATGTAATTCAGTTGGTGGAATGAGAGTTTTGAAGGCATGATTCTATTGGCATGTCTCTGGTGTGGAAAGTTAGACAACATTTCCTCTCATGGGACATGAAAATTTTAGGATGTTTAAAGTGAAGAATAAATCATCCATATTTCAAAAAAAATATTATCTAACAATTTCTACTTCAAGTCAAGAAATAATTTTTAAATAAATATCTTTTTCTCCAATGAATAAGAATATGATAATGACTGTTTGGATGGTATACCCAAAGATTAAATATGAACCTAAATCAATCATGATGTTTATAATTTAAAATTTAGAAACTATAAAAATATAAATATAATATGTTAGGTGGAATTTATGATCTTATGATGGAACATGAGGGTGTTCTTAATAATATTGAAAATCAAATATAGGGAAATAAAACATTGAGATCTATGTTGATGGATCTATTAGAGTTTGCCTATTATATTAAAAAAAATTGATCTACAAGAAGAGGAGGTTGAATATCTTTTAAAAATACTTCAAAACACAAAAAAAAATTAATTTATAATTAGGAATGTATAACAGAAAAAATTTCATAATTACCACATATGAAGACTAGAGGAAAAGGACAATATTGTTGAGGGACTTGATGAACAAGTTGTTACATTACAGTCTCATGTGGAAACTAAATCAAACTCTCATAAAATGAAAATGAAAATACAATTTTGAATCTTTTTATATGTTGTGTTGTTAGAAATATATAAATGTGGTTCTGAATTATTAGAAAAATAATTTATTGCTCATAGATTCATAGAAAATTGAAATTATATAATTGAATTTTAGGTATAAACATAAAATTTTAGAAATGTAATAACCCAAATTAATTTGAAGAATAAAGTTGAAAATATCAAACATGTACATATTGTCTCAAAAATGATATCTTCAAACCAAACAGAAATGGGAGTGGAAAATAATTATCAACTATCTATCGAAGATCACTAGTCAAACAACATTAAAACATAATGTAACATGTGGAGGTTAGAAAGTGAGAATATATTTCACCTTAGGAAATGTAATTTTTTTCCATTCTCTGTCATACCATGTCCTACTATGGATAGAGAAAGATCCGTCTAAATGGGGCATCATCTAGATATATGAAAATAATATTGATTCCATATCCTTCATCATATTGAATATATAGTTTCTATGCATATTATTTTCATTGTTCTAACTATGGTCATAAACATATGCCTTGCATGATGTGGAATGGATGGGACATTACATTAAAAACTAGAGGACAAGTCAATATAAGGTAACCAAGTATAGTTACTCTTAAAAACTATTAATCTCATCTATAAAATTTATTTGTGTTTTATGAACCCATGAATATTGTAAATATATTAGAAATTATATATTTAGACTCTAAAAAAATCAAGTATCTCATGGATGGAAAGATGATAATCAAGAAATCCAACCTTGAAAAAATAAATCACAATGCATTAAAGAAAAATTATTCCTAGATTCTATCCAGTGGATGCTCATCCCACATGATTTAAAATTCATATTTTTTGAATAATTTTCGAAAAATGATTGATATTCAAAAATGATGGTTCTTTAAAGATGAAATGTACTGGAAATACAGAACTAGATAATGAAGATATGTGGGAAAACGAAGTTCTCTACATAGAAATATTGAATCATAATCTCTTGAGTTTGATTAAACTATGTGAATAATGAATAATAATTAAATTTAATGATAAGGGATCAATTATAAAAGTGCATATAGACAATTCATTCATGAAGAGATACAAAAACTATGAAAATTTATATTAGGTTGATATTAAATAGAACACTCATTACAGAATAGTTGAAGTAGAATACAACTTCGGGAAAATGAGGTTATGACACATTAACCAAAATATCATGGAGTATATTTAAATGAATAATATTTTTGTTGACATTACCAATCTAATGTGGGATATGGAAAAGACATGTGATGCATACATGTGCAGAAATATGATCAAGAGTTATTAATAAACTAAGAACAAAATTTAATTAACTCTTATTAATCTTATCCAAATACACACATATCTGGTATAATTATTTTTTTGTCACAAATTAAGAGAGTAAATTCATTACATTTATTGATAATTTTCTAAGAATTTATTCTATTTTGTATATGTAGAAGAAATGAATACTTCTTTACTGTGGGAAGTTTTCTCATCGATGAGATTAAAAAGAAACATGATCCACAATCAATATTCTATTATCTGATAATGGTCTATAGTATACATCCATTGAATTTTAAAACTCTCTTGAAAAATATATAATAAATCATTAAGAGTCTAAATGGATAACACCTAAACAAATTGTTTTTATTGAACATATAAATTTATAGGCTATCAATATTTATAAAAGTATGATAATTGATATATGGGTTTCTTATCATTACTAGAAGGATTTTTCTCATGTAATTGTGTATACCCAAAATAAATCATGAATTCTTATTAGATAAACTAGGAAAAAATATGATATATGGTATAGAAGGTAGCCATTACTGATGTATGTTTCTGTTTTTGGATGTAAATATTTCATCTAAAACAAATAAGAAGTTCATGGAATGTATGGTGATGTTGCGTATGAATGATTATTCCATGGATATTCAATGATGATCCAATAGAAAAAAATTAACAATAATCATCTTTTAAATACCATGGAAATAAATGATGTCTTGATCATTGAGTATAAGACTATAAATACATTAAGGATCTCATGTGTTGATATCGTTGAAGTTGAAGAAGAATCTTTAAATGATAAAAATTCAAATGTAAAAATATTAGAAGGATTTTAGAAAATTTAGGGTTCATAAATTAATAATTATTTGAAGTGGAATTAGAAGTGGAATCCATTTCTGAAGAAACATTATCAGAACCTCATATTGGTAATAAATGAGTTGAAATTTATCAATACAACATCATTGGGGATTGAACCACACTCATACAAAGAAGGAATGTAATGAATGAATCACATTGTTTCTTCCTATCAATTATGGGACCAAACATGTTTAATGATGAACTGAATGGTTATTCATTGACTAAGGCCATAAATTAGGAACTGGATTATATTGAAAAGAACTGAACATAGGATCTTGTTAAGAGACCACAAAATCACAATGTGATTAGGATAAAATAGATTTTCAAAAAAGAAATATGAGCATGGAAATGTGATTAGAAACAAGGAGCGGTTATTATGAAAATGCTTTGTACAGATTCAAGGAATTGATTAAAAAGAAAATTTTATCCTATAGAAAGAATGGAGTCAATAGGGATCATAAATTCCATAGTAATTCAAATAGGGTGAATTTTTTATCATATTGATGTCAAAATGAGATTTTAATGTTTATTTACTAAAGAATAAGTTTACATTGAAAAACCATTGGTATTTCTAATTGAAAATGAATAGACTAAGGATTGTATTAAAAATATGGCTCTCAATAATCTAAAATAGGTACCATGAGTGTGTTATTCTCGAATGGAATCTAAACAACATAATAATGAATTTAAAATAAGAGAATCCAACCATAACATTTATATGAAGAATAATAAAATGGTTAATCTTATGGTTCTTATGTAGGAGGATGATATGTTCTATGGTGAATGAAGGCAAGGATTAGTGGAATAATATTTTAGTCACATGAAAATTGAATTTGATATTTATATAATTAGTGATGTCACATAATATTTTGGGCCAAAAGGTGGTTCAATTGATGGCTTATACCATCGTATCTCATAAAAAATATACAACATAGTTTCTGAATAAATTTAATATCTATGACTCCAAACCAATTATACTATGATTGCAGTTGGGACAAGACATGAAAAAAAAAATATTTGAAAACTATGGATCCCACCTTGTATATGAAGATCTATAGAATATTATTATAATTGAAATTATCTCATATATATATTACCTTTTGAACATTATTAACAACACTCATTTAAGGAAATTGTAACGCCCCGACCCCAGTTACCCAGAGTCGGTGCATTATTACATAACATTGGCATGATCACAAGAAAGATCAAATCTCGAATGATCGATTGGTTTAGTAGTCTTGGAAACACTAGATATATTCATATGTCTTACATTACATCATAAAATGAAAAACTACTACAACAACATATTGTCTCCATAATCCACACTCATATCCCCACATAATATCCCTGCAGGTCATTCATAATTTACTTCTTCACTTCCTGGGAGAAATAAAACATAGAAAAGGGGTGAGCTCAAATGCCTAATAAGGATAACAATATAGCGGAAACATTCATAAATAAGAATAAACATTAAAGGATATGTATAACTAAAACAAAAGCCTTTTAAACTGGAACTTCAACATGGTATGGCATAAATAAAATGAAATAATTCCATTTACTTATTCAAATGGATATTCTACTAATCAAATAATCACATGCAATATCAATAACCACTTTCATAATGATGGAATGCATAATGCCAGACTATCATAACCACATAGCCAAGGCCTCGTGCCAAGACTACAAATATGATTTTGCCAAGGCCTTGTGCCAAGACACTAGTTTGTCTCATTAGTCCTACCGATGCATCGAGGAGCTATAGCGGGCTCCACCCGTCACATATTAAGTCCAATGCATTCCCATATGAAAAGGTTTAAACATAACATAAACATTCATATTAAAACTAGCATACGAAATGTCAATACTTTAACCATAAACTATGAATGGTATAAAAATAGCACATCCACAGTCAAACATATCACAAAACCTTCAATACAATATAGAAGTTTTTTATCATAATAAATCAACTTCAAATAATCCTAAAATCCATCAAAGGATGTTGACATAGATGAAATCAAAATTTCTTTTAAAGAAATATCTCCTTTTATTTTGAAATCATTTAACATCCATATAAAATAAAACATTTTCTTTGAACATAATCTTATAATCTTGTAAGGAAATCTTTGAATATTTTATAACGGCGGAAAATAACCGCACCTGCCGTATAAGTTAAAAAAAACATTTTATCTTAATTCTGTCGAAAAGGTCAAAAATCACCTTGATTGGAAAACGACGGAAAGATTCCATTATAAACCTCTTATAAAAAGTCAAACAAGGGTATAAATGACTTTAACCCATATTCTTTTAAATATTAAAAATGTTTTGAAATACATTTTGAAGAAACATGGATGTGGATGACAACGAGATCCCAGTAGATTATTACCTATAAACAACCTCGGATAATGAAGAGATTGTGAAATAACCCTTACCTTGTAATTTTCCTTTGTTGGGGTAGGTTAACCTACATTATAATGGTGAAATAATTGTTATTAAATTATACAAGAATCATATACATTAATATGATATCATATATGATCTTTTAACATTGCTTTTTTAATAATATCTTAGTATTATCGTCGTTTCGGGTGATAATCGATTCGTTCTTCTTAAATGTTTGGTTACGTAAGAAATGTTTGTAATGGATAGATTATATCTTATTCATAATCATAATGATATTAACATTGTTTTTAACCCTAAAATGAGAATAAGACTTGAATGGATACGATGGAGAATGAATCTCATCGCGTTCGTGGAGACGGTAGTCCGTACGTACGCACGAGCGACAATATCATTATTTTGATATTAAAATAATATATAAATTGATGGTATATCATATATAAGAATCATTAACATGTTATATTTATTATTTACATGAGTTACACATCATTATTATACCCATCCAAATAATATTATATTGAATAACAATTACACCACGACGTGGAGACGGTAAGCCGTACGTACGCACGTATGGTGACATGTTATTCAAAGGGTGAATAGAATACTGAATATGGTTGTACCATATTTATAATAACATCACAGTATATATATGATACTGGATTTATTATTTTAGAATGGTAACAACAAAGTAAGAAGAAGTGGAAGAAGAAATGAACTTAGAAAAGGGTGGTGAAATCATTACCTCTTCTTCGGGTTCTTCCTTTTGATTTGATCAAAAAGGATCCTTAGGTTGGCTTTCTGATCAAACTAAGGCCCCTAGGTTGTATTGAGAGAATTTGGGAGAGTATTTGGGCAGATTTTGGCAGAACCAAAAGGCTTTTAAGGTGTGATGAAATGAGAAGGAGGAGTGCCCTTTTATAAGAGGGGTGAGGGGCACCTTTGGAAAAGCTAGAGATATTAGTTTATAATAAATTCATATTCGGTTTACAATGGCTCTAAAGTTGACTATTCAAAGGTTAAGGTGGGGATGGGTCGAAAAAAACTCATCCAATAGAATTTAGACAGGTTTGGGTACTTATATTAACATTATCTTTAAGTATTAACTCTAAGTTAATTAGTTTCACTTTTACAATGTCTCTTTGTATTTTTATATAATATTGTTAATAAACTTACTATATACATCCAAGCGACCCCCAAGTGGTCCATTAGTGATGAATTTATCATGATATAAGTCGCTTGGCCGAACCTTACATTTTTAGGAATTTAATATCAATTAATAATATAATATTTGTTTTAAGAACTCTTTTATGTAAATTTTGACACTATTCAATAGTTTATTATTGTGAAACTCATAACAGATTGATTACTTCGAAAAAAGTCAATTAAATCAATCCTAATATATCATATTATCCTAGAAAATTATTTTAATTCATTAAAAGTTTCATATTATATTTATTTTCTCATTTATAATATCAATTATTTTAATTTTTCACTATTATAGTAATTACTGCATCATCATTGTGTCATAAATAAAATATAATATTTAATTTATAAAAATTATAAATAAAATATCATTATGTAGGAACTCTTTTTACCTTTCTAATGAATATTTATAATCTAAAATCCAACATATATAACCCTATGTAACAATTTTGTTTCTAAAAGATATATGCTTGTGTCATTTTTGTATTCATTTTAACTTAATTAAAATAAAGTGTCATTATCACTTACAAGTGGATCCATGGGGTCCCAAAATAGACCCAAAGATGCCCATGGTCGATCATGTATCAACCAATAGGGTTAATACACGTTTTAGGGTAATTTAGTATTATTATAATATTATTTTTTAACCCTTATTTACCGGATTTACCCTTAACCATGGTAAATAAAATATTTACCGCAGTAATTATTCAAAATGTCTAAAAATAAAAGTTACCTATTTACACAATTTGAAAATCCTTATTCCAAATATGGAATCCATTTTCCTAAATTCAAAACACAGAAGTGGCAGAAATTAATTTAAAATTAATTCCCGCTGTCAAAACAAAAAGCGTGTTTTTAAGAGATAATAACTATCAAAAGATTGACACTTGTTTATGTTCGGTTTAATTGTAAAATTATGTCCAATGACCAACATTATATTAAATGGTAAAAATCTATTCTAAATATACTTTAAAACCACTCAAATTCATAATTTATCAATAGTAATTATTTTGATTAAAAAAGTTGTTTTTAATTAAAATTTAGTAATTTTCACTATTCATCAAAATATGAAAGTTATCCGAAAAGTACCAAAATTTCACCCTAGGATAATTTCAATATTCCAAATCCAAAAATAAAGTCCATTTTGAAATATAAAATATATATGATTTCAAAAATTAGGTATTACTATTCACAACGGCTAGTTTAATTAGTTGTGGTGTGTGTTAGAACTCGAGGTTGCGTACAACACACGCTATCGCATTATTCGAAGGGAAACGTACCGTGGAAGCATGGGGTGTTACATTCTCCCCTCCTTCAAATAATTGCGTCCTCGCAATTTCTAGGGTATTACTGCATAAAAAGACTCGGTTGGTTCTTCATTATAAGTTCCTCGGGTTCCCACGTTGCCTCTTCCATCTTATGGTTTCTCCACAGAACTTTTACCAGACGCGTCGTCCGGTTTCTCAGCACTTGTTTTCTCGTATCAAGAATCTTGACGGGCTCTTCGCAATAAGATAGATCGGGTTCCAGTTCTAATTCCTCATAGGTGAGTACATGCGTTGGGTCAGACATGTATTTCCTCAACAGAGATACGTGGAACACATCGTGAACTTTGGAGAGACTTGGCGGCATTGCCAATCGGTAAGCTACAACCCCAATTCGTTCTAGAATTTCGAAAGGTCCGATGTACCTGGGACTCAATTTACCTTTCTTACCAAAACGTATAACTCCCTTCCACGGAGATACCTTCAGAAAAACATGATCACCGACTTGAAATTCCAAATCCTTCCTTCGATTATCGGCATAGCTCTTCTGCCTACTTTGAGCTGCTTTGATGTGATTTTGGATTACTTTCACCTTTTCCACCGTTTCCTCCACCAGTTCTGGGCCTACAAGTTTTCTTTCACCTACGTCATCCCAACAGGTTGGTGTACGACATCTCTTTCCGTATAACGCTTCATATGGTGCCATCTGAATACTCGAATGGAAGCTATTGTTATAGGAAAATTCTACCAGAGGTAAATATTGATCCCACATACCCTGAAAGTCAAGTGAGCAAGATCTCAACATGTCTTCTAAGGTTTGAATAGTACGTTCTGATTGTCCGTCTGTCTGAGGGTGGTATGCAGTGCTCAAATGAAGTTCTGTATCTAGGTATTTCTGAAGACTTTTCCAGAATCTTGAAGTAAAATGGGGATCACGATAAGAAAAAATTGATAAGGGTACTCCATGAAGTCTCACAACTTCATTAATATATAGTCTTGCTAGACGTTCCAGGGGTAGATCTTCTCTTATAGCAAGAAACTGTGCTGACTTGGTAAGATGATCAACAATCACCCATATTGCATCATTCCTTCTAGGAGTCTTTGGTAGCCCCATGACAAAGTCCATCGTAATATTGTCCCATTTCCACTCTGGTATGGGAAGAGGTTGCATGACTCCTCCAGGCTGTTGCCTTCCAGCTTTCACTTGTTGACAAACCATACATCTTGACACAAAATCAGCAATCTCCCTCTTCATGTTGTCCCACCAAAAATGTTCCTTCAAATCTCTATACATTTTTGTGCTCCTAGGGTGTATAGAGAAATTGGAACTATGAGCATCATGCAGCAATTCCCTTTTTAGATCAGGTAAATCGGGAACACAAAGTCTCTTCCCGAATTTCAAAATTCCATCTTCATACACAAAGTCTCTCAATCACCCATCATTCACAGCTTTAATCTTCTTTTGTAATTCTTCATCATCGGTCTGAGTACTCTTAATCCTTTCTATTAAAGATGGTTTGGCAACCATTTGAAAAAGAAATGATGTTTCGCCTTCCCTGGTTATTCACATGTCCATCTTCACTAGATCCATGAAAATTGGATCCCTTTCAATTCTCATATTGTTCAAAACTCCATGGTCTTTTCTACTCAAAGCATCTTCCACCTTGTTTGCTTTCCCTGGGTGGTAGTGTATTGTTCAATCATAATCCTTGAGTAATTCAAGCCATCTCCTTTGCCTCATGTTGAGTTCCTTTTGTGAGAAAATATAATTCAAACTCTTGTGATCAGTATAAATCTCACATTTTTCACAATAGAGGTAGTACCTCCATATCTTCAAAGCAAAGATCACAGCTGCTAACTCAAGATCATGAGTAGGATAGTTTTTTCGTGAATTTTCAACTGTCGTGATGCATAGGCAATAACTCTATCATTCTGCATAAGGACACAACCAAGTCCTTTCTTCGATGCATCACTATAAATAACGAACCCATCATTCCCCGATGGTAGAGTCAATATAGGAGCATTGACTAATATTTTCTTCAGTTCTTCAAAACATTCTTCACACTCATTTGTCCAAACAAATTTAACCCCTTTACGTGTGAGCTTCATTAATGGGTTAGCCAATCGGGCAAAATTCTGGACGAAACATCGATAATAACCTGCCAAACCAATAAAACTGCGTACCTCAGTTATACTCATAGGTGTTGGCCATTCTTGGATTTCCTTGGTCTTAGAAGGATCAACAGAGATTCCATCTTTAGAGATAATATGGCCAAGAAAAGAAATCTCCTGAAGCCAGAATTCACACTTGCTAAACTTCCCATATAATTCATCCCTCCTCAGAGTCTTCAAGATAATGCGCAAGTGATTTTCATGATCTTCGTAGGTTTTGGAGTATACCAATATATCATCAATAAATACCACCACAAATTCATCGATATACTCCTTGAAAACTCTATTCATCAGATCCATGAATACAGATGGTGCATTAGTCAATCCAAACGGCATTACGGTAAACTCGTAATGCCCGTACCTGGTTCGAAATGCTGTCTTCGGAATGTCTTCCTTCTTCACACACAACTGATGGTATCCAGATCGAAGGTAAATCTTTGAAAAGTATTGAGCACCATGAAGTTGGTCAAATAAATCATCAATACGAGGTAGGGGATACTTGTTCTTTATCGTTATAGCATTGATCTCCCTGTAGTCGATACATAACCTCATAGATCCATCTTTCTTTTTAACAAAAAGAACAGAGGATACCCATGGAGAAACACTAGGGAGAATAAATCCCTTATTACTCAATTCCTTTAGTTGTTTCTTTATTTTGACTAACTCTACAGTGGCCATTCTATAAGGGGTCTTCGATATAGGCCTTGATCCAGGAATCAAATCAATGGAAAACTCAACTTCTCGTTCTGGAGGATGTCCAGGTAAATCATCCGGAAATACATCTACAAATTCTTTCACAATAGGTACATCCTCTATTTGAACATTCCTTTCCTCACCGACAGTTATTTCATTCTCTTCCTCCCCAATAATTGAATTTAGTTGAGCTACTGGGGGCGAATCTAAATAAGAATAAGGTGGTGACGATTCTGCTCTAAAAATAAGGTGTTCCTTATCATTATCATCAAGAATCGTTACCTCTTTCTTCTTACAATAAATATTCGCATCATAGTCCGAAAGCCAGTCCATACCAAGGATTATATCAAACTCAATCATAGCTATGACGATGAGATCAGCAGATAAAGAAAATTTATGTGCTCTAATGGGGACTGATTCACAAAACTTTGTTGCAATGATACTTCCCTTAGGAGTTTTAACTGACAACTCCCTCATTAAATCAAATTGGAAATATCTAATTTTCTTAGAAAACTGGGAAGATATGAAACAATGTGATGATCCAGAATCAAATAATGCATTTGCTAAACTTGAGGAAACCATTAAATTACCTGCCACCACTTCTTTCGGAGCTTCTACCTCAGCAGTAGTGATAGCATAAGCCTGGCCTTGATCCCTTGGCCTTTTCTGAGGTAAGTTCTCCTGACACTTAGGACATGAATTTGCATAATGTCCCATCTCCCTGCAATTTTAGCACTGAACGTTGGTAGCTTCCTTCTTCCCCTTGCAATCACGAGCTTGGTGGACTTTTTCACCACACTTGTAACAGACTCCCATTCCCTTCAAGCAAGTACCAGGATTTTTCTTCCCGCATTTACCACAATATGGATATTCAACATTTCCCTTCTTCCCCTTATTTCCATTCCCAGATTGATCAGCAGGTCTCTTCTTCTCTTGCTTTGCTTTAATGTCATAAGACTTAGAGAATTCCTTTTCGGTCTTGATAGCACATGAGACAATGTCTTCGTATGACGAAAAGGATTTTGAGACTAATGCTCGATGAAGAAATGGTTTTAACCCATCAAAGAAACAATCAATCATACTTATTTGGTTACGTATATAATCACCAGCATACCTTGCTAACCTTGTAAAGTTAGCCTCATACTTTGTGAAATTCTCATCCTCCTTTTGTCTCAGACTCAGAAATTGCCTTTCCATATCTGCTCTATGGTCGAGAGGAAAGTATTTTTATAAAAACAGATCTTTGAACTCCCTCCACTCCATATTTGATACTTCATCATCTTCCTTCATGTTTTGAATCAATGACCACCATTGATCAGCATCTCTAGTGAGGCGGTAAACTGCCATGATAACTTTTTCCCTTTCACTGCTCCCCAAAGCCTGAAATATTTTCTCTTGGGAAAATATCCATTGCTCAGCTACTAAGGGATTTGTATTCCCACTGAACGTTGGTGGTTGTTTCCTCATGAATCGATCTATCATTGATCCTCCACGCTGCAGATCAGGGTGCTCCATATGGGTAAGGTTATTATTCATAACCTGAGTAAGTTGTCCCAGTATGGTGATTAGCTGATCGGCACCAGTTGCATCACCAGCCCCACTATAATTATCTTGAGCAGGAGGGCAATCCCTACATGGAGTGTGTGCATTGATACTGTTTCCATTTCTTCCACTAGGCACCATTTCTAAACAATGGAATAAACTAGATCAGTTTATGAATAAAAATACATAATCCCATACTTATAAATCACTTAACATAAATTGAACTATTTATGGATATAATCCATAATCATAAAAATGTTTTCTTTGAGGAATTATATACTCATAAACCCTTCATAATGATTTGTAAAGAAAATGAGAGTTATCCTAAGAGTATCCCCCGGGAGTGTCGTAACCAAGAGTGCAGCAAGGCTAGTTGTCGTGCACCAGTTCCCGTTCGAGTCTAGCTCAAAGCGGTGTTTTCGGGTTTTACCCCTAGGTACATCTGTGCCAGAGCCGCCTTTACCTGCTCGTATCCAGACAGGGATGTATTGCTCGGAAAACTCACAAAATATCTACAATACCAAAATTCTAGGAAGTTCTTCTATACTAATCCTTAAAGTTCGTCTTAGGTCTACGTGCTCTAATCAGAGTTTATCTAAATCTAGCTTCCAAGGTTTGTACTAAACTTCCTCTGATACCAACTATAACGCCCCGACCCCAGTTACCCAGAGTCGGTGCATTATTACATAACATTCGCATGATCACAAGAAATATCAAATCTCGAATGATCGATTGGTTTAGTAGTCTTAGAAACACTAGATATATTCATATGTCTTACATTACATCATAAAATGAAAAACTACTACAACAACATATTTTCTCCATAATCCACACTCATATCCCCACATAATATCCCTACAGGTCATTCATAATTTACTTCTTCACTTCTTGGGAGAAATAAAACATAGAAAAGGGGTGAGCTCAAATTCCCAGTAAGGATAACAATATAGCGGAAACTTTCATAAATAAGAATAAACATTTAAGGCTATGTATAACTAAAACAAAAGCCTTTTAAACTTGAACTTCAAAATGGTATGGCATAAATAAAACAAAATAATGCCATTTACTTATTCACATGGATATTCTACTAATCGAATAATCACATGCAATATCAATAACCACTTTCATAATGATGGAATGCATAATGCCAGACTATCATAACCACATAGCCAAGGCCTCGTGCCAAGACTACAAATAAGATTTTGCCAAGGCCTTGTTCCAAGACACTAGTTTGTCTCATGAGACCTACCGATGCATCGAGGAGCTATAGCGGGCTCCACCCGTCACATATTAAGTCCAATGCCTTCCCATATGAAAAGGTTTAAACATAACATAAAAATTCGTATTAAAACTAGCATACGAAATGTCAATACTTTCACCATAAATTATGAATGGTATAAAATATCACATCCACAGTCAAACATATCACAAAACCTTCAATACAATATAGAAGTTTTGTATCATAATAAATCAACTTCAAATAATCCTAAAATCCATCAAAGGATGTTGATATAGATGAAATCAAAATTCTTTTTAAAGAAATATCTCCTTTTATTTTGAAATCATTTAAGATCCATATAAAATAAAACATTTTCTTTGAAAATAATCTTATAAGCTTGTAAGGAAAGGTTTGAATATTTTATAACGGCGGAAAATAAACGCACCCGCCGTATAAGTTAAAAAAACATTCTTATCTTAATTCAGTCGAAAAGGTTAAAAAGCACCTTGTTTGGAAAACTACGGAAAGATTCCCTTATAAACCTCTTATAAAAAGTCAAACAAGGGTATAAATGATTTTAACCCATATTCTTTTAAATATTAAAAATGTTTTGAAATACATTTTGAAGAAACATGGATGTGGATGATAACGAGATCCCAGTAGATTATTACGTATAAACAACCTCGGATAATGAAGAGATTGTGAAATAACCCTTACCTTGTACTTTTCCTTTGTTGGGGTTGGTTAACCACCTGTATAATGGTGAAATAATTGTTATTAAATTATACAAGAATCATATACATTAATATGATATCATATATGATCTTTTAACATTGCTTTATTAATAATATCTTAGTATTATCGTCCTTCCGGGTGATAATCGATTCGTTCTTCTTAAATGTTTGGTTACGTAAGACATGTTTGTAATGGATATATTATATCTTATTCATAATCAGAATGATATTAACATTATTTTTAACCCTAAAATGGGAATAATACTTGAATGGATACGATGGAGAATGAATCTCATCGCGTTCGTGGAGACGGTAGTCCGTACGTACACACGAGCGACAATATCATTCTTTTGATATTAAAATAATATATAAATGGATGGTATATCATATATACAGAATCATTAACATGTTATATTTATTATTTACATGAGTTATACATCATTATTATACCCATCCAAATAATATTATATTGAATAACAATTACACCACGACGTGGAGACGGTAAGCCGTACGTACGCACGTATGGTGACATGTTATTCAAAGGGTGGATAGAATACTGAATATGGTTGTACCATATTTATAATAACATCACAGTATATATATATATGATACTGGATTTATTATTTTATAATGGTAACAACAAAGTAAGAAGAAGTGGAAGAAGAAATGAACTTAGAAAAGGGTGGTGAAATCATTACCTCTTCTTCGGGTTCTTCCTTTTGATTTGATCAAAAGGGCTCCTTAGGTTGTCTTTCTGATCAAACTATGGCCCATAGGTTGTAGTGAGGGATGTTGGGAGAGTATTTGGGCAGAGTTTGGCTGAACCAAAAGGCTTTGAAGGTGTAAAGAAATGAGAAGGAGGAGTGCCCTTTTATAAGAGGGGTGAGGGGGACCTTTGGAAAAGCTAGAGATATTAGTTTATAATAAATACATATTCGATTTACAATGGCTCCAAAGTTTACTATTCAAAGGTTAAGGTGGGTATGGGTCGAAAAAAACTCATCCAATTGAATTTAGACAGGTTTGAGTACTTATATTAACCTTATCTTTAAGTATTAACTCTAAGATAATTAGTTTCACTTTTACAATGTCTCTTTGTATTTTTATATAATATTGTTAATAAACTTACTATATACATACAAGACACCCCCAAGTGGTCCATTAATTATGAATCTATCATGATATAAGTCTCTTTGCCGAACCTTAGATTTTTAGGAATTTAATATCAATTAATAATATAATATTTGTTTTAAGAACTCTTTTATGTCAATTTTGACACTATTCAATAGTTGATTTTTTTGAAACTCATAACAGATTGATCACTTCGAAAAAAGTCAATTGAATCAATCCTAATATATCATATTATCCTATAAAATTAGTTTAATTCATTAAAAGTTTCATATTATATTTATTTGGGCATTTATAATATCAATTATTTTAATTTTTCACTATTATAGTAATTACTGCATCATCATTGTGTCATAAATAAAATATAATATTTAATGTCTAAAAATTATAAATAAAAAATCATTATGTAGGAAATCGTTTTATCTTTCTAATGAATATTTATAATCTAAAATCCAACATATATAACCCTATGTAACAATTGTTGATCTAAAAGATATATGCTTGTGTCATTTTTGAATTCATTTTAACTTAATTAAAATAAAGTGTCATTATCACTTACAAGTTGATCCATGGGGTCCCAAAATAGTCCCAAAGATGCCCATGGTCGACCATGTATCAACCAATAGGGTTAAGACACGTTTTAGGGTAATTTAGTATTATTATAATATTATTTTTAACCCTTATTTACCGGATTTACCCTTAACCATGGTAAATAAAATATTTACCGCAGTAATTATTCAAAATGTCTAAAAATAAAAGTTACCTATTTACACAATTTGAACATCCTGATTCCAAATATGGAATCCCTTTTCCTAAATTCAAAACACAGAACTGGCAGAAATAAATTTAAAATTAATTCCCGCTGTCAAAACAAAAAGCATGTTTTTAAGAGATAATAACTATCAAAAGATTGACACTTGTTTATGTTCGGTTTAATTGTAAAATTATGTACAATGACCAACATTATATTAAATGGTAAAAATATATTCTAAATATACTTTAAAACCACTCAAATTCATAATTTATCAATATTAATTATTTTGATTAAAAATGTTGTTTTTAATTAAAATTTAGTAATTTTCACTATTCATCAAAATATGAAAGTTATCCGAAAAGTACCAAAATTTCACCCTAGGCTAATTTCAATATTCAGAATCCAAAAATGAAGTCCATTTTGAAATATAAAATATATATGATTTCAAAAAGTAGGTATTGCTATTCACAACGGCTAGTTTAATTAGTTGTGGTGTGTGTTAGAACTCGAGGCTGCGTACAACACACGCTATCGCATTATTCGAAGGGAAACGTACCGTGGAAGCTTGGGGGGTTACAGAAATCATAAGGAAGAGCCTTTCATAGTAATAAAAGAATCATGAGTTATATTCTTGGTACACTATAGATTCAAATATTATTTGAAGAATGAATTGATAAAGAACTATCATCATTTTCTATAGATGAATATTATGAAGATGTGGTGGAAAGTATTTCCAAAAGTGTTGGATTATTCATTACTAGTATCAAATTTATAGGAAGATAGGGATGGAAATAAGAAATAACTTCTCTTATTACAACATAATTAGACTATATCTCAGCTAAAAAGGCATGCACTAATATATTTTGGATGAATATATAAGACATTGATATTGGTAATGTGGTAAAATATCCTATTGTGATTCTATACGAAAACAATGGCATGATTGTTCTTATGAATAATCTGGTTCATTACTATCATACAAATATATATTGTGATCATATATCACTTCATAAATGAAAATTATAAAAAAGGTGAAATTAAATTAAATCATGTTGAAAATGATAATAACATGGCTAACATTCTCACTAAGCTATATAAATCATGTACATTCAAGCGACATTTGTTGAAACTAAATGTTGATCCACCACCTAATGAATGCAGTGGTTATGGTTGGTCCCCTCTCACCATCTATGTTAATTATTTTAATCTATTTGGGGAACTGATGTAGTTTAATGAATAATACTTGATTTAAAGGTTATTTTATTGAGTACTACAAGTTCATATAATGATTATTAGGGTTATTGATAAATGGGGAGATAAATGGAAACTATAATTTAATTATTGATATCTTGGTTTGCAGAATATGTTGGTTTTCCATGGTGAAATAGAATTCCATTTTTCTTACAAGTTTTCTCTACACCTAGCATTTATCAATTATACTTAAAATGATGTATTATCTATTTCACGCCAATCATGTTTTTTTTCAAGGAAGAACCTTTATTGTAGTTTTTATATAGATTTATAACAAACCCAGTCAGAGGTTTTTTGGAACTAATGATTTTCATTGTTATGAATGGAGTGTGTTTTGTGGTTTTTTTCAATCCATAGTAGGGTTGATCCTTGCGTTTACAAGGATGACATATTATAGTGCATATGGACTTAGTATTTAATGTATCATCATTTCCATGTGATTTCCACATTTCTTGATCACAAAACCAAGAGGAATGATAAAACATTAGGAATAGTAGAATTTTAGGATTGAATCATCATAAGTATGATATAAAAATGAGTTTCATGAAAACGGTGATTCACAAAAGGTTGAGAGTCATGAATGATGTTGTTTTCGCAATGGTAAGGATCATCATGATTTCACAAGGAAGTGATGGTGTTATCACAACTAATAGAATATTATCAAATGTGTGATTGAATTGCGTTGAATCAATGTGAAAATGAGAAGGCTTGCAAATGGGTAAAATATCAATGGGTTTTCATGAATGAAGGAGCTCCAAAAACATGTTTTTTGATGTTAATAAAATGTTTTTGGGATATTGGGATATTATTGAAGGGAAATGTCTATAAATAGGTGGCCACCACTCATTTGAATAAAGTAAGAGATGTGGGGAAATTTCTATGTCACTCCAATTTAGATAAGGTATACCTAAGCTTATAAAATTTGTGAATCATGATTCTTGTAAGAGCATACGCATAAAAAAATAATTTCTATGAAATGATTATCACTATGGAATATCATAAAAGGTTTTATTGGAAATTAAGGGGTTTCATAAAGATTTAGTTTTCCATGAATGATGGGATCATAAAAAAGGGAGATTATTGATGTCTCATTTCTTCATAATTATTGGGATATTTTTTATAGTGTGTGGGTTCGTGAATTCTAGTATTTCATTAAAACATGAAAGAGGTCTTATGAATTCTGGGAGCTTCATGAATAGTATTGTTGAATATATGGATTTAGAAAATTGTGATTTTTTGTTCATCAACTCAGGGTTATGGTGCAAGTAAATCCTCATTTTAATCACCAAAAAAGACTTAAATTACAAATATATTGATGTTACATTAAATCAATTTAACTATGTAAGACATCTCCCATGAAAGTGATAATAGTGGAGTAAATGAAAATGTCTCGAGGGTGGTAGTGTGTTATCACTAGAATCCTTGTAATGGAATTGTTCCTAACAAAAAGTTATAATTTCTAACCATTTATAGTCCACAAAACTACTAAATCATAGTATATTTTGGTATGACCAACAATGTTTCCATGTGTGCACCATGGGATAGACCATAGTAGTGAATAAAGTAATGTTATGTTTTTGTCTCTTTTCATGTGAATTTTTAATTCCTACATAATTCGCTATGTCATGTTTAACAAGTTACTAATAATGTTGGAGAAATGCCCATCTCTTTAAAATAATAATTTGACACCCGAAATCACCCTTCTACACTTAGGGTGTTTTGGGGTACTACAATAACACTTTAGGAAATTGATCCCTAAGTCATTTTATGTATAGGACTTAACTGCAACTTAATTTGACGCATGGTGTGCTCAATATGACTCAATTTATGTCATTTTATTTAAAATTGAAATTAATTTTAGTAAAAAAGAGAAGTATGATTCTAAAAATTTATAAAATGGATTCATATTTTTTAATGAATTTTGAAAAATGATCGAAATTTCATTTTTAATGTGTAAAAATTAGCCACACCTCGATCTGATTCAAGGTGTTACCTTTATAACTCGATGTGATTATTATCTTTTTCAAATTGACATTATTATTAAGAAAAGTGTGGCACTCACTAAAAATGAGAAAATACACTACAATTATCTCTATAATTATTAAAATAATTCATATGTAATTTGTGATGTTTATGAATTAGCCTAATATAAAACAGATGCATGATTTGACCAATATGAATCATATTTAATGGTTCAAGTTTAAATTGAGATTTTAGTAAAAAAAGAATAGTGAAATACTCAAAACTAGAATAATTCATTTTTATTGTATTTCTAATTTAAGAAAATAATCCTTATGACATTTTTATGTGTATGAATAAAAAACATTAATCCAATGAATGGTGTTCCTGATATGACTCAAATACATATTTTTATTTAATACTAACAATAATTTGTGTAAAAAAGTCATGTGACCCACTCAAAAATGAAAAAAAGCAATTGTATTTATAGGAAAACTTGTGAAAAAATCCGTATTTCATTTATGATGTGTAGTAATTATCCCCGCCCTAATTTTATGCATTGTGTTCTTTATATGAATCTATGTGTGTTTTTTATTTAAATTTGACATTAATTTTAGTAAAAAGACTTGTAAAATTCTCAAATATAATTAAACACACAAAGAATAATACACTTATTTAGTGAACTAATTTACCTTTCATTTTAGAAGTTTAGGAATGAGCCACACCTCAAAACAATGCATGGTGTGATTGGTATAATGCTAAGAGTTTATTTCTATTAAAAATTGACATTAATTTGAGTAAAAACAAAAATGTAAATACTCAAAATTAAATGAAAAACTGTTATTTTTTGGATACATTACGAATATGATCCATAATCAAATTTGATGTGCATGAATCATTTACAACTAAATACAATGTACAATGTTCCTGGTACAACTCAAAGTGTATGTTATTTGTTTAAAATTGACACATTAGTTCAAAAATCATGACACACACTTAAACCCATGAAATAATTGTCATATTAACATGATATTTTAGGAAAATAAATCATTAATCATTTTTAACATATAGTAACCATTGTAAAATCAAAATTACACATGATGTGACCGGTACGGAAAAAATAGTGTGTTTCTAATTTAAAATACAAATTTAGTAAAGACGATAAGGGACATAATAAAAACTATGAAAACACCATCTCATTATTTTTTTATATTATAAAAACTATCCATAAGTAATTTTTTATTATTAAGAATCATTGACACCTCAATACAACACATGATGTGATTGTTATTACTCATAATGTTTTTTTATGTAAAATAGATAATATTTTTAGTTATAAATACAAGTGACATACTAATAACTGAATAAATACATTCATATTGAATTTATTATTTTGGAAAAATATCCATATTTCATTTTATATTTTTTGTAATCATCCCCACCTCAACCAGAGATACGATGTTCCTGGTATGAATCAAAGTATCTCTTGATAGTTGAAAAATGACATTTTAATTCCAAAAGATAATAACTCCCTAAAAATAGAGAAAACAATATCATATTTTCTTAATAATATACAAAAATAAATCATAAGTCATTTTTTAGGAGTATGTATTACTATTAATTCAAATTGAAACCCAGTAACACCGGTATGACTCAAATTGTGTGTTTCATGTTTAATGTAACATTTTAGAAAAAAATAAAGATGACATAGTCAAAATGGGAAAAATAATTTGGTTTGTTTTGATACATTTAAAAAAATAATTCATAAGTAAATTTGGACGTATATATATTTACCATAATTAAATAGAATACATGTTGTGTCAGTATGACCCAATGTGCCTATTTTCAATATATATTTTCAAATTTAGATTAAAACAGTATTTATATCGCCAAAACTGTGAAAATGAGATCAGTTTTATATTATTATGATCCAATATACAATTTATTAATTAATATACTATTAATTTATATCATATAATTATTTAGATAATTTTTAGATAGATATTTCTAGAAGAGGTACAAGAAATGGTGTGACGTGTAAGAATCAACCACAACTTAATCTGATACATGATGTTTCTTCTACAACTCAAAGAATAGTTTAATATTTATATATTCAATTAAATTTATTTTTATAGAATTAATCATATAATAATTTATTTAATATACATTTTATTTATTTTTCTTGATTTGGGTGGTTTTATTAGCAATAGCATGAGCGGGGGACAGGGCCCTAGGAAAAATAAACCTAGATGTTTTTGAGTTTCTATGAAACTATATTCTTCTAATTTAATTTTAAAAACCATTAATTTATGTTCCTATAATATATATTTTTTTATTTGGGTGGTAAATTTTATGTTATTTAAATTTTGAATTTTTGAAACCTTTTTTAATACGTTTCTTCTACTAAATTGTGTTATAAATTTAATAGCACATTGAATTATTCCCCTTTATAAATACTTATGGAAAATATTAAATATGATTCCATTATGAGTGCTAATAAAGACATGTATAAAGTTATCCTTAATCATATCTATTGAAATCAATGATAAGGGGAACCATTATCTGCTCTAAATAAATGTTCACACCATGTGGATCCTTTATCAACAATAAAAAATGATAATGGGACCCATTATCAATGATTTTTATAATGATGATATAGAATTACTTTATTAGTGATTCTCTAGAACTGATAAAATAAAATGTATTTTAATTGTCCTAGAGTAGTCATCACTTTTTTGCACTGACAATAGCCAATTTAATAACTGTTAATGCTGTGTTTTGTAGTAGAGATTTTGGCCTTAATAACACTTATCCATAGTGTGGAAGAGTTCAAACTATCAATGGAACAAATGGATACTCCCCACACCAAATGCATGAAATTTTGCCTAATGTTTCATATGTGGGTCCTCCTAATGGTACATATCCGATCTACGAGATCAACATGACATTGACCCCAATGTTTTCTAGCCCATGTAGCCCCATGAAATTACAAAACCCATCATTATGACACCAGAAACAAACCAAAACATTGTAAGCCAAAAATTAAAAATACCATTTCTAAAAATAGATCATTATATAATTCAAGATGTAAAAAAACTTGATGAGAATATAAGGATTATAAATTTACTCTATATAGTTTCTCTCATCCCAAGGGAAAAATAATAATCCTTTATGGAAGTATTAATTTTATATTAATCATTCTCAAAAATCTCATAATAAATATAATTACATATTTGGAAAATAATAATGGTATTAATTAATAATATATAAGGAAATATGTAATCAAAAATGTTCAGAACCTAAAATAAGAAAATATTTATGGTCAGTTATTTTTATTTTCTCAATTTCTCCAGGTACAAAAAATAAACCTTTGACTTTAAGAGAATTTTATTTTATAATAATCATTTTTCACTAGTATGTAGTATTCATTAGCAATTTAATATAATATTTTACGAGTTATCATCATGAATGTAGATAATAAAAATTTGAAGGCAATATGTTTTTTATACCTTAAATCAATATTGTTACAAAATAATTATCTAATAATGTATTATTAAATATATTATTTCAAACTATCCTATTATATATATTTATATTTATATAAGACACATTGAAAACATTTATTTCCTAACTCAATTAAATTAAATGTTATTACATAGATAATAACTTAATCCAGACCAAATTCCCCATGTATTTTAGAATAGAGATCAAGATTTAGTAGTTTATCTAGATGTGGTCTTATATTTTTTATTATAAATTATGATACTCTTATAGGATTTTAAGGGTATTTGTGTTCCTATGAATATATATAAGTTATATATAAGATAATTAGTATTTCAAGGTCATCTTTTATATTTTCATTCTTAAACATGGTAATTTAACAGTAACTTTTTTTATATCTAATTTTATATTTTGGAAAGTATTCTTGCATTGAATTTAGTACATTTATATTGTTATGATTTTTTTCTTATCCTATAAATAATTTACTTTACCATATAATATAGAATTATTCTATTGTTGAGCATTATGAAATGTAATTGAATTATCATGTTTTTTACTGTTTGTTAAAACATACATAATGGGTACCATAGTCTAAAAATCATCAAAGTAGTGTTTGGATTTTTTTTGTTTTTAATAACTTCCACTATCATATGATTTCTCTTATAAATATAAAAATTGTTTTATTTCATTTTATTATCTCTATAAATTCAATTCTAATAATTTCATTATTTTTTAACATTGGTCATTCTACATTGATGCATTCATTATTTTGAAATTTATATAATATTACATAACATTAATTATTGTTAACATTTATATTATATATTATTGTTAAAAATACATTTATAGATATAGGATAATTTTTATTTCCACTTATATTAGTATAATTACCTTAATATTCTGAATAAATGTTTTATTTTCAAATTACTTTCACTGTTACTAATATTATTTAATGGTTCAATCTATAATTTTTTCCATCAAAGAGATGATGTTGATATGACAATATTATTTTTATATATTTATTCTCTTTCTTGTTTTTCAAATTTTTCTATTATTTTTACATCATTAACATTGCCTCTAGTGACATTGAAATTCCATTCTTAAGAATCATTTTGCAAACATCCCGAAACGATTACAATCAGATGTAATATTTAAAACCTATTATTTTTATACTATATTTGAAACATACTAATTTTACCCAATATTAATCATCCATAATAAATATATCAATATCCAAAAATGAGTCACTTATAAAATAATGACCTTTCAGGAATAGAGTTTTAGAGATCTATGAAAAATGGTTTATATAAAAAACCACTTTTATTTCCCATTATATCTATGTTTTTTCATTTTCACATAGATTATCATATTATATAAAAGGATTTAAGAATATCATAGAAATATTATCTACATAGGATACCTGTATAGTTGTATCATTCATAATATCATTCTTCATAACCTAGGGAAATTGAAATTTAAGAAAGGCTGAGCTTAGATTCTTAGTAAGAATAAACACAAATGATATAAATTGATGACCATATGTATTTATATGTCAATAATAATTGTATTAGATCAAGATCATAACATAAAAAATTCATACATTATCAGTCCCATATAATATATCAAGAGTCATGGCATAATTATTTGTATAAAAAATTATATATGCCATTAGATTGAGGAATCATCAATAATAAATCATGATCTAGTAGAAAACATCTGTATAATTAGTCATATGTTTATTGTGTACATATATGCATTGGAAAAAATTCCCTTTTTCTAGGATCATCGCCATTATAATAATAGTGGATATATTCACATAGTATATTAGGTTCACTATGAATTCTGTCATTTTCATAGTCAAGGATCACTACCCAGACTATCATAGTGGAAATTATCCCTTACTAAATAGGGTTCAATAACCATTATAGGAAATATTATCACATTATATATCAATATTTACCCAATTAATTGGAAGGATATATAATGTTAGGGCCACCATTCACATAATAAAAAATAATTCATATATCATAAAAACATTCATCATTTCACCATAATGTATCATAATAAAATCGAACAATCATCATAACGATTACATAAATAAATAATCATAAGCCATAAATAAAAATAAATTGGATGGAATAATTATAACATATCACTCATGGAGGATATGAAACATCGATTAAATGTAACATTAATGAATAATACATATAAAATATAATCTTTAAATTTCTTTGACATTAGGGGAAAATATATTTTCCCAAAAGTATCATTAAAAATTACAAACTATACAATGATGAAAAAAATATTTCCATTACAAAAAACCCCATAAATATGTAATGTATTTATCAATGAAACGAACAATCATGGTTTTAGGAAAAGTTCTTCATTGGATAAATATTAAAACCAATAATATTTTCCAAAATTTTCTATTGTAAGTAAAAATCAATCGAATTGAAAATGATAAAAATCATATTCTTTAAAAAAATTAATTAATGTAACATATGAGTGACAAATAACTAAGGGATACCATTTTAGGATAAATAATAAATTTTATTAATTAATTTTAAAAAAATTTAAATGATGAAAAATACTCTTGAACAAAAAGAGAAATAAGTCTATATTTTAGTAAAATCATTTTCTCGATAATTTTATATAAAATTTTTAAACAAAATAAAGGAAATGATATATAATTTATAAATAACATGGGGGGATTATAATATATAGGGTTTAAATTAAAAGAATCATATTCTTTTTCTTTATGTAATTTTAATAGAGAAAAATCTCAAAAATAAATAAGATTGTAACAAAATCCTATACTACCACTTTATCCTTTTCATCATAACCATAACTAATGAAATAAAATCACATGGAACAATAGATATCATGAATATAAATATATTAATTATATAATAAATCAAATGGAATATATATGTAGTTTATATCAACATATATATACAATACATTACACATGTCTCAAAGAATCTATTGTTTTCTAAAGAATTCATTTGGGCAGACATACTCACTTTCAGTGCCACATGTTTCAGATGGTTGATGTATCTTATTTTAATGTATTCCAAATTTAAAATAAAATATGACCTAAACTATCATGGATGATTATTTTTTATGCACAATAGTAATGATATTACAGGATGCATTAACTCATTATATAGTTTTTCCCATGATGTTTGTCTCCTAATCAAGGTCTCCCACATTGATTGAATACATATTAATGAATATTGCTATCAATTCCATATCGTATTGAACACCCATTAATTATAATGATTGACTCCATGGTGGGATAATAACTTGTCGTATGGAGCTAATAAGATTTTTGGATTTGCTGGTAATTTATTAAAGTATTCCTCATTATAGATTGTGAGGGAATCTTATTCTGAATAAATAAATAATCTTAGTAAAAAAGTTAGAGTCATCCGATGAAACCCCGAAGGGGACATATGTTCAGTTCATAGAGAATATATGGCTTATCCCCTCTGTAATCTTGTTCTCATTACAGATGGAAACTCCATTTTTTATCATTAGTGTGTGGCATCTGATGCTCATCACCCTAGGAAACATAGGCACGTCGCATAAGACATAAAAGGATTAAAAATGAGATTATTCTATAAAAATCATATAAGGAATATACTAATTATAATCATTTGAGTGGGGTAGGTAGGGTAGTGTTATCACATAAACTACATAGGCTTTTTAGCAAATTTTTGTGATGCTAGAAACCAAGGTCAAGGATATGGATGCATCCGGAGGGGAATACATTTAATTCATAATGAGGCCACTTCATATAAACCATACCCAATATTGATGTCCTCATATATAATCAACACATATGATTTATTTATTGTTTTAAATTTATTATGTAATCCTTATCAGTAATTATTATCATCTAATGGTTCTTATATAGATTTTTGTTTTATAGAAATGATGATGTTTAATGTGCACCACAGATTTGGATAATGGTTTGTTTGTTATACTCAAAAAATTTGATTAGGATTTTCAAATAGTACCATCCAAAGGGGTTGTTTATTTGTGGTAGTGCTGGGATTGGAACACAAAGTGGTATCTAATGTAACCTATTAGGATATTGGAATAAAACCCCACATTTTTCTCCCAAAAAACTTATGGTCATGGGGTGTGATAGTTCCTCTCAGTTTCAGATTGTGTGGTAGTGAAAATTTTGACATGAAAGGGTCAATAAATGGATGTTGTGGGGATTACAAAAAAGAATAATTCTTAGTTTTAAGGTAAAATCATCTCATATGACACATAATCATTTCATTACATGAGGAATCCTAGGCTCCTCACATGATGAATGTTGTTCTAGACAATTAAGAAAAGGAAAAAATATAATGTCATGTATCGATGAAGGTTTTTACATTTTAAAATCATAAATATAGGATGTTCTTATATTCATTTTTAATTATCCAATCTCATACAAACATTTAGGGCATACCCAAGGATCTTCCTATTCCTATATAGGGTTGTTGGAGAGATGGATACATGGAACCTCATGTTCTTTTCAAGGGGAATGATAGTTTGTTTCCCTTGATAATGAAAAAAATCAACAAAATTTTTCCACTTCTCATATTATTTTTAAGAGAAGGAATCATGGTTACTACCCACTTCAGGTATAAGGTTGTGTTACTTCAGTTAAAATGATTATACATAGGGTTAGAATGTAACAGGGTTACCCATCCTACACTTAGAGTACTTAGGATAGGCCTGAAGGACATCATACTAGTCATGTAGATGAGGTCTACAAGAATATATATTATTGGAATTGGTTTGGGTAACATTATTAAAAAAATGAGGAAAAATTATTTTATAAGAATAAATCATCAATTCAGCGACCTAGATGCTAGTTCACACAAATTTAGAGATACATGAATCTTGGATGTTTTTTGATCCTCAGAATCAAGCCTATGGGAATTAAATATCTTTATTGGTAATGGTTTCATGAAACTCTATAGGTTCTGTGTGGTTGGTGATTTATCAAATTAATTTAATCTTTCATAGACCAATTAATCCACCATGGTATGTTGGATAAAATGATATCTACCATAAAATAATGTGATTTCAGGATTATGTGATGAGTTTCATTCAATTAATCTACCTGTGGGAGACCATGATAGGATTTGGTTTTTTAGGATTCACAAAATATATGATTGAATGATGGAGAGTGTAACTCTTATTCATCTATAGTACTATCCACAAAATGGGTTTGGGTGATGTTCTAAGTATAGATGTTTCATCTTCCGAGGGCACAGTGTTATACAATATAATAAATGTTAATAAATATGTGGCTAGCTTAGGTAATTGTTTGTTGAACAACACTTTTTATGTAGTTTTTGAATTCTTCCCATAGAACTAATATGTTTTATGCCCCCTTTTCCTAGAAAAAAAATGTAATCCTAATTCATTTATCACATAAATATGACAAATGTGGTGTTCAAAATTGATTTATTTTTGTTTTGGAACTTTTCTTGTGGAATCCTATTACTATTGATTTTGGATGATTATGTGTTATGTGGTTCAAAATACATTTTCAATTCCAAAAAATTACCCCTTATAATATAATTTTATGGGGGAATTTGAGAGATAAATTTTGATGAAAATGTCAATCATAAATAAATTTTTCTCTGATCCATGAAATTAGAGGCTGGGTTAAAGAGCTATTTTACATGCCTACGAAACTCAGTTGGTAACCCACCAGTGAAAAGGGTGATGGGGACCATGTAAAGAAAACATAATTTCACTATCTATAGTTTATATCTCATGTGCATATCTCCAAAAATTGTGTGAACTCAAATGATAGAAAATTGATACATTCAAGAAACACCTCTCTTATGTGAACCAAGATTTATGAGATAATTTTTGTATTTTATGCGTTTCCACATTTCCCAAACCAGTGTGATTTTGTTTGACATAGTTTCACATTTGTGAAGAGGATATACCATTAATGACATGATATTTAAACTTTTAAAAAACATACAAAATGATCTTTCTACTAACGTTATCACCACTCATGTCATTCCTATCAAGAGGAAATATAAATCTACAATCCTTCAAATATCCCATGCATAGAGGATTATTTTGAAAATAAAGTACTTCTACTTCTACAAAAAAATGAAGTGAAAATGTGATATCATGTCCAAATATTTACTTCCACTTTATAAATTTCATCTACGTGATGATTTTGTTAATCGAACTAGTGATATCCACAATGTAATGATTTTTTCTCACTACATGATAAGATTTAGTGGTGGAATATCATTACCTTTGGTTATTCGATAAGGGATCATGGAGATGATTCCATTTACAACCTCAAAGTAAGGAACATAAATTTCACTAAGTAGAAACTCGTGGAGGAGGATCTCCCATCCATATATTATAACATTACAGAAGAAAACATATCAATAAATTATATGGGATGGTATAAGGATTGTGACTTGAGGGTGGGTGGAAAATTCATTGAATTATTTGTGTGGGAGTACTAGGAGTGCTTCACATGATTGGAGTACATAGATGAGAATTGTGAAATTTAGTTTTATGATATAGTATGGACATAATAGTTATGTGATTATTTCTACCTAGTGACACAATTGGTTATCCTTTGTAGGTTGAATATAGATAAAAATAACTTCTACTTCCATCATGGGGAGGTATGAAACTTGTTTAAGGAGCTACCAAACAGTGGTAGGACACTATTTGTAGTCTATTAGTGTGATAATTGCCTCCCATCACCCTAATATTGGGGGGATAAAGATCAAATGATGGTGGATTTAATCATTAATATAGAAAAATTGATTGGTATTTTGTTTCCTTACAATATTTTCCACAAGATATTTCTTTCAATGCATTTCATATATTGTTCATGAATATTCATGTAAAGAATAGGAAATGTATATTTAGCTAGTTCCTATGTTCAAAACATCAAAGGAGGCCGAGATCATATTGGAGCACATTGGGGGATGGTAAGCATGAGGAATGTGGTCATAAATTATAGAAATAGCTACCATATAATAAATATGAGGCATTAATTGATACCTCCATGAGCGGATTGATATTTTCAATCTACGATGAATCCTTGGACCAATGACTAGATTATTTGTTTATTGAATAAATTATTGAATCCAATAACCAGGTCATCATCAGCGTCTCGATATCAGAAATGTATTGTGACTGGCTGGAGCATTTTTTCATGGGAGATATTCCTAGATGCATCTACAGTTCATTAAAATTTAAGAAATTGTTCATCAAAGAAAAACATTAGGGTTTCTATGTTGCTAAATTATATCCCCTCAAAAAATTTAGTATATAATACTCTCTCTTCAATGATGATTGGGTGATGATAGTGATGCTCAGTGAGACTTTTGTGGTGGCTCGCATCATTTGTATTGGGAAAATAAAATTTTGGCCATTCCCATCTTGGACTATAGAAATGATCATAAATGTAAATGAAAATTTTGAAATGATATAGTACCTAAATGAATTCCATGGTGGAATGTTAGCATGAATATTGATAAAAATATATACTATGAATTGTATACTCATGTCAAATTTAATCTATAGTTTAGTTATATTTAGTATCCAATTGTTCAGGTGTGTATATGGGTCTATGTTTTAAGGATCCACTATGTCAACCACCAAATATGGATGAAGTTCACCAGTGATGGTTTCTAGGAGGATATTATTATACCAAATTCCAATTCCAATGATAATCTCACCCAAACAAATCCAACAATTGGGTGGTTATATATTCAGATGATGTCTTATGAAAATGGTTTTTGTGAGTGGATCCCTCAAATGAGATTTGGAAATAGAAATTTGTGTCATAATCTTCCAATAAAGGTAATATCTAATCATTAAGGAGGGATTTTAGTGGGTAAACTATAGCTACATTGTATACTTAAAAAACTAGCGACTCCCATATAGTGATTACAAAAAAAGGTCTTAGGATTCCCCTAAAGAAGTTATGTTAATAGTTTAAGATCTCCTGAGCCAAAATATAAAGGCCTCATGTTGATGCTCGGAAATATATAAGATACTAGCTATAGTTTTTAGAAAAAGAAAAAATTTCTCATTACTAGGAAGCATGTGATATATATTTATTATCTCAAATAGAGGATTTGTTTTGAAGGAGATACACCAGGGATGATATTTAATTTCTTATGTTTATGCTAGCCATGTTGGACACCCTAATAGATTACAAATATTATTAGAAAAATACAATAGAAATGGATTACATAGTGCATTTAACTAAGGATGGAAATATATTAAATACTCTGTTTTCGACTATACTTGGTGGGGATCCTAATAAAGGAAACATGGTTGAATATATATCCTAGGAGGCATACCCTCATGATGAAAATTCCTAAGAATCCAATGTTGTCTAGTATTGGTGTATTGAAGTGGAGCAATGACGTTGTTAATAGAGATAATATGTTACAATCGAGGATGACCTGAAAGGTGCCCCGATTGGTGATGTAAGTCACAAGATACCATGTATGATGATGTGACAAATTGTTTTTAAATTTTATCATCATTAAACCACAATTTCAATTCCCGTAGGAATAATTTTTTAGAGGGAATGGAGGCCTATATAGAATGTGGGGAAGGTGCCTCTATAGGAACTGATGATCCTACCTCAATATCCTTCCCTATATAATCTATTAATAAATTCATGTATAAAACTATAGTGGGTTGTCAATACTCTCATGATCTATTAAATATTTATATGGAATCCCATCTAATAAACCTAATATAAGATACTTATACTGGCACGGGGTTCCTCCTAAGAGTTCTAACCATTATTTCCCTTTTAATCCAATTGTTAAACACAAAATTTCATTCATTTCATTTTTTATTTTATTTGACGAATACATAAATTTTATGTACTAAAATACAAATTAATTTTTTTCATAGATCATAGAAATTCATCTTCAGAGGTTTTCAAAAATGTTCTGGGGATGAGTTCTAATGTTGAGGGGTCCTTACTATCGCACCACTCCTTTAATGCCCCACTCCGAGAGAAATTGTATTTGGTTATAGACACCAATGTTGTGGTTATCGAAGGGGTGTAAGAGATGGATGTTATATAATCATTCTCATCACATCGGTATTTTGTCACATGTGTTTGGTTTACTATTGTTTTCGATGATAATTTACTTATTTTTTATTCTTTATATTTTAAGAGGATTCAAACCCTAAATAGCCATGCATACCTGATGGGATGTAGGTCCTGGCACTTTTTTCTGTAGTTAATATAGTTTTAAAGGAGTCAGCCACTGAAGAATAGTATACCCCAATCAAAGAATATATACTTATTGCACTAGTGGTTATTATTTGGTTGATAGTTAGACCTAAATATAGTTAGTATGCCACTAATTGAGAGGGGTCAAGTAGAAATAATATCCCAAATGACATGAAGGTGAATTATTTTGAATTGATGACTGTGGAAGTTCTCATTGTCGCTAAACTCCTGACATTTCTAGAGTATTGGATAATTTCACCCGATGAACATGGATACTCTGATTCTGACATTGGGTAGGATAATATGGTGGTTCTTCATAGTTAATAGAGGATTTTATAGATATTAATGATCAATTTTTTATGGGAAAACATGATAAAGAGGATGGGGTACTTCAACTACTTGTTGGTGTACCTTAGTATCAATGGGGTCACGTCCCATTCCCTTCATCCTCAAGCCTAAGACATCCAATCTGAACATGTGTGCCAAGAATATAATGTGTTAGATGTCATCCTGTATGAAAAAAATTTAAATCACCCAAGAAAAATGAGAAGTTGAATAAGAACATTCTCGAATGGTGTAATATCCATTGCATCATATGGCTATCATTTCTTTCTATAATGTTATTAAAGGTTTGAAAATGGTGTTGTTGGTGAAGGATGAGGTAAAAGTGGTTAGAGTGGCATCTTTATTGACATAGTTTTGAACTGAATAGTGTTGGTTGATAATATGGTCCGATGACATTAATCATATTATTCAGGTGGATATATTGTAATTGGACATGAACCCATAGGCCTTTTAGGTGACTTTGATAAGGCTAGTATAGATGGAGGATTTCATTTCTTAGGCCAAGATGCACTGACATTTGTTTGTAAAAACAAGGGGGAAGCTCCAACATATGGACATTTCTTATCATTATTGTATTGATCAATGTAATAAAATCATTATTTTTTCTTAAATACTCATATTAATTTTATATAGAATCTTCATCTTAATAATGAGACAATCAATAATAAATCACTAATACCATGTCACATTTTCTTAGTCTCGGAAATGAGAGAACAATATAATATTTCTTATTTATATGAATGTATAGGATGTTAGTGAATGGTATTGACCACAATATTGTATAAATAATCTTTTATAACCATTGATTTTTAATCCATAGTGTTATTATCATTGGTGTTCGAGGTGCGTGGTGAATGATGGAACAAAAAAAGGGTGTCATATTTTAATATGATCATAGGGAGAAAGTAAAGAGATGGAAAATATTGACCTCAAAAATATTCATCAATTTATTGAAGAAAGTGGGTTAGGATAATAATTCACAAATTTTGAAACACGGTTCACCAACTATTTAACATAAGTTACATCATCCAAGGGTTGTTCCCTAAATTGGAGGTAAGCCTATTTTGGCTATGTGTTGTTACTATTGGGGAGTACATTCTTTGGTTATGAAGGTGGATCATCTTGGGGATGTTCTATAGGAGGGAGTTGACTCTATATTGTCCATACACTATCCTCATTTTGACATCAATTCATGACATTAAATATTTATAATGATCCAAATAAAGGAAAAATAATGTCTGAAAATGAAGGAGTAGGATCCTCAATAAGTATTTATGCACTCATTAGGATATATCATAAAACATCAGCCACACTGTTGAAGGAATACAAAAAATTGGAGACAACGTATGCTAGTGGGGATATAAGAAAAATGAACCTAGATAAATAAATCAAATAAAAGAAAAATAATGTCCCAAGGATGATACTAGTGGTCTCACTTGTTTATTAATGTAGTCCCATATATGTTTGACTAAAGACAATTCCTTTTATGTTTTTGTATCATGGACCAGTGGGGTTTATATAGTTTAAATCTAGGTAGTTAGAACAATTGTGTGTTAAGATTTATGATTATACATTTTAGACCATGAGGATGTACGATTTATAGATGGGGAATACATAACCATTTATCCATGGGAAGACTCACGTAAAACCAATTTCAATAATAGAAATATTAAAATTTTGGGAAAGGTTCACAGCAAGCCCCAATAATGTATGTATAATTGTAACTATGTATCCAGTTCATGTGAATTAAGTCACACGTAGTTATAAAATTTTTTATGTAAGAAAATAGATCTATAAGTAAAGGTCCTCTCATGAAAGGGATAAATAATCTTATAGTTTTACATCATGTGATGAGATGTGAACCATGCAATATAAAGTAATGTGGTATGGATATTTGATATTATGTTTAAGTTCAAATGATGAGAATGAAAATAGTGACATAGATGGGATCAGTTATCTCTATCATTATTCTGGTTCAATATGTTCAGGAAGAATAACCAGATTTATCTAGAGCATAATAGCATATCCCACAAGTTTTGTACCATTTCAATATATTCCCTTACTTATGTCAAGGTCATAAGTACGACTAGGTGAGATAAAAACTAACTTTTTCTCCAAAGTCCCTTTATAAAAATTTAGACTAATAAGAATTTGTTTATTTAAAATTGGCCCATCTAGGGTCATGGAAGTTATACTATTAGAGGGATGGGTTTTATGGTCATATACCATTACCCAAAAAGATAAAATATGTGTATAAGGTGGGCCACTCCCACAGGTGCATCATACATCATTAGTATGTAATGGGGCAATATAAGTCAATATTGGTATGATGTATTCAAAGATAAGGAATGGTCAATGAGAGGATTTGTGGATGTTCCTATGATAAGGGATACAAACATATGTGTGTATCCCATAATATATAAAATCAATATTTACATAGTTCTACAAGGAAGTGTGTTAGGATACATTTACTAAAAAAGGAATGGCATCCCCTCAAGAGGGGTCTTGAAGAACCATACAGTTTTAGTCAAACGACAGATACCAAATAGTGAATTTTAATATAATGTAATTAGGAACAATAGTAAACCATAAGTCTTTAATATTCAAAAATATATTAGAACCCAAAATCAATTTTTGTACAAGTGGGTCAGTCCTATAGAAATAGACATATCTTATGGAAGTATTTACTCATATTAGGGTATCCTATATGAACCAAATGCATACAGTTTAATTTTATGATTCTAGGAATAATTATATTTTTTAAATGTAATGTCATGGAAGTTAGATAATGAGGTTACATCTTGTTTAATGTTATATAGCTCAGTGAAAAAGAGTTGTTCCAAAGAATTTTTCATGGCCTGAAATGGAGAGGTATCCTAAAATTAATTAAGGTACAAGGATAACAAGCACAATATCAACATCACTGATATGAGTTTCATATATTGAAAGTTCATGATGCTTAAAAAAGGGAATTCACTACATGTGATCTATTGACCAACTCATTGCATCTAAGAAATACCTACCAGGTCCCCCAGTCACACTTGACCAATTCTCAGTGTGGTAAACATGGAGTGGAAAGGTATCTCCCCTATCATATTAGAGTACACAATAGGGGAAAAGAGATTCAAAATTAGGATGGTACCAAATGGACCTTCCTGAGTAATCAATGAAAAGGAATTCATATAAAGGTTACATTAAAGGTATTAAAAATAAATTACAGAAATGGGTGTTGTAAATAAAGGGAAATGTGACTTATAAGATATGAATCATAGATGTGACATATGGTTATTGAATGACTATTGTCCATGATTGAAACATAAGTTCTACAAAAAAAATTGTTTATGGTTTTTGGTGAGAATATATCTGATTGACTATTGACAATTTTTGAACCATGGGAACCATCCCTTGTCACAAGATGTCTTATGAGGCCTTTACACTAAATGGGAGTAGAGCCTATTTTTTCTTCCTTCATCGCCAAAGAGGATCCCATTTGATCTTGGAGGATGATGAGGATCAAAATCATGGAAGGATTAATGTATAGAGATAAATATGTGGGGTGATTAATTGGAGATAATAACTCTTGGCAAAACACCAGCATCAATCCAAGGAATTAAATGAGTTTATTAGTGATAATTATTTGAACTCATTCTTGATAGGATGGATGGATGATATTTCTTTGAATAGGATGAACTCGAGATGTGAGATATGTGCATTTCCACATCTAAAAAGTAATTGGAAACCAATCTTGGTATAGTTTTAGAGGTATTTGTGGTAAGATACTTGCACTATAAGTGGAGGGCATCAGAGTTGAGGTCCATAAAATTCCCTAGTAAAGCATAATGCGTTGGGATTGTGATCCATGAAGTATAACATCCTATAGTGTAAAATATGGACATATATATATTAACATTATAATGAAAATGATGTGTTATACAATTTAATATCATATGAAAATTGTTTTTATCATGTAGATTAATGCCATTTGACTATGTTTTTTCCTATATTTTATCATTAAGATACTAATACATGGTCTCATAGTTTGATATCATGTGATTGGAACATTGTCGTATAGTTTGAAATCATGTCAATGGGATGTTGAATCAATTTTTGAGGTCATAATACTAGGATAAATGGAAGGGTTATGAAAATTGTATTTTGAGGGACATAGAATTTGTGGGAGGTGTGATGCTCTCTCCATCCATGGCGATTAACAAGTATTCACCCTTGAAGTAGAATATATGGATAATAAAAAGAACCTCCCATTGGGATTCCAAATTCAATGGTTTCTTTACATGTTTAATTATTGTCCTCAATTACAATACTACGTCACCCTAAATGAAGGATTGTTGGTGAAACTATTAATTAAATTCATGCACAACATGGTTTTGATTAACATCGACATAGGGAAGCACTTGGAGCCTTCTCTCCTAATGGGATTCCAAAACCGAAATTTGTACCTAACAATTATTTTATAGAATTATTTGATCATAAATAGATATATAAACTGATGAATTCCAAACCACTACATGAAAGATTGTCCTTCTCTCATACCAGAGGGAGTAAGGAGTCTCCTGGGTGAAATTTTGCTACGTAGTTTGATATTAACATATGGAATTTTAGATATTCACTACTAAAAATATAGCCTTTAAAAGTGCGAGTAAAAGGGATTTTTCAGTTATTTAGAAGCATTGATAATGCATGTGATGTTAATGGGTTATCATTAACAGTTCTCAATAAAGGAATTGTTGAAGGCCCCCTTAAACCGCACTAAAAAAAGATATGATAAAGGGGGTGTTTTATAGTGATTTTAGCACTATTAAGGAAACCTTTATCAATAATTTTTAGCACAATTAAAGGCATATTAATAGTGATAAATAATTATTCATAAATGCCCTACAGATAATGGGGGATAATTATTTGTATCCAATCATCTTCTCCTCCCATATTTTATCTACACTTACCACCCACTTAATCAGTGATTCCAACCCCCTTTATCTGTGATGTAGATAACTTCACCATCCAACATGAGGCCCTACCTCCAGTGATTTTTGAATTTGAGTCCTCCTACTCACATCATGCCACCTTTTCCACTTCCTTATGTTATGTTTTCTTCCATTTTATGATTTATCAATATATTTATATATATTTCATTAAAATTTTTAATACATATATTTCTTTATATGTTCATATATATCTTTATATATATATACATATATATTTTTAAATATATATATGAAATATGTTTTTGTGTGTGTGTACATGTTAATATATATATAATATATATATATATTGATATATATTTCATAATATATAATCTTACATTGTTTAAATTGATAAAAATTCAAAACCATAATATTAATATGACTGCAATAACAAAAAATAAATTCATTACACACTAATAAATGAAAATAGAACCCCCGTAAAAGGGGATGAAATACCATATATTGTAAAAAATGTTTGTGTACACCTACTAAAAACTAATTTTGGAGGCCTTCTGGGAATCTATGGACCACCAAAAATAGTTACCAAGGTCTTTTAGATCAACTTGTTGTAGATATCATCATGGATTCAATTTATATGTAGTAGATCCCAAATTGACACCCGGATCAGAAGTAATGCATGTCTGATGTTTGAGTAACGTTTTCAACTTATTTTAAATAATTTTAAAATGTTTTTATTTTTTCATAAAATTCATATGCAATGACTCTTACAATATAATAATTAGAATATAATTTTTTAAAAATAATTTATAAATTATTTAATTTTCCATTTTAACTAAATATCATATATATTATGTGTGAATGCCTATCTAGCATTATATGAAACAAATTGTAAAAAATATTTTATATTTATATATTAAAAAATATTTTTAATGATTTTTTTAAATATAGTCTTTATCCATGCTTATTAAAAATAAATATTTATGGGGAGTAATTATCATATCTTCTGAAAAAATTTCTGATAATGACCCCACCCCTTTATCAGCCCATTTTTACAAGCACTAAAAAAGGCCCCTTTATTAGTTATTATAAAAAAGTGTTGATAAAGGAGGGTCGTTATCATCTCTTCGAAAAAGTGATGATAAGACCCCCATCATCATTTTTTAATAGTTCTATTAAATTTAGTGTAACATCCCAGGTATTTCAAGACCCAACGCAACCCGGTCTCGAGCCGCAACTACCCCAAGCCCGCCTCCATAGTCCAGTGGTTGGCGACAAGCAGCAAAGGATAATCAACTCGGGGAGGCCTTTGCCTGAGTACCTGTACACACACACACGTAGCACACTCAATGAAAAAGTGCAGAGTAAAAGAAAAGAAAAGTACATAAAAAGGGAAACTGCTATATATAAACCACAAATAGTGCATCGATCTCTAATCAGTACAAACAATGTGCTGAAAGGAAATTGAAATGAAAAGGGGAAAAACACGTGCCCAACTAGAAAAGTGCCACAACTCGGAAACAGGTGAACAGAAGAGAAACAGTTGTAAGGGTTCCCCACCTAGAACCCGACTACGACCACCACACGTGGTCCAAGTTCCCGAACTCCTATGCTCCACTGAAGTCGTGCTCCACCTATCTTTCGTCTGCGAGGTAACACCAAGTGCGAGAATAGCCCAAGAAGGGGTGAGTATAAAAACACTCAGTAGGATACCCCGAAGGCTCGAGGGAGAAACAAAGGAGGTACTGAAAGGGTGATCAGTAGAGAGATCATGAAAAGTAATGGAGTAAAACTGAAAGGGAAGTAAAGAGAACAGTGAAGAGTCCATCTTAACCCAACGAGAGGAAAGAAGGTAGACTCGTCCAGACACAAGGAGCAGGAAACGGTGAGAAGATGAACATCCCATCGAGTCTTCGCTACCAATAGTAGGAGAGTATACTTGTACAACCACGATAAGCTAGACACGGAAAGAACGTGGCATACCCCGTTCGTCTTCGCCTCTCCTGGAAGGAGAGTAACCAAACCCAAGAAGTGGGTACCAGAATAAGGTATATACATATCCTTATGTTCAGCAAGAAGCCCGAACAACGTCGTAAGGGGTTCTCCTTCCCATAGCTCAGCCCAAGAAAAGTGAGTCGCCAACAGTCCCATAAATAACACCCTCGATGCCCAGCATCCCGCACGTCTCCCCTGAACTACAAGTCAAGGTGCTCAAATCAGCGCACCTCGAAACTATCCTCTTTGGGCGGCAGTAACTCGCCCGCACGGTTTTGGGTCGCGTTTAAAGGACGCGTCTCGGTGGGGAAAAGCGGCCCTCGTACTTGAGAGTTCTGGGGCAATGTCAAACCACACCATGTCACTGCCCTGTAGTCGAGAGGTCTTCTCAAAGTCAATGTCGTCACAACACTGACACGTATAACCAAGGGTCCCGCTCCAGTAATCACGGAGGAAAGCCATAGAATAGCCTAGTAGAAAGGATTAAGCCATGAATACTGACAGGTGTCCCACTTCACAAACCTACTAGAGGGTAATTCATAACCAGATATCGAATGACCCACTGCCTAGCCCTACTGGAGGGTAAACCCTAATACATCATCAGGCGACCCACTGCCCAGCCCCGCTAGAGGGTAGACCTTAATACATCATCAGGCGACCCACTGCCCAGCCCCACTAGAGGGTAGAACTGGAATAAGTCGATAGGCGACCCACTGCCCAGCCTTGCTGGAGGGTAGACCTGGAACTAGACGACGGGAGACCCACTACCCAGCCCTACTGGAGGGTAGACCCTTGGAGGTCGTCGGGTGACCCAATGCCCAGTCTCTACTGGAGGGTAGACCCTTAGTGCGTTTAGTGACCCACTGTCTAGTCCCTACTGGAGGGTAAACCCAAAAAGTCAGTGAGAAACCCACTGCTCAGCCCTGCTGGAGGGTAAACCCGAAGAAGTCGATGAGTAACCCACTGCCCAGCTCCACTGGAGGGTAAAACTCAGAACTGCTCTGGCCATATTAATGGAGGTTACAACAGTGTCCAGCCGAACACGGAGTGGGTATCGTGCAACCACTCAACTCCAGAACAACTCACCCAAAAAAGGTTCAGTGCCTATTCCATCATGGAGTGTCACTAGCACCGCTACTAACCGATCCATCGAGAACGAAACCAGGGGAGACCACTCAACCCAGCTGGTCAAACAATCGAGCACAGAGCTAGGGGAAAAACTCAACCCAGATGGTCAAGAAAACG
Organism: Viscum album; assembly: GCA_963277665.1. Taxonomy (NCBI): domain Eukaryota; kingdom Viridiplantae; phylum Streptophyta; class Magnoliopsida; order Santalales; family Viscaceae; genus Viscum; species Viscum album. The sequence continues at coordinate 486,406,802 of OY728153.1, read as the reverse complement.
AGCATAGAGGGACCCTCTACGTCACGAGAGGTCAATGGTACGCAAATCAGAACACAGAACACACATGGGGCCCACACTCCATGTGGCCCCAATTCAATCCACAACCAAGCGCACAAACAGTCTCATGTACAAACCACACGTACCTCCAAGCGCTCCCGTATACTCCCAGAGTATACATCATTTTCAACCCAAGGGATACATGCACACGACACCCAACGTCAACCTGAAGGCATGACGTAACATCTCCAACATGCTGCCTCAACGACTAGGGAATGGAAAACCACATCTATTTATGAATTTTTTCACTCACACGGGAGTGCACGCGATCACACACCAAGGGTCCTCTAAAAAGATAGTATAAGAACCGCCCCCGAGGCACCTTCACATTTCCACATTTAATAAGATCGTGTAAGAGGCTATGCTCGCCTGAACAGATCACACCTTTGTAATCCCAACGAAAAAACAAGCGATATAGACTACTTACTCTCCCGAAATAGTCAACCTGTAAAAAAGGTACTATTCTCCATAGACGGGTCAGTTGGGACCTGTAACACCCGAGACTTTTATGTTATATAAATCATCAAAGGAATCTTTTTCTACACAACACTTGCTTGGCTTTCTTTACACGCAATCGTGACCTTCCTCGATAGCTTGCGTCATACGCAATACCGAGTTTCACTAAACAACAATATGCTATTAAAACTAGCTGTTGTGAATAGTAATAACCACTTTTTGAAATTTTATAAATTTTATTTTTCAAAATGGACTTCATTTTTGGACTCAGAATATCAAAATTAGCCTAGGGTGAAATTTTGGTATTTTTCTGAAAACTTTCAATTTTTGATGAATAGTGAAACCACTAAGTGGTAGGTTAAAAAACTGAATTTTGCATAAAACTTAATTTTACCGCTTCTGTGAATGGAATTTCAAAAATCCGAGAGACACGGTTAATATCAAGGACTAAAATGTGGTACAATGAGATGAAAATAATTTTTTGGTGAATAGTAACTTTTTACTATTTTTACCGCGGTTAATAGTAAATAGGGTAACTAAGGGTAAATATGATATTAATATTACCCTAACACATGTCCTAATTCTATTGGACAAGTGTAATTCGACCAAAAACAAACTTAGGAATAAAATATGACCATTTAGGCCCACTTGGATTAGATTAGGACATTTATTATTAATTTATTTAAAGAAGGGTTAAAATAGTTAAAATCAAAGTTTAATAAGTAAATCATTTTTAATATGGGGTTATACATAAGATAAATTAGGTTGTAAATATTCATTAGAAAGCTAAAAATATTTCCTAGATGATGGTATTTTATTTGTAATTTTTAGACATCAAATAATGTAATTTATACATGACACAAAGATGATGCAGTAATTATCTTATTAATGAAATATTGACATAATTGATAATATAAATACCAAAATAAATGTAATTTAAGGCTTTTTATGAATTCCACTAATTTTCTAGGTTACTATGATATATTATTGTTTATTTAATCAACTTGGTTCGAACATATAATTCTGTTATGACTTTCAAAAAAACCATATATCAAATAGTGTCAAAATTGACACAAAATAGTTTTTAAATCAAATATTATATTATTAATTGTTATTGTTTTCCTAAAAATCTTAGGTTCGGCCAAATGACTTAGATAAGGATATATATATTAATAATAAACAATTTGGGGTTCGTTTGGCATGTTATAGTAAGTGTATTAACCATATAGTGAAAGAAAACAAAAAGACATGGTAAAAGTTAAATTATTTAACTTAGAGTTAAATCTAATTGATAAGGTTAATATAATACCCTAAACTTGTCTAAATCCAATTGGTTGATAGGATTTCGACCCATCCCCACCTTAGCTTCGAAATAAGACCCTTTGGAACCATTATAAACCGATTTTGACTTTAATATAAAATAATATTTTGAGGTATTCCTAAGGTGCCCCTCTCCTCCCTTATAAAAGGGCACCTCCTCCCCCTCCTCCTCACACCAAATTGAGCACTCAAGCTCGGCCAACCCCTGCCATTTTCTCCTCTCCACTTCCCTAGAATAATCCTAGAGGTCCTGGTCTTCCCAAAGACCAATATTAGTTCCTTAAGTGGAGGATTCAAAGAGGCGTTCCAAAGAAGAGGTAATATCCATTTCCGATCTTTTCAATTTCTTTCTTCTTCAACATCTTCTTCTTTAGTTGTTTCATGATAAAGTAATAACATCAGTATTACTTACATACTGATATGTTATTATAAATATGAAACAACCCTAATTCACCTTCTATCCATCCTACGGAAAAATGAAATCACCGCGCGTGCGTACGTACGGAATACCGTCTCCACGCCGTGGTGTAATCTATTTTCCACCATCACCTTACAAGGATGGGTATAATGGTGTAATGAGTAACTATATATGATTATTATTAAGTAATATTGATACTGAAATAATATATATATATACTCCAATACAATTCCACGATCATAGGAACGATATCATCACTCGTGCGTACATACGGAATACCGTCTCCACGATGTGATGCGACTCGTTCTACATGATCTTCATTTCATAATGATTATATAAATGAATTGAATGAATGAATATGGTATATACTACACTAATACCATTCTGGAAATGAATTATCTATAACCTAAAGATAAGAATAAGAATTTATTTGACAAAACACGCATAAGAACAAAAAGTTATAAAGACCCGAGTAACAAGTAACAATGAAATATTACTAACAAGAAGCTAATAATATGACCATATATGATCTCATATAAATATTTATGATTCTGGAATAAGTCAATAACATTATTTAAACCATTATACAGGAGCTTCGGACACGAACAAAGCAAATCGGACCTAAGGTAAGGGAAATATCACAATCTCACTTTTATCCGAGATTGTATTTACTTTGGTAATTACTGGGGTGTATTTTATCATCCACATCCATGTTCCCTCAATATGTAATATTATTTCCATCCTTCTACAATAGTTTATATCCAATTTTACCCTTCGGTAAGTTTTTTTTTGTAAAAGATATGAAAGGAATCTTTTGTCGTTTTTCATACGAGGTACTTTTTGACTTTCCGACAAAAGTACGAAGAATGTTTTTTTTAACTTATACGGCATGAATGGATTTTTAAAACATTACTTCAAAGAAGCTTCCTTTACAAGTTTTCAAGTTTATTTTTAATCAACTTCTTTTATTTTAAAGTTGTATGACATGTTATGAAAGGAAAAATGTTTTTGAAGAAGAAATGATATTTTCCTCAAGAATTCAATTCAAGTGTTTTATCAAAATTATTTTCCATCTAAGATAATAAAGGGTTCTGTTTCTATACATATTTTTACATTGGTTTGACTATGTTGTGATGGAATTATGTTTATGAATTCCTTTATCATATATGAATTGATTTATGATGTCATGATGTTTCAAGAATCCCATTTTTGTTATATGTGTTATGCGATGATGTATGTTTTATGATTATGTGGAACACATAAGAAAGGATTCATTATAAGATGGGTGGGACCTATATCTCCCTCCAATGCATTGGGTAAAGATTTTATATCTCATGAGATAGACATGGCTGGAACGGAAGGTTATTTCGGTTCAGTGATACAGGACTGAAACGAGGAGTGAACTCGGTTCAGAAAGGGACTTTGTCCACTAAGATAGTCTTGGCAATGAGTCATGACTAACAAGAAATGATTTTCCATGATTATGTGTGCATGCCACAAAGTTTCAAGTTTTACGTTATGATTTTGGGGATCTCATTTTCACTTCTATGATTTATTCCATGTTAAGATATTATGATCTCTTTTGCAGGTTTTGATTTTCAAAAAGATATGATATGATTTTTATTTCCTTTATTTGCCCTTGCTGAGCATTTGAGCTCACCCTTTTATGTTTTCTTTTCCCCAGGTCAGGAAGATGGATATTAAGTAGAATATGCTAAAAGGGACCCTAGATATGATGAAATAAATGGGAGACACTGTAGAAGATTTATGAACCAGTTGTTTATGTTTCCCAGTTTCTAAAGACACTATACCTATACGGTCCTTTGTGGTTTTGTCATATGTTGTAATAAGTGTGCTTCAATTTTGAAGTATTAACAATGTATGTAAAGTATGGGTCGTTATAGTTGGTATCAGAGGAAAGGTATAGTCAACCTTTGGAAACTAGGATGTGAAAGCCTTAGTAAGAACCCTAAGGATAAGTCTAAGCATAGAACACAATCTTAGTGTTTTAGAAATGGCCATGAATAACCTAGGATAAGACCATAAGCATGAAAATTTTATTCTTGAATTATGTTGTTTCCTATTATAATTAGTGTTGCTCACACTATTCTTCTTGGTTTTAGTCAATGGCTGGAACCCGAAGGAACCGTGTTAATGCGGAATGCGATGGGCAATGCAATGATTGTCCCCCTGAGCAACCAAACAATATGGGAGCTGGAATGCAAAATCTTGTAGCCATGCTCACACAACTTTCTCAAGCTATGAATCATGCAGGATTTCCAAACGAGCAAAGGAGGGAGCAACATTCTGTTGAATCCTTCATGAGGCAGCGTCCACCTTCTTTCAGCGGGTCTACTGATCCATTAGTTGCTGAACAATGGATTAGTACTACTGAAAAGATAATTTCAGTTCTTCAATGTTCTGAGCATGATAAAGTCATCCTAGCAGTGTATCGTTTGGAAGGAGATGCTGATCAATGGTGGAATCTTTTTAAGAATACAAGGCAAAGGGATGAAATTGAGTCTATGGAATGGGACGAGTTCAAGAACTTATTTTTCAATAAGTACTTCCCTCGTATTCTCCGAACAAAGATGGAGAAAGAGTTTCTTGAACTGAAGCAAAGGGATGATGAATCTGTTAGTACCTATGAAGCAAATTTTACAAGACTTGCAAGGTACGCTTCTGGTATTATTATCCAACCTGAGAGTAAGATCTATCGATTCTTTAGTGGCTTAAAACCAAGTCTTCGAAGGGAGTTAGCCATAAGGGACTTCAATAGCTACGAGGAAATCGTTCGATGTGCTCTCAAAGTCGAGATGGAGATTGGAGTAACCCATCAGTCACATGGGTTTGATAAGAAGAGGAAGATGGAATTCAAAGAAAAATCTAAAGAGCACACGGAAAAGAAGATGAACTTTCCCTTATGCTCAAAGTGTGGAAAGAAACATGGAGGGAGTTGTCTTAAAGGGACAAGTAAATGTTTTAAATGTGGAAAGGAAGGTCATCGGGCATTTGAATGCCGTGATAATGGGAAGAAGATGTCTAATGATGCAAACAAAGGAAGGGATACACAGAATGAACCTACTACACTTCAATGTTTCAAGTGCAAGGAGATGGGGCATTATGCCAATCAATGCCCAAATCCAAGGGTTGATGATGATGGTCGACGTCAACAAAATCATAAGGCTAAAGACAAAGGAAAGTCACATGCAATTTCTATCAGCGATGTGGAGTACGATAACGAAGTGGTGAAAGGTACACTTACCATCCACTCTAAAGTAGAAAATGTTTTATTTGATTCTGGATCCACCCACTCTTTTATTTCTGAAGACTTTTCTAAGGGTATCACCGTATTACCTCAACAATTAGATGTTGAGTTAGCCGTGACAACACCTAATGGCACATCAATCGCATCAAAAGTTTATAATTCTTCTCCGATCGAAGTTTGTGGGAAAGTGCTTCCTGCAAATCTTGTGATCCTTCCTTTAGTGGAATTTGATTTGATTCTTGGCATGGATTGGCTTTCTCTACATGGAGCTCATATCAATTGCCAAAGAAGGGAAATCACATTTCATATTCCAGATCAACCTACGATCGTCTATCAATGCAAGGATGAACATAACCTTCCAGTGGAAATTTCTTCCATCTTATGGGTATTGATTCCACTAAATGAAGGTTATTTATCTCAAATAGTTGGTGAGAAACTCACGATTAAGAATATGCCCATTGTACGGGAGTTTGATGATGTCTTTCCGGAGGAATTACCGGGTCTTCCACCAAATCGTGAAGTTGAGTTTTCAATAGAACTCGTACCGGGTGCTTTGCCTATTTCAAAGACACCTTATAGAATGGCCCCAATTGAGTTGCAGGAATTGAAGAAGCAACTCCATGAGAATCTTGATAAGGGATTCATACGCCCTAGTGCGTCACCTTGGGGAGCACCTGTTCTATTTGTTAAGAAGAAAGATTGATCAATGAGACTCTGCATTGATTATAGAGAACTTAACAAGATCACTATCAAGAACAAATATCCTCTCCCACGCATTGATGACTTATTTGACCAACTACGCGGAGCTCAATACTTTTCCAAGATTGATCTTAGTTCAGGGTATCATCAATTAAGGGTCAAAAGGGAGGATATACCAAAGACGGCTTTCCGTACAAGGTATGGACACTATGAATTTATAGTGATGCCATTTGGTCTTACTAATGCCCCTGCTATCTTCATGGATCTAATGAATAGAGTCTTTAGATACTATCTTGATCAATTTGTGGTAGTCTTTATAGACGATATTCTTGTCTATTCAAAGAGCAAGGAAGAACATGAAGATCACTTGAGAATTATATTGAAGACCCTGAGAAAGGAGAAGCTTTATTCCAAATTTACCAAGTGTGAATTTTGGCTTCAAAAAGTTGCATTTTTGGGTCACATAATCTCAAAAGAGGGGATATATGTGGATCCAGCAAAAATAGAGGTTATCGAAAGATGGTCGAGACCAACAACAGTAACTGAGATCCGAAGTTTTCTTGGTTTGGCTGGTTATTATCGACGTTTTGTAAAAGATTTTTCACGATTATCTAATCCACTCACCTAGTTGACTCGGAAAGGAGTTAAGTTTGTCTGGACAGAGGATTGTGAAGAGAATTTCAAGGAGTTGAAAAGAAGGTTATCCAGTGCACCTGTGCTCACACTGCCTTGTAGTGGAGAAAGGTTTGTGATCTACAGTGATGCATCCAAGAAGGTATTGGGGTGTGTTCTTATGCAAAATGATATGGTGATAGCTTATGCCTCACGACAGTTGAAAATCCACGAGCAAAATTACCCAACACATGATTTGGAGTTGGCTGCGGTAATCTTTGCATTAAAGATTTGGAGGCATTACCTTTATGGTGAAAGGTGTGATATTTATACTGATCATAAAAGTTTAAAGTATATTTTCACACAAAAGGAGATGAATATGCGCCAAAGAAGATGGTTGGAGCTGATTAAGGATTATGACTGCTCAATCCATTACCACCCTGGGAAAGCAAACAAGGTGGCAGATGCATTAAGTCGACAAGACCATGCTAGTTTATCCATGATGAGGATCACAAAAGATCCAATATTTATGGATTTACAAAGGATGGATCTTGAATTATAATGGAAGGGGAAAAATCTTATCTTTCTCAAATGAATGTTCAACCATCTATACATGTGAAGATTAAAGAGGCACAGAAAGAAGATGTCGAGTTACAAAAGAAGGTGAGAAATGTTCCTGAAATCAACCTTGATTGTGATGGGATAATAAAGTTCAGGAATCGGGTTTGTGTTCCTCCCATCCCCGAATTAAAGAAAGAGCTGCTGGATGAGGCTCATAGTTCTTCATTCTCTATTCATCCTGGAAGCACGAAGATGTATAGGGACCTGAAAGAGTACTTCTGGTGGGATGGCATGAAAAGAGATGTTGCTGAATATGTCTCTCGATGCTTGGTTTGTCAACAAGTTAAAGCTGAGAGACAGAAGTCTAAGGGGATGTTACAACCATTACCCATACCCGAATGGAAATGGGAAAACATCACTATGGAATTTGTCACAGGACTTCCTAAAACATCCAAAGGCAATAATGCTATCTAGGTCATAGTTGATCGTCTCACAAAGTCTGCACACTTCATTCCTATTAGAGAGGATTTCTCTCTAGATCAGCTTGCCAGGATATATGTAAAGGAAGTGGTAAGATTACATGGAGTACCACTTTCTATTATATCTGATCGGGATCCGAGATTTACCTCGAAGTTCTGGCGAAGTCTTCAGCATACTCTGGATACAGAGTTGAGTTTCAGCACTACTTTTTATCCCCAGACAGATGGTCAGTCTGAGAGAACAATTCAAACCCTAGAAGATATGTTGAGAGCTTGCTCTATGGATTTCAAAGGAGGTTGGGATCAACACCTACCTTTGGTGGAATTTTCTTATAATAATAGCTTTCACTCCAGTATTCAGATGGCTCCTTATGAAGCTCTCTATGGAAAGAAATGTAGGACTCCAACTTGCTGGGATGAAGTTGGGGAAAGAAAGCTCTTAGGACCTGATCTCGTTGATGAAATGGCAGAAAAGGTCAGATCTATTCAACAACACATAAGAGCAGCTCAGAGTCGACAGAAAAGTTATGCCGACAACCGAAGAAAAGACCTAGAGTTTGAAGTGGGGGATAAAGTGTTCTTACGAATATCTCCCTGGAAGAGGGTTATGAGATTTGGAAAGAAGGGGAAGTTGAGCCCTAGATATATCGGTCCTTTCGAAATACTGGATCGTGTTGGGAAGGTAGCTTACCGATTGGCGCTTCCACCGAATCTCTCTCAAGTTCACGATGTGTTCCATGTATCTCTCCTGAGAAAGTACATACCAGATCCTTCACATGTACTCAGCTCAGAAGTTGTACCGCTGGAGCAAGATCTTTCTTATGAGGAACAGCCGATAGAGATTCTAGATCGTAGCAAAAAAGTCCTACGAAACAAGACCACTCGCTTGGTGAAAGTTTTATGGAAGAACCACCAACTTGAAGAAGCTACATGGGAGCTTGAGGATATGATGAGGGAGAAGTATCCTCTTCTGTTTGTTACAAAGTGACGAATTTCGAGGGAGAAATTCTTTTTAAGGGGGGTAGAATGTAACACCCGAGACTTTTATGTTATATAAATCATCAAAGGAATCTTTTTCTACACAACACTTGCTTGGCTTGCTTTACACGCAATCGTGACCTTCCTCGATAGCTTGCGTCGTACGCAATACCGAGTTTCACTAAACAACAATATGCTATTAAAACTAGCCGTTGTGAATAGTAATAACCACTTTTTGAAATTTTATAAATTTTATTTTTCAAAATGGACTTCATTTTTGGACTCAGAATATCAAAATTAGCCTAGGGTGAAATTTTGGTATTTTTCTGAAAACTTTCAATTTTTGATGAATAGTGAAACCACTAAGTGGTAGGTTAAAAAACTGAATTTTGCATAAAACTTAATTTTACCGCTTCTGTGAATGGAATTTCAAAAATCCGAGAGACACGGTTAATATCAAGGACTAAAATGTGGTTCAATGAGATGAAAATAATTTTTTGGTGAATAGTAACTTTTTACTATTTTTACCGCGGTTAATAGTAAATAGGGTAACTAAGGGTAAATATGATATTAATATTACCCTAACACATGTCCTAATTCTATTGGACAAGTGTAATTCGACCAAAAACAAACTTAGGAATAAAATATGACCATTTAGGCCCACTTGGATTAGATTAGGACATTTATTATTAATTTATTTAAAGAAGGGTTAAAATAGTTAAAATCAAAGTTTAATAAGTAAATCATTTTTAATATGGGGTTATACATAAGATAAATTCGGTTGTAAATATTCATTAGAAAGCTAAAAAGATTTCCTACATGATGGTATTTTATTTGTAATTTTTAGACATCAAATAATGTAATTTATATATGACACAAAGATGATGCAGTAATTATCTTATTAATGAAATATTGACATAATTGATAATATAAATACCAAAATAAATGTAATTTAAGGCTTTTTATGAATTCCACTAATTTTCTAGGTTACTATGATATATTAGTGTTGATTTAATCAACTTGGTTCGGACATATAATTCTGTTATGACTTTCAAAAAAATCATATATCAAATAGTGTCAAAATTGACACAAAATAGTTTTTAAATCAAATATTATATTATTAATTGTTATTGTTTTCCTAAAAATCTAAGGTTCGGCCAAATGACTTAGATAAGGATATATATATTAATAATAAACAATTTGGGGTTCGTTTGGCATGTTATAGTAAGTTTATTAACCATATAGTGAAAGAAAACAAAAAGACATGGTAAAAGTTAAATTATTTAACTTAGAGTTAAATCCAATTGATAAGGTTAATATAATACCCTAAACTTGTCTAAATCCTATTGTTTGATAGGATTTCGACCCATCCCCACTTTAGCTTCGAAATAGGACCCTTTGGAACCATTATAAACCGATTTTGACTTTAATATAAAATAATATTTTGAGGTATTCCTAAGGTGCCCCTCTCCTCCCTTATAAAAGGGCACCTCCTCCCCCTCCTCCTCACACCAAATTGAGCACTCAAGCTCGGCCAACCCCTGCCATTTTCTCCTATCCACTTCCCTAGAATAATCCTAGAGGTCCTGGTCTTCTCCAAAGACCAATCTTAGTTCCTTAAGTGGAGGATTCAAAGAGGCGTTCCAAAGAAGAGGTAATATCCATTACCGATCTTTTCAATTTCTTTCTTCTTCAACTTCTTCTTCTTTAGTTGTTTCATGATAAAGTAATAACATCAGTATTACTTACATACTGATATGTTATTATAAATATGAAACAACCCTAATTCACCTTCTATCCATCCTACGGAAAAATGAAATCACCGCGCGTGCGTACGTACGGAATACCGTCTCCACGCCGTGGTGTAATCTATTTTCCACCATCACCTTACAAGGATGGGTATAATGGTGTAATCAGTAACTATATATGATTATTATTAAGTAATATTGATACTGAAATAATATATATATATACTCCAATACAATTCCACGATCATAGGAACGATATCATCACTCGTGCGTACGTACGGAATACCGTCTCCACGATGTGATGCGACTCGTTCTACATGATCTGCATTTCATAATGATTATATAAATGAATTGAATGAATGAATATGGTATATACTACACTAATACCATTCTGGAAATGAATTATCTATAACTTAAAGATAAGAATAAGAATTTATTCGACAAAACACGCATAAGAACAAAAAGTTATAAAGACCCGAGTAACAAGTAACAATGAAATATTACTAACAAGAAGCTAATAATATGACCATATATGATCTCATATCAATATGTATGATTCTGGAATAAGTCAATAACATTATTTAAACCATTATACAGGAGCTTCGGACACGAAAAAAGCAAATCGGACCTAAGGTAAGGGAAATATCACAATCTCACTTTTATCCGAGATTGTAATTACTTTGGTAATTACTGGGGTGTATTTTATCATCCACATCCATGTTCCCTCAATATGTAATATTATTTCCATCCTTCTACAATAGTTTATATCCAATTTTACCCTTCGGTAAGTTTTTTTTTGTAAAAGATATGAAAGGAATCTTTTGTCGTTTTTCATACGAGGTACTTTTTGACTTTCCGAAAAAAGTACGAAGAATGTTTTTTTTAACTTATACGGCATGAATGGATTTTTAAAACATTACTTCAAAGAAGCTTCCTTTACAAGTTTTCAAGTTTATTTTTAATCAACTTCTTTTATTTTAAAGTTGTATGACATGTTATGAAAGGAAAAATGTTTTTGAAGAAGAAAGGATATTTTCCTCAAGAATTCAATTCAAGTGTTTTATCAAAATTATTTTCCATCTAAGATAATAAAGGGTTCTATTTCTATCCATATTTTTACATTGGTTTGACTTTGTTGTGATGGAATTATGTTTATGAATTCCTTTATCATATATGAATTGATTTATGATGTCATGATGTTTCAAGAATCCCATTTTTGTTATATGTGTTATGCGATGATGTATGTTTTTTGATTATGTGGCACACATAAGAAAGGATTCATTATAAGATGGGTGGGACCTATATCTCCCTCCAATGCATTGGGTAAAGATTTTATATCTCATGAGATAGACATGGCTGGAACGGAAGGTTATTTCGGTTCAGTGATACAGGACTGAAACGAGGAGTGAACTCGGTTCAGAAAGGGACTTTGTCCACTAAGATAGTCTTGGCAATGAGTCATGACTAACAAGAAATGATTTTCCATGATTATGTGTGCATGCCACAAAGTTTCAAGTTTTACGTTATGATTTTGGGGATCTCATTTTCACTTCTATGATTTATTCCATGTTAAGATATTATGATCTCTTTTGCAGGTTTTGATTTTCAAAAAGATATGATATGATTTTTATTTCCTTTATTTGCCCTTGCTGAGCATTTGAGCTCACCCTTTTATGTTTTCTTTTCCCTAGGTCAGGAAGATGGATATTAAGTAGAATATGCTAAAAGGGACCCTAGATATGATGAAATAAATGGGAGACACTATAGAAGATTTATGAACCAGTTGTTTATGTTTCCCAGTTTCTAAAGACACTATACCTATACAGTCCTTTGTGGTTTTGTCATATGTTGTAATAAGCGTGCTTCAATTTTGAAGTATTAACAATGTATGTAAAGTATGGGTCGTTATAGGACCCACACCACATCCCCGAAAAAGGTCGGGCGAAATTTTTCATCGCAATGATCTCAGAAAAACACACCAAATCACTACTCACTTGAGTGTAACGGATATCCGGAGAAAAAGGTACATTCCAACTTACTGCGCACGAGTGGTGCCATGCATGACCCCCACCTCGGTGTCGATGCACTGCCAATAGATCGCACCGTTGCAATCCTCTCGAAAAAGTACACAAGATGGACTATTCACTTGTCCAAAACGGTTGCCCGGTGATAGAGATGGAAAATCACCGTCAACGCACAAACGACTCTCGTGGGGCATGCACCATCGTGCAGAATTACGGCGGGCAGACTGCAACAACGTGGTGCCCTCAGAAAAACACCCAACATCGACTGCTCGCACATCCCGAACGGACGTCCGATGAAAAAGTCTCAAAATGATGCACACAGCTCGAAAGATGGGCCATGGGGCCCCCACCATAACTTCAGCCTCAATGCCTGAAACCACCCTGAAAAGCTCTGCCTCGGTGCCAGGGATCCAACGCAACTGACGGCACTTAAAACGGACACCGGATGGACCCGCACCGTCCAAAACAAGAATCCCCGGGATAACGTCAATCCCCTCGACGTACATGTCCCGCCACCGAGGACCCTCGTTTCAGGAATTAAAATTTCCCAAACCATCTCAAAAAGTCCGCCTTGACACGAGATCTGTGCTACTGAAGACGGCGTAAAAAATGGATGCCCATAGCAAAAGGTACGGGCGTCAGAAATTCAAAGGGGAAACCCCTTGGGCCGGACGAGCCCGGTCCTGTCGGTCCTCCCGGGTGGGGCTGGCCCGGGCCGGCAAGCCCGGTCTGCACAGCCGGCCTACGGCCCAGCCGCGGGTCCGGTTCACTCCGCCATGGCCCGATGGCCCCGTCTCGCCACCTCCTACCGACCGACACGACTGTTCTTTTTTTTTTCGCAGCAAACCGCAATTCGTGGGTCTCGGTCGCGCCGCACGGGGCCGCACGCCTCGCGGCCCCCTCCCCTTTCCACCCTACACCGGCATCGCCGCCTGGGAACCCGCCTCGCCGTCGTCCGCGCCGGCTGCCTGCCGGAGCCACTCCGCCCGACCACCATGCTGAAGACCCACCTCTGTCAGCCTCCGCTCCACCGCGACGCCCCGTGACCGCCTCCTCCGCTAAACACCGAGCCGCTGCCACAAGAACCCTCAAATCCGGCCGGGAAGCTCAAAAAACCGGCGAATTTTGGCGAACCACCGTGATCACCACTGACATTTGATTTTCAATCCGAATGTTGGGTCATGAAGCTTAAGAAAACGTAGTCCACATACATGGGAATCAATCGATGATCGGATAACAGTTCGATGCTATTAATGAATCAAAAAGAAAGGTTCGGAAATAAAAACGCAACAAAAAACTTCTACCTCACTGGGCTTTGCCCAGAGCATCGCGTCGATCCACCGGAATTACCGTGCCTTGCCGGAATTGTCACTCCTCGCCGGAGAGGTGGAGGAGAAGAGGTGAGAAGGGGTATCACCAGGGAAAAAATAGAGGGGAGGAAGGGGAAGGGGTGTTTAAATAAAGATAATTAATTAAAATTTTAATTAATTTAAAACCCACAAATTAACCCGCTTCTGAAATGCCTGATGGGGATGAGGTTAAGCCTCTCCTAGGGTAAACGCCACCTCTCGAGCACAATGGAGGTCTCATAAATTTAATCTAAGACCCCTTTCAAAAGTTATTAAACTTAGCGCCCGACGCCGCCAAATTATGAAAATGCCCGTGGGGCCATTTTTCACTAACGTCCCGCACCCGTAAAACTTACACCCCTTCCTAGGGAAAACAGAACGCTCTGAACTCAACGGTGCCCTCGGTTTTCCAATCCAAGACACTGTTTAAGAGATACTTAAGAATCACCCTTAAACGAATAAATTAATTATTTAATTTATCCGTTTCTCATTCCAGAAACGAGCGAGGGGTGCAAACATCACACGCCAACATACCTTATGTCGTTCCTAGGGTAAAAAACTCATTCCGGACTCATCCGTACACTCGGATTCCCGATCTGGATCATCGTTTAGGAGATATACCATTTATTTGGCGTTTTCAGTGTGAACGCACTAAAATTTTAATTCTGGCCACTCTGGGGCTCTGAATCGCACGCCTTCTGAAGGTGCTCCTCTCGAATAATATCAAGAATATTCCAATGTGTTTTGCAGCAAAAACTGGGTTCTTACATCATTCCCTCCATCATGGTTTTCGTCCCATAAAATCAAAACTAGGGAAAAACTCATGGTACTAATCCCACACCTGGAACTCCCATACCCATAAAAACCCATGCACAGCTCTTCGTCACCGCACACAGACGAAAGGATTGATCCGTTCACGTGAGGTCTACCCTCGCCAATGTCGCGCATAGGAGAACGCACACCTCTTCTTGGGTGAGTCATGTGGGAGAAGTCATGCACTCAAACCAGCCCTTGGGGTTAGGGAAAGGCGGTAGAGAACCTCGCCATCCCTCTGAACGGTATCAAACGTTCTGAAGGACCTCGAGGGTATCTCACGTCCTCGACCAAACTTCTACATCGCATGTCACGACAGGAATCACCGCCCGCACCAGGAACAAGGCCCGATGATTCCTTCCTTCAGAATATCCATATGGTGAAGCACCCAAGGATATCTGGTCATTCAAGGTTCAAAAATCGATGTCCCACAACCAAGGCTCTCTTACAGGCTCAAAAGGTGAAGGAGTTTCCACCATTGACTAAAATAAAGGTTCCAACGCCTTTTAACTTACCAATACAGGGTTACACCGACGCCCTGCGCCACCCTGGTAACACCTTAAACAAGGTTCAGGGAGAAAATCATTTCACACATAGATCCGAACAATTCTACCGCAAGAAGTAGAAGAGCGGTAAAGTGTTCATCTTATCACCACATGCTCTACAGTGTCGTAGAAATCCAGAGCTTGTGGCTGTCTTTGGTCCCAACAATCAGCTCCCAGGGCCTGATGTGGACTGCCTAGTGGTGATGGGATGACCTCGTAAAGTCATAATCTACTACATCTTCCTCCCTCTCCTCTGCTAGTACCAACTCTCTGGGCACTACTCTGATCACAACGCTGCCTCCATCGTGGTGGTGCCCCTGCTGCCTACCTGAGGATCTCTGCATGCCTGGTCAGGTAGTCCCGTGCCAGGTGACCTTGGTCATCGCAAGCATAGCACCGAATCTCTCAAGGCTGCACTGGTGCCCTCCAGCGCTACTGTGGTGTATGACCATGCCCTTGAGTCTGGTTGTTAGAAAGCCACCTGCGTCTAGGTTCTGCTTGCCGACGCCCGCTAGCTGTGGGAGACGTCTCGGCTCCAACGTGTCTGCTGCCACGAAAAAGGTCTGCTGCCAAAGCCACCATATGATCTGACTGTGCCTTCACAAGCCTAAAAAGGTGGACCACTATCTTTAGCCAAACCTCTGCTGCCTGAGGGTCTGGCTCACCACTGAACCTCAGTGGCCTCTGCCGCTAGAACTCACAGAGCGTGCTCAACCTACGCTCAAGCTCAGCCTGCTCTACTGAAACTGTCTGCTGCTCAACAGGTGGGGGTGCTGCTTCTGGCCCACTAGGAGAAAGGGGCTCGCATGATGGGTCCTGGATTGTGGCCTTGTAGCTCACAAAGTCGTCGTCATGCTCTAAAGCTGACATCATGGCAGGCTGTCTTTGCGGAGACATCCTGAATATTATCAAGGAGTGTCGTAGTAAGATGAGCATATATGTATATACCAATAAAAACAACAATGGGGAGATAACTCAAGAAGGACGGTCAAGACTCAGTCCTATGTGATGCACAAACAAATTTCCCTGCAACAAGGGTCTCAGCATGCCGAGTCGACAAGTGGGTTATCAGGGTCCTGGTGAACGGATATGTCGGCCGCCGCACCCTAACTGGACTCCCTAGCCTGAGTGCCTCTCTCGAGACATGTTAACACTATTTCCCTAAATCCCAACCAATTCATTTTATATTTGGGACGTCTGAACAATGTCCCAATGAATGAGCCACCTATGATACCACTTTGTCACGACCCGACCCTAC